>OZ038498.1:48381968-48489468 GCA_964036315.1 Acanthosepion esculentum
CACAGACTTTTACACCTGCAAATCTCGCAATCACCTCTTCCTTGGCAGGTTACGAATTCACGCCGCATTCGATCAATTTAGCGAGGTTTGCATTTTTTTCCCTCGTCTTATCCATACGCATCGATTTCCCTGCTTTTTTCTTTGATGTCGAACCAACACACTCCCAACACCTAACACCTAACTTGCAACTCCACTCCAGATAAGTTGCGTTAAACAAAAAAAATCAAAAGACAAAAAAAAACTCTTATTTGGTAGATCTCGTTACCATGGCGTCGTTTCCTATTTCGTCGCAGTGAGTTTATTCTCCAAGTCACACGTGACGTGTCATGTGTTACAGGGTCCTAACAGTATGAAATAATTCATTGACATGGTGACTTGGAGTCATGCCTTTGCCCAAGGACATAAGTGAAAAATGAACACAAACGTGCCTCAACCGTGTTTAGAACGCGGTTCATCGACTTTATTTGCCGTTGTGTTAGGCCAACCCACGGGACAGAGTGCTCAGAGAAAAAGGAAATGGAAATGAATGAAAGAAAGAAAGAAAATGGAAATAATATAGAAAGAAAGGGAAAAATGACAAGAAAATGTAAAAAGAAGTTTGAAAGAAAGAAAGAAAGAAAGGAAAAAATGACAATAAAAGAAAAGGTAAAAAGAAAATCGAAATAAATAAATAGAGAAAGAGAGAAAGAAAGAAGAGAAAATGACAAGAAAAGGTAAAAAGACAATTGAAAGCAAGAAAATAAATACTGAAGAAAAGTAAAAACAAACAAGATACGCGAAATAAAGACAGATGAACGAAACAAGAAAGAAAGAAGAAAATAATAAAGAAAGAAAAGAAAAATAGCAAAAAAGAGAAAATAGAAGAAAGTTGAAAGAAAGAAAAATAATGAAACAGCGAAAAACAATAAGAGAAGCAAAAGGAAAAAGATGCAAAACAAATACAGAAAACAAATAAGAAAAATGACAGATGAGAAAGAAAAAAATCATTTCCTCCTCTATTCGCATCGAGTTTTGTAATCGTTCTTTCTTTGTCTGTTTGTTCATCTTCAAGCCGAGATCAATGCAGGCCAGTATCAATACCTGTTTTCCTCGTTTTACAAGGGATAAGGTGCCTGATACCGGGAATTCCAACCCTAGGGCAACACTTTCCTCATTTTCACAAACAGAGGTAAGGCTGATGCAATATCATCGTCAGCGTGACAGTGGCGCGGGGACTGTGCAGTTTTCTTCCTTGGTCAATATGTACCCGTATGGTACCCCACTATAAAAGAAGACCTTGTGACACAACCTACTTTCGTGCAGAAGTCAAGTAAATAAAATATTCAGTGTGCAAGAATCGGGCATTAAAATTAACGGCAATCCCACATTTGTTTCCCAAATGAATAAAATAAAGAAAAAGAAGCATCTGAAAATGATTTTATTTGTTAGTTTGATTCAAACGCATGAAGAAAAAAGTAGAATCTTATTTTAGAACCAAGTATTCATTTCTTTCCGTCTTTCTTTTCTATTTTCCAATTAATGAGTCTAACTTTTTCGTCCTCTCTTTTCGAAATCTTTCTCTATCACTCATACGCCATTTTGGTTCTTATCTTATTGTTCCGGCCTCCAACCTTAGTGAAAAGAAAACACATTTCTCTAAAAATTTAATCAGCTTTGAATTTCTGACATAGTGCAAGCAACTAATCTTAAAACATATATGGAACTTCAAGAGCACAAGCCAAAACATAAAAGTAACATAGAAAATAAGGAAAACGGCACCAGCTTGCAAAACAACGTGAAGACTGTCTAGAAGAGAAACCAATAACAATATCCTATATAGAAAATTAAAGATATCAGCGCTCATTTCCAAATGTTGACACAAAAACAAACTCCTACTACGTTACATACAACCACATAATAATAATAATAATAATAATAATAATAATAATAATAATAATAATAATAATAAGGCTAAATAACATTCCATAACTTACATTTGATAAATGTTATTTCAAATACCAAAATTTATAACCGGAAAAAATATATGAAAATAAATAAAATGTCCAGACTTTAAATAACCTAAATCATTATTCCTGAACTAACGAACTGTGAAAGGCGAGTTTCATTTTCCACCGCTTCCCATAATTCTCTCCCATAGACATTGGTTCGAGCATCGACTTCTGGCCCGATTTGAAATTACGCGACCTACCTCCTCTCTCTGTCTTACCTTCCTCTCTCTCTCTCTCTGCGAATTTTCTCAAGAATTCTTATGACGCAATAATGCTGCAGCTCTGATTGTGGCTCGATTTTCGAAATATGGTAGAATAATTTACAAACCACCGACTGTTACTTAATCCACGAATTAACAAATTGCTGAATTAACACTTAATTAATTCGATTACTCGTATTAACAAAGTTTTTTTTTTTGGCGACGTTTATTACTCTGCCAAGAAACACTTGTAAAACACACGTATTAGGAAATAACTCTTTCTATGTCTACGTAGACATCTCCACATCTCTGTATATACAGGATGGACCAAAAGTAGACCTACAGTTGTTTCATATTTGTCCCACGTTTTAGAACTAATTTGTCCAAATCATAATTCCAAACCAGTATCCCATCTCCCTATTATACTTTGGCAGTAAGGGACTACATTAACCAAACCTTTCTACAGAGTTGGTTCAGAAGAATGGACTTCATCGAATGACCACCACATTCACCTGATCTAACACTAATGGATTGTTTTTAGGGTGTAGTAAAGGACAAGGTTTATGACAGAAATCCCCACACAGTGTACGAATTAAAAATTGAACTTGATGCAGATCGGGATTTGTGTCGTGTTGCGTGTCATAGTGATCTGGAGAGGCTCGAGGAATGTTGCAATGTCGAAGGAGGACATTTTGAGCACTTAAGAGGTTAAACTGCGCCAAAAAATGTAGGTAAAGTGTTAAACAGTTTTGAATAAATATGATTGTAACAAATAAATATAAATGAAATAAAAACGTTTTTAAAAATTGTTGTGGTAGGATCCACCTAATCTGCATAGCGGAGTACCGACACTATAAATATGGTTGGTACCGGAAGACGAGGAGAGGGGGAATCACGAGATCCAACTAGAGACTCTGCCCGACTGCGACTTAGTCAACACATTCTCCAGGAACGTCTTCTCAGAAATATACAGAAATACTAGATGTAAATATTGTGTACCCTTTCTTGTTATAATACATTCTTGTTCTAAGTACATTTTGTGTTGCATTATTATTCCATGCATTAGTCGAGATTCAACAATGAGTCAATACAAAAATGTAAAGTGCATACCTACTAAGCCTACATTTGGCCCACCCTGTATATATTCGCAACATCAACTTCTTCAAATATTTTCTTGCATGTCAATGGACTTTTCTTGCGTATTTTCTCAGCTGACATGAAGTGAACAGACTATACTGACTCCATTGTTAGGTCAGCTGCTAAGAAAGTTGGTTCACTGTATCGCGCGAAACAATTTTTCTCTCCAGAATCGATCTTACATATCAGTGGGCTGGAGTTATCTGCTATTTCACTCGCGATGACATGCCTCAAACAAAAGACATGACGAGCCATGATGGGTTTTCCCAAATTGAGGACTGCGAGCCGGAAATAGTTTCTATATCTGGCGAAGAGATATTTTTTCCATAAGAAAACGGCTTGTAAGCTGCACCACGTGGCGGCTGACTGGCCGGCCCGTGCAGAAATCCCGGGCAGACATATCAACTTGTGTGTCTTGACTCCAGGCGGTTAACTTGACTGACTCGCCACTTTCGTCACTCTAAAAGGCCATCACGTGAGGCATCTGACTTGATCTCACCTTTTGTAGCCCTACAGTTAGTTCACAAAAATACAAGGCCCAAGGGACGTTCAAGGTAGAGAGTTACTAAGTGAGCTTAGAGGGAGGCACGGTGGAGTAATGGATAACAGCTCGGACTGAGGAATCGTAGAGCCGAGTTCGAATTCCAGTCGAATCCGTTACATTCACTTACGTGCTAACACCCTTGGGAAAGGTGTGAATCCTCTTCTTCTCCCTCCAACTATGGGTTCTGGATGGCAACTGGTCTAGGAGAAGGTCAACTCTGAATTCAAAACCATCCGGCGGCCTCTTGGTTACACTTGCCTCTTGGTTACACCTGCGGCCACTTGGTTACACCTGCGGCCTCTTGGTTACACCTGCGGCCTCTTGGTTACACCTGCGGCCTCTTGGTTACACCTGCCTCTGTGTCTGTGGAAATTCTGCGGCAACTACTCTGCGTAACACTTTATTACAAGTTCCTAACGTTTCTGTACGTTTACCCCATTTAGGACGCATTTAGTCCGACTACAAGTTCTATTGTGGAAATAACTCCACAACACATAGTAACAGCGAGCATAGTAAGAATGTAAGTATCTGCCATCGTAAGAGCGACAGAATAGTGAAAGGCTAGAAACGTTTTGTCTGTGGGTGACATCGACTTCTGGCTCTGGGTGACATCATCGCGTCATCGCTTTTGAACTCTGTCGAGGTTGGGTAGTGAGGATAAAGCAGTGCCAGCTCAAATGTGCTAGCAATACTCAATCAGCGTGTTCAGAAAATTCGACACCCTTGAAAATCGAAACTTCGGTTTCTTCACAAGCAAATACCAAGACTGATTCGAGGCGAACAGAATCTAGGAATTCATCTTTCAAATGAGATTCGTCCACCGAACACATCTCGCTCATGTATCCTGCCCGATTAAAAAAGAAAGAAAAAAAAGAAGAAGCCTTCTGCTTCAAGTTATTCTTCACTTTTCAACGAAATCCGTTCGGCTTGCCAGGCTCAAACCGCGCCTACGCAGGGCGAACGGTTCAATGGTATATACCATCAATGATCCCAATTTAAACCGTTGGCATGAACACTTCCACACGTTTGTCAACACCAACCTTGTAGTTTGGGAAACTGCAATCTATCGCCTCCAGCAACTACCAGCTAAGCTTTAACTAGACATAGCACCAGAGTTGTATGCCAGCGCCATCTGTACTTTCTCGCAGACTTCCAAGAGTGTTGCCACAGTGCGTTGCGCTGATAAACAGAAAATCTCAAGACTGCTAAAGTCTGCATCGAAGCGTATCGAGATTGAACATTCATTGATTTCTGAAAATCCAACTATTTGCTGGACTGGACACCAGCCAAAGCAACACAAGAAATGCAGGAGTTAACTAAAAAGGACCCTCGTCTCCTGTGATATTGGCCACTAACAGGCCGCACAGTGCTACAAGATGCTTTCATAAAACTGCTCTCAATGAATCAGTCCGTAGACAGGGGCAGAGGAGAGAAGGTATTTGGCGTTCTTTCCAGCCATCAACCTCTTCCTTGTAACCAACATGTAAGTACATGCTTATCTTGAGGAGCAGGTCTTGCAAATTACATGTGAGCTTGTGGCAGACATGAAATCTACATAAATTCTCGTTTGCAAAACAAAGCCATATGTGTGTGTGTGTGTGTGTGTGTGTGTGTGTATGTGCCTGTGAATAATATTTCTTCATTGTCTTTTTACAAGATATTTTTTAGTTACATCTGAATGTTTACACACACACACACACACACACACACACACACATATATATATATATATATATAATTGTCCTTCTAAATTGGTTACTAACCAAGGCTGTAGGGCCTTGTCCGTCGTACTATTTACCGATAGGTGGAAGGAAGGGGGAGAAGAGATGGGCTCATACCTTTCCCAAGGGTATTTATACGTAAATGTATGTAACGAACAATGTGGATGTGTGGTGGATGTGCGGTAGGTAGCGGCTCGGAATGAGAAATCGGAGTGTCGAATTCGAATTCCAGTCGAGTTCGTCAGATTCACTTACAAGCAAATACCCCTGGCAAAGGTGATATGAATCCATCTCTCCCCCCCCAGCTATGGATACAATAATAGGACAGACTTGACACTTAAACCGTGGCTGGCAACCACTCTACAAGGACAACACTGAAGACAAACCCGAGGTGGGTCGTTTGGACACCCTGTGGCGCACTATGTACTACGTTTCTCTGTATACGTTTATTCCGAAAAGGGTACTTGGTTCTGCACAAGCCCTTGGCGCTACAATCAAATCATATGTGCGGATAGTCTGCTTGTCTGGTTCTCAGAATTGAGCAGCTGGACCCTCCCTCATACGCCAAAAAAGACGACGGTAGAGGCCATTCTGTTACAAACTTTTTTTACTTATATTAATTTTATATATATAATTCAACATAATTTTTTCTTATGCATAAGCGTAGTCATTATTAGTAAAGTATTCAATGCGGATTGAATTAACAATATATATATATATATATATATATATATATATATATATATATATATATATATATATATATAAGTTAATGGTCAGAGTTGAATTAGACCAGGAAGCAGTAGTATTAGAAAGTGCTCAATACACGAATAAAAAAATATGTAAGCTTTTTTTACGTTTCAAAATCGGCTGATCTCGTGTGTCGTCTTTGTAAGGGCGCATCCCAGAAGAGAATGAAGAAGACTTGTTTCGTTCCTTACTTTTATACCTAAAGAGGATCTGCTGTCGCTGTTAAGTAACGTTTGTTGTTGACGTCGTCGATACTATGTTTACAGTGTTGTTTGCCGTCTTCATTCTCTTTGCCTCCCTCTGTCCGCATCCCGTATTTCCACTTGTAGCTGTTGTCGCTGTGTTGGCTTGGCTACAGATACTGGGAAAAGTATCTTTGTAGCAGAATGTTCTTTGGATTTTTTTTTAGCCGTTCCAAGTATTTAGGTAAAGAAAAAGGAAAAAAGAAAAAAAAAATGAAGGAAAAGAAAAGAAAAAAAAAAGGAAAAAAATAAAGATTTAATAAATATCGATAGGTTTTATTTTTAGAGATTTTACTGAAATAGTATCCCAGTCTAACTTTGCAAGTAGAATTTTTTGGCGAAATGTTTTCAATATCGAACAAAACAGCAGAATTTTACAAGTCGGAATAACAATCTGCAGGATGTGGGAAGCCGTCGAAATATTGAACAAAAAAAAATATTAAAAATTAAAATCATCAGACACACTGGGTTGTATATTAATATTCTTTCGTTTTTATTATTATTTCAGTTAGATTCCTCGACTAGTTTCGGCCAACATGGCCATCATCAGGAGAAAAAAAATCTCCTTGCTGGTAGCAGTGAACTACAGAAATGAATGTCTTGAAGGAGAAAATGAACCTTTGCCTGTAGTTTTCATTTGTTTTTTTTATTTTTTTAACATGAAATTTGGTCAATCCTTGTGTTGGTCAAACAGCCTCTTTTAAGTTGTTATTTAAGATAAGAGCTGGATGGATTCATGCTGCTCTGAATTCCCTTGGTCGTTTTGACAGTTTTATTGGTTCTTGGAAAGGGGATGTGTCTCTGTTAAGTGTGTGTGTTATTTGGTTCTTGGGGAGTGAGTGAGTATGATGTATATTACTATGGGTGCGTATTATCATTTGGCTCATTACGGAATGTGTAAGTGTGTATATTCGTGTAAGTGTGTGTATAAATGTGAGGCCTCAACACCTCCGTAAGCATGTCTGTCTTGTGTGGGTGAGAAATGTGGGTAGGTCCTGATTTGTGGAGTTATATATTAATACTATCTATATTGTTAAATTTGTGATTAAGCCTGTCTGGATAGTGCGTTTTTAAACGTCGTATCCACTTATTTTCATGACACTCTAAAATCTTGCTAATGTTATGGTCTGTAATATATATAAATGATCTAAATAAAGAAATGCGATCAAACATATATATGAGCGATTACGTACACTACACATACAGGTGAGGAAATAACTATTTATTTAATAAATGATGCAGACAAAACAGTGCTCAGTGTAGTTAAACAGAGCTATAAAGTATATATTAATAATTATATATACACATACGTTTACAGTGCGACTTAGAGTTTCACAGCTTTGTCAATCATCAGGTACAAAAAGCTTAAAACTTTTCAATACGGTTGTTTTTTATTTGATAACAACCAACTTTTTTAGTTCGTATTGCAATAATCTTATCCGTTAACTCAATATACATTAACAGATCAATATCCCTATTAAAATTACGATTAAATTAAATTATTATTTTTCGATATACTCCTACCAACACTCTAGATTTTGAATTCATACCCCAATATTATATTATTTTTATAATAATCTTGAACTTTAAATCCACATACAATATAGCATTGCTCCCATGAGACTCCCAAATTGAAAAAAAAAACAATCGTATTGAACAGTTTGTAACTTTTTGTACCTGATGATTGGCAAAGCCATGAAACTCTGAGTCGTACAGTAAACGTTGGAAGTCTAGATAGTGCCTTTAAAGATTTGTCTCCCCATTCCTTCAAAAATCTAAAAGGTTTTATCTGCTGGCATCTTTTGTACTGCATATATATATATATATATATATATATATATATATATATATATATATATATATATATATATATGTGAACATTGAAGTCAACACTTAGAGGCGACAGGCTGTTTCAAGCTAGACGCAATCATCAAGCAGCCTGACGATTGCGTCTAGCATGAAACAGCCAAACGCCTCTAAATGTTGACTTCACTGTTCACTTTTATATTTACACACGCTCTATCTCTGATATTGAGCACTTCATCCCATAAATATAGCACACCTTAAGAGTATATTTCTTCATATATATATATATATATATATATATATATATATATATATATATATATATATATATATATATAATTTGGGAATCATAGTTGTGAGAACAATCAAATAATATTGAAATGATTGGTCACAGATGTAACAGCTATATATTGGCATAAAATTTGTTACAACTACTTCTAAAGCAATTAATACAAAACAAAAATAACAACGTAAAACCTGAAGTAGGAATTTTCTCTATAACCTGTAATGACTACCACAAAGAATCCATCAGAGAGATTTCAAGGAATTTAAAGAGCAGATTATATGAACGCACAAGAAATCTTTTACAAATCAACACACTCAAGGCGTTAGTCGCCCACCGTAATGAGTCTGATTATAATTTTCATTTAAGAAATGCTGCTTTAATTAAAAGAGGAAGCATAAATGAAAAATTAATTATTCTGTCACTTTTTTGTGTCCATAAAAAGTAAATAAATAAAAATTAATTATAGTAAAAAAATAATTATAATAAAATAATTATAAAAATTATTATTACTATTACTAATTCACTCATTCTAAACCAATGAGAATCGATCCCACTTTTCTCCTCTACACACATACACGCGTGACTTTCTCACTATCGGACAAGTAGTTCACACGGACAGTTCAGTAACACGTGCGTCAACGAAAATTTCATCTCCTTTTCCTTTTTCAGGTCATAATAGTAATATTTATGTTTTAGCACTCAGCAAAAATTCGCACAAAGAAGACCTCAGAATCTTCTAGTATTTTCTAACTAAATTATCTGGACAGCCATTACACATATCTATATATAACACACACACACACACACACACACACACACACACACACACACACACACACACACATGATAAAGACTGTATACACTTTGCTTATTCTGTGGCATTCCGCTCCATATTGGATCTACATCTGACTCCAAACTCACAATTTTACTCTGTATTACTGTCTCTCTTTTTTTCAGCACCACAACACCCAGACAGTTTCTGATCTATGCTACTTACTTAGGTTATTCTTCTTCTATATGCTGTGTCTCTTCAGGACATAGGCGATCATGGCTCTCCACAACTTCCTATCTCGTGTGGCTCTTAGCAATTCCCCGCTCGATTTCGCCATCCATTCATACAAGCTCCTCAGCTAAGTGGTTCGCTGCCTCCCCTATCCTATCCTGGGTATAACAATAAACTACACCCGGCAGCAACGCCTCTGATCGTGAGGCTTTGAGGAGCGTGGAAGCACCTCTTAATTGCTGTTGTTCCAAGGCCCACCCTGACTCATGGTTAGACACCTGTTAGAGTCCCAGCCAAGGGCAAATACTTAACCCCCAAACTGGGGTGAAAACACTATGAAAGTATAAAAATACATTTTTATAGTATAAATACCAATTTTTTGAAGAAAAAAAATACCATTTCTGTAAATGAAATTACTAATGCTCACATGAAAATTAAATTTCAGCGTTAAATGACCCATAAAGAGTTGATATGCCGCTTAACAAGTAAATCCCTCCACTATCTCTCAATATGCCACGTGAGGGTTAAATTTTCCAAACCTACCCTCCTCAGTATGTGTCCAAGGAATCTCAGCTATCTTTACTTGAATTTGAAATGTTATAGAATGTAGAAACAATCTAGGCAAAAAAAAAAAAGAAAAAAAAGAAAGGCGTCAGGTGAAGAAAAAAGAAACAAATGTTAGTCAAAAATAATAAATACTTGCGCGAATCTTACAAAACCAGATAATCGTTTCATTCTCAGGAATAAATAACTTTTAACATTGAATATTAAATAAGAAAACAAAAATAAGTCTTTTGCAGTCCCACTGTAGGCAACCTTTCAAAAAGCCTGGTTTCTTGACCAACTTAATTTAGGAAGCCGAATTCTTCCAACTGCGGTCAAATCATAACATGTCAGCTAATCATTATTACGGTTGGCCGTGAGCCACTTCAATCAAAATTCAACAATGTTAATGGCGACAAAGACGAGTCAAGTTTGTTATGTTTTCATAATTAAAATCAAAGACGCGGCTTGTGGCTACAAATAATCGTCTTGTCTGTTCGCTGTCACCTTTTTGCTTACTTTTTCGACGCCCCGTTTCGATCCGACCCTTGCCACACCGAGCCTGATATCCGATTTGCTATTTCAAGTGAGATCAACATTTCTGTCGTTGAGGCCAGACCAAAAAAAAAAAAGTAAAAAAATAAAATAAAGACCCCCCTCTTCACAAAAAAAAAAAATCATTCTAACCAACGCCACCATTTCTCAAGCCAGGTTCATGTCATGGAGTTTCTCCTCCTGTTTGAGTGTCTCTTCTTTACTTGTTTTTGTTAACACAGACATCAACTTATTTCTAAGCAAAACAGGTAGTTTGTTTTGAAATATTGTTTTTATAAATATTTATTCTAAAGCTTATTTAAAGTATACATACCGGGTATAACAGCAAAATCGTCTAACCGTACGACAACAAAATTGTCCAATTGTTAGATTAAGCTCTGAACCGTTGTATCTTAGAAATGATTAAAGATATCTTACTGGAATTCTCCGAGGTTTTTATAAAACTATTGGACTCTACTTTGAGCAATAAGAATGTATAATTACTCTCCAAACTTAACAGAAGAATCGTGATGAAATGGAGATAAACGAAAATGACATGTTCATCATTAATTAATCATAACTAAAGAAATTAATCATAGCTAAGGAGCGCAAGTAGATGACGGAACGTGGTCTGGAAGAGGAAGCAGAGGGAAGGAATTTGTTGAGAGCTGAAAGGGATAGAAGAGGGAGGTGGAGAACCATGATCGCCTACGTCCCGAAAGGACATGGCACATAAAAAGAAAGAAGAAAGGAGCGAAAGCTCATGAAAGATTGAAATTAAGTTCAAATATATATATATATATATATATATATATATATATATATATATATATATATGTCATTCACAGACAGTACTGTTTCGCTGTATCACAGCTCCTCAGTGCGATTAGACATCCGAATGCCTCAAGCCAGGATTGAAACTCAACTGATTAGGTGTCAGCCAGAGCTATCTTCACTCGGTAGAGTTACACAACTAAATCTAGCATATTGTTTTTACAAATGTAAACAAATGCCAATCAGCCAAAGTGCTCCATTCATATATATATATATATATATATATATATATATATATATATATATATATATATATAATTTCAGGACCTTTTTCCAACTTATTCAAGATGATCTTCGCCATGTCTAACCTTCTAACTTTTTGTCCTGGAGTAACAAGGTGCTTCACACATTTCACGTGCGATTTCAGTTTCAAGTCTTTTTTCACAGCTATTTGGACTTTCATAGGTGTAACTCCTCTCTCACGTGCCAACCGTCTTATGGATTGAGTGACCCCTCACCGTTAACTCCCACTCCTCTCATGATGAACAGTGCACCAGACCCCTAAGGGACATGCTCAACTGGTTATGATCAGGAAACTGACAAACAAATCTGAATGGGATATAAAGCAGGCATGTCAAACTCAGGGCAGATGGAGGTCTGCATCGGCCATACCTGCAGCCTCGAGGGCCACACCTGCTTCTAGTCTGACATTAATCACAGCTATTGGTAACTAAACTTTAAATGCAAAATACTTACAATACAAGGTAGTACAATTTAATCATTTTTATGTTGTCTTGATGATTGACATCGCTTTACACAAACTATTCTTGATATATCGGGTTGGAATGTCTGTGTAGATCCCACTTTAATCAAAGATGACAGATGTTCATCAGTTAATCTGGCTCTGTGAGTCGTTTTTGTGGCCTTCATAAATGAAAATAACTGCTCACAGACATATGTGGAACCAAACATCGCCATAATCTTTGTGGCAAACTTTCTAAAGTTCTTAAATGTCTGAGGAAGGTATGAAAAACATCCGGGTACCCTTACTTCTAGTTACTTTCCCTTGAGTCAGTCTGCATTTGCAGTAGTTCCATCTGTAGACTTTCCTCTGCCAACATCAAAAGTGAATGGTGCTGAGAATAATGCAAACTGAGCTTTACAAGATTAAAAATCACAAAATCTTCGCCGAAATTCCTTTGACAGTAATTCAAGGTAACTGTCGTACTTAGCAAAGAAATACAGACCCAGTATTGGCAATTTTTTAACTCCTTGTACATAGGAAAATGAATCAAGTTTTCATGTGTCAACTGGGACTTCAATAAAGCTAATTTTGCAATGAAACACTTGATATCATTTTATAACTGAGTGATGAGCTTATTTTTACCTTTTAATTTCAAATTAAGATCACTTAATTGGGTAGTAATATCCACTGAAAAAGCTAGATCTTGGAGCCAGCTTTCATCTTTCAATTTATTTGTGCTTTGACCCTTCTTCTCCAAAAAAAAAAAGCGATTTCGCGTCGCAATAAAAAATCTTTTCAGTACCTTGTGACATGAAAGCCACCGAACTTCTGTGTAGAATGGGACATTTGTGAACTGATTATTCACGTCTTCCAATAACTGGCTAAACTGACGGTGATATAGTTCACTGTCTTTGTGACAAAACTCAACACAAGATCAAATCTTAGAATCTTGGAACATAAGTTCTGTTAATGAATTATACAGTGAAAATGCTTGAATGTTGAATCTGGATGTTTTCTATTTTTGTACCTAACTTGGCAGCAACACCATTATGCCCCACAACCATATTGGCAGAACCATCAGTATTATCTACACAATTTTTCACAAATCAAGGCCATACTCATGGAGAATCTGTTCAACTTTTTCAAAAATGTCCTAGCTTGTTGTAGTATGCATTGTGGATCAGTTCAATTAGTTCTTAATAAATTTGAAATTCATTGTCACAAGCCCTGAAGAAAACGGCGAACTGTGCTATTCCAACTATGTCAACAGTCTCATCCAGTGCAATAGAAACATGTTCAAAACTTGATGATAAAGTCTTCAACTGTCGACTCAAATCACCTGCCATTTCATCAATCCATTCAGTAACAGTGTTCCTGCTTAATGAAACGTATTGAAATAAGTGTGACTTGTCTGGACATACAGTTTCAACTGTTTTTACAAGACATCACAGAGTTCAAAGCTTGCAGTAACAGGACGGACGTTGCCTTACTGAATTTTTGTAAAGCAACTCTGTTGCTGTGTTAACTTAATCCTGAATTCCTTCACTTTTAAAACACACATATCTCCATATTTATCCAAAGATCGATGGTTTGTTTCATAATGTCTTTTCACATTATATTCTTTTGGCGTCGCAATGCAGTGGTTGCAAATCAAACAGTTTATCTTTCCATTAAGAGTGCTACAAAAGTAGTGTAATTCCCACTTTTCTTGAAACACATGCCCTTTAGATAATTTTCTCTTTTTACAAGATGGAGTAGAATTCGACATTTTTAAGGCAAAATATTAAAAAATTACGAACGTTTTCACTTTACATTTGTTTTTATTTAGTTGTCAAGGATGATCACATGATTAACCGGAAGCTAAAAATAGTCGCTGACATTCGAAAACAATCCCCCCCAAACATTGAGATAGAATAAACAATCTAATCATACCAATTAAAAAAAATCTCACTGGTTCAATGTATTTGCATTAGAAACATAAAAAAAATTCTCGATATACCACGGCTATAGAAAACTTTGTGAGGGCCGCCAAAATGCATGTAAAGGGCCACCAGTTTGACACATTTGATATAAATTTTAGCCCGTCTTAATTCACTAAGTCAAAACATGTCCATGTTAACATCTCCAATCAATTATGATCAGAAGACATGTGAGCCATGCCCAATGTCACTATTATTATTATTATTATTATTAGTAGTAGTAGTAGTAGTAGTAGTATGTTTTATCACACGGTGTGAATTTTTGAATAAGCCAGGTACATACCAATACCTCTTCTGGACGACCAGCTTTACAGTGTGAAGATTTACCATATCGGACTTGTTCATTTCAACAAAAACTTGTTGACATGAAAGAAATCTCAACTGCCTCGTTGAACGATTCCAGTCTTTGCTCGATTGTAATGCAGGTCCTCGTTTTTAATTTAATATTCTTTATTTTTATTTTTTCTTGAACATCTGCAACGTCTCCATTCGTTTCCTTTATAAGATTTTAACGTGTCTGTACTAATCGTGATGACCCAGTTAATCATTTTTGATCGGTTTCGTATCATTTATTTGATTTCTTCCGTTTTCTAACTACTGGTCGGGTAAAAGCGCACGTGTCCTGATAGATTTGGTAGTTTTCTCTTCTCACTTCCTATCCCTTAGTGAAGTAGATGCAGTTGAAATTGAAGCTGGCCGCCCTTCCCCAAGAAAGGAGTAGTAAAATTGTACTGCCCCCCCCCATTAGATTACCAACTTTACAATGCGAAGATCTGTCATTCGAACTTAAAAAAAAAACTTGAATATTTTATATTACTTTTTTTAATTAGAGTAGATGGGCCCTCTTATCGCCCGGTCCATACTTCCCCCTCTACTCTTGATCAGGAGTAGAAGCTCATCCCTTATGCCCTGTTTAGGAAGGGGTTCCCGGTTAATTTTCTTTTCTCCGGCCTTAATAGTGGTGCTGTCTTGAATTTCTTGTGATGTGCGCGGTTGGCGGTAACGTCTCTTCATTCTGAGGGTACCGGGTTGGCAGTTTTCTAGTTGTTGCTCCCGACGAATAGTTATGAGCCCGAACTCTTGCGTAGTGTCTTGAGAGGCTGCTCTGATCAACAGTTGCATAATATCAGGGTTCTTGCAGTGCCATGTCGCGCATGAACGGATGCCCCTAAGAGCACTTCCGGTAGGCTACCACGAGGCCACACTATGATGCATTCTGCGCCAGTTTCCTTCTGCCCATGTTACATTTGATGACCGACTACCAAAATAACACATCGTGACTATAAACAACCAAAGATATAAAACCAAACCAGCTCAACAAAAATCTCCTAAACTCCTTAACCATTCCTTCTCCAACATTCGTGGTAATCGTACCAAATTCTACAGTGTGGAATCATTCCTCTTCGAAAAGTCTCCGGACATCCTAGCTCTGTGAAACTAACCTTAACTCATCAGTCCCTTCCTCTGATTTCTCGATTCCTGGCTACCTTCCTCTACTTAGAAAGGACTATAAAGTCCACATGCATGGCCTGGGAGTTTATGTCTGCGAACATCTCCCGCTAGCTAGGTAGCTATCTCTAGAATCTCCTGACTATTCGTACATGTGTCTTCGTTTCTCTCTACTTAATTCAGATAGCTATATCTTCATTCTCTACCGTTCCCCTTCCTCTCACTGTTGCATGCTAGATAGTATTTCTGATAATATAGACAAGGCCATCCTCTTGGTAACTTTGATCATGCAGTAGTGTCTATAAACGTTTCCTTCCGCTCCTCCACCAGACATAAACCTCCAACCAGCAGAATATATTTCTATTATCAACCAGCAGATTGGGACTAGTTTCGTTATTTCCTTCGTGACGTTCCTTGAATAAAGTTTTCAAACATCCCATTCAAAAATGCGCGTCTGAGGTTTCCTCCTGGGTGAAAGCCGGCATCGATGCTTTCATTCCTGTTAGGTTATACTAAGTAAAACCGCGTTCATCTCCTTGTCTCTCACCTGCTTGCTTCGGCCGCTATAGTGATACGTCTGATTGCAATAGACGTCTCTTTGTCTCTGCTCGTAACGCGTGCAAGCGTGTCTTCAAGGAAGCAAAGTTACTATTTTCTGATAGAATGAAACAACGTATAGCATCTCGCAAGTTCGGTTCTAGCAAATCCTCAATCACTCCTCTATTCAATCAATTCGAAGTCCTAACATCTACAGCAAATATGGCTGAATGCTTTGCTCGGAAATTCTCTTCCAACTCAACATTCGACTCATCTGGAGTGCTCACACCTGACTTCTCCCTAGAATGGAGGCTATACTGAGTGATATGTACATAACCCCGTCAATAGTCCCGGATATCATTTCTAAATTAGACTCCTATAAGGCAAGTGGAGGTGACAAGAACCCAGCCGTCGTCCTAAAGAAATATGCTCCCGAGCTGGTTGAAGTTCTCTCCAAATTATACAACTATTACCTCACAACTTCTTGCTTTCCAACTTGTTGGAAGATCTCCTCTGTCGTTCCTATTTTAAGAACTCTGGAGAACCTTCTGGTCCCTCTAACTACCGCCCTTTTAGTCTCCTACCGATTTTCGGCAAAGTCTTCGATGCTTTAGTCAATGCCGAAGTGGTTAAGCACCTTACTTCTCATGATCTACTCTCTGACAAACAATATGGATTTCGTTTTGCCCGGTCTACCGCTAACGTGCTTATGGCCATAACTGATTATATATATATATATATAGGGTGACCCCAAAAAACGGGAACTTTTTAACAATCCAATAAAAGCAAGTGTGATGGAAGAAAAATATTTAATTCATAGTAATTGAAACCTTAAAACATGCCATTTAAGAAACAATGATGGAATTTTTTTTTTTTAATTACGTCCTGTAGATAGGGTCCTCCTGTACGAATGCATTCTTGAAATCTGCTGTTGAGATTCCTCGTTGACTACTGCAACATCTCAGCTAGGATACTGTGAATTTCATTCTCGTTACTAAAATGGCGAAATGTTTACTTGCTCAAGGTTACTGTCTCGCAGTATTGCCAATTGCTCATGTCTGGCAATATGCACTTAAAAAATTCCCGTTTTTTTGGTCACCCTGCATATATATATATATATATATATATATATATATATATGTATATATATATATATATATATATATGCTGTTCATCTCGAAGTTCTCGACAAAATTCAAAGAAGGATCTGCAATGTAATAGATCCTGACTTGGCATCTCGACTTCAGTCACTTTCTCACCGACGTGATGTGGCTTCCCTCTGTCTTTTCTACAAATATTTTCATGGCTACTGCTCTGACGAGCCTTTTCCCTGTTGCCCCGACTACACGAATTTAAGCGTGCTACAAGATTGGCATCTAGGTCCCACCCTTTTACTGTTGAAATAGTTCTCGACATTGGAACTTCCTTCATCTCACTTGCATCCCTGATAACTAAAATCTTCAAAAATTGATATGCAACGCCAGTCGCCATCTTGTTGCCTTGATACCTGTCTTTTTTTCCTTTCCTCAATTTCCCCCCTACACTCACTCTTTTCTCTCACTTTCACTCTCCGTAACCCACTGCGTGCTAGTGGCACTTCTGCCTTGCTTGGGGTGAAAGACAAAAAACAAAACAAAAAAAAAACAAGAACAGATAATAACACTTTCATCAAAATATGCGTAGTACCCAAAAGAGATTATTATTATTATTATTATTATTATTATTATTATTTTTCATTCTTTGATTTCTGTTGTATATATATTTCCTTCCGGGTCCTAAACAGAGATCTAATGTCAGAAATGGCTTCATTAAATTTTCCACTAATCAAGCCCTTCGTAATGTGTGAGCTGTACTTGTGAGTACAATTTTTGTATTTCTTTAAGGCATGGGCTACCAGAAATCCCTTCAGTGAGTCTATCGGACACTTTTCTAATCAACCGAGGGCTCCAACTACAATTGGAATTATTGATGTCCACATTTTTGAGATTTTCATTTCAAGATCCTTGTATTTTAATAGTTTTTCATTATTATTATCATTATTAAACAAAATGATTGGCGTTACTCTTCCAATATTTTTCAACAGTTACGAGAAGAGCGCGATTTAAGAAATGATGAAGGGGAAAAAACACGGTGCTTGACAATGTTAAACAATATTTCAACAGAATGTCCGTCTTCTTGAAAAAGATAGACGTTAACTGGAAACATTGTCAAACACTGTGTTTTTACTTTTCTTTTGACAATGTTAAACAATATTTCAACAGAATGTCTGTCTTCAAGTTATATTCAAACATTTTTTCAAGTATAAAAATATATATAAATCTACAAAATATTATAAATCTTTGTACAAACGTTGCTTGTCTTGTAATGAAAAAAAAAACGGTTGTTCTGGTAATAAACGTGTCAAAACGAATGAAACGCCGCCAACGTGAAGGCATGAAACTGAATCGTACTTAAGATGATGGTGATCTTGTTCATCTTGAAATCTCCCATTAGTTGATTAGTTACTAAGAGTAATAAAATCAGGCAGCTTAGTATAAATCTCCTGTCGATAGGTTTGTATTTTTTAATATATTTGTATACGTAGATGCAATTTTTAAACATAATTTGAAGACTGACAGACATACAGTCAGAATATCTTTAAACATTGTTATACACTGTGTCTTTTCTTTTCGTAAGTCGTGATCTTCTCTCGGTGTTTTAATAATAATAATAATAATAATAAACAAAATGGTTGACGTAATTCTTCCAATATTTTTCAACAGTTAAACGAAGGGTGCGATTTTAGAAAAGAAAAAACACAGTGTTTGACAATGTTAAAAAATATTTCAACAAAATGTCTGTCTTCAAGTTATATTCAAATGAACGCGTCAAAACGAGTGAAATGCCGCCACGCCAGCGTGAATGCATGCAAATAAGCATTACCTTAATTTTATACCAAAGTTAAAACACCGAAAAATCACAATAAAAATTCTAACAGAATCTCATTAGTTATCAATTGGCACCGAAATTTTGCTGGAATTTCGAAAATGCTTCACGACAGTTACGAACACACTGCGCAAAAATATTCGCGTCTTAAAGAATTTTTTACCAATCTGCCTATAGTTTCTTTCAAAAGAAATAAAAGCATCAGACAAATTTTTAACAAATGTGAGCATCCACACTCAAACAACATTGGAGTTTGGGATCAGTTACTCCCTAAAAAGTTCCATAAAATAGGTAGAATAGGTAAACTCTGTGCGTTGTGTCAAGTTAATTCTATTACAAATTCAAAGAGAAACATCACGATTTCTACAGAGAATTTAATATACGCCGCCCAATGTACCAAACATGACTTGATTTATGTAGGTTGCACAAAGGAAAAATTAAATAAAAGTTTCAATGGATACAGGTATGATGTCAGACAATAATGTGATATCAACGGAGCTTGCAGAACATTTTATTACAAATGACTGTAATTTCGAAAAACATCTTACGGTACACATTCTGAAAAAATATTCAGAATCTACCGACCTGTCGATCCTTAAAACGCATGAGGATTATTGCGTAAGCAAATTACTAACTTTCCGGCCGGAGGGAATGGACACAATGACAAGAGAGTTCCAAGAGTTTGATTAATTCCTCTTAGTAACTAATCGGCTAACAGAAGATCTCAAGATCAACAAGATCACCATCAAATTAAGAACGTTTCAGCGGCATGCTTCACGCTGGCAACGTTTCATTCGTTTTGACGCGTTCATTACCAGAACAGCCGTTTTTTTTCCCCCATTCCAAGACGAGCAACGATCTTTCGGGGCCCTTTGGTTAGACTGACGGGCCCGTCCACATTCTCATTCCTTTGCTGGCTGGCTGTACTTCCTCTCTGTAAGGAACGTAAGAATATGATCGAACGCTTGCTCTCCTCCCTCTTGTGAAGTGGTCGCAAGCATCACGTCGACAGAAATGTCTGTGCCCAACGCCCGTGTCATGGGGGCTGCGATTACCAGACTTGGCGAGTCATCGACATGCCTCGAGGTTGGCTTTCATACGCCGCGTGTTGACAGGGGATTCGATCTTGAAGGGAAGTGTGAAGGCTGCATTCCGTCGCCATGCCATCGCTCCTCCTGTTTCTAGGGTTGAGTGCCATAGTAGGCCTTGGAATCAGTCGGATTTTATCTTCGAGTGTCGATCGCCCTTGAGGGTCATTTCTCAGTCCAGTGACCTTTCTAGGCCTAGGAAAGTATTGTATCGAGAATTAATGGAGAGGTGTGTGAAGGATCCACTCTGCGACCGGTTCGGTTTGTTGGCGACCGAGTTGCGCTCTTTCTGATCTTGGGCGCCAGCGGCGGATATCTCAGCAAGCTGAGTTTTCGTTTACCTGGCGATTCGTTCGGAATAGGCTACCTCTCAATGACGTAGGCTTCAGATGGGGCTTGGCGGATTTTCCTGATGGTCATCAGTGTGACCTAGGTTAGAGGAAACAGCTTAGCACGCCTTCTACCATTGTGGCTTCCCTCTGTCTTTTCTATAAATATTTTCATGGCAATTATTCTGATGAGCTTTCCTCCTCGGCACCTCAACCGCATGAATTTAAGCGTACTACTAGACTGGTAACTAAACTTTATCGTTTTTGCTGTTAAAAAATGTAACCATATCCTCTATTTTAATAACTTTTTTTTGTCGCACTTCTCACTTGTGGAACTCTCTTCTTGCTTCCCTGTCACCTACGAACTCCGAAAACTTAAATGCAACGTCAATCGCCATCTTCTTTCTTTCGGAAATCTGTTCTTTTATTTGCCTTTCTCCTCATTGATGTTTTTTTTTTCATTCTCTTTCACTCCTAGTAACCGCTTGAGTCTCAGTGGTATTATCGTCTTTGTCCAATAGGTCTTTGTCACTTGAAATAAAATCCAGAAGTGGATGAGAAGCGGTTGTCGATCATCATGTCCGAGATAAACGCATCCAAACTAGCTGGCATGAACCTAAACAGCTTATAAAGCGACTCGAGTCGGTTCGAAGTCACATTTTCACACACCAAACTAAATTTGAAAGAGACAGACCCCGTGAGAATTCAAAGTTCACAGCAAATGTGAAACTATCGGAAAGGTCAATGAGTGAAGGTCATAATTAAGGCACGGTATTAAAGAACACTACTTTCCCTGAGGGCTGGCTGGCCATATTCAGTGACTAATATATTTTCATTTTTCTTTTCCCACAATTTTTAATTTGATGATCTCTTTGGGAATAAAATTAAATGATTTGAACACGCACATAAATAATTATGCTGTTCATTAGTCATATGTAAAACTAAAACACTATTTACCATAATATATAAAAACAATATCTGGGTGAGTCAAGATAAAGTATCTAGGCGTTCGCGAACAAATGCTTGAGAAATTATCTCTCTTACTGGGAGCCAAAAACCAATGACTGTGTAAGGAACGAGGTCAAAAGTCTCGTTGACGGACAGGAACTTCTCCTCTCCGCTGTTAAGCGTAGGACGATGTTATGTTTTGGCCGCATCATACGGCATAACAGACACTGCAAGCCCATCATGCAAGGCACTGCTGAAGGCGGACGCAAGTGGGGACGGCAACGCAATCAGGCAGACAACATCAGAGAGTGAACGGGCATGATAATGCCGGAACACCTGAGAGCTACCGCTAACAGATCATCCTGGAAGAGTTCGTCTGCTTCTTCTGTACATAGGTCCTCACAGCGATTGAGGCACTCAAAGGATTTCTGCTGCTACTGATGATGATGCACATTCTTAATATATAATAGAAAAATGCTATTTACCATAATTAAACACTATTATTCACCATAATATATAAAAGATAAAATACTATTTACATCTATATAATAAATGCGAATGTCAGTGTGTCATTGTGTCACCCTTTTTTCAACTTTACTCCTAGAGGCCGTAGCACAACATATACCATTTTGGAATCAGGCAGACTCCGTGAGTAAATTAAAAGCATTCTTGACCGGATCCTGACTCACAATCGACCAAATTTTGGATTCCCAAGTTTTCATTACTGCGATTGTTTTCGGCGATTTTTTGCGACGAATCTTTTTTGTACGACAACAATTTTTATAACTTGAAAATAAATTTGGGAATAATTGAAATTAATTGCGAAATCCAGCGAAAGTCACCCATGAAATAAAAATAATTGTTTGTACGGAAAGTAAGAACCTAGGTACATCAAATTGTCTTTAAATTAAGTAGCGACAGAAAAATTATCGTTGAACTTTTAAAAGGTAAGCTTAGATATTAATACATAACTTAAATGCAATACTTCAATGTTAATTAAATATTAATGTAATACTGAAATGCCGCCCGATAAGTAATATAATATAAGTTTGTAATATATAAAAATAAAACATTATTTACCATCATACATAGTTTGGGGGCTATTATACTAAACGTGAGCCAAAGTTTCCAAAAATGTAATTTTAATTACTTTTCTTTTCATGTTTCTTTTTTGGTTATTTAATATTTAAGGAGGAGGCACGGTGGAGTAATGGAAAGCTATGAATCCTCTTCTCCCACCCCAGCTATGGGTAAACAGCAGGACAGACCTAGTTCTATAGCCTACCGCAGAAAGAAATGGCAAGCTACTACGGGGAAAAAATCTGCCTCGTCAGTTATGTATCGAATGATACATGATAGCATGGCACATAACTGGATATCTAATCTCCTACATGACAGTTAATATGGAGCAATTTTCTTACAAAGACTTGAGATGTCATTCTATCGACGAACGTTGGGAACGAGAAAGATCTAAGTTGGATAGAAACCACAAATAAACTGTTGCTAACAATCAGAAAGAGGCAGTTTAAATCTTCGACGCATAATGAGGCAATCAGTCCTGGAGAATTTATCACTCACAGATCATATTGAAAGCAAGAGAAGCAGAAGGAAACAGCGAGTAATCTATCTGACGAGTTTGAGTATTAATTGAATCATTACCCGGCGCCTGGGGCGTCACCAAAGGAGGAAGTGCCGAGGGAGCTTCGGCAATTTTTCCACGTTATTGCCACTTTAAACCTCGACCTTGTGTCACATGAAAAAATCCCGCTATTTATATATCTTATCTGTATTGTCTTAAATTTCAAAATAAAAAAGAACCGTTAAAAATACTGTTTTTCTGTGTATAGATTATTTGCTGTTGAGGGCCATCACTTTACCCGTTATGCTTTAACGTTGCAAAAAGGAATTTAACTGTGGTTCAGTACTGATTGTTACACGTATACAGTCATGTCGAAATTTTAACCTTCGGCTTAATTCATTATAATAACTAAGTTAAAACTTTCCCATACAAGCAGGATGAATAACGGATCCGCGGGTAATAATATACTTTGTGATAATAAAATCTGTTTTCTGGACAGTTGTCATGTGTTTATTTTTGTAACTTTGACAGAGAAAACTTTAATTATCTATTTACTATCGAATAATTGAAAGTGTTAAGCGTATATTTACAGACCCAGAGAATTTATGCTTGAACAATTTAAGTTTTTTTTAACCATGACTTTTGAATTGGGACTTTTTGCATCGATTTTCTTCTTTGTTGAGTGTTCTCCAGACTTATCTTTTTTGTGGGTGTTTTCTAACAGTAACTTTTATTTTAATACCTGGACAACGACGCTTTCCTTCTTCCTGAACTTCAATGCATTTCAATAGTAAGATCATGTATAATGCTTTTCTGTAACTCAACTGGAATTCATTTCTGTCGTAAAACACTACTAAAAAATGGCAATTATAGATAAGATGGCAGTAGATGGTTGAATCTATATGAGCTTCACTGATAAAGATAGATCAATGTTTTTGCTAATCGTGCGAGCGACAATATCTTTTAAAGCTTGTAATTGACTTGCAATGCTAATTGTAGTTGTAGCAAACTAAATTGTTTTGTACAGGACATGGCCTGTTTTGTAAAGTCCGTTCATCTTGCTCGTGGGTTTCCATGAGACAAGTGAGGATGGAGTGTTTATGCAGATTTTATGACACACCCCGATAAGTTATTTTCTGCGTAGCACTGTTCATGATGGGCACGTGATTAAAACGTTCGCATTCTGACAATGAGATCCGGGTTCGAATCTCACCATAGTCGATTTGTCGGGAAGGGGACTTCCTGATGTTATCGGACTGGTGGCACCTTTGGAAAGTGCCTGAAAACCAGACCACGGGTTGACCCAAGACCTGTGAGTTAAATTGGGTAGACTGAACCCTTGCACCAACTAAAATAGACGCCAATGAACTGTTTAATTAATCCGTTCCCTTTATATTTTTTAGACATTCAATGGTATCTAGGATTCATTGATTACTCCTGCTATTATATAAATCACTTTTTGTTCAATATGTTTTCGTATTAAAAATTATGGGTTCAATATAACGGCGAAATGGAAATATCTCTCGGAAGAAAAAGATTAGCAACAAAATGACAAAGACGGCGACGACAAAGCCTATTTCAAGACCAAGTTGAAGCAAGACGATCACTTAATAGGCAACAGTTTCTGAGTGCCTCACATGAAACGCTTGAACAAAAAAGACTGCAATCTAAGAAACGGTTCATTTTGCTCTGAAACTAATTTTGTCTAAATGTAGATAAATATTTTATTTATATAGATCATTAAAACGATTAAGGGAAGTAATCACTCATACATTTAATAACTTAAGGTGATTTATCTCCCTTCCCACTACACATGGGACAGAAAATATATAAATAAAGACACATTGATAATTATTGATATAATTGATTGTTATTATTGTTCAACCTAAACCGGTTATTATTAATCTCACTGTAAATCTCTAAACTGTATAATAAATGCCTCGCTTCCTCTTGCTTTCCTGTCTGCTGGAAGTCATCATCTGATGTCCGAGTTTTTAAGAATTCCGATGAACTGTCAGACCCTTCCAAATAACGGCCTATTAACCTTCTACCTCTTTTTGGAAACTCCTAGAGGCCCTAAACAGTGATGAATTGGTTCATCATCTCTCATCGCAGGGCCTTTTTTCAAACAACCAATTTAGCTTTCGTTTCCCTGAGTCAACTGCTAATGTATTGACGATAATTGTGGAAAAGAGTCTGTCATGCTCTAGATAAAAACGAGGAAGACCGGGCTGTAGTATTGAACATCTTGAAAGGCTTTGATAGTCTTTGGCATTCAGGTCTTCTCCACAAGCTGAAAAGTTACGGTGTCTCCAGAGACATTTTTTGAACAAATCCAGTCTTTCCTATCAAATCGTGAAATGAAAGTTATCCTAAACGGTCACTTGTCTACCTCCTTTCTTACTAACGCAGGTCTCTCCCAGGGCTCCATCCTTGGTCTTACTCTGTTTTTAATTTTCATTAATGACGTTCCCGATAACATCAGCTTTCAACTTGATATCTACACTGATGACACTACAATTTACTTCTGCTTCGATAGTAAGACTAATCACTCTGACAAAGTCGAAATGGCAGTCGATGTCCAAAACGAATTCAAGGCCGTCGTTAAATTGCTTGTTAATTTTAACGCCTCCGCAACTTTCTCTCACTTAATTATCTGCGGATATGCGAGGAAGGTAACGGTGAACCCTAGACTTGAACAGGTTAAGATCGTAGTGATCGAGCAAGCATCCGCTTGGGAACCGGTACCACATAACGGCAGTTCGTGGGAAGAAACTGCTCAATTGGAACTTACATCTCACCAATGGAATACGAATGGAATGAGTGTGGTTCGCTACAATGGGTGTGGCATGACGGGTCTTAGCCGTGAAGCTGGTGGAACTAAGGAAGGTAGTGCATCTGAAGATTTTCCATAGAAATAGCGATAGAGCAGCGTTTCGTCTGTGAGAAAGGGGTTATAGGGTGGAAAATAATTTATCACCCACAAGGACTTTTGGGCTCTGTCGAGACTGGAAAGTGAAAACATGACAGCAATAATCCATTTTCGGCCTGATCTGGCTCTTGTAAAAGTAAAGGATAGCGCGAGGAGTCAGATTCTTACTGAATCGGCGCAAAGAGCTGATTATATCCAAGTGAGGAAGAAGCGGAAAGAATGAAATAATCGATAAATTTGTTTACGTATTCCTGCTTCATATACAGTCTTTGCCAAACACCACCGCGACTAGTGTTTACTTAACCGACAGCATTTGTTGTGTCTCTATATATGTAATCATTAAAGAGAATGAAGATTTGTACTTATTTATTTAATAAAGTCTATTTTTAATAGACTTGGTTACAGAAACAACTAATCTTAAACATAATCTACAATGCACTTCTATAGAAAAATTATTTCCAATAGATTTCTATATTAGCGTTTTAGTATCTTCCATGCCACTATATATCTAATCTTTAGCGTGAATAAAAGTTTGAACGTATTTGTTTAATAAATCTAAATTGTGATATCACGAGTTAAATAAACTACTATATTAAAATAATTTACATTGCATTTCTGTAGTAGAATAATCTATAATGGATTTCTTATATACTTTTTAAATAACTGCTGTGTGACTCTACCTTAAATCATTAAACTGAATGCATGTTTGGTCGCATTTGTTTAATAAATTTTATTTATAATAGCACGGATTACATAAATAACTAGTATTAAAATAATTTACAACGCATTTCTATATGTGCTTTTCAGTATATATGTAATCATTAGGGTAGATGAAAGTTTGGTCGTATTTATTTAATAAACAACGATTGCGTAAAAATGGCTAGTATTAAAAATAATTCACAATGCGTTTTTCTCGTAAAATAATTTCCAATGAAGTTTTAGCAGCATTCATTATTGGCGACCACAGTCTTACCATAAGATATGCAGATGACACAGAGTTGATAGTAGACACACACACACACACACACACACACACACACACACACACACACACACACACACACACACACACACAACTACAGGGACTCCTACAGAAGGTAATAAAGGAAAACGAGAAGAAAGGACTAAGTATCAATTATAAGAAGACAGAATGTATGGTTGTCAGCAAGAGGAACAGCCCAAGATGCAAACTCCATTTTGGAAACACCCAAATAAATAAAGCACAAGAATTTAAATATATAGAAATGTATTTTTTTAACAGAGGACGGAAAATGTGACACAGATATACGAAGGAGCATTGGAATAGCGAAAGATGCCTTTCAAAAGCTAATTAACGTATGAAGAAACATGAAAAGTTCGTAATATGGCAGTGAATGCCGGACAAGCTCTTCACAAGTGAAGAGGGACTTTATGCAACAGAAATTGACCAAACATTTTAGGGAAAATGGAAACAAAAAAAAAGACACTGAAAGAGACAACTGAAATTTCTTGGGTCTATAACGAGGAAAAACGGTTTGGTGGACGTGACAATCACAGAACATATTGAAAACAAGCGGGACAGAAGAAAGCAACGAATAACCCCATCTAACCATTTTATTTAAACGGTTAGTAGAACAGTGATTAAGAGAGATAGCAAAAAGACAGATCTTACTAAGAGCTACAAAGGACAGACAGTTGTGAAGATCCATTATCATCCACTTCGATATAAAAGAAATATTTCACGATATACACGGTGTCCCCAAAAAACGTACTCACTTTCTGACTTCCTATAACTTCTTGATTTTTTTCTTTTGTCCGATCCATTCATTTAATTTCATTTAATATGTAATTTAAACCCTTAACCTTCTTTGTAAGTCAATAAACATTAATATTTCTTAATTTTTGGAAGCCAGTAAACACTTTATTTATTGTCATTTAAAAAGTACATTTTATGGGACACCCTGCATCTAATTCTTAGAATGAATGAAAGTTTTGACGTATTTGTTGAATAAATCTTATCCATGATATCACAGGTTACATAATAACAATAATGCGCCTAACTTCATTACTACTACTACTACTACTACTACTACTACTACTACTACTACTACTACTGCATAACATACTCTTTCTTTTCCCCCCTTTAATCGTAACGACAATATCAATAATAATAGTGATAAAAGTTCAGAAAGACATTGTCTAAAGTTGCTGTTTGGCTAAACAGGAGACACTGCCATTTGTAAGATAACAAGTTAATCGATTCAATGCCGTCGACATTCCCAATTTTGTTCACCGTTGCCACGACTCGGAAAATATACTTTCTCTTGCCGCCTGACTGTCATAAACCTAATCTTTATCGGCCAAACTGTTTGTCAAAAAATACAAAAAAGAGAGAAGGTCTTCCTATATTTCTCTGATTTTGTTTTCGTGAATTTGCCCACAAGTTTGAACAAGATTTAGTATTTTTCAAATTCTCTCATTTTATCCGTGTCACTATCGGATTTGAAAAAGAAATCAAATATCGGTCATTCAGAAAGGTTGGTGTTTACTACGCTGTAAGGCATGAGCGATCTCTCTCTCTCTCTTTCTCTCTCTCTCTTTCTCTCTCTCTCTCTTTCTCTTTCTCTCTCTCTCTCTTTCTTTCACTCTCTCCCATACACACAAATAGAAACACACAAATAGACACACACACACACACGCATATACACAAATACAAATACAGAAGGATACACACATATAAGATAATGGACAAACACCCACACATATAAACACACACCAGCAAATACAGAAGCAAACGCAAAGACACGCACACAGATAAATACATACTTACAAATACAGAAACACACACACAAATACAGAAACACACACACACAAATACAGAAACACGCACTGATACACACACGTATAACTATAAATACAGAAACACACTAATACATGTACATATAAATACACACATACTAACATAGAAACAAACGCGCATATAAAGGGTGTTTCAATAACTTGGACCGATTTTAAATTTGAATTAAGTTTAAGCGTCTCGTGATTTTTTCTTTATCTTTCAGATTTAACAACTTAGGTCTTTGGCAATTTCAACCATGGAAAGATTAACAATCAAACAACGTGTTAAAGTTATCGAAACCTATTACAAAAATGGATTTTCAAACAGAAATGTATTTCGTGCACTTCGCGATTTTTTTTGGTTAACATAACCGACCAACCGAGAGCGCAATTGGAAATGATGTAACGTTGTTGCGGAGAGGTTCAATTACTGCGCGCAATGACGAATAGAGGTGTCTGGATTTTCGGTCACATTCTCGTGCACTGCAGCAATGTTTTCAGCTGAACAGCATAAACAAGCACACATTGTTTTCACATCTGCCACTGACCCAGTTTGTTTGAATTTACGAACAATTTTTCCAGTTGCACTCTTGAAACTTTAACACGTTTGTTTGTTAATCTTTCCATGGCTGAAATTGTCAAAGACGTAAGTTTTTAAATCTGAAAGAAAAAGAAAAAAAATCATTAGACGCTGAAACTTAATTCACATTTAAAATCGATCCAAGTTATTGGAACACTCTTTATAAGTGGGGCCGGATTATCTTTTAGTCATTAAGCAGCAGCCTAGGACCCCTCAAGCCTTTACGAAGCAATGATTTGAATTTTCTAGATGTTATAACTTCTAAAAATAGTTTCATAAACTGAAATGATATCAATATAACAAACTCATATTTATTTTGATTGCTTTATTGTTATAATGCTGGTTATAACAAAAATCCGTTTTTTTTACTAGAATTTTTTCATCACAGTATTGTTGAAGTTATCACTAACATTTTTTGTCGAGATATACAAACTCTACGTTACGTCCAATTTCGTAAACCAATCGATGAAATTTGAATAAGATGAATTGTTTTGAAAAAAATACTTTGACAAAACCCCTACTTCGTGACTTTTTACGTATCCTAGTAAAACCAACTGTGCATTGTATCCCCTTACCTGTTTCCATTTCTCCCCAAAATTTGGTTTCGATCTGCCAATTTCGTAGTCTTTGTTTGTTGGCATTGCTCCACAACATGACACCAAAACCTATTTGCTAAGATGAGTCCGACACTAGCGTGGAATATTTAGTGAGGACCGAAATCACTTTGTCAGTTTCACTGTGTTGTGTCCTATGTTCACATTGTCTATATCTATAAACGGTCTATCATTGGTAGTGAGCTCTCTTCTCCAATAAATAGCGTAACTGTTAACACACACAGACAAATACACACACACACACATATATGGGGGGGGGGGGGTTGTGTGTAACAGCAAAATTGTCCAATTGTTAGATTAATCTTTGAACCATTGTATCTTAGAAATGATTAAAGATATGTTACTGGAATTCGAGTTTTTTTCATACTATTGAACTCTACTTTGAACAATAGTGTATTTAGATCTAAGTTGAAATGATGATGTATCTTCTCATTGTGACCTCCTGATCCAGTTTTCCTCTCTACTGTTCCCTTATTTTTAAAACCTATTCACCGTTCTCTTAATGGTTCTTTAATAGACTTTGAAGATGGAAGCCACAGTATGAATGTTGGTACCCTTACTGAAGGCCTGAATGGTCTTTTTCCTCGAACCAATCAATTGGCAAGACATAGTGAGTCTGACACAAAACGATTTTAACCGGTTCTGTTTCTAGCTGAATAACTCAAAGGGTGTTTCTGTGATTCTTGCGAAAAATGGTGTTTATATGGTTAAACGTTTTATCTGAAAGCCAGGAAAAGAGAAACTAAAATAGTTTAGTGTTTTTTTTTTAGCTATTAAACATTTTATGGGATTAACAATTATCCCGTCCCGTTACACGATTTGGACAATTTTGCTGTTACGCTCGGTATATATATATATATATATATATATATATATATATATATATATATATATATATATATATATAATAATAGAAGGCACGAACACTTAAAATTTCATGAGGTTATATTTATTTCGTTAGGGCCGTAAAAAAGGCCCCAATTCATCAGACCTTCAAATCCAAAAGTAAACAGAAAATATTTCTCCGGGTTTAAATACATATTATATATATTAAAGAAAAAACAAAACCGTTAGTGGAACCAGTGTACAATTTGCCAAAGGATGTATATACCCTTGAACAAGATAAAATCTCGAACAGCAATAAGAAAAAAAAGAAAAAGACCAAAAGGCAAACACCTACTTACTCATTAAAGTGCTCAATGCCTACATTACCTAAACATAGCAAAAACGCTTGACGGCATTAATTCCTATGAAAGGATATCCTTAGTCATAACCTGAATTTCACGTTAATGCTATCTTTGGACGACTATATATATATATATATATATATATATATATATATATATATATATATATATATATATATATATATATATATATATATATATATATATATATATATATATATATATTATAGGATGTACACACTTATATAAGCTCCATGCTTTCCAGCCAACGTTAATCTGCAAAAATTTTAATGCCATGTTAATCGCGGTCTACTGTCCTCCTGATAATTCTTTTCTCTTTCCGCTCATTATTAATGTATCTATTTCTAATTCTTCCACACTCTGTAACCCCTTGTGTCTTAGTGGCTTCACTGTCTTGCATGAGGTGATAACGATTAAAACAAACAAACATATATATATATATATATATATATATATATATATATATATATATATATATATATATATTATAATATGTGGATATGTGGGATTACAGGATTTATAGGAATATATATAAACACACCATCCGAGAGAAAAATGACATTTAGAATAAAATCCGCGTTCATAGAATGCCACAAAACCGCACACTTTCACGACGATAATAACTGATGAAGTCCAGAAATGAAAAAGCAATAAGCTGAAGTATGAGATCTTATTAAACTTTATAACGATAACATTACACTAGATCATAAAAGTATGTGGGTGTATTGGGAGTTAGGGGAAGATTATTCGTGCGTAGACATGTAAATATGTAGGTGTGGAAGATTTGAAATATTTTGTTTTAAATGACTCTTCATGACCTTTAGTCGGCAACGCTTGTCGAAGTCGAAGGTACACATCAACAAATGTGTAGAGATAGTGTAATGAACATTTATTCAGTCCAATGAAAGCAATTGTATTATTAGATCATGACAGTCGATAAAAACGGCAAAGAAAAAAAAAAGCTTCAGTCAACACCAAAGAAACTCCTTGATAAATAAATGAACATTTTTGAATTTATCTAATCTGTTCATACCTAGCTTTACCCTGAAACTATTGTTACATATATATATATATATATATATATATATATATACATATACATACACACAGTGGGGGGGAAACAAATATTCGTACACATACAAATTTTTAGTTTATTGTATTTCAAACTAATGAATAACTATACTTTTCATATAATTAACTGCACGCAGATGCATAATAACTAAATATGCATAGAAAACTGAAGAAAAAATTTTAGTCTAAAAAAAATACAAACAGAGCATTCTGTAATTGATATTCGTGCAAGAAGGTTATCATCATAGCAAGAGGTAAAGAACTGACACATTCGCAAAAAGAACTGATTGTTAAGCTCTGGAAAGAAAGTAAAAGTTACAGGAAAATCTCAGACAACTTGAATATTTCATTTACTACCATTAGTTCATTCATTGCAAGGTATAAAAACTCAAAACGGTTGAAAACCAATGAAGAACAAGTGCTCCACGGAAGATTTCTTCAAAGTTTTCAAGGAAATTAATGTGCCAAATTAAACAAAATCCAATGGTTACTCATCAAGAGTTGCAAGATGATTTGCTTTCATCAGGAATCTGTATCAGTAAATGGACAATAAGCAATGAAATTCATAGGAACAATCTAAAGTCACCTTCCCCTGGGAAAACTCCACTGTTATTGGAAAGACACAGAGATGCCATGTTGAAATTCGTTCGTGAACATAAGGATAAGGAAAAACCGTATTGGGAAAGAGTATTATGGACAGACGAAACCAAAATTAAGCTGTTTGGACGTAATTCTAGAATTCATGTATGGAGGAAAGATGGCGATGCTTTCAAACAAAAGAACACAGTACCAACAGTGAAATTTGGTGGTGGCAGCATCATGGTTTGGGGATGTTTTTTTGTAAAAGAAAAGGTACTGGCAACATATCAGTAATAGATGGTAAAATGAATATCGCAGCATATAAAAATATTTTGGAAGCAAATGTAATGATTTTTGTTGAAAATCTTGAACTTCCTCCTGATTGTATATTCCAACAAGATAATGATCTTAAGCTCACTGCAAAATCTGCGCGGAAAAGTCTGGTTGAAAATAATGTAAATATCCTAAAATGGCCAAGTCAGAACCCAGATTTAAACCCAATCGAAAATTTGTGGCGTTATTTGAAAATTCGAATCCAATCGAGAGCTCCAACAAACATCCCAATTCTGAAAACAATATGTGAAGAAGAATGGAACAAAACCCCAACTAAAATTTGTAAATTATTAATGGCAAACTACAACGAGAGGTTGGTTGCTGTAGAAGCGAATAATGGCAATTTTACAAAATATTAAATGAAGATTACGCATTCTTATTTGTATTATACAAATATTTTTTTACCCATTAAAATGAATAAATGTGATTAATTTCTATTGAGTCATTTTTCTGTTTTCTATGCATATATTATTTATTATGCATCTGTGTACAGTTAATTATATGAAAAGTATCTTTATTATTATTAGTTGAAAATACAATAAATTAAAAATTTGTATGTGTACGAATATGTTTCTCCTCGCTATATATATATATATATATATATATATATATATATATATATATAAGTGGACAGTGACGCCAATAGCCAGAAGCGACAGTCTATTTCATGCTGAACGCTATCGTCAGACCATTTTATTATATATATATATATATATATATATATATATATTAGTGCTGCGCAAAAGTAAGTGGACCTCTAAGATAGTATTAACAAATCTCTCTTTTTCCAGATAATCAGCAAATCATAATTAAGCTATATATTCATTGAAAAAAACGTTTATGAAACGAATCACTACCACTTTAAAAAATTTTTGAAGCTGGAATAAAAATATTAATTAAAAAATCTCTACCATGAAAATATTTATAGAATAGGAACAAAGAAAAACTCTGTTACGGCGGTGGGAAAGTGGCAGAAGCCGAGATACCATGTCTTTTATTATATATATATATATATATATATATATATATATATATATATATATATATATATATATATATATATATATATATATATATAGTAATACAGTGTCGCTGCCGACACTTGAGTTTGAAAATAGATCGGCAGTGAGCAAACACAGGCGATCCCATTATTGAATTAAGTAGACCACGTGACCATAGAGGAACTGCATATATGGGAGGTAGCGTGACGTGTAAACGATCGCCATTTCTAGTCTATCTTCTATTACTACACCGATCATTATTTCTACTCTATTACTCTATTTCTTATCCTCTATTACTATACGGGCCGCTATTCTCTACTCTATTCACTATACTATTCCTCTATTCGGATCACTATACAGATTACTATTCGAGCGAGTACTATTAGTGCGAGTGTTATTAGAAGGCGTCTGACACCAGCATTGTTCAACGGCGTTACTATAGTTATATCCGCGATTACAAAGTCTCTACTACAAAGAGCATTGCGAAAGTGACATGAGTATTCGTTGATATCAAGGAGTGGCAACGAGTATTCGTTGACATCACAAAATATATATAAAGGGAGTCCTTAGATGGTCGACAGGGTCGTAAAAGTTCTCTGTGCATGACTCTAGTATTTCCTAATACACCGGCAACTCCCAAGTGAATCCAGACTTCCTAAGTTGTGATATTTGAGTTATTTTCAATATTTCTTATGAAGCTAGGATAGTTTTTCCCTGTTACTTTTAGATTTATTTGCAACATTATTTTCTTTCTTGAAATTTAAAATGATACTTCGAACTGTTCATTTGAACAAATCTCTTACAAACTGCATCATATCCACTACGTAAGGTAGCTTCGTTGTACCATTTCTATAAATATTTTCATGGTAATTTTTCTGATGGGTTTTCTTCTTTGGTACTTTGACTGCATAAATTTAAACCTACTACCTGATTGGCAACTAGGTCTTGTCATTTTACTGTTGAAATTGCTATGTGTAACCGTAAGTTCTATGCTAATGGTTTCTTCTCTTTCACTTCACGCTTATGAAATTCTCTCCCGGCTTCTTGATTTCATGTTAACTACTATCGAACTATTCGAACTATTCCTTTGAATAAATCGCTTACAGACTGCATAATATCCACTACTTTCGGCTGACTAATATTCGTTCTAATTTCTAAACTATGTTCAAACATTCTCTTCACTGTTATTCAAATAGAAAGGTGTGTAGTGTAATTTTAATTCATCCAAAACGAAATCATGTAAGAGAACCCTTTTTGCTATCCATCCGCATGCTTAATGCTAACCTCCTCTTCTCTAACGTTTTCCATTGACATGAAGAGAAACGATTATATTGCGAGGTCTGCAGCTGTGTCGTGGTGGACAATTTTTTTTCTCACCAGAATCTATCTCGCACCTTTATAACTGTACAATTCATTCGTGCATCGAACATTGCTGTCACATCTGGTCTGGTGATTTTTCTATGTATCTAGAGATTCTTGACAGAACCCAAAGAATAATCTGCATCTCGGCTCCAGTTATTTTCCCACCGCCGTAAGGTAGCTTCGTTGTACCATTTCTATGAATATTTTCATGGTAATTGTTCTGATTAGTTTTCTTCTTTGGTACTTTGACTGCATAAATTTAAACCTGCTACTAGATTGGCAACTAGGCCTTGTCATTTTACTGTTGAAATTGCTAAGTGTAACCGTAAGTTCTATGCTAATGGTTTCTTCTCTTGCACTTCACGCTTATGAAATTCTCTTCTGGCTTCTTGCTTTCATGTTAACTACTATCCCCAGAAATTTAAATGCAACGTCAATCATCATCTTCTGTCTCCTTGGATCCTGTTCTTTTATTGTCCTCTCTCTCTCTCCTCAGTAATGTTTTCGCAGATTTTTTCACTTTCCGTAATTCCTTGCACCTCAGTGGCTTTATCACCTTGCTTGGAGTGAAATAATAATAATAATAATAATAATAATAATAATAATAATAATAATAGTTAAGAGAAGAGCGGGATTTAAGAAAAGAAAAAGAAAAGAAAAAACAAAATATTTGACAATGTTAAACAATATTTTAACAATATTGAGATTTTGAAATATTGTTTAACATTGTTAAACACTGTACTTTTTTTATTTCTTGTCTTATCTTTTTTCTTTTCTTAAATCGTGTTCTTAAATATTGAAAAATATTGGGAGAGTTACGTCAATCATTTTGTTTAATAATGATAATAATTAGCAGCGCGGATTCGCATGCCGGCTAAAAATTAACGATATTAATCGAATATAGTACTAAGCCGTGTTTAAATATTTCATCAGGATGTCTCGGGTGTTAGGAATTAACTCTAGCCCTCCCTCGCAAAGGAAGTACTGCCTAGGGAGAAGCACCGTTGCCGATCAGGCAAAAAATGACGTGACTACAATTTTCTTTTGCCTAAAAGCTTTATACGTTATGATGTGAAGAATTATTGCTATAATTCAAAATCTGGTAAAAGGTGAGCGAGTAATATATCTATTTCTTCAGTATTACTCGACTACTTCTTGACCAGATTTTGAATTATGGCACTTTGTCCCCTCCGCATGTTTTGGGGCTCTACTCTTGAATCGAGGTGCGGACGAAGCGAAATATAACACCAATCAGCTAAGTGACAAATTATATTTATTTATATTAATCATATATATCTCGCGAATACACAGGCCGGTAGACATAAATTTACACTGTTTAAAATCAGCGATGTTTACTCATATGCGTGTATCAAAAAAATATAAGATTAAAGCAATCGCACACGCACACATGTATACATATATATTAATATCTCCTTAGCCAGTTTACCCTGATGATCCCATATGGTGAAACCTGGGTAGGTAGCACCTGGCTCATTAGGATTTATATATATATATATATATATATATATATAAAATAAATAAATGCTAATGAGCCATACCTAGGTTTCACCACATGGTACCATCAGGATGAACGGGTCAGTTCACCCATATGATCCCATATATATATATATATATATATATATATATATATATATATATATATATATATATATATATGAATTTTATTTCAGTCCATCATGAGCTTAGCTATACTTAATTAATGGCGTTACTATAGTTGTATCTACGATGTCATTTTCGTTTGCGAGCGATTTCATCATGATTCTTGCGTTAAACTTAGAGAATAATTATACATTGTTATTGCTCAAAATAGAGCCCAATAATGTTATAAAAACCTCGTCAAATTCCAGTAAGACATCTTTAATCATTTCTAAGTTACAACGGTTCAAAATTTAATCTAGCTAATGGACAATTTTGCTTTTATACGATTTGGACAATTCTGCTGTTACACCCGGCGTATATATATATATATATATATATATATATATATATATATATATATATATATATATATATATATATATATATATATATATATGGGGAAGCCCACAAGTAAACCTAACTGGTGTTCACTTTAAATTCCCCGAATTCTGGGAAAAACTAAACTTGTATGTACGGCCGTCATCAGAATATCAACAGTGTACTTCTCTTTCTCATATATATATATATATATATATATATATATATATATATATATATATATATGCGTGTGTGTATGTGTGTGTGCGTGTGCATGTGCGAGTGTGTGAAACCCCGATTCAAATTGTAGAAGAATTCAATAGATTTAAGTAACATCACTAAAAATCTCAATTCCGTGCCAAGATCGGCTCATGCAGAAATCGACCCATTTTTATAAAAAACATAGGCTCCAAATTAAAATTTCCGCATTTGCATTTATTAACAAATCAGCAACGTTATCTCAAACGCCATTCCATGTTATTAAAAAAGCAGACGACCATATTCTTGTTTGCTACAATTGAAAGCTCACTCTAGAACATGATTAACATTTTCCGCCGTAGAAATAAATATTAAAATAATTAGGAAATATATTTTTTAACCAAAAAACTTCTGAGTTTAGTAAATCTAACCTTTAGCCTCCTTGATCCTTTTTTTTCTTATAGATATTGTCGCGTAAATTCACAAAATCAATTTTCAGTTTTTTGGTTCAAGGGTTTATGTGATACTAATCGTTTATACCTTTCGTTTAATTATTGAGTTTAAGTATTCCTGTAATATCCTCCCGCATTTTTGAAGCGAATTATACAACAGAAAAACATACGAACGAAGATATGTAAACAAACGAATATTAGCAGTAGTAACAATATAGCGCTGAGTGGTTGAGTGCTGGAAAATTACACGCATACGTAAAACAACGCTATTACGTAACTCTCGCGTTATATAATCGCATACAGCTTTTCACTCATACTAACTTATTTCTATTGCGTTGTAAAAACAAAAATAGTTTTCGCTGAACATGGTTACGGGGAATTGTAACTAGTTTCTTCGTTTCTTTCAACTTGAAATAAAAAAGGATTACTTTTATATTCAGTTATAAAATTATTTAAATTTGTAGAGCTGTTTGAAGATTATTTCTTTTCTTCATTTTCCGCACGCTTTTTCCACTACAAATATATATATAAAGGTCAGTTTATCATTTATTTGTTTTCTCCCACGCTAAAGCAAACAGAAATATAAAATTAATGTGTTATTAGTTGTTTAGTCTTTTGAGTCGTGACGAGGTTGTAGATGGCGTTATGAGAATTTGTTTTCGTGAACATTCCTATTACACAATAACCTAAGTTTAATAAACTATTTTAAATATCAAACTTTAGAACCGATGAAAGTATGCAAAATAAATAAAATAAAAATAATTAATCAAAAGGAACAAACACCAGTTCAGAACCATAATCCTATGCAAAAACTTAGAAAAACCGATTTTCCCTTTTTCACTTTCCATAAAATCCAGTGTCCTATTTATAAAGCTTGAACAAAGAGTAGAAGAGGCGATGGAATTATTGATCCACTCTTTTATAATTCATAAAAGTTAGTCTGTATGGTTAAATCTGTTTTTTTCTGTCCGTTTTGATAGTTCCTGTAGCTCAATCGGCAGAACAGCTGGTACGGTTAACCGGGCTTCTGGAGCCAAAGGTGTTACAAGATCGAGTCTCACCGACAACTTGTTCTTTATTTCCGATCGGCGCTGTTTACGGACGTCCATAGCCTGACAGTGCGAACAGTTGCGGTTAATTAAAAAGCAACAAAAATTTATGAAAGAAACTACTCGTCAGAAATTAATTTAACGTATCCCTTAGGTGCGCCTCATGTACTGCAACCGTCGTAGCAGTGGGTGTGTCTAAGGCAAGATAGCCCGAGAAATCTCATCTTTCATCAGATTGGTTTGGAATTCAGAGTTTTTATTCTCCTCGGTGGGTAACCATCCACGACTAGCGAACCCAGTCTCCTTTACTATTTAACCCATTGCTTGAGATGGAGGAAGGGGGAGAAAAGACCAATTCAAACCTTTTCCAGTGGTATTTATACAAAAGGGTAAATGCAACAGACAAGCTCAGAATTAGAACTCAGCTCGCTGATTCAACTGCCCGATACACCAACCGCACATTATTCAAAAACTGATAATGTTTGAGAATTCTTTATTTCATTAAAAAAATTCCTTATAATCGAAGAGTGAGACGAACTTGCTTACGATAGACGCACACACACGCGCACGCGCGAATACACGGAAGACCGATTGATATAAAGATGAAAAAAAAAGAAGATAGATATTTTGAGATAGAAAATAGTTATGACCAGACAGGTGTAGATAGCCGGATAATAAAAGACAAGGAAATATAGACAAAAAATGAATAGATAGATAGAAGTGCACATATGTATGTCAACGGGCACTGTAATTATTAAGCTATAAAAGTTCTTGGTAGCTGTGCTTAAGACAAGCTTCCATTTCCTGTGTGCCGGGTCGTGGGCACTGTCAGGGTGGGTGCCGACTCGGGTAGGGGAACGTCGGGAAGACCTGTCTGTCTCCTTCAACAGCCCTGTCAATTGTCTCTTTCTTTTCCGTTCACTAACCTTCATGTAACCCTCTCCACCCCACCGGTCATATCGCAAACTACCAATGATAGACAATGAAAGCTATAATTACTACCCTGGTGTAACTAGCATTAAAATTCAGACATATTCAGTGACGAAGAGGGGTGGGTCTTGGAAAGAACGGTATTCATAAGAATATTATTATTATTATTATTACTCATTGAATTTTCACACCAGTCGGATCTGGTTGTTTCCACCCGAGACCAAGTAATAGCAAGTCTTCTCAATGTTCTTTGCAGTTTCCCTGTATTCTGGTTTTAGTAATGTTGTTGTCTGGATGTTTCCATTCTCCCTCGGAATTATAGTTTTGTGAATGTCAATGGTAATATTAGTCGATTTCTTTAAAAGGAAACATTTGACATTCATTGACCGAGCAGCCAATGCTACCGTCGGTTGAAATTTATTAAATCTTTCTCTTCAAACAGTTTTTTTTTTTTTTTAGGAAAATAGGTCTCTCAAATCCAGTAGCTGTTTTGTAGGGTAGTTATAACTCTGAATAAATAATTATAAGCACCCTAATATTTATATATACAAAAATACTCGTAAAAATGAGAAACAGCAAGACATGGAAACAATATAACAAGAATTATTTATTATCTGGTTGTTATGTGGTGTTGGAGAAACGAGAGAGAGAGAGAGAGAGAGAGAGAGAGAGAGAGAGAGAGAGAGAGAGAGAGAGAGTAATACTGAGTAAAAGTGCGAGTTTGGGGTCAAATGTAGATCAAATATGGATGAGAATGATAACATAAAGAATAACTGAAGTGCATACAGAGTTTCTCGTATGATTTTTTTTTATAGATGTGTGTAATGAATGCTCAGATAATTTAGTTAGAAAAAAACATGGTGTCCGGTTTTCTTTTCACCTCGAATTTTTGTTGAGTGCTAAAAGATAAACGTCATTATTATTATGACCTGAAAAAGGAAAAGGAGTCGAAATTTTCGTTGACGCAAGTGTTAACGACCTGTTCGTATGAACCGATTGTCCGATAGTGAGAATATCACGTGTTTGTACGTGTGGAGGAGAAAAGTGGGGTTGCTTCTCATTGGTTTAGAATGAGTGAATTAATGGTAATTATAATTATTATAATTATTTTTTTTTTTTACTATAATTAATTTTTATTTGTTTACTCTTTTATGGGCACGATAAAGTGACAGTATAATTTATATTTTATTTATGTATTTCTATATTTACACCAGCGTTATAACGCTGTTTCCAGTATTGATGGAAGTTTCCTGTGAAGTGGTGTGGAAATTCAACATCTTGATTATGTCATGATTTCCTCTTCCAGCTACGTGTGCTATCCATTTTAGTTGTTGTTGTTGTTGTTGTTGTCGTTGTTGTTTTTGTTGAAAATCCTCAAGTGATCTAGTTGTCTGTTATTTGGTGCCATTCTTTGTTATTCCGTAGCGCCAGTCAATGAGATCTGATGAAGAATTATCCTCTCTAAGACTTGAATTAATTAATTTTAACCATTTTTAATCGTTGATCTGAAAAAGGCAGCTGTATATAACTGACAGTTTCGATATTTCAGATCGAGTTTGGCGCCATGCATGGCATCCATATGAAAGTCTCAAACTGTCGAAGCTATTTAAGCAGATGATTCAAGTTTTTAGGTTAATGCTTTGGCTTTGCAGTAATTTGCAGTATTGGGCCAGACTATCCCTTGCGCCGCCTATCCTATGTTAAATTTTCTTATCTCGTATACTAAATCTTTTGTAATTGATCCACACACCGAAGTATTTGTAGTGTTTAGTATTTATTAATTCTACATCATGAATTATATGACGGATACAGGGTATCTTCCATCACTCCTTGCTCTGATCGTATATTGAGTCTAAAACCCATTCTAGGCCTCAAATGGAACTTGTAGATGCATGCCATCGCTAAAGATGCTGGAAGAAAAATTGGTTCCTTGCATCGCTTCAGGAAATACCTAACTCGTGCTATCATGCTCTATCTTTATAAAAGTCAGACCAAACCAATAATGGAGTATTGCTGCTATAAGTCTTCTGCCCAGTCCTCACATGAAGTACATGAGATCAATGCTCGCACTCTCTCCACCTACCCTCTTTCTGCTTGATATTAATGATAGAACAATCTCAAATATTTGACAAATAGTTATACAAATGATACAAAGTATTTTCGGAAGTATAAGAAAAATGGTTCAGGTATTCGATATTCTTGGACTTTATTCCTTGTATGTTTCTTCCGAAATGAACTTCGGACAATTTCCTTCTTGTCTGACAAGGATTATTCCTAATTTTTAAAAATTAATCAGTAAAGTTAATTGACACAAAATATCTATTGTCTTTAATAATATTTTGTCTTAAAGAACACTTGCTACCTAAATACACAGACTATATATATATATATATATATATGGTGGACTCTCCCGTCGTATTCGATGTATGAGAGTCAAGTTGCTCAGTTCCAGACACCACCACATATGATTTGATTATAGTGGTCAACCACACTTTTTGAAGGGCCGAATACAGAGACCTGGTGCACTACGTGTTACAAAATCCCCAAACGAACCCCCGATTTTGATTTCAGAGTTGTCCTTCTCCTAGACTAGTTGCCAACCATTACTATATACCCATAGAAAAAGAGGATTAATACCTTTCCCAAGGTATTAGCACGTAAGTGAATGTAATGGATTCGACTGGAATTCGAACTCGGTTCCGATTCCTCGATCCGAGCCGCTATCCACTACTCCACAGTGCGTGCGTGCGTGCATATATATATATATATATATATATATATATATATATATATATATATATATATATATATATATATATATATATATATATATATATATATATATATATATATATATATATATATATATATATATATATATATATATTGTGTGTGTATGTATGCGTTTTAGGGGTCTGGGCAGGAGTATAAGATTTTATCGCCTATGGGGTGTGTGTGTCGCCAAGAAATGTACACTCTTCCGGTATATCTTCGGACGTTTGAAAATACGCACCCTTTTCTCACTGAAACCCCTCTTTAAATCTTTAAAAATGCCCTCTCCACCTTCGGACCTCTCTGTCTCTCTCGTCTGTTACCCCTCTAGATAGATCACAGGTCCCCCCCACACTATCACACATACTCTCACCAATTTTTCCCGGAGTTGTTGTTCTGTTTTCTTTTTGAATCTGTAGGTCTGATGAATTGGATCGTTCTTACGATTCCAATGGAATAAATTATGGCCATGGAATATTAGTGTTTAAGTCTTTTTATTATATCCTTACTCTGTCCTGGACATCGAGTTCTACCTGGATCATATCCTCTTGGAATTATTTTTATACATATATGTATGTGTATATATAATTGCATATGTATGTGTATATTCACCACTAATATTCTCTCTCTCTCTCTCTCTCTCTATATATATATATATATATATATGTGTGTGTGTGTGTGTGTCCGCGTGTGTGTGCTTATAAATAGACTCGGATGTTTACAGACACAAATAGCTCATCTGCACACACGTGTAACTAATTATATCTTATGAAAAGAATTCTTTTTTATCGATCGTTTCTTAGGCTTGCAAAATCATTGGCTAATTTCGTAAGAACCATCTTTTTATGCATGCGCGTACCCCCACCTCCACTCCCACCCCGACACACGCACACACGCATACACTCCTTCCCATTCACACGCCCCAACATAAATCCATACGCATAACTACACGTATATTTTCAACAATTTATAAACAGGCACTCACACAGTGACACGCAAAGCGATGTATACTGAAAAATACACATTTGCTTCTAAAATATAACTTAGAAGAAATCAACTTGAAATTAAATTAGATTTCGAATTATCGGACAAAGACACTGAACACTCGTTTAAGTGTCATTATCCGGTGATTCCTCTCTTGCAGGATTGATGTTTGCTGGTGTATTTCTATATAGCAGGGGTGGCCAAAGTTGCTTAATATGATAACCACATTCGATAAAGTTCAGATATTTGACAGTCGCAAGGCATGAACAAAATTTATACAGTGTAACTTGGATATAAGAGAGTTGTCGGGACCGGAGAAGAAGTATCTTATATCCGGGTTTATCTTATATCAGGGTTTCTCTTATATCCGGGTTTGGTCTATTATATATACATTAACACAGGCTCTAATTTGGGACCAGAGAAAATCTATCTTATATCCAGGTTTATCTTATATCCGGGTCTCTTATATCCGGGTTACACTGTACATACGTTTTTGTTACATACACATTTTGTTACAAAGTTTTTATATAAATATTAAGAAATGCATGTATACAATAATATTTATTAATCTATGCAGTTTTTAAATTTTTAATTTTTATTGGTTTCAGCAATCACAAAGTACACACATATATATCAAATGCTTTCAAAATCTTAACTGATGATTGTTTTAACTACAGGGTGTCCATAAAGATCGTGTGCAGTTTAAAAAATTTATAACTTTATTTGTATTTGCGATAGAAATACTTTATGGATACCCTGTATATTAAGTGAATTTAATACGATAATGAACTACAGGAAATTGCCTTTTGTATTAAATGTGATGAAAAAAAAAGGAACTCAGACAAGCTATTTCCATGAGCCACATATTAAAAACTCAAAGAGAAGCATGTAGCTCGCGAGATGCGGTTTGGCCATCCCTGCTATATAGTAAGAAATACTTCCGTAGTATAATGTCTACTCTTTCTCTCTTATTTCATACAGCGATTTTTAATGCTAAATCTTTTTAGGGCATAGACAATCATGGCTCTCCACAGATTCCATTTCTTTATTATCTGTTAATAACCATGGTCTTCTTGGGAAGGTCAGTATGTGGTTTTTTGTTGCTGTCTTCTCCACGGTTTAGAATTCAGAGTTTTCTTTTTAGTCTGGTTGCCACCCAAGACACAGTTTTGATTTATTGCCCGTGTCTTTTTCACAGCAACACCTTCGTTCGTGGATTACTTACCAGGTGTTTCGCGCCCAGTAAAGATATTATTCAAAATATCAAAAAGGCCGGTATTTATATTTTTCGTTAATAGTGATCATGTTTTTTGGTACACGTACTGAAAGTACAAAACATTATTTTTACGTGAAATCTTAATTTCAATTCTTAAAATTCGGTGTGAGCATTACATGACTAGCTTTATTATCTGTATCTGTATGTACACAAAATTTATTAAAATTTATATAAAACTACTTTTAGGGTGTATGTTATTTATATAAAACTACCTTCAGGGTATATGTACAAGCTGTGTTATAACATGTAAAGGGATATCGTGTTCATGCTTGGGATCTATTCCCAAAATGCCCCATTTTATATATGCTATATGCAAATTAAATAGACTGTATTCCAAAATCCGAAAAAATCACGGAGAATTTCGGATAAAGGATTTTCAACCTATACCGAGATGACTCAACGCAACGTCACTGTTGCGATTGGTGGTACTTTTGAAATAAGTTCGGAAGCGATATGTCTCCATTTGGCCCGCAGCCATGACATCCGGTGTGCCCGGTACAAGAGTACAAATGATAATAAAATGAACAGAAATATAGAAGCATTTTTATAAAACTGTAAGAAATAAGTTTTGTTCAAACAAATGTAAATGCTATATGCCTTTAATTTAATCGGTAGACCGAATGTCTGGGCATCTTAAGAGTTAAAAGAGTTCTTTCGTTTTCTTTTTTCTAAACGAGACTTCCGGCCATGCAACCGGAAGCGAACCGTCAACTCCATGATGTTAGAAATTATGAAAAATAATACGAATAAATAATAAAGGATCAAAGTTGATATTAAAAAATAATAAAAGATATTAAAATATTGCTAGCTACTTGTGTTGTTACGGAAAGATTTTTGTACCATTTTCAATTTAGGGTTAAAATCTTTTTGATGGAAACTTAGTGAATAAAGTTTTTTTTTCGACTCCCTGTAGGATTTACGAACATAAATATTTCATGGTAGTGTTATGAATTTTGAACGCAATTCAAAATAGCAGGAAGACTAGACGGCACTAGCCTTAAGAATGGCTTTATTCTATAAAAAAACCCGGAGCAGAACGACGCTATCGATGTTTCACACATGATGTCGCTCTGCCAGAATACAGCACAATTTGTATTTACTCAACCATCACGAGGTCAGGTTGTCACACAAGGTAGGTTTAATGTGAGGAGCCCGAGCGCGTACACCCGGACTAGGAACAAAAATTGCTCGCAGCCGCTGCAACCGTCAGTTGCGCTGGCCTCGGTGCGAGCACCGATCCCTCTCCCTGGTGCAATCAGAGGACGGAGAATACAGCACAATTTATAAAGAAAAAATGTATGTTCATTAACGTACAAGAATTTGCCTGACACGAAAGAATAATGTTCATTTGCATAACAGGTAGTGGAAAAAAGCAACCATTTTAGATTTTGAACCACAACAGTAGCATTATAATAACATCCGTATTTATAAGAATAACTTCGTATGTCAGGTCAAACGAGTGTAGAGGATTGGGCGGGAGTGCGTTGAATAAGGGCAGATAAATTGTTACGCCGGGTGGTATTAATACTTTGGCAATCAGCTTCGAAATACTGACTTCTGTAGAGTAGAAATGGAAGGCCTCATGAGATAATGGGAGATTTCCACAGGCAGACATGTTACTTCGTCCAGTATTTATAAACAGCCGAGTGAACTGGGGCCAGTTATATTTTTGTATTTGGATACCATCAATACATTATTGGAAAAGAAAGAGAAAAATTACCCAACAATACATTTTTGGGAAAAAATTACCAAAGCTCCCTCAAAGATGTCGGTATTAAATGTTCCATAAGGAGTTGATGTGTCGTTAAACAAAGCAAACTATCGACGTTGCTTAACTTCGGTGATCGTACGATAATCGGTGTTTCAACATGATATAGCCGTAAACCTGAAACAAAATGAGCCGGAAGTTTTCAAATAGTACATAAAAAAAACAAAAATGTTAGTACGTTTTAAAAAAATCGTCAGTTCGTAAAAAAAAATAACAACAACCTAGTTTCGAAAAGAAAAAAAAACTAATATCTGAAAAAAAAAATTAAATATATATTATAGAAAGATTGGTTGGTTTGGTTGATTTTGTTTAGCCTCATATCAACATCTCTAGATGTTATTTAATGTCGAAATCTAAATACAGAGCAACCTCGGTTCTCAAACGTCTCACATATCGAACAAATCGATTGTCGAACAGAAAATTTGAGATGAAAATGCCTCAGTTATCGAAAAAAATTTCGATTCCCGAACAACATTGCCGAACCGAGTTAACCCAAACGGAATAATTTCGGAGTCGACCGCCATGTTGTATACATTCGTGTGTTGTGTTGTGCTTTTCTTTTCCAATTTCATTGCACTGTGCCTTCTTTCTCACTTTATTATCCCTGGTTAGACATAGATCCAAATAAATCTAGCAGTGATACTGGTAAAAGAAAAAGAAAAAGAAAAGTTGAGAGAAAATTGTTGATGATATTGTCTCTTCCTACTCAGTTTCATATGGCAATATCAACGATCTCTACTATTTTTATAAAGAGACAATCATGTCTTCCCTTTCCAAACGATAACATCTCTTTCCTTCCCCTTTACGCCTTCAACTCTCATACTGACAGGTCCGGTAAAAATAAAGTGCTCGTCTATATTTTATCTATTGGGTTTAAATAAAATAAGACATTAGATAAAGAATTGGTCAGTATAAGTAGTACCCTACAACGTAACAACTACCCTGGGTACATGGTAGCAGCCCCCCCCCCAAAAAAAATGGGATAGGCAGGTAATTTCGGAGTCGACCGCCATGTTGTATACATTCGTGTGTTGTGTTGTGCACAACCGCCATGTTGTATACATTCGTGTGTTGTGTTGAGGACAACAACACTCAGAAAACAGTCTGCCTGCCTTATGTGAAGGGGTTATCAGAGAAAATACAAAGGATCTGCGATCCATAAAACATCAGGACAATCTTCAAAAGCTTGACGACACTTCGCAGATATCTCTCCCGAGTAAGACTCCCCCCCCATAGAGGAGAACATGACTAAAGACAGTGTGTACGCTATCCCGTGCAGCTGCGGAAAGAAATATAAAGGAGAGACAGGCCGCCCCCTTAAGGTGAGGCTTCAAGAACACCAGAAAGCTGTAAAACGAGGAGAAGTGGAAAAATCAGGCGTGGTTGACCACATATGGGGAGAGAAGGGAGATCACCGCCCTCTGTGGGATCAAGTTGAGATCATAGACAAGGAACACCATTGGAAAATTCGTAAATTTAAGGAATCAGCACATATGCTAGGCCACAAAAATCTCCTGAGCCGACCAAGCATAGAAATGAATACAATATGGGAACCAGTAATAAGGAGTGCCAGAGAAAAGCGATAATAACAAAGTTGCAATATGAGATCTGGTAAAAACATAAAATGATAAGAGCAAAAAATTGCAATATGAGCATTGGTAAAAAAGGTTGCTGAAGACATTAGGTTTATAAAGAAATTCATACACAGATGTCCTCAAGGACACATGGCACAGTGGATAAAGGCGTTGGTTAGATCCAGTGACAGGACCCAAAGTGAGTTCAATACCCAGTTAAGGCAGTGAAGACCACATATGGAGGCAGTGGAGAACTTTCAGAGGGAAATTAACAGCTGATAACTGACATCCATTAAACATGGCACCTGGAAATAGATCAGTCTACAGTGAGCGAAATAAAGGGTTCAGTTCGACATTCCAACCACCTGAAAAAGGCCGGAGCGTTGTGATAAACATGGCGACAAAGATAAGGACAATAGTCCAAATAATGTACATAATGTCTCATCTCAGAAATATAGACAGATATTGTATTGTTGGTAATTCTACTATAAAATGTATTGTTGGCCATTTTTCTATAAAATGTATTGTTGGTCATTCTACTATAAAATGTATTGTTGGTAATTCTACTATAAAATGTATTGTTGGTCATTTTGCTATAAAATGTATTGTTGGTAATTCTACTATAAAATGTATTGTTGGTAATTCTACTATAAAATGTATTGTTGGTCATTTTGCTATAAAATGTATTGCTGGTAATTCTACTATAAAATGTATTGTTGGTAATTCTACTATAAAATGTATTGTTGGTCATTTTTCGTTAAAATTGTGTTGGTAATTTTACTATATGTATTGCTGGTATTTTTTATATAAAAATGTATTGCTGGTATTTTTAGTATAAAAATGTATTTTTTACTTTCATTGTGTTTTGTTCTTGGGTCCACTATTTGCCCATAGTTGGGACTCTGACAGGTGCGACCACACTGGGTAAGACCTGGGAACAACAGCAATTAAGAGGTGGTTCCACGCTCTTCAAAAGCTCCAATCTCCCGCTGCCTGATGTCGTAGAAAGAAGATGCAGAACAAAACATCCCTCTGCATATATCGCTGCTGTTCCAGAACAACGATTACATTCACTGTTTTTATCACCATCTACGAATTATTTTGGATTACAATCTAATTCACTACTAGAACCCCCCCCCAAGATATAGACATATTTAGTGGTTAATTCTCAAAACATAGAATATTTTGTCTATATTTCTGAGATGACGTATTATGTACATTATTTACATTATTCGGACTATTGTCCTCATTTTTGTTGCCATATTTATTACAACGTTTCGGCCGTTGTACGCTCCGGCCTTCTTCAGGTGGTTGGAATGTCGAACTGAACCCCTTATTTCGCTCACTGGGGTAGACTGTTCTAGTTCCACGTGCCATGTTTAATGGATGTCAGTTATCATTTATCTTCTGTTAATTTTTCCGTCTGAAAGTTCTCCACTGCCTTAACCGGGTATTGAACTCACACTCTTTGGGTCCTGTCACTGGATTTAACCAACGCCTGTATCCACTGTGCCATGTGTCCTTGAGCGTTCAGTTCGGCATTCCAATCACCTGAAGAAGGAAGGAGCGTACAAAGGCCGAAAAGTTGTAATAAATATGGCAACAAAGATGAGGACAATAGTCTAAATAATGTAAATAATGTATAGAATATTTTATTGTTGCAATTGATCGTTTACTAACCAGTTAGGGACACTAATTATAATTTCCTTCCTGAAGAATTTCTTCAGTTTTATGAAATTATTCGAAACGTTTCAAAAACTGTCGCTGTATTATAGAGCATTCTCGACAGAAGCTTACTTTTTCCGATTGCAAAATTTGAAACTACACAATTATGCATCATCAGACAACGAAAACTGCAACAATATCTTTAACATTTCGATTTTTGTACTTGCGTGTGTCTTTATTTGCTATTTTTGAATGAAGGACAAGAAGAAGTAAAAAAAAGAAAAGTCATTTAGTGAATATCCCTTTTCAAAATATACAGATGACACATGAACCGGTTTTCTATCTTCTCAGATCTACAGTAACGTTTTCCCAGGAATGATATCCGGTTGTCACGTGGTACAAATCATTAGTGTCCACATTAATCAATTGATATCTTTCAAGCCGATCTGATCTCGCACCTTTCTGACAGCTTCAAGAATTTTTCTAAATCTGTTTATGCTCGGTTAATTGGACAATAAATCAGAATGAGACACTTTCTACCACTTTTTTATTTTATTTTGCTTATCTAGCTAATTTACAATCATTTCAAATGACTGGGGTATCAAATGCCCACAATTCGTTTCTGGCATGTCTATAATTGTCTAGGGCGACTAATTAATCATTGCATACGATATTAATACTGGAGATAATTGTCACTATTTAATCGTGAGTTTGTTCGTAATAAACCATAAATTATTTTTCTAAAACATAAATAATAAAATGTATAGAAAAAAACTTAATTTTAATCATCACTTGACTGACAAGCGCATGGAGAGTAATCGCCCTGACATCACACAAGAGCAGATATGAAGGGGTCCTGTTAGACGTTGCAGTACAATGAGATAAGAACATCGTGCAGACGGAGCAGATAAAAATACTCATATACCAAAACCTGGTAGGTCAAATCTGAGAAATATAGCAAGCATCAGTTCAAGTTATTCCTTTTGTTGTTGATGCACTCGGGACTATCTCCAAGAATCTCTCTCCTTTGCAAGATGCCTTGGAGATAATTGACATCACTAGCAGTGCACAGGTGGTAGGACTGTTTAGAACAGACCATGTGCCGAGGAAAGTGCTGTGTATCTAACCGGCAGATAGAAACTGAGATTATCATCAGCAAGCAGAAATATCTAAGAGTTGGACAGGAACTGTAATAATAATAATAATAATAATAACAGTAATAATAATAATAATAATAATAATTCTTACTGACATAGGAGTCCCTGCAGCTTTTAAGATCTTCAAAAACTATCAAAATACACAGATTTTAAAGTGGAAAACTAAAAATTATGTCACATGAGGACATCAATAATTCCAGTTGTAGTTGGAACCCTCGGATTGATTGTGAAAGGTTCTGATAGACTCATTGAAGGGATTCCTGGTAGCCCATACCTTAAAGAAATACAAAAAAATTGTACTCACAAGTACAGCTCACACATTATGAAGAATTTTATCTATGTAAAATACAAGGTGTCCATAAAGTTCATGTGCACTTTAAAAAATTTATAACTTTATTTGTATTTGCGATAGAAATAATCTGTAAAAAATGTTATAAAGTTTAATGTACCTAGTTTTAAGTATAGCTAAAATAACTAATGTGATTTCAGACATTACTGTAAATCAGTTGGCAAATGTTTTCCGTGAACTGCAAAATCGTATTACCCTTTGTAATGCTAATGATGGAGGACATGTGGAAACTTAAATAAAATTTCAATAAAACCTTAAAAAATATAGATTTACTTCTTTCTAATCCTTTTTACAAATTATTTCTATCGCAAATACAAATAAAGTTATAATTTTTTAAAGTGCGCACGAACTTTATGGACACCCTGTATGTGTGATCTTAGTTTGTTTTTTGTTTTTTGTTTTTTTTTGACAAAAAATGTTTCATTAGTTGCATAGTATGTGCTTCGCCAGGGCTACATACGATTTTTGAATTCAGCCTCCTAGAGTAGTTGCCAATCAAAGCGGAATAGCCCAGTGTATCCTACTATTTAACCCATAATCGGAGGCAGAAAAGATACCTTTCCCCACGGTATATGCGCGAAAGTGAATGTAATGAAACTCGACTAGAATTCGAACCCGGCTCTCCGATTTCTAGTTTCGAGCTGCTATCCATTAAACCTCCCGCATATTCATAATTCTTTTATGATAGCAATAATAATAATAATAATGATAATAATAATGATAATAACTAGCAGCCATACCCAGGTGATTGATCAGAAAAAGCGTTCAATTAGAATGGAGCAAAAACATCATCATGTTTAGATGTAACAGAGTCTATCTTCTTCAATTACTTTAAAGTCCTTTCGTTAAAAAACATTTTGAATTAATGCAGTTACTGATATAACAGAAGTAGTCTATATTTATTCAATTGAAGATAGTCGAGGACATGAAGGAGTAAAACAGGCAACATGAAGACCCATTTCACACTACAATTATTTTGAAGTTTTTGAAATTCAGTTTGTCAATGTGCTACCAGGGATGTAAAAAGGTTACATTTACAAAGCAATTGTTAAGTTTGATGAAAATCAGTTGAAAGATTAATGAAAAATAAGAAAGAAACCAGCAAAAATCCCCATTTTTTTGCTAATTATGCGGGTTTTCACTATATGGGTGGACTCAATTATCAAATTAAATGACTGTTAAACAATCAACTTATTGTTGGCTAAAATTGAGTGAAGTTTGTATTAGATTGCTTGAAATTTAGGGAGTTTTTAGTTTAAAATTTGTGTTGAAATCGATCTTTCGTTTTTCGCGGTTTTCGCTAAATGCAGTGGCGTAGAAATAACAATGAGATATCGTTGAGCTCGTCATGATGTAAGTAACCTACATACCGAGTATGAATGAAATCAGTTCAGTTCTGGCACCTGGTGTGGATCGAAGTCACTACATTAGCAAATCGATTTGCGCGGCGAGTTTAATGTCAGTGTTAATCTAATCTCTTTTGATCTCAGCAATTTCCTTATGACATAAAGCTGAGCTCTCACAAGCCAGCGATGAAGTGTGTGTGATACATTGCTGATGATGTACACGATGTATTCCTCAGATCGCTTCGGAAATCCAGTCCACGAAAGATAAATAGAATTTGCATTCGTTCTTTGTCTTCGTCGACTTTTCTTGTCGTTCCGCTTATCGGAATGAATTTTTTTGTTGATGTTCTGTTTTTAGGAACAACGGTGTTTACTTATTTCACTCACAGTGACGGCTGAGCGTCATTTCAAAAGCTTCCATTTTTAGTCGTGTTTTCTTATTTATTGAATAGATCAAATGAAAATCAATGAAAACATATGTAAAGGAAAAAAAAATACAAGATACAGCGTGAAACAGATTTGCTATCTCTTTGACAATTGCAATCATCATCATCATCATCATCATCATCATCCAAAAGTTTGTTCAGAATGTGTTTTCGGTTAATAACCCCAGTAACGTGCAGACGTCTCACTCTTCTATGCATAATGCGGCGTAAAGTTGTCTATGAAGACTTATAAATAAGTGTGACTTGCATAAGATATGACGATTAAAGCAAGTATTTAAGCAAATGCTCTGTTTTATAATAAACAGTATTAAATAACATTTAACGGCCTGAATGTCCGAGAAATTTTCATTGTATCTATAAAAATAACGTTAAACATATCATAAAAATGTCTTTAAATAAATTGTCGGACCTTGTCCAATTCAAAAATATATGACGTCATTGTTTACATTTGGTACGCTAGAGCAGATATGAATAGAAGAGATTCATGGAAGATTTAAGTTTAAAGATAGCAAAATCGACCTTGCTAACCAGACGCTTCTCTGTGGCCGAACGGTTAAGGCACGTCACGCGAAATAACGGTTCCGTATAGGATACAGGTTCGATTCCTGTTGGAGAACGAAAATTTTCTAATTCAGTCCGGTATATGTTATTTAATACTGTTTATTATAAAACAGAGCATTTGCTTAAATACTTGTATCTATAAAAAGAACGTTAAACATATCATAAAAATGTCATTAAATAAATTGTCGGACCTTGTCCAATTCAAAAATATATATATGTGTGTGTGGGCAGCAACCTTTCTTTCAACCATGTTTCATTTAAAATGGTCGAAAAGGAAGATTTAATTAATCTTTTATTGAGATTTTCCAGCCTTCTAATATTTTTTCGTTTTTGACGTGTTAAAGAATATAGGAATTGTCTATAGTTATAATTGTTCCGAGCGCTTTCGGCTAGTTCTATAGACAGGATGTTGTTTTTGTACGGTGAATTTCTGTGTGCGGTTTATACATAGTAGTTTTGCTGTGTGGAGTATGCGCAGTCGGTGTTGTATGTTTTTGCCGGCCACGTCCTTATGCGTGGCAGCTGGCCTGGGCATGACTTCTACTTTTAGAAAACTTTTAACACGCTCTCTCCACTGCTAAATAGTGTAAGGTTGATAGCGGGTGAATAATATTTAATAAGCAATGCTTCCCTAATTATGTGTTGTGTACGGGTGTGATTTGAAAAAAATCTTTGTGCTATGGACTATATTAGAATGCTGGAAAAAACTCAATAAAAGATTCCATCTAGTATATATATATATATATATATATATATATATATATATATATATATATATATATATATATACTAGAGGGAATATATAAGAACAAGTTGGATGTTTCATTTTTTATATTTATTGACAACGTTTCGTTCAATTAAAAAAATCAGGTTATATGTGTATGTGCTATTTATATCAAGTCAGATTTTATTATGCAAGTCAGTGTTTATGCATTAGTGTCTGAAATAACCAACCGGTGTTGGTAATCTTTTCTGTACATACGTATATATTTATATGATTGGCATAGTCTCTGAAATTCAACTGATAATATCTATCCTTATAAAGAAAAAATATTGGTAATAACTTATTTTGTGGATGTCAGGTTTTGTTTTGCAAAGTGGTGCATGAATTTTTATTTATAAATAAATCCAAACAATATTGGCCAGAAAAAACATTTGATTAACACAGTAGTCTGTACATTTGAATTTATTATTATTTCGTTAGTCTATCGGATACGCTGTAAGGTGATAGTAGGATTCAAGATGGCGGCTATTTCTCGTCTGCTTATGAAATACCTTTTTTCCTACAAAACTAATTAAATTTCGTAAACATTTGGAAAGGAAAAATGCTTATATCTTACCTTTAATCATTGAACTCGATTTCTCAGGTTTCTTCTTTTTTTTCTGTATACAGTTTTTAATATTCTCAAAAAAAACTTTTGGAATCTATAGAAAGAAAGAAAGAAAGAAAGAAATCCGATGTTTAGTACTTTGTTTTTTTAATAAGTGGGATTGAACCCACAAGGCCGCGAGACAGATAATGAACAGATCGAGAAAGTTAGATATGACACAAGAGTATTCAAAATTTTACAAATACGTGGCTTATCTGGTACAGGAATATTATGTTGTGTCAATTTGGAAGTGTTCGCTTGTCTTGAAAATTCGAATATTTTAAGCTCTTAGTGCGGCTTGAACGCCTATTACAGGTGTCAGTTACAGAGAAACACCCAACCATTTGAACTATGAAGTAGGCGTACAGATAGCTAAAAATATAAACGAAGTGAGATAGATAGACCAATAGATAGATATGAAAAGATCAAAATTCTTAGAGAAAAATACAGATGCTCCATACCCAAGATTGATAAAATGACTGAGGAAATAAAAAAATTACCATGTATCAAGCATTCACGAATTTTTATTTTATTTTTTATTTTTTTAAATATTTAAATTTTTAGGTAATTTAATGTTTTTAACCTCCTTTTCTTTCTCTTATTCTTTTCTCACATGCACAATCATGCTAACAAATAGGTAAATATCTAGGGGGAAAGCGATAGAAAAAGATAGAAGAAAATGAGAAAGAGAAAAAACGTGTGTGTGTGAGAGAGGGAGAGAGAAAGAGAGAAGCTAAAGAGATAAAGAAACAAATAAAGAAGAAAGTGCCGAAAAATCAATACAATAAGGAATAGATAGATAGATAGATAGATAGATAGATAGATAGATAGATAGATAGATAGATAGATAGATAGAGGGAGAGAAAGATAGAGACAGAGAGATAAGGAAGAAAAAACGGCTAAAAGAGAAAGGTGTAGAAAAGAGAGAGTGGGGATATATAGATATAGAAAGAAAACGAAAGAGAAAGTGTTGAAAAACGATAAATGAAGGAATCTCTCTCTCTTAATAGAGAGATAGAGAGAAAGAGAGGGGGAGAAAGAGGGAGAGGAGATAAGAAAAACGACAAAAAGAGAAAAGTAAAAATAAGATGGAGGAAAGAAAATAAATAGATACATGCATACATAGATAAAGAGAGAGTGAGAGAGAGAGAGAGAGAAAAAAGAGAGATCACGTAAGAAAGAGAGAGTGAAATCGACAGAAATTCAAACAAAGAGACAGACAGAATAACAGGCAGAAATTGGAAAGAGTGAAGTAGTATTGATCAAGCAAGATGAAACGAAGCCCGAATGTACTGTCGGCACGGGACACTTCCTGGAGACAAAGAATCATTCTGAAAGTCTTTGCGAAACTTCAAAGACCAAAGTTAAAAAAAATTCCCTTTCGGCAATCGATAAATTCTTTTTAAAGAACGTGAAAGCAAGTTGGATGTAATGGCGGTGGTGACGGTGATGGGGGGAAACACGTGATTCAGCTAATTAATGAGACAGGTCGTATTTTGTTTGCTTTCAAGAATTTTGCCCTGATTGGTTTGTGCAGAATAAGGGTGAAGGATAAATCCTATAGCACCCAGCCCTGCCCACAACCTTTTCCCTTACTTCCTTTCTTTTTTTCTTTTTTTTTTACCTTTCCGGAATGAACAGTGTTTAAAGGTGAGGATAGAAATGTTGGAAGAGGAGGTGGAGGAGGAACTTAGAAAATTGCTAAACAGACAAAAAGATGGCTTTTACGAAATAAGCAAGAATTTTTGCACGGGTTCAGCAACGATCGATAGAAAGAGATTTCATTAAAAATAGTGCGCGGGCGTAATTAATTGTGTGTGTGTGTGTGTGTGTGTGTGTGTATGCGTGTGCATAACTGATTTTGCCTGTTTATGTGTACCGGTGAACCGTTATACATTATTATATAGATATAAACAGTGTGGACATAGAAATCAACACTGTATAGTGACTACGAGTTTCCATAGTCTGATTGATCGCTTATGGTGTGAAAATGACAGTCACCATGCAGTGTTTATAGCTATCACCGATAATACGTATTGTTCGCCTTAAATATATATCAGATTTCAGCAATCTAATTATATATTCGTAAATATGAGTGTGTGTCTGTCTGTCTGTCTGTCTGTCTGTCTGTCTGTGTGTGTGTGTGTGTGTGTGTGTGTGTGTCTGTGTAAAAAAGAGAAAATATAGAAATACATAGATAGATGGTTAGATAGATAAATGTGGATGGACTGAACTAGATAGATAGATAGATAGATAGATAGATAGATAGATAGATAGATAGATAGATAGATAGTGTATAAAATTGGATATAGAATACCGATAAATCTTTGAAAAATATGACAAATGGAAAACCGCTTCATTGAAAGTAGATTTGATTACGCGTTTCGCCTTTCTAGGCTTCATCAGATCCAAAAACGAAAGAAACAAATGTATGTATGTGTATTTGTGTGTATGCTTAAATAATGAATCATTAGTACATTAGTCTAGATAGATAGATAGATAGAAAGAAATGTGTGTTGTAAAAAAGGCAATTCTTACTCTATGTGCCGTGCCCTCGCAGGAATTGGCTCTCCTGAACTTCTTATCTTCTGTCGCTCTTAGTAACTTTTGTCTTTTCACTATCCTCCCCGCTCCTTTTTCTGCCTCCCATTTACACAATCATGTTATTTAGGTTATTCGCTCTTTGCCTCTACCTCTTTGGCCTTGAATATGTATTGTGGGTGTCAGATTCCCCAGGACCCGTTTCCTCATCATGTACCATAGAAATTCCAACTGTCTTTTTCTGATTCTAAATATAAATGACTTCCCCCACTATTTCTTCTTAAAACTTCCTCGTTACTCATATGTTCAATCCATGGTATGCTCATCATCCTTCGGTAGAACCATATTTTTGCCGCCTCAAGTCTTTTCTTTATTTGAGAAGACTTTCTAGCATTCACTGCCATATAGGAAGACTGATATTACATAACAGTGTAATCTTCTTTTTCTTTGTTTCTAAGGATTTTTTTTCTGTTTCTTAATACTTTGCTTAGCATTTGAAAGGCATCTTTAGCTGTTCCAATGCGCCTTCGGATTTCGGTGTTACATTTTCCGTCTTCTGTTAAAACAATTCGCGGTTATTTCAATTTTTGTACTTGATTGATTTTGGCGTTCTGGGTAAGACGATAAACTACGTCCAGCAGCAAGGCCTCTGATTAGAAGGTTTTGAGGAGCTTGGAACCACCTCTTAATTGCTGGTGTTCCCAGGTGACCCTGACCTGGGTGGTAGCACCTGCTAGGGTCCCAGCTATGGGCAAGTAGTTGACCCCACAACCTGATTCAAAACACTATAAAAGTGTAAAAATAGATTTTAATACCAGAAATACTTTTAAAAAAAAATTTGTATCAGCAATAAATATTTGAAAAAAGAAAATATTACCAGAAATAAATTTTTTTTTTGTCAGCATTAAATAAACTATTGAGGTTAATATGCCACAAAACAAAACAAACCAAACTATACATATTAAAAATATATTATCAGCTATACATTTTTGAAAAAAAAAAGAAATTTTGTCGGCATTAAATAATCCATTGTGGTTGATATGCCGTAAAACAAAACAAACCAAACCATTATTTTATTAATATATAATAATCCATATAATATTTGTTTAATTCTTTAGTATTAAATTAAAATTTAAATTCTTTAAAAATTACCAGCAATAAAAATCTTGTCGGCATTAAATAACCCATTGTCGTTTATATTCCGTAAAACAAAACAAACCAAACCATTATTTTATTAATATATAATAATCCATATATATTTGTTTAATTCTTTAATATTAAATTAAAATTAAAATTCTTTAAAAATTACCAGCAATAAAAATCTTGTCGGCATTAAATAACCCATTGTCGTTTATATGCCGTAAAACAAAACAAACCAAACCATTATTTTATTAATATATAATAATCCATATAACATTTGTTCAATTCTTTAATATTAAATTAAAATTTAAATTCTTTAAAAATTACCAGCAATAAAAATCTTGTCGGCATTAAATAACCCATTGTCGTTTATATGCCGTAAAACAAACCAAACCAAATTGATTGATTTCGGCACCGCCGATTTGTAGTTCGCATCTTGAGCTTCATAAGGTAAGATAATATCAAAATTATAATTAATAAATCTCTTACCTGTTATGCGGATTTATCCTTTTCAGTAACAATTACCATTTGCAGCCGATCAGTGTAAAGCTATAATTGCTCTTATTATTATTGTTTGGACAAAAAGATATTTGTGTGAAAAAGTAATTTCACAAAACACTTAAGTAAATATTTAAATCTAAATACCGTAGAACGTCGTCTAACAGTTTCAGAAAGCGTTGGCATTAATAGGTTGTTGTTTTCATAACGTGATCTGATCAGTTAATTCAAATCCCCCATTAGAGGACAAACGTCTCATTTTTTAGAACATGACAACTGGGCGCAGGAACATGGAAAGTTGTCAAAAATATGTGATGAGGTTGTATTTTTATATGGTTTTCGTACACTGTGATGAAAAACCAACAATGTCTAGTGGTATCGGAAGTTATTATAAAACCACGGTGTTTATGAAACCAAGCCTGGCCTCAGGGCCATAGCTATAAGTAAATCTTGTTTTTAAACAGAGAAATTTATGTCTACCGACCTAATCATTTTATGGAGTTTATGTGGTCTGTAGTCCGTTGAGTTGGTCAGCATTTGTCTCATTTCATATTGTGGTTTTCCGTTGGTGGTTATAATCAACCAACAACTAATATATTTTAATGGAGCTATTGTTAGATAAGTGTTATGATAAATGGCTCGACAGTGATGTAGTAGTGAAACCAATGCATGTGTTTCAATTATTTGAAAAGCATTCTGAAATTAGACGTGCATAAATAAAGTTTGGTTGGTTGTTTGGGGTTTTATGGCATATCAACCACTATGGGTTATTTAATGCCAGATCCAGTATTTACTAAATATATCAAAAACGTATAGCTGGCAACATCATTGTTTCAAAAACGTATAGTTGGTAATATCATTGTTTCAATGTGCTGGAAAAGACCTGGAAGTTCACTATTTTCCCATAGCTGGGACCCCAACAGGTGCTACCACCCCGGGTCAGGGTGGACCTGGGAACACCAGCAATTAAGAGGTGGTTCCACGCTTCCTCAAAACCTCCTGATCAGAGGCCTTGCTGTTGGATGCTGTTTAACGTCGTACCCAGGACGGCATAAATAAAGTATTGCTGTCCAAATACACACACACACTTTCTAAAGAATTAATTACACACACTTTCTAATTAATTAATGTGTGTGTGTGTGTGTGAGAGAGAGAGAGAGATACATACAGTGTCTATCTGTATTAGAAGTCCTTATACCGAAAAATTCACCTTATTTATTGAATGACCCTCGTATTTAAACAAAAACATTATACCACAGAATTTATATATGGTTTTAAAAATGACGAAGCACATTCTTTTAAAGGAACCCTTTTCATTCAACACTTCTTCGGAAAGATTCGTTGGGACAATAATAATCAAAACAGCGGAACTGAAAAAGGTGAACACGTGGGGGGGGGGACAAGGAGCCACAACTAAAATAAATTTATTACTAAAACAAAAATCGGTGTAAATAAAGCTCCTAGTGAGTGTAAAACAGAAAAAAGTACTCACGACCCATCCATGAGACACAGAGAACGAGGAAATTTCTCTTTCTGCCTATACAAAGTCGGTCGATGAAGCTTAATGTAAACCGCTTCTAAAATCCGAAAATGTTTAACCGACCGAACCCTGTGCAGCATCCTGAACGCATCGTCAAAATATTCCAAAGCGCAACCCTGGTTGTTAATCAAATGAAGTCCAATCGCTGACTCACAAACTAAGTCAAGCGATTACTATTACTAGCTCCACCCTGTCTTAAATACCGCAAGTTGGTTCATCTCACATAGATAAATTGATAAACCCTGTAACTAATTTGCAGGTAGGGCAAACCATCCTTAGCGAAAGATGGGAACACTGGAATAGCATTAAAAACAATACGCAGCTTAACAGAAGAAAAACAAGAAGTCACATGGAGGGGAGTTGTGATCACAGCGCCCAAAATTCGCTAACTGAATAAAATGAAAAATATCTGAAAAAGAGAGTTGTCGAAAAGATTGAACAATGGCGCTGTTTCACTGCTTACCAAAGATGCTATTTTTATCATATATACGCTTCTACGACTTTGTCGATTATCTAACAAGATATTAGATTTTATACTCGTCCATTTTTAGAATATTGCTGCCACATATGGTCTGGTGCTCCTGCTATTTACCTTGATTTCATTGATAAAATCTAAAGAAGAATCAGCAATATTACTGGTCCTGATCTGGCGCCTCGGCTTCAGTCACATTCCCACAGTCGTAAAGTTGCCTCTCTGTGCCTTTTCTATAAATACTTTCATGGTAATTGTTCGGATGAGCTCTTCGCTATGTTACCTAGACATTATGAATTTAAGCGCAGTAGTAGACTGGTGTCGAGATTTCATCAATTTACAATCGAGCTAGCTAGACGAAACCGTTAATTCTATGCTAACAGTTTTTTCCCCCCGCATTTCTCGCTTGTGGAAATCCCTTCCGGCTCTATTTGTTCCAGCCAACTTTAATCTGCAAAAATTTTAATGCAATGTCAATCGCTATCTACTGTCCTCCTGATTACTCTTCTTTTGTTCTTTTTCATTAGTAATGTTTCTGATTCTAATTTCTTTTACATCCAGTAACCTCTTGTGTCATAGTCGCTTTACTGCCTTGTTTGGGGCGAACTCGATTAAAAAAGATGCGTTATCCAAAATGTTGAAACCTTTTAAAAACTTTAATTATTTTTTTTTTAGTGGGGGTGTCACAAAACAAGAGGTCGGATCTTAGAAATGCAGTACTTTGAAAGAAAGAAATCGCCAAAAACTGTTAATTAAAAATGAGAATGATACTTTACAAGATGGATTGTTCTTCATCGTCATCAGAATTGATTCGACTGGAAAGAAAAGTGAAAATCCGTGTGATTCCTCATCTCCAACATGGCTGCTCATTTCCGAGCATGACCGTCTGCTCAAGCATGTGAATTTCTTTAACACTCGCGGAGCCAACCTGTGGTTTATATTACAATTATGCTGAGCGGACCTTAGTTACAGTTCAACAATCTTCCCCGCCACATACGGTTTTGAATTTAGAATTTTCCTTCTCCTATATTGGTTTGTTAACCATATCTGGAGAATCCAGTCTTCCATGTCATTTCTCATCCTGGGTATGACGATGAACTATATCCGCGTCCTGGGTAAGACGATAAACTGCGTTCAACAGCAAGGCCTCTGATCAGGAGGTTTTGAGGAGCGTGGAACCACCTCTTAATTGCTGGTGTTACCAGGTCCACTCTGACCCGGGGTGGTAGCACCTGTCAGGGTCCCAGCTATGGGCAAATAGTTAACCCACAAACTGTGGTCAAACACTATAAAAGTGTAAAATTGTTTTTAATACCAGAAATACTTTGTAAAAAAATTATTACCAGCAATACTTTTTTGAAGAAAAAATATTACTAGAAATAGATTAAAAAAAAATATTACCAGTAATACATTTTTGAAGAAAAAATATATTACCAGCAATACATTTTTGGAAGAATTATTACCAGCAATAAAAATCTTGTCGGCATTAAATAACCCATTGAGGTTGATATACCGTAAACCAAACTAAACCAAACCATGTCATTTCACTGCTGAGGGAGAACAGATGGTTTCATACCATTCGTATTCATTCGTATTTGTGCGAATGTAAATACAACGATCCCGACCGGAATTTGAACTCGGCCGCCGATTTCATATTCCTAGCTTCTAACTATTACACCGCCTTCACATGAATTATTCCACTCCCACTTTCTCATTTACATGTGAATGTTTTTTTTTGTGCGTGACTTGGCTTTGTTTATTTATATATTTATATTTTTTATTGGCTTAGTTTATGATGTTAACGTTTTATTTAGAGACAATAGAATTGAAAAATATTTGTCGTCATGACGAAAATCTCATAAATTACTCAGCAGTATCTCTACAAGATATTTCATCATCGTCATAATGGATAATTACTGGGTGTGGCACAAAGACACTGTAGAAGGGCGCTAGGCGAGAAGTGAAATAGCTACACTAATGAATTGTTTTGTGAGATGAGTTTACTTACTGTCGCGCTATAGCAAGCGCTCTCAAGATGTTTATTTTGAAATTTGGGGAGAAATTTACTTTTTGTTGCTGGTACCATATGTAACCCAGTATAACGTGTCTCATGTTACTAGAAGTGGAGATGAGCATTCTCCTGCGAAATATAATGAAGGCCATAACAAGTAACTTGATTTACTAGGTTATGAAATGATTTCATATTAGGGAATTTGGCATGTTTAATCTTGTCTTTTCTTTTTATTCTGAACGCTTTTCTTTTTCTTTTTTCTTCTCCTTCTTTTCCGCTTTTGCTCTTTTTCGTCTTCTTTTTATTTCCTTTTATTTTTCTTCGCTTATTTTTATACCCTGTCTTCATTTTGTCAACTTTTTCTTTCTTTCTTCTTTCTTTCTTTCCTCTTTTTCTCTCCCTTTTTCTTCCTCTTCTCACTCTTTCTTCTTTTCTTTCTTTTTTTTCTCTCTGTCTCTCTTCCTTCCTTCTTTTATTTTGTTCCTTCCGTCCTGCAATCTGTCTTACTTTTGTTCAGTTCTTCTCTCTTCATTCTTTTATTTTGTTCCTTCCTCTTCTCCGACTTTCGTATCTTCTCTTTCGTATTCCTCTCTTCTCTCTTTTCTTACCTTCTCTTTCTTATTCATTTTCTCTCCTCCCCCCCCTTTCATTCCTTCCTCTTCCTCTTTATTCCCACTATTTTTATTATTGTTTCTATTTTTGTCTTTTTCCCCTTCTATTCCTTCCTTCCTTCCTTCCTTCCTTCCTTCCTCCGTTTTCCCCCAGCTATGGGTAAATAGCAGGGTAGACTGGATTCCATAGCCTTGGGTGGCAACCGATCTAGGAGAAAGAAAACTCTGAATTCAAAAACTGTATGTAGCCCTGGCGAAGCACATAGTAAACAGCTAAGGAAAGGATCGGTCGCAATGACGATAATCCCGGTTACGGTCGATTCCTTTCTTTTGTCCTCCAATCTGCCTCTGAATTTCCTTTCTTTATTTGGTTCAGTTCTTCCTTTCTCTTCCTTCCTTCCTTCTTTCCTTTGATTTTTTCTTCTCTTTTCTCTTACTTTCCTACTTCCCTCTTTTTATTCATTTCTTCTTTAATTTTCTACAGTCCTTTTTACTCTCTTTCTTTCTCTTCTTTACTTCTCTTATTTTTTTTTCTTTCTCTTCTTTCCTCTCTCTTCCCCTTTCTCTTCTTTGGGTTTATCTCCCCGCCCTTTCTTGTTTCTTCCATCCACTTCTTCCTCTCATTATTTTTCTTCAAAAGTTCTCGGTTCGACCTATTTCCCAAAACCTGACCAAGTAGTCAAAACTTTTGTTTTTGCGAAGTGCGTCTGTTTCGAGCAAAGAATCTTTCAGCGCCCCCTCATTTTATTAATACCTTCCTATTTTCTCTTTTCTTCCATCTTTTTCTTCTTCTTCTTCTTCTTCTTCTTCTTCTTCTTCTTCTTCTTCTTCTTCTTCTTCTTCTATATAGTTTTCTTTTCTCTCTCTCTCTTTCTCTTTCTTTTTATTCCTTCTTTTCCTTATGGTGTTCATTCTGTTATCATCCTCTTTTCCTGTCTTTGTTCATTCCTTTTCACCCTTTCTCTTCATTTTCTTTCTTTTCTATTTTTTTATTGAAGCTTTCATCCCCTCCCTCTCTTCTTGAGATTTCTCCCTACCTTCCTATCTTCCTTTTTATTATGTGGATCATACTTCTATATTTTTGGTTCCTCTCTTGAGTCCTCCACTTTTTCTTTTCACTCTTTTTCTGTATTCCTTTTACTTTTTTCTCTTTTTTTTTCGTTTCTTTATGTTTTCATTTTTTCTGCTTTCCTCTTCTTCCTTCCTTTCGTCTTTTCTTACTTCTACTTTTCTTTCTTTTTCTTTCTTTTATCTTAAAGGTTTTCGCTTTAGATTTTCTCCTTAATTCTCTTCTTTTCTTCTCCCTTTTCTCTCTCTCATATTTTTTCTTTCTTTCTTTCTTTCTTTCTTTCTTACTTTCTTTCTTTCTTTCTTTCTTTCCCTTCTACTTTTATTTTTTGATTTTCCCATCATTTCTTTTCCCGTGTCCTTTATTCTCGTAAGTTTCTTTCTCCATTCCACTTTCTTTCTTTCTTTCTTTCTTTCTTTCTTTCTTTCTTTCTTTCTTTCTTTCGGTCTTTCTTTCTTTCTTTCTTTCTTTCTCTTCGACTTTTATTTTTTGATTTTCCCATCATTTCTTTTCCCGTGTTCTTTATTCTCGTAAGTTTCTTTCTCCATTCCACTTTCTTTCTTTCTTTCTTTCTTTCTTTCTTTCTTTCTTTCTTTCTTTCTTTCTTTCTTTCTATCCAGTCGTTCTTCTTATCATCTCCCTCCCACTTTCTCTCGTTCTCTCGTTTTCTGTTTCTTTATTCTCTATCTTGAATCATTTGTTTCTTTTGCCTCTCATTTTTCCTTTTCCTTCTTTTTTTCTGTCTGTTCTTCCTTTCCTTTTTTTCTTTTTCAATCACCATTCTTTTTCCCACTTTCATATTTTTCCTCATCTTCAAGTTATCGTCTCCGTGCTTCTTTTGTTCAATCCTGACCGCAAAATGTTCCGCGCTTATCTCTCTCCATCAGCCATCCACTTGAAAAGCTCTTAAAATCTCATCCACCCTCGCAGCGATCACACTGACACGTCCCGTGACGGGGGTGACGTTAGGAGTTAGGTTGGGTGTTGTGATACAGGAAATGGCGATAGTTGGTTTTCCAGGGATACTTTCCCAATTTATATATGTATGCATATACACATATATATTCTTATAAGTATATATGGCAATATCTATGTGACTGTGCCCTGATAACGTTGATAGCGGCAGTAATGCCTTTTTATTCTTGCTGCTGCCTGGACGGTTCGGGAGTTATGGGAGAGTGGTTCGCCTATTTACTCATCTACTCTGTTCTACATAATCTATTATGGAATGCTAGCGAGAAGACATTTTTATCAGGATATCTAGCGATGGAGCAGAGTGCAGGGAGAAGTGGATCCGTGCCTTTCCATAGAACATTAGTATTTAGTGTAGGTAAGGGAGGTTAAGATAAATTTCTATTTTTTTATCTATACTATTGTTCACCCAATACAAAACCCGAGAGCCATTCAAGGTAGAGTATTACCGAATGAGGTTGTCGTGTAAATTTAAAAGGATGAGGTAAGTAGTGTACATTAAGATGATATATAGAAAAGTTAACGGTTGATTTGAAGTGGTTAAGATTGTAGTGATTAGGGAAGCATCCTCTTGGTAGCAGCACCTGTTTGAATAGAACTTCCTTCTTAACAATCGAATACAAGAGAATGAGGATGATTCGTCCCAGTGTACATGTCATGGTGATCTTAGTGCCTTAACTGCTGGAACGAATGAATGTAGCTCCTCAGAATATTTTCCATGGAAATAGCGCTAGAGTAGCGAGAGTCTTGCGATGTTTGGTTTGTGGGAAAGAGGTTGTATAGTGGGAAATATTTCATTATTCACAAGGTCGCGTGGACGCTACTGAATTCTGTCAAGGCTGGAAAACAACGATTTGGTGTGAAGGTTGGCATAATTACAGAAATTAAGGCAGAGTATCTAACATTTTCTATAAATATTTTCCTAGTAATTGTTCTGATGCGCTTTCCTCTTTGATACCTCGACTTTATGAATTTAAGCACTGTAGCAATTGACACAGTGTTGATAGCATACACAGGAATCTACAAGAACTCCTACAGAAGGTAGTGAAAGAAAGGAAAGCGAGGAGAAAGCACTAAACATCAATTGCAAGCAGACAGAATGTATCGTTGTTAGCAAAAGAAGGAGCCCAACAGTCAAATTGCAAAGTGGAGAGACGAAAATTAAGTTTTGTTAACAAAAGTGATATGCCGTGTGCTCCTAAATGCAAATTTAATTTAGAAGATTCAGAAGTTAGTGCACTTTCTATATATTTTTCCTTAATAAATTACTTTTTAATTTCAGTTGCATTATTTAAATTGAAATTATGATCAGACTTATTATGGTGAACAACAGTGTGCTGATTCGTAAAAGATTCCTTTTGTGTTCATATATTCTATTTAAATTCCTAACAGCTCCAAATTGGAGAGACCAAAATCAAACAGAAAAAAACAATTTAAATATCTAGGAAGCGTTTTAACAGAGGTCGGAAAGTGCGACACTGAAATGCAAAAACGAATTGGAATAGCGAAAGATGCTTTTTCAAAGTTAAACAAAGTATTAGGAAATAGACAAACTTCGTTCGATATAAAGAAAAGAGTACTGAGTTGTTATGTAATACGAGTTCTCCTAAACGTCACTGAATTAAGGACAATCACTTCAAAGATGAAGAAGAGACTTGAAGCTACAGAAATGTTGTTCTACAGAAGGATGCTGAGAATACTATGGACTGTACACGTGAGCAACAACGAAGTTCTACAGACACTGGAAACAAAAAGAACACTTATTGTTATGGTGTAAAAAGAAAAGATAACACGGACTCGGATATAGGTTAAATAGTATATTCTCGGAAACGTAGTACAAAGGTAAATGTGGACAGGAAAGTACTTTCACTCACTGGTGTCCCGACTCACTCATTCACTCACACTGTGGCTACTACTCGGTGACCCTCACTTGGTGACTCCCTTACTCAGAGTTGGTAGCCATATTATATAGGTGTGGAAGAGTCCATTTCTAGGTAAGTCCCCACAATACCCCCCTACCAAGCCTTTTACTCGGTAAAAAGGTTTATTACTTTTCAGAAATTTAATACCTTTTCTTTTTGGGATTGATTGTTAAAAGCTCGGTAACCTCGACCTTCGTTGTTCAGGCATATGCTGCGGGGGCTTGAGGTCAAATGTGCCGTAAATGATCTCGATGGGTTCTTCCACTTCATCCTGTGTACTGTTAGAATCTATTTCATGCCGTTTTTTAATTTGATTAATATGTCTTTTGTGGGTATGTCTTGGTCCTTGTATTATATACACCATCTCGCCGATCCTTCTAGTGATCGTGCCCTCCTCCCAGTACGGCATATTCTTCTGAAAACTTTTTTAAAAGATTTTCTGACCTGGAAGAAATCGTTTTTTTGGTTCTTTTTCGGTCTTACATATTTTTGACTGTTTGGGAATTAATTTGTCAAAAACGGATCTCACCCTCGTCGCCAGTTGTTATGGTGTAAAAACCATAGAAAAGATAACACGGACTCGGATATAGGTTAAATAGTATATTCTCGGAAACGTAGTACAAAGGTAAATGTGGACAGGAGAGTACTTTCGCTCACTGGTGTCCCGACTCACTCATTCACTCACTCTGTGGCTACTACTCGGTGACCCTCACTTGGTGACTGACTTTACTCAGAGTTGGTAGCCATATTATATAGGTGTGGAAGAGTCCATTTGTAGGTAGGTCCCCACAATACTTATACTTAACATCAGGAAGAAACAGTTGAAATTTCTAGGACGTATAATGAGGAAAGAAGGCTTATAAAGTTTGACACTCAGAGGACAGGAAAACAACGCATAACATAACTGGTGAGCAGGAGTGAGCGGATGGCCCAGTAGGGTGTCGAAGAGAAAACAAAAAGATAAAATTTATTAAGAACTACAAAGGACAGAAAATTGTAGAGCGCCATGCTCATCAAGGTCATGAAGAGACACGGCATATAGAAGGAGAAGCCTCGATTGGCGCTAAGGTCTCATCATTTGACAGTTGAAATGACTAGATGTAACCGTAAGATTTCTTCTCTCACATTTCTCGATTGTGGAACGCTCTTCCGATCTCTTGCTTTCCAGGCAATTTGGATCTTCAAAATGCAATGTCAATCGTTATCTTAATTTCTTTTATTGTTCTCTCTTCCTAATAGTTTTCTTTTTTCTCATATTCTCTAACACCCAGTAACCCCTTGCGTCTTAGTGGCTTTATTGCCTTGCTTGGGGTGAAATAGTTTAAAAAACAACATGTACGACACAAAGATCTATCTGAGCTGCGAAGAAAATTTGATTCATTTGAAGAAGATATCAGAACAACGCGGAACATTTATTGAGAACAAACAGCAAGCACACGAATAGAATGTAAAGGAGTGTAAGACATGGATGCGTCTTTATTAAACCTTCATAGTCGGGTAATCCTAGGAAAATGAAAAAAGCTGAGTTGAAAAAAGCTGAAAAAGAGGAGACAAAGGTAGGTAAGAAAAATAAAAGGAAAGAGAACAGAGGAAAGAAGACAAAAAGATCAAAAGATGAAAAGAAGAAGAAAAGAGAGAAATAAAGAAAGGGATAATGAGGAAAGAAAAAAAAATTTCCATAACCTGAAATATTTCCGTAGCCTAGTAGAGCGTCGGGTTACTTTAAGTTCTTCATGACCTTTCTCGTGGCAAGAAAGAAAACAGCAGGACCTTCTAGACGAGGAAGAAAAGACTAACCATCAACTGGCAGTAACAAAAGGATTCAATAACAATTGCTTGCGAGTTTCACTTCTGAAATGCTACAGAATATCAATCCTCACAGTGAATGTTGTAAAATTTCCTCATGGGTGGAGAGAAGTCTTGAGGCAACAATGTCGTTCTACAGAAGGATGCTGAGAATATCATGAACGGAACATGCGAATAACGAGGAAGTTTTAAAGAAAATGAGAACAAAAAGAACACATATACTTCGAATAAGAAATCGACACTTGAAATTTCTGAGACACATAATGATGAAAGAAGGCGTGGAAAATTTGACACTCTCAGGGCATAGTGAAGATAAGATGGACATAGCGAAACAGCGAGTGACCTACTTAACGTTCTTGCGTAAATGAACGGCAGAGTCTATGGTTGAGAGTAAGAAGACTAATATTACTTAGAACAGGAAGTTGTGGAGAACCATGATTACCAACGGCCTGAATGGATATCGCACAAAAAAGATCTTGCATGTCTAAGAATTTAACAAGGCCAAAATAAAAGATATTTAAACATAATATATATATATTTTTAATCCTTTCTCACTAAGTAAGGCGATAATGCCACTGAGACGCAAGGGGTTAGTGAGAGTGAAAGAAGATGAGAAAACTTTAATGAGAAAACTTTAATGAGAAAAAGCAAAAAAAGAACAGGATTTAGGAAGACAAAATGTGGCGATTGATGTTGCATTTAAACTTTGGAAGATCGTAGGTGACAGGAAAGCAAGGAGACGGAGGAGAGTTCCACAAGCGATAAGTGCGAGAAAAGAAACAATGGTAGTCCTTTTTGAAGACACATTCAGAGTTTAAATACTTTCACGGTAATTGCTCTGAGGAGCTGCTTTCGCTTGTCCCTAGGCCTCATGAATTTAAACGTCCTACGAGGCTGGCATCCTATTCCCACCCCTACACCGTTGAAACTGTTAGATGTAGACGTCTCTTCTACTCCAATAGCTTCATGTCTCGCACATCTCGCCTATGGAACTCCCTTCCCTATTACTGTTTCCCTGACAAATACAATCTCCAACGGTTTAAGTGTAGCGTCAATCGACATCTCCAGTTGCCTTGATCTATCCACTTCCCTTCTCCACATCCTTTCATCTTTCATTCCTATCTGCTCTCGCTCCAAATCTTCTGTAACCCCCTTGCCTTGATCGACCCACTGTCTTTCTCTTTCTCCACATCCTCTCCTTTACCACTCCTATCTGCTCTTCCTCCGACCCTTCTATAACCCCTTGCGTGATAGTGGCCTCCAGCCTTGCTTGGGGTGATACGCTTAAAAAAAAAAAGAAAAAAAAAGATAGCCACTATAAGTATCCAATGTGAGTTATGCTTCCTTGTTCTAGCTACAGTAACGCCATCTAGTGCCCGACAGTTGAACTTCTGAACAGGCACGTTGTTCAAAATTTGAATTTATAGACAAGAGCAGTGCCGGTGCAAGAGTCCCCCCCGGAACTATGATACGCCCCTCACAAATCTATGATACGCCCCCCCCCCAACTCGATTACATCTCAGTTTTATAAGGTAGTATTCATATACAAATTTCATAGCCAATAATGGATTATATGCAATAGAGGTGAACAATTCAATTAGAAAGATTGAAAATAAATGTAATGTATCTAAATGTAAATTAGAGACATAACATAATAGATAATTCCATTTTAAATAAACCAACAATGTTTTGCCGCAATTTTTAACTTCGACTTTTTCTTGTTAAAAAGTTGAATGATTTTAACGCATTTCAACATTATGCATAAACAACAGGAAATTCTAAACAGCGTTTGTCGAGGAAAGCGAACAGAGGAAAGAAGAAAAAAAGATCAAAAGAAGAAAAGAAGAAAAGAGAGAAGGAAAGAAAGAGATAATGACAAACCTTGGTAGGAAAACCAGTCCAGGAGATTGTTTGTTTTCCTTATGCTAATAAGGAAAACAAATTCACGGATTTGGACCCCCAAAAAATCCCTCAGAATGACCTCAAAATCCACAAAAATCCTTTAATAGTCAGTTTTCTTAGTTTAATTTGTAACGTATATAAATCTAGACAGAAAAAAGGAAATGTTAGTAAGATAGCACGGGTCAAAAGCACTGCCCTGGGCCCTCAATCAGTTTTGTTACACGCCCACTACCCGTTTGAAGGGTTCGAGGGTAGTATACATCGTTCCTGGGCAGGAGCTCTTGCAGATATGAAAGTTCGTAACGTGGACGTTCGCAAGTAGTTAACCTTTTGTACATTAAATCTGTCTATGTTTTTAAAACATGTGCGTGTGATTAAAATAATCTTCCGATTTTCTCGCTTTCCAGCATTAAACATTGCCGCCCACATACATACACACAGAGCCATATAAATATGGAATCTTACATGCTATGTCTCTTCAAGACGCGGGCGATCAAAACTATCCAAAAATTCCATCTCTTTATTACATGTGAATAACTATGGTGATTTTCTAAGTGTAGCCTGGTGCACCCAATGAGAATCGAACTCACTATTAAGTCGTAATTGATCTAGCGAGACAAGCCTGCTAGTCATTACACCACGTCGAAGTGTCCTACATGTGAATTACGATGACTTTTGGGGAAAGATAGTGGAGTAGTTCCCCGTTGCTTTTTTTAATGGTTTTGAATTCTGAATAGTCTTTCCCATACATTGTCTGCCACTCAATGCTAAATAGTTCAGGTTACCTTGGTATTTAATCCATATCTGGGGAGTGGGGAGAAGAGGTGGGTTCATGTCTTTTCTAAGTGCAGCAGTGCGAAAAATGAACGCAACACACTAGACTGGAATGTGAACTCAAGATGCTAATATCTATATTCTTTTTAGGGCCGTAGGTGATCATGTATCTCCATAGTTTCCGTTCTGTGAATTGCTACTTGTTCTTGGGGAAGGTATTGGAGCTGTTTACCGTTGTCTTTGCGGTTTTGAAGCCAGCGTTGTATTTCTCCTGGACTGGTTTTCCTACCAAGGTTTGTCATGTTATTATACCCGCGAGAACACATGGTTTCTCAAAGCCTTTATATATGTCACTGCGAACATGACAGTATTGAGGGAGTTGACATTTCTAGGGCACATAATGAGGAAAGAGGGGTTGGAAAATGTTGACAACTTATATGACATATTGAAGGTCAGATGGACAGAGGAAAATAGCGTACCTAACGATCTTGTGTTTTTTTTTAAAATTTTTTTTAAGCTTATCACCCTAAGCAAGGCTGGAGGCCACTAGCACGCAAGGGGTTACAGAAGGTTTGGAGGAAGAGCAGATAGGAGTGGTAAAGGAGAGGATGTGGAGAAAGATAGTGGATCGATCAAGGCAAGGGGGTTACAGAAGATTTGGAGCGAGAGCAGATAGGAATGAAAGGTGAAAGGATGTGGAGAAGGGAAGTGGATAGATCAAGGCAGCTGGAGATGTCGATTGACGTTACACTTAAACCGTTGGAGATTGTATTTGTCAGGGAAACAGGAATAAGGAAGGGAGTTCCACAGGCGAGATGTGCGAGACATGAAGCTATTGGAGTAGAAGATACGTCTACATCGAACAGTTTCAACGATGAAGGGGTGGGAACGGGATGCCAGCCTCGTCGGACGTTTAAGTTCATGAGGCCTAGGAACCAGCGAAAGCAGCTCTTCGGAGCAATTAGATGGATAGTAGAATAGAGTTTAGGAGAGATAACAACAGGTATTTCCAAAGAAGCGTGATACCTGAAGTTTAAAATGATTTTTTTTTAAAATGAAGCTAGAAGCTTCTACTTTAGTTTTAATTTCAAGCTAATAAATTAAATTTAATATTTCCAATAAGCAAAATACTTTTTCTGGATTTCAAAACTAATTTAAATTGACTGGAAGGAGTTTTTTTTATTTATTTTTTTAAATCGCTGATTTTAACCATTTTTAGCCGTCTGTCAGCACAATGTAATCCTTTTTATTAAAAAAAATCTTTCAAAAATAAAATATACTTTTCTGAAACCTTATTTTCGGGATATTAGCTGATTTAAAGTTTAATTAATCTGATTTGAAACAAATATTACTCACTTTTAGTTTAAAATATCGCAAAAGTGATTTTTTTATATGGAGGTAGATATTTATTTAAGGCGTTGACTGTTTCACTGATAGCCAGAAGTTTATCTAATATTTTTCTACGCGGATATATTTGTAAAAATTACTTGAGGAATATAACGTGAGCGCCTTTTTATATAATTTTTAACTAATCAATAATCTTAAAAATGTAGGGAAATATTCTCCGTAATCTAAAGTTTTATTGAATTTTAAGGAATTTGGCTTTAAATTTACTATAGTTATCACTTTTATTTTCTGATAATGTCGGGTATGGACGTCCGTATTTACAAAAATCGGCACGTTTGCACACGCACACACGCACACATACACACACACACACACGCTCGCTCGCACAAATTCAAAATTCTTTTTAAAAATATTTGGAGTCGCTGAATTGTAGTAAGCTTTTCCATTTAGGACTGGTAAATATAGATTTACTTAATAACATTATCACCTAACCGTTACAAATTAATACACATTTTAAAAGATTTAATACCTTATACATTAGTCTAATTAAAATAAAAAAAATGAAAACAATTCTTGTAAAATTCATTATTCATCGAAAAAGACATTAGTGCCCAGAATATATCTTATTCATAAAAGTAATTAAAAGCTTTCATAATTAAATATTGTCTTAGTTTTATTGCCTTTTTTATTCAGAGCAGATTTGTTGTAACTGGAGTTCCGGCTTTACAAAAGCAAAAAACAAACAAAACAAAACAAAAAAACAAAAAAAAAACAACAAAAAAAACAATACAAATGATGGATTAAATAATCCGAGGAGTTCTGTGTATAAATAATATAAACATAAGCGGTACAAAATTTAATTTCTCGACATTTAATAAAATCAAATAATTGAGGACATAGGGGTTAACAAATATATAAAAAAAAATTTTTACCAAGATTTTCTAAAACTGTGTATAAGTCCTGAAAGTTTCATTAGCCGAAAATCATTTGATTTTTGCAAGAACTTTCAAATCAATGTGTTTTATCATCGTAAAAAAGAAGCTAAAATTTCCTATAATAATCTTTGCAAAATGCAAAGAAAAACAAAATAGTTAAGCAAAATTTCCTACGTTCTAAAAAGAAGAATAAAAAAAAATGTAATTTAATAATTAAAAAATCCTTTGGTCTTTCCTCTTAATAATAACATAACGATTTTGACGATAAAACTTTGTTTTTATTAAGTTTTGGGATTTTTTTTTCATGTACGCTCATTTTTTAGCGAATCTGTTGAGGTACCTAGATAACATAAAAGACAAAATTTCCTGAGAGCTACAAAGTACAGGGAATTGGGAAGAGTCATGATCGGCAACGTCCTGACGGGATACGCCACAAAGAAGAAGAAGAAGAAGAAGAAGAAGAAGAAGAAGAAGAAGAAGAAGAAGAAGAAGAAGAACCCCTTATACGAAGACAAGGTTTTGAGGAACGTTTATCCTATTTTGGACATGTTTCTAAAAGAATGGATTGTCAGTGCTCAGAATTACCCGTGTAACATAAATGCGTTGCTAATGATTTAATATAGAAATGCATTGAAAATAAAGAAGAAACAGATTATCAGATTAAGGCAAAGATTACTGACAGAAATTGATTATTATATGTATGAAAGCTGATCGAAAAGTATCGGGACTGGTGCTACAGAAAAAAAAACTACAACACATATCAATTTTTCATTTAATCTCCTTTGAAGTAGTACCCCCCTTCTTAAGCCAAGCACTTTATCTAGCATCATTTCCATTGATAGAAGCATTCCTAGAACGCCGTTTTGGGGATAGCGAGCAGCTGTCTCGTCACATTCACTTAAATTGTCTCGGCGTCTTGAAATCTAGTTCGTTACAAGTGGGATTTGATATTCGAAGAGGAAAAAATTGCAAGGAGCGACATCTGGAGAATATGGTGTTTGTCGGACCTGGAGAACGTTATGATTGGCCAAGATCTGCTGCACAAGCCAAGTTCACTGATGGAACCTTTGTGGTGTGGTGGGACGACCACACTCTACACACTTTCCTTCCAAGTACTGCTATAAACACCGGAAGTGAGCAAGAACGTTATAACTTAGTGTGTATGCGTGACAGAGCTCAAGGTCAATCTGTGCCAAGCAGCTTCTTTCATATACTTTAACTCTGTTACCATAGCAACAGCCCCAACGCATTTAACCAAACCTCGTAAATGCAAATACATTGCACTTTTTATTATTGTAGAGAAGTATGATTTGGGATCAGATATAGATCAAATATGGATCGGAATTCAACGGAATGATAAGATGAAGAACAAAGAGGAGAAGTTTATCAACCTAACATGTTTCAGTTTTATTAAGGCTTCATGAGAGAATGAGATTTTGAGAAAAAGATGAAAGAAATTCTGATATTTTTATTTTGTGTTGTTTGATTTTCATTGGTTAATTATGTCTCATGTGCATTCAATTTTTTAAACCAACGTTAGTAGAATTTGTGGCGTTCTGAATTCAAGGAGAGACGACGCGTTCATAAAGTTTCAAGAAATTAACGGATTCCAAGGCTACCTGAAAAAACGTAAATATTGCTTTATGTATGTAAGTGAATAACAATTGTAGTTTTTCTATGTAGGATTCAGACGATGATGTATATTTGTAAGCGTGTGTGTGTTTAGTAGATATTGTGTCTGTTGGTTTTTCGGATTTTTGAGAACGTTTTTACGTACATACCGTTTGTTATAGAGTATCCTATTGTAATTGTGCCTGTCCCTAACTTCGATAGTTCGAGCGGCCGTTATCTTCTGCCAATGCCTCATAAATAATGGATTATCCGTTTTGATCGCGTGGAAAGAAGAGACAATATACTAGTTCGTTTCAGTGAGAAAAAGACAAAGAAAGAAAGAAAGAAAGAAAGAAAGAAGGGAAGCGTCTCCTACCAATATATCAGAAATAATGGACCATTCCACTTCGATCGTGTGAAAAGAGAAACACACTACTTGGTTAAAATAAATAATGGACCATTCCACTTTGATCGTGTGAAAAGAGAAACACACTACTTGGTTAAAATAAATAATGGACCATTCCGCTTTGATCGTTTGAAAATAGAAACACACTACTTGGTTTCAGAGAGAATGGAGTGGTTTCTTGTTCTTTTCTCCACGATTTGCAGTTTTCTTTCTGGACTGGCTGCCATCTAAAGCTAGACAGCACTGATTCCGAATTGCTATTGACAAAATGGAGATCATTCAGTCATTTTATTCAGTTAACGCATTTTGTGCCGCTGCTGTGTTCACCACTCCCCTGCATCTCACAACTGTGCTTCAGTGTGACATTTAAGACAGAATAGTGCAATGGCTTACCGGTTACATTTGCACCAGGGATGTTGAGCTTACCCCATCCCTCCTCTCAGATGCGGATTTGTTTTTGAAGTTACCTTCCTCTAGCCATTGCCTAAAGAGGCAGGATCTACAAGGCAGCAGGTGGTTTGAATTCCGAGTTTTATTCTCCTAAACTGGTTGTCACCCAGAGTTATAGGACCCAGCCTGTCCTGCTGTTTTACGCATAGCTGGGGTGGAAAATGGAGTTATCGTATGTAAATTAATTTGTAAAACTATTCTTCGGAGTTACTTTTGCCCTTCACAAATAGATGTACCCGGGCGGGTATCAATCGGGCGATTGAATGCAGGTGATGTGGCTAATTCTTTAGAAAAGAAGAGTTGCTTTTTTTTTTCTTTTGTCGTGGATGGATGATTCGGGTGGATGCTAGGTTGAGTACTTTTACGTTTATCTCTGTCATCAAGTAGAAGTACCCGTTTTTTCCCCTTCCTGAATTGGGAAAACAAGCCAACTGGGTAAACTGATATGGTGCACAATCACCGACGAGAGAGAGAGAGGGTTGGAGGGGAAGGGGGAGAGAGCGGGGAAGAAGGGAGTGGTGGAGGGGATCTTTTTTGCGCCTACCATTTCTTAACTGCCCCCATCGTTTCAACCTTTTAAGCAGATATTAGCGACTGGGTATCGTGGCTTATCAGGTACCAGGACTACGACCACAGAATTCTATTTTCCGACTTTCGAGCAACAGCGACAAAGGTATATGAATACACCACCCCAACTATATACACACGTATGTGCTGGTGTGTGACATGGGTTTCGCATATACTATATGTCCCTTTATCAAAACTCATATAAATATATTACAGAATATAATAAATATAGACACACACACATTCATACATACATACATATATATATATATATATATATATATATATATATATATATATATATATATATATATATATATGTGTATGCAGGTGTGCAGTGAAATAGGAAAGAACACGTTAGGTAGATAATCCGGTGTTCCTTAATATTTAGCTTTATTTTCAAAAGGACAGTGCTCCATACAGAAGTAGAGCTTATATTATAATAATATTTTTAGTTTTTAAAAATATGATTCCTCCGCTACATAAGAGTTCTCATGTTTCAAAAGCGAGAGCCGAGACCCCTAACATAATTTTTAAAGTTATGTAGAGTTAAGGTGTCTGGACCCGCTTCCTTGTCAAGCGAGAATTTGGGAAGCGGGTCCAGACACCTTAACTCTACATAACTTAAAAAATTATGTTAGGGGTCTCGGCTCTCGCTTTTGAAACATGAGAACTCTTATGTAGCGGAGGAATCATATTTTTAAAAACTAAAGATATTATTATATATATATATATATATATATATATATATATATATATATATATATATATATATATATATATATATAATTGCGTATTTGGGCAACAATCCCTCTCTTATACAACTTTCATAAAAGACGATTAAGGTTTTACTGAATTTTTCTTATTTTCGAATAAAAATTATATGAACACAAGAAAAATTAAATAAAAAAAAAATCGCAGTACTTTTTCAGTTGCCTTTAATTTAACTTGTATATATATTCGAGAAAACTTGTCTGAAAAATATGCGTCCACTGGCAAGAATCGAACCTTCATCGCTTAGGGAAAACCATCATTGAAATTGACATGCTTAAGAGCTCGGCCACATAGGACTTACGCTCTGACAAATCCCGAATAGTAATCTTTGAACACACACTTTCTGCCTATTCAGGAAACATCCATATATGCTCTGTGTCGTATACATAGGGACAATTTAATTTTAGGAATTTTTTTTCTCACAAGATTTCTCGAATATTCAGGTAAATGTAGTTGGATAAAAAATACTGTTTAATTAAAAAACAGAACTTCTATTCGAATATGAATCTCCATAAAAAAAATAGCGTTTGAGCAAAATAAACGAAAATAACAATATGTCGGATTTAATCCATTTCCGATGTGAATGTTACATATATTTCGGTGTTTCCGTAACTTAAGTATCTAGATGGTTACACAATCGTTAGGCGTTGGAAAAGGACAGGATATTTTACTAGTGTGGCCTTTGGGTGACTCTAGGTGAAACTTTAAGTCGCGGAAACAGCGAAATATAAGTTTCTTTTTTTAATATTGTATGTTGCTCTGTATATATTTTGGATATCTTACATTGTACACACACACACACACACACACACACACACACACACACACACACACACACACACATACATATATATATATATATATATATATATATATATATATATATATATATATATAATATTATCAATACCAAAATCCGAGTTTCATGTAATAGCAATGATCAAGCTGAACTATGGAACCAAGATATTTTTAACTTTAAAACACCAGGGATGGCAACTAACGTCTACCCCGGTTGTGTGTTTTTACTCATTCTTATGCCGGCATGCGGCTATCAGCTCGTTTCTCTTATTCAAAAATTGAACTCCCATTCTTTGCAGGATTATTAATTACAGCCGTTACCGGCTCTGTTGTATGATCTTCATTTGGCTAGTATTTTCCATATGATGGAAGGTGCCTCCTTTCAGCTGTCAATGGTGTTCCAGTAGAAGTTAGAAAGCGCAATGCTACCTTTGTGCTTGTAATATATATATATATATATATATATATATATATATATATATATATATATATATATATATATATATATATATATATATATCAGTGGCTACTACGTACTACGGCGGTCGGGTTTAGTCAACATTCAAGTATATCTATTTCAAAGCAACAAGAATGATTTCATATGGCGTTTTTTTTCATTCTTGACTTTAGCTGGATCCAAAATTAATTGTTTTAACTCCGTGTCTCAAAATATTGACCGAAATACATTTCATTGATATTGTTCATAATAAAGAAGAAAGAAAGAAAAAAAAATCAAAGAAAGAAAGTAAATAAGTAAAAAAAAAAACGAATTAAATAAAATTAACGTGGCTAGTCGGGCTACATAGATCTGGGCTGTATCTGAGCCCTATCTGAGCTGCAGACATTTAATGTATTTCTTGCTTTAATTTTGTAAATAATCTTTTTAAAATCTCTAACGATTTGTATGCCCTGTTTTTCAAAGAACACATTTTTATTTCAACTTATTCTTTTCAAATATCCATTTTAAATAATTTATTCCATACTATGTAAGCTTTTTAAGCACAATGTATCAATTGAAAAAGGACAAATTAAATTTAGATTGACCTAATGTCGAAAATCAAATAAAGCCTTAGCATGTTGACTGGAAGTTTTAGGCGAGGAGTGTAAATGAGGTAGTGTTGAGGAAATATGATATGAGTCAGCAGTACTGATCATAAACGTAAAATTCACAGAGAGATACATAAACACACTAACGCATACATATATATACAAACGCACACTGGAAACTGATTTTTTAAAATTATATATTTGTGTTAGTGGAAACGGATCATTTTAGCATCTAAGTTATACCAATAGTATATTTTGTTAAAGATTGCTATGAGTCCGACAAACATAGACTCATCATCTCCATCTCTCTCTCTCTCTCTCTTTCTCTCTCTCTCTCTCTCTCTCTCTCACTCTCTCTCTCTCTAAATATATATATATATATTTTTTTTTTTTTTTAAGCGTATCACCCCAAGCAAGGCCGGTGGCCACTATCACGCATGGGGTTACAGAAGGGTTGGAGGAAGAGTAGATAGGAGTGGTAAAGGAAGGGATGTGGAGAAAGAGAAGGACGGAGGGTCGATCGAGGTAGGGGGGTTACGGGAGATATAGAGCGAGAGCAGATAGGAATGAAAGATGTCAGGAAGTGGATAGATCAAGGCAATTGGAGATGACGATTGACGCTACACTTAAACCGTTGGAGATTGTATTTGTCAGGGAAACAGTAATAGGGAAGGGAGTTCCATAGGCGAGATGTGCGAGACATGAAGCTATTGGAGTAGAAAAGACGTCTACACCTAACAGTTTCAACGGTGAAGGGGTGGGAACGGGATGCCAGCCTCGTAGGACGCTTAAATTCACGAGGCTTAGGGACAAGCGAAAGCAGCTCCTCAGAGCAATTACCGTGGAAGTACTTGTAGAAAAGGCAGAGTGATGCAACATTGCGTCTGTGAGAGAGCGACTGCAGACGAGATGACAGATCAGGGCCAATCACATTGCATATCCGTCTCTGGATCTTATCTAGAACCCTGAGGCAACACGCAGGGGCCCCAGACCATAAATGGCAGCAATACTCCATGCAAGGTCGAATGGTAGACTTATAGACTTGGAGGATCGATTTAGGGGAGAAGAATTTCCTGGCTCGGCACAGGGAACCAACTTTTCTTGCGGTGGATAATGCAATTGACTCGATGTATTTGTTCCATCTCAGATCAGCGGACAGCGTGAGACCGAGCAGCCGCAGAGAGGAACTCTCGAGAAGTTGGTCCTCAGACATTCTGATGGGATGCAGGGATGGGTCCTTGTGGTGGTTAATGGAGAGCAGTTTTGTTTTAGAGGCATTAAAGTTGACCATCCATTTCTCTCCCCAGTCCACAACCGATTGGAGGTCCTTTTCAATTTGAGCTGCCAGGTTAATTTTGTCCGCCTCAGTAGATTTGTGCTTGAGGCAGGAGTAAATAGTAGTGTCGTCAGCGTAGATACCGACTTGGGAGTCTATGGCGTCTGGAAGGTCATTTATAAATATGAGGAACAGAGTAGGGCCAAGGATGGAGCCTTGAGGAACACCAGCAGTAGTGGGATAGGAGTTGGAGAAGGATCCACTGAGAACAACCTTCAAATCCCGGTTTGATAGGAACGATTATCCGGGTACGTTCCATTACAAGCATCTTTGTTTAAAGTGTACATAATGAGGAAAGAGGGCTTCGAAAATCTGATACTCACAGGACAGATTGATGGCAAGTGTCGTGAAATTGTAATTTTGATCCTGATTGAGCAGCATATATATATATATATATATATATATTGTTTTTTCGGGGTTTGTTTATCAAGCTAAAAAGCTAGCTACCGGTTTCCTCTCAAACCTTTATGGGATCCCTACCTCTGCGGGAGGGAAACGGACCTAACGAGATCAAACAATTGAGCCGCCTTTACTTCAAAGGTCGTGCGTTAATCATTCAAGGCTTACTGCATGTATTGTGTTGTATATTTGAATTGCTTTTAAGTCAGTTTAGCGTTTTCGGCTTTGGGGGTAACGAGCTACATTGTTTTTGTTTTTTGTGTTTTTTTTTATGTGGGAATCGTTACGACAGTCATGTAACTCGGGCCCAGCACCACAAAATAAAAAAAGTCGGTGGGTTAAATCTATATTTAAATCTATGTGTGTGTTCCCGAGACACAGCTTAAACGATACGTAATAATGCAAACAGCTTAAGAACATATTGTCTCTTGAACTCCTGCCAAATGTAGTGCCAAATTTCATTAAAAACTATACAAGGAGATCTTTAGCTAGGGACATTTTCTGTTTAATGTATAACAACATTATTAAATAAATATGAATATGCAATATTCATACAATTAACTTCGCTACATTAGAACTTTTTTTATAAACAATTACTTGAAAGGTGAATGTGTCACATAACTTGATGATAAATAAATAAATAGATACCCGCTGATTTGCTGCCGTTACGTATTTTGAAATAAATGTGAGGAAGTATATATAATAAAAAATATATTTTGAAAAAAACTACACTTGTTTTATGCCATTATTCAAACTTTTCCTGCAATGTGTTAACTATGAAAACCCAGTGGGACAATAAACCTTTTTTTCGTCTTTAAATATAAATTAAAATGTGTAAATATAAAAATTAATATTGTTACCGCATAATTTTGTATCTTTCAAAAGAAAACCAACGGGTTTATAGATGGTCTTATTAGATGTCGAAAGTCTGTCTGTGTGTTGGGGGTAGGGACTAAATCTGATGTTATGTCATGTTTCGATATTTTCTTATCCGATCCCATAATAAAACGAATAATTTTAATCTATTATTCAACGATAAGCATTTTCTGTTTTGATTTAAAAGACACATTCTTTTGCTGTTCATTTGTACTTATTTTCTGGAATAATTGTTTTGGTAATTTGGTTGGTTGGCTGAATTTGTTTAGCGATACATTAACCTCTAATGCCGAAATCTAAATATTTTGTACACATTTTATGGCTTCAGCTACAGTTATTTTGTACATAATTTTGTACTTTCAGAGTAAAGGTATATTTTTTTTTAGATATCTAGTTTGTCGATCATAAAATGTATTGTTGGTAATTTTGCTGTAAAAATGTATTTTTATACTTTTTTAGAGTTGCATTGATTTTCATTTTGCTATAAAAATCTTTTGGTTGTAATTTTATTAAAAAAATGTACTGTTGATTTTTGTTTGGGGGTATTCATTATTTGCTCATAGCTGAGACCTTAACAGGTGCTACTACTCCGGGTCAGGGTGCACCTTGAAGCAACAGCAGTTAAGAAGTGGTTACACGTTCCTCAAAATCTCCAATCTCACGATCACAAGCCTTGCTGTTGGATGTAGTTTATCGTCATACCCAGGACGATTTTCTGGAATGAGATCTCTGGACATTTTTTGTAAGACTTACATAAAAGTTTTAGAAGCTTTAAAAAATAACAACGAAAAATGAGCATTTATGATTTATTTTGAATAACACAAGCCTGTTAATTTCTTTACTCGTTATTTCCGTCTACCCCATTGTGGATGTCATATTCTCCAAGCCCTCTTATCTCTTAATGTGTCCTAGAAATCTCAACTGTCTCTTTCTGATTCTAAGTACAAGTGTCTTTTTTTGTTCCTATATTCTTTAAAACTTCAATATTCACATGTTTCCTCCGTGATATTCTTTCATTTCTGCATAAACGAGTTAAAAACTAGCAATAAAAATATAAATTTCATCATATCATCCCATGCAAGGCAGTAAAGCCACTAAGGCACAAGGGGGTTACTGAGTGTGGATGAACAAGAAAAAAAACATTATGGAGCGAGAACACTAGAAGAGTAATCAAGAATACAGTAAATAACAATTGACATTGCATTTAAATGTTTGAAGATCAAAAGAGCATGAAATCAGAAGAGAGTTCCACAAGCTAGATAGAAGAAATTGTTAACATAGAACTTACGGTTACATCTAGCAATTTCAAGCGTAAATTGACGAGATCTTGCCGCTAATCTAGTATCGAAGGTTCCCGCGCATAATTCTTCCGATAGAGTGCCTTGAAAACAATGGCAATTAATTGATTTTCTTGAAGGTAGTTTTTATTGATAATTATTTCCTGCACCTTTCGTACAAATTTATGTGTCCTGATGGTATTAGGGCTCTTCGCTGGCGTTTTTACGTTTACCTGCAATTGTAGAATCACCGTCAGCGGCTTGCAGCTCTTTGCGAACGTTGATAACAAACGACCGTGAAACTTTCAGGAAGGGAGTAATCTTTAAATCACTATACACTGCAGCGATGACAGAGTGCCTTTTTATTTGCCGAGTTAACTTGATATTTGCCATCATTTATCTGAAAAGAAATGATTGTCAGAGCAAGTTAGAATAAAGTCAGAAATATTAAAAGCCATGTACACAAAGAACAGAACAACCCTGTATATATATATATATATATATATATATATATATATATATATATATATATATATATTTCAATATTATTTGATTGTTCTCACAACTATGATTCCCAAATTATATATATATATATATATATATATATATATATATATATATATATATATATATATATATATATAACAAATTGGCATCCGAGGAAAAAATTAAAAAAAAAGAAAGAAAGAACCAGAAATCTCCGAACAGGGCGAAAGAAATCGTTCATTAAATTAAACCTTAAAGAAAGGAAAAAAAAACAGCAAGTAATAAGTTCAAACGAAGAGTGCTCAATACACTAAGTAGAGCAAAAGTAAAATAAATAAAACTTAATGAGCCAGGTACTACCTACCTAGGTTTCACTGGATGTGATCATCAGGGTGAACTGGCCAATTCACCCTGATGATCCCATGTGGTCAAACCTACCTGGCTGATAAGGATTAATATATATATATATATATATATATATATATATATATATATATATATATATATATATATATATATATATATATAAATCAACATTATGTTTTTTTCTTCGGGGACAAAGTTTCAAGAGACGCCTTTCCGATGATTGGTAAAAGTTTATTTTTCCCGCATAGGTTATTGGAGAATGATTAGTGACTACAAAGTACAACAGGTTTATATGGTTACCTTTACTCCACTCTGAGTCGGGTTGAGTCAGTAAAGGCTGCTACCTGGAAAACTCTTTGGCACCAACAAGCCTTTCTTATTCATTACTGGTGGTCGATACCACAGAAAACAGACTGTCGCCTCTAAGTGTTGACTTCTATGGTCACTTTTATATTTACACACGCTCTATCTCTGATATTGAGCACTTTATCCCATAAATATAGCACACTTTAAGACTATATTTCTTCATATATATATATATATATATATATATATATATATATATATATATTTAGTTTACAAAAAAATAGGTAATCCGTATGGGTAGACCCAAGGAGGATAAAATCCAGAGAGCTCAATGTAAATCAGAGATAATAATTTAAATAAAAATAAAAACAGACCACTTTAAGGTTCCATATAATAAATTATTTCATCACAGCCCTTTTAAAGGACCACGGATCATCAGACTTTACTTCCAAAGGTTGAAACGAAAAATGAAAAGAAATTTACACATTTTTGACGGGCAGTACTAAGCATATGTAAATTAACGAAGTGAGGAAGTGAAGGGGGAGAGAGATATGGTTGAGTTAGATGTAAAATTTTTAGACATTGACACATTAAATCGGTTAACTTAACGGAAGTTATATATTGATATAGAGGGGGAGAGGAGAAAAAAGACATAAAGAGAAAAAGAGAGAAAGAAGTCATGAGAGAAAGTGTCACTAACTTTCTTAAGAATGTATATATATATATATATATATATATATATATATATATATATACTAATAGTAATACTCGTTTGGAAAAAAAACCCTCGGATATCTCAACTTGTAGATATGTCAAAACAAACCGGTACCCGAGGAAAAAATTGAAAATAATAAAAAAAGAAAGAACTAAAAAACATCAGAACAGGGCGAAACAAATCGTCCAGTGCCTTAAGTCTTTAGTAACCCCCCCCCCCAAAAAAAAACAAGCGATTAGTAAGACTAAAACGTAGTGTTCAATACGCTTACCCTGAAGATCCGTTTAGGTGAAACCTAGGTAGGTTTTCCTGACTCTTTAGGATTTATTTTAATTATATATATATTATATATATATGTGTGTGTATGTGTGTGTGCGTGCGCGCGCGTGTCTGAATGTGTGTGTGTGCGTTTGAGTAGAATTTTGCATTTTTTCTGTAGTATCGAATAAGGAATATTTTTTTGTACTATCAATAAGGAATATTTTGTTAATTTTTTTTATGTACTTTCTCTCGATTTTGTACAATGGAACAAATGCTTCCTTAAAGACTATGCAAGAATTGTCGATTGTTTTTACTACTCATTCCAGCAGAACTGACGTTGTAATTTAACCCTGTAACTTGGATTTTGAAAAAGAAATTCTTATGTTTGATTTTTTTCAACGATAACAACGCTTGCCTTGATTTTTCCAATGACGCCTTCTGATGTAAACTCTTAAACCACAGCGTTTTCTAACAGAAACGCCATTACGACGTCCGGTTCAGTTCCTCATCTCATTTTTCCTGACAAATAACAGCTATATATTTTCTCCCTGAGGATGACTAGAGAATGGTCGAAACGCCAGAATCGACTATATGAACTATGGACATTTCCGGAATAGTCTTGAAGTATTTGTTCTTTTGTACAAAAACATGAGAAACTAATTTTTTTAAAAGTAGCAAAGTAGATCTGACGAATCACGTCCCTCTTCGGGTTAAACAACGTCCGATGTCCTTCAACTTGAATCTTCACCATATAAAAATAACTCAATAAAATAAAAATATTTTAGAATGTCGGTTTACTTTATTAAAAATAATTATAAGCAAAAAACTGCTTAATTTTATTTTGCATTTTTAGATTTACCTTATTAAAAATAATTAAAAACAAGTGTGTTTTATTAAATTATTTTTATATGTCAATTTACTTTATTAAAATATAAATTTTGTTACGATTTACTTTATTAAAAATAATTAAAAAACAAAAAATAACTGATTCATATTTTTCATAATGCCTTTTCAAATGCCTTATTTGAAGAAAAATATTCACTAATTAAGGTTTTAATCCTTAATAAATTACTTTTATTCGGTTATAAAAAAAAGTTATGCTTTTCTGGTGCTGAGTTGTCTCGGTCCTGAGTCGTCTTAGTCCTCAGTTATCACGGCGCACAGTTGGCGTTGTTCATTCGGCGATGTTGAGTTGGCGATGTTACGATCACATCACTTTGAAACACCAGTTCTCGTACGATCACCAGTTAAGTAACATCGAACCTGGTCATGACCTAAATAGGTGACCACTTGGGAATAGCAGGTGCTGTAAGTTTGGATGTGCAGGCGGTCTAATGGATAATGGCTCGGAATTGTTAATAGGAGAGCCAAGTTTACAATTTTTTATAAATTTATGAAAAAAAATTGTTTTTATATATGTTTCTTTATAAATTGGTAAATGATAAAAATTGCATTGTATTAAATTCGTTCGCATTTTGAAAATGTAAATGTAAAATTATTCTTGTTAATGAATACTGTTTAATATTATTGTTGTAAATTCTCAAGAACAAAGAAAATGTATAAATTAACTTTCATCTTATGTTTGGGTTTTATTACAATTCTAATAATCGCTTTTTAAAAACAATAAACATTGCCGAGGAGTAAATGGAGTATAAAATAATATAGATGTCAGGGAAAAAACCGTCCTTTTGACACAGCGATTTTTTGCGAATTTAAACTTTCCTGGATATTTCTTTTTAGTTTGAAGGACGAGGCAGCGAAGACGACTTGGGTGTCAAATCCATATACTTGTGAACGTTCTCAAATCGGAAACGATCTCAGTGGACGGGATCACCTGAAAGTATTTCTAACTGGGCCCCATCTGGAAGGTTATGCGCTGCTTCTATTAAAATCTGTCACCATATCGAGCACATTTGGCTGTGATGCATGTGTCTGATATACCTTTTTCAGATTGGGTGTCATGATAGGTACATTTGGGCTTCGTACATTTGAACCCCAGACTCACATTCTTGTCATGATGCTCAATAATAATAATATTAATGTTAATAATGATAAACAAGAAATCCAATAACGATGCACTAGGCATGACACAAGGGAGACGATTTCGAGGAAACGAACGAGTCAGCATCGATTTTTTTCTTTTTTTGGTTGGTTGATATTGTTTAGCGGTATATCAACCTCTATGAGTTATTTAATGCCGAAATTTAAATCTCTTGTACGTCATTTTACGCCTTCAGCTACAGACATTTTGTACATAATTTTATGCTTTCAGAGCAATTGTATGTTTTTTATTATTTTTTATTTTTTTAAAGATTTGGTTTGTTTCGTTTTGTTTTATGACATATCAACTTAATGCCGACAATTTTTTTTTATTGCTGGTAATATTTCCCCCCCCCCAAATGTACTGTTGGTAATAATGTACTTCTGGTAATAATTTTTTACAAAAAATTATTTCTGATATTAAAACCTACTTTTACACTTTCATAGTGTTTTGACCTCAGTTTAGGCTGAGCCACTAACAGGTGCTACCACCCCAGGTCAGGGTGGACCTGGGAACATCGGAAATTAAGAATTGGTTCCACGCTCTTCAAAACCTCCTGATCAGAGGCCTTACTGTCGGACGTAGTTTATCGACTTACCCAGGACGCGGATGTAGTTTATCGTCTTACCCAGGACGCGGATGTAGTTTATCATCTTACCCAGGACGCGGGTGTAGTTTATTGTCTTACCCAGGACGCGGATGTAGTTTATCGTCTTACCCAGGACGCGGGTGTAGTTTATTGTCTTACTCAGGACGCGGATGTAGTTTATCGTCATACCCAGGACGCGGACGATCTCAAAGAGGTTAGGAAAAAAATTAGAGGAACTGTGAAATCAGGTGAAGAGTTGATCCATTCAGACAATAGAAATTTTCAGAAATCATTTCACCCCAAGTAAAGCGATAAAGTCACTAAGACTCAAAGGCGATTGGTGAGGATAAAAGAAACGCTATCGAGAAAAAAGAGAAAGAGAGATACAGACAAACAGTGAGAGGGGGAGGGAAGGAGACGAGGAACAATAAAAGAACAGGAAAAAAATAGTAGATAACGATTGGCATTGCATTTAAATTTGTGAAAATTGTAGTTGAGAGGAAAGGAAGGAGCCGCACGAGAGTTCCATAAACGGAAAAGCATGTTTGTTTGTTTAGCGGCACATCAACTCCTTATGGGTCATTTAATGCCGAAATTTAATTTTCTTCAGAGCATTAGTAATTTCTTTTACAAAGATATATTGCTGGTAATCTTTTTTAAATTGCATTGTTTTGTTTTTGTTTTTTTAAATTTTTACAAAAATGCATTGCTGGTAATCATTTTACTATGAAAATGTATTGCTGGTATTTTTACTATAAAAATGTTTATACTTACATAGTGTTTTCACCCGAGTCTGAGGGTCAACTTTTTGCCCATAGCTGGGACCCCCTAACAGGTGCTACCACCCCTGTTCAAAGTAGATCCGGGAACAACAGCAATTAATTGGTGGTTCCACGCTCCTCAAAACCTCCTGACCAGAGGCTTTGCTGCTGGATGTAGTTTATCGTCATACCCAGGACGGCCAAGCGAGAAGTTGCGGGAGAAAAAACTAATAGGTTGACTGATTCATTTTCTATTGTTTATCAACCCTTTGCAGGTTATTTAAAGCCAGAAAATGTTTTTAGATTGAAATAATTTCTTCTTTTACTTTTTAGACAATAATGGTTTAGTGATACAAGTCGGACTAATTAAACCATAGCTGGGAGAGAGGTGGTTCATACTTTTCCCAACGGTAATGGCGCGTAAGTGAATATAACGAACCCAACGGGATTTAGAAATCGGCATCCCGATGAAAAATGCCGAGTCATTATGCATTACACCACCTGCACATTCAAACTTACAGCACCTGGTATTCCCATGCGATTACCCGTCTACGTATTGACCAGGCTCCAGGTCACTTAACTTCGGTGATAGCACCGGAACCGATGATTAATGTGATGTGGCCGTAAGGCTGAAACTATGAGAATAGAAGTTACGGTGACATCTTGCAATTTCAACATTGAAATGATGGGACTCAGCTGCCAATCTAATACTACTAAATTCGTGAAGTGGGGGTTCCAAAGAGTAAAGCTACTCAAAAAAATTGTCCTCGAGATATTTATAAAAAATGGCACAGGGAAGTTACGTTACGGCGACGGGAAAGTGATTGAAACGTTATTGGAAAACTGAATATCGTGAAATGTACTGGAATAAGGAAAAATTGCCCACGAGATATTCCTTAAAAAGGCAAAGGAAAATTACGTTAAGGCGACGGGAAAGTGATTGAAACGTTATTGGAAAACTGAATATCGTGAAATGTCCTGGAATAAGGAAAAATTGCCCACGAGATATTCCTAAAAAAAGGCAAAGGAAAATTACGTTAAGGCGACGGGAAAGTGATTGAAACGTTATTGGAAAACTGAATATCGTGAAATGTACTGGAATAAGAAAAGATTTGCTTTCGAGATATTCATAAAAAGGCACAGGAAAATTACATTAAGGCGACGGGAAAGTGAATGAAGCATTATTGGAAAACTGAATATCGTGAAATGTGCTGGAATAAGAAAAGATTTGCTCTCTAGATATTCATAAAAATGTACAGGAAAATTACGTTAAGGCGACGGGAAAGTGATTGAAGCATTATTGGAAAACTGAATATCGTGAAATGTGCTGGAATAAGGAAAAATTGACCTCAAGACATTTATAAAAAAGACAAAGGGAAATTACGTTACGGCGGCGGGAAAGTGATCGAAGCATCATTGAAAACTGAATATCAACAATTGTGCTGGAATAAGAAGTATGACTTAATCTCCAATGCTTGTCACAATGACTGAGTATTATTTATAATGAAGATATTACTGGAGTTTTGAAAAGTCTTGCTGTCACTTGATACACAGATAAATCTCTGGATACGACTGCTGTGAAACTTTATATAATAATAATGGTAATAGTAATCCAAAACGTCGAGAATATTTAGAAAGGTGATCGCACTCGTGCTGAGTCGATTTGGCCTTCTGCACGATATGCCAGGAAACACGCTGAGAACAGTGTAAGAAATAAGAAGAATACGAATAAGAAAAGCGACGGCGGTAGTCTTTTCTCACCGAATTTTTTTGGCGTTTCAAAATCAACACCAGCCACTGTGCGTCGAGTAACAAAATCGGTTTTGAGATCTGATTACAACTTCCGGTATATTTATAGATGGCGGAAAAAAATAAAAGAGTAAAAAAGAAAGAAACGGAAATAAAAAAAATAAAAAGATAGAACATGTAAATAAAATGAAAGTGTGTGTGTGTTGTTGTTGTTAGTGGTGGTGGTTGTGGTGTATGGGGGGGATGAACATTCTCGACTGCGCAAGATCCGGCTGATATCTGTCAGCAGAAGACATTCATTTGCTAATAAAACTGCTCGTCCGCTCTGCCCCTCGGCCCACCATATTACGATTCTGGCTCTGTATGGGCTTCCATACTCTGCTCCGTTCTTTTATCACAGACTCTGTTTGCTTTCAACTGTTTTTACAGTCAATCAAGTTGATTTATAAATCGAGTCTGCGGTACGTGGGCAGTGAGGGCGGAGGGTGTAATGGAGGGACGAACTGAAGGTGGTGAAGAGAAGCTGACAAGGGAAATGAAAATGGGCGAGAAAGAGAGAATTAATATTAAAAAAAAACGATAAAGAAAGATTGGGAAAGAAAAGGGGAAAGACGGGGCGAAAAGAAAAAGATAGAAAGTAAAAGGCTAAGAGAGAAAGAGCAAGAATTGAAAGAGAGAGTGAGAAAGAAAAAAGTCGAGAGAAAGAAAAGACGAGGGAGAAAATACAAGAGAGCGATTGCGGGAGAAAGAGGCGATTGAGGGAGAAAAGCGAGAGAGAAAAAGCGAGACAGAGAGAGAGAGAGAGAGAGAGAGAGAGAGAGAGAAGGCGAAAGAAACAAGAAAAAGAAAAGGAAAAGTGGAAAAGAGATATATAATCTGACACAAGATCATAAATACGGAGGCACCATGAGAACTGAACAAATTTCCTCGTTTATTGTCAAGTTGGTTGCTCTTAAATATTGACTAGAGCTTGTTTTACTTAGTGTGTTACAAGGCCTTTGTATAGGAGCACACAGTGGAGGACGGGCCCATTTTTCCTTCATCGCTCCTCTTTTTTTCAATTCGTATGAATTTAGGTTGATTTTATGATTTGCCTGAATGTGTAGCACCAGCCACTTGTTAACCAAATTGGTCAATGCTTTATTAATCTGAATTTACAGATCATTTTTTGTAGTTTTGTAACTACGACGCCATTACACTTTCTTCCCAAGACAGGTTCATTGCAGTTGTAGTAATTTGCGAGTCTCACTTGCTAACTATTGCTCCAAGGCGAGTCGTACTGATGTAAAAAAAAAACAAAAAAAATGCGTAGAATATAAAAAGGAAACACGTGCTAGTCATAACGGTCAGATAGAAAGAAAACATCAATAAATGAAGAAATGAATAAGCGAGATGGAGAGAGGTGGGGAGTTATAAGGAACAAAGTGTGAAAGAGAGAGAGAGAGAGAGAGTGAGAGAGAGAGAGAGAGAGAAAAGGTTTCAGGTAGAAAATAAAGAGTGTGGGAAAAGAGACAGCGAGAAAATTAAAAACGAATGAAGAAGTAAAAAAATAGATGATGGTGGGTGGTAAATTGCCACCAAAGTATAACAGAAAAGGGTGGAATGAGTCAATAAAAAAAACTTTTATTAGAAAGCAAAGAAAGCAATAAAAGAAAGTGATTACATAGATATATCAAAAAAGGGAAAAACAAAAAGAAAGAAAAAAAGAAAGAAATGGAAGAAAGAAACAAGGTAATGGGAGAAAGGAAGAAAAAGGAAAAAACAAAAAGGGGAAGAAAAAGAGAAAGAAAGAAAAGGAGAAAAGATAAAAAGAAAGAAAAAACGAAAGTGATAAAAGACGAGCAGAAAAAGAGGAAAGAAAAAAAGAGATAAATGAAAGAACAGAGAAAGAAAGTGATAGAGAAAAATAGAGTGAAGAAAAGAAAGCAAGCAAGAAAGAAAGAATAAAAAAGGAAATAAAAAATAAGAAAGAATGAATGAAAAAAGAAAAAAAACAAAGAAAATAAAGAAAAAAGAAGGAAAGGGAAAGAAAGATAAGGGGAAAGAAATAAGCAAGAAGAGAAAAAAGAAAGAAGAAAGAAAGAAAGAAAAAGAGAAACGATAGAAATAAAGACAAAAGAACGTAAGGAAAGAAGGACAGAAAAGAAAGAAAAAGAGATAAATGAAAGAAAAGATAAAGAATGTAAAAGAAAAAGTGAAGGAAAGAAAGCAAGCAAGCAAAGCAAGCAAGAATGAATAAAAGAAAGGAAGAAAAAAGAAGAGAGAAGAAATGAAAAAGAAATGAAAACAAAAAGAAAACAAAAAAGAAGATGAAGAAGAAAAGGGAAAGAAAATTAAAAAAGCAATTAAGAAGACCACAGACGGAAAAAAGAAAGAAAAGAAAAGAAAGAAAAAAGAAAGAATGAGAGAATGAGAGAATAACGGAAAAGATGAAAAGAAAGAATAAAGGATAAAAAGAAAGAAAGAAAAATTAGTAAAGGAAACGCAGAAAGGAAATCAGAAAAATAAAGAAAGAAAAAGAAAAATGAGAAAAAGAACTATGAAAGAAAAGAGAGAGGGAGAGAAACGGAAGTAAAAACAAAGAATAAGTGATGGAAAAGAAGAAAGATAAATGAAAAAGAGAGAACCGGACGAAATGAAAAGGAAAACAAATGTCAAAAATATTGAGAGAAAAACACAAATGAAGAAAGCGGATATTGAATATAAATATTAAGTGAAAGAAAAAAGACAAAGAAAAAGAAGAAAAGAAACCAGAAAGCAAAAACGAAAAAAAGAAAATAACAAAAGAAAGATAAAAGGAAAGAAAAAAAAAACATTAAAAAAATATATGGAAAAGTGCAGGAAGGTAAAAAAAAATAGATACCTAATAAGGTTGGTGAGAAAGTTATGAGATCTTTTATCGTGTGTTCGCGCCATATCTGTCAACCTGAATTGTGTCCACAGATATTTATTGGCTACTTTGGCTGGCCACATAACACGACGATGGCCCACAAATCACGCGGGATTTCAAGTTGAGAGGATTGGAAGCACGGGAGATGAGAACTGTTCATAAAAGATGGGGGAGTAACAATTGGGACCGACAAAAACGACCAGAAGACACCCCCCAACACGCGCCACTTACACATATGCACAGATACATTTATTCTTATGTATATATGCATGTGAGTGGGTTTAGCATGTAGTGACGTGGCTTCACACAAATACACATACACTCATATACATATATATTTATACCAACATCTCTCTCTCTCTCCCTATATATATATATATATATATATATATATATATATATATATATATATATATATATATATATATATATATATATATATATCAATTGGTAATTTGTAGAGACAATTCCAAGGAGGACATTAATCCAAAGAGAGCTCAATGAAAGTAACAGAGCAATAATAATAATAATAATAATAATAATAATAATAATAAGTCAAGAAATTCCTTAGAAATCCATCTCAGTTATAATTTATTTCATGAATAAATTTAAATATGCATCTCTTCAGACAGAAGGTTTTCTAAAAAAAAATAAAATATGTTCATGAAATAAATTATAACTGATATATATATATATATATATATATATATATATATATATATATATATATATATATAGTCAGCCACAGACTGAGTGTTTCGCTGTATCACAGCTCTTCAGTGTGGCTAGACGTTCGATTGCTTCAAGTCATTTGACATCAGTCAGATATCTTACCTCTAGGCCATCGTCGCCCGGCAGAAAGAACGGGAATTTTAACGTTTTTCTCTATACGAAACTCAATTCAATTTACTTGAAGAGTAATGCTTAATAGCAGTAGGAGCCGCTGTTTTTAACACCCCCACTTTCCCTAGAGATTTCAGGGAGCATATATAGTCAGACTGTGGCTAGACGTCCGATTGCTTTGACATCGGTCAGATAAGCCATCATCGCACGGTAGAAAGGAAGGGATTTTGAACGTTTTTCTCTATACGAAATACACCAGCGGCTCGGAGAACTCAATTCAATTTACTTGAAGAGTAATGCTTAACATATATATATATATATATATATATATATATATATATATATATATATATATATATATATATATATATATACACACGCACATATCCATAAGAACATGCCGATGTACATGTACCCAAATATATGCGAACTCATATGTACATCCTGTTATAACTGTGCTCGTCCCTCCCTTCATTAGTTCGCACGACCGTTATATCCTGCCAATACCGCATAAATAATGAAATATTCCGTTTTGATCGCGTGGAAAGAGGGGTAAAGACACTACTTGTTTTCAGTGAGAAGAAGAAAGAAAGAAAGAAAGAAAGAAAGAAAGAAAGAAAGAAAGAAAGAAAGAAGTGTTTAAGTCTATTTCGGGGAAATGGAAAAAGTCAATTTAAAATCTTTTCATTTATACCCACTTCTTAAAATAACGACCCACATTTATGATTATTGCATTATTTTGTTAAAGTTCTCAGGTTCAAATGTTTAACGATGCGATAGGTGAGTTTCTACGGATATTTTATTGTTGTAGAATTCGCAATGAGCTTATTCAAACATTAACTTAAGAATTAAGGTTCATTAGAAAATTCAAGTAGAAAAACCGTGAAATCTTCACGGAGTGAAACTAGTATATATATAAGTATATATTTAACGCTCTATTCTAAAAAATAAACGCCCTTCTTCGCAAATATAGCAAATTTTAAACAATCTAATTATATATGTATATGTTTGCGTATTTTTGCGTATATATAATAGACTCACCGGCCGGTTTCGGTGTATCAGGATCCATGAATTCAGTTCTTAGAACCGTATCGCCAAACGAGTTGCACAAGTGATTTGATTATAATGGCTTGTGTAAAATCAGCCACATTTTCGGAGAACATGTAATAGAGAAATGCTGCACAGTTTGCGATGGAGTTACCAAAAATCCTTCCTCATGTTTGATTTCAGACTTGTACTTCTAGGCAGGTTGCAAATCAAGGCTTGAGTGTTTAGTCGGATCTGCTATTTAACCCATAATTGGAAGGAGACAGATTAATATATTCGTGGCGTTCGAAAAGTTCTAAGCCAAAGGGAATTGGAGAAACAGTTTTTCACTATTTTTCAATATAGTTCCCCTTGACATCAATGCACTTGGTCCAACAAAGCTTAAGCATTGCTATCCCATCAGGGAAGAAGATGGTGTGTCCTCCCCCACAACTCCACCACAGCACATATGATCTCTTCATTGTTTCTAAAATGGCGACCACGCAGGTGGGATTTGAATTTAGGATCGAGCTAAGTCTGGTGTGTGAGATGGGGTAACAATTCAAAACCACAGTTGGCTGCTTCCACTACTGCTACCTGAGCAATGTGAACGTTATCCTGGAGACACACCTACCCTCAGCTTCCCTCTACGTTTCGACTTGATTGCTTCCCTAAATTTTCTTAATTCTGATACATAGCACTATTCATAAATAGTTTTCCCCTTTAGTAAGTAGTCTATCATGATTGAGCCTTCAGAATGCCCAAAACAAAAAACTTGTTAATAGACGCTGCTTGCTTGAACTTTTCGGTTTCTGTTCTGTTGTCAGTATTTTTGGGACCTGTCTTTTAGACAGCCTGCTCATCTCCAAGATCTCAATTAAAACTTTATGGGCCCAACCAGAACTAATGCCTATGGACAGTAAGACGTCTGTCATGCAAATTCACACGGTGAATGACATCAACTTGTTCATCAGTTTCTGCTACGACGTGACCGAGTGTCATCTTCTGTACTTTTCCTGTCCTGCTTCAATTCCGCAGCCCACTTCTTCATAGTCGCATAGGAAGGGGAGTCCTCAGCAAGTGTCCATACCATATCCTCATGGATTTCCTTGGGTCTCATACCTTTCTTTGGAGATACTTTGTGACTTCTCGGGACTCTGTTTTGTCCATTTCTAGATTTGTCACATACTTCTCACCTTGGCATGAGCATCACCTGCACAGAAATTAAGACGGAAATCTGAATGAGTTTTTGTAGTTTTATAAGTGGTAGTGTGTTGCTACAACAAAAATGTTCAGTTATGTCTCTTCTTTCTGGGTAATGATTAAAACGTTTTGAACGAGCCTGTTTTTGGTGAATTGATTTTAAAAAATTATCCTAAACTGCACCTCTTATCTATTACTCTTATCGCTCACACAGTAAACACTTTCAGGAACCCTCTACCTCAAGTGACTATTGGGTCTTTTATATAGTAAATACTAGTAAAAAATGTTAAATAAAAATATAATTACGAACGAGTCCCTCATCAGTTCTGGAATGAACGGTAACTGTTAGTGGACTTCGTGATAGTAGTCGTGGCTCCGGGGGGCACAGTCCTATGGTTACAGAGAACTTCACCACGAAACATGTGAGCGAGCGGCGCTATATTGAGTCTGATTTGCTATGTCTTCGTCACCGAGGCCCATTGGAACAGTTGGTATGATGTTTGCTTGACAACCTGTCAGGGTTTCAATTCTCGGTAGTGGATGCGCACTGCCGATGAGTCCCAAATATAGGACGAAACGGCCGTCCAGTGCTTTCTGCATTCTGTTGAGGTTTCTTTCAGACTCAATGAATTACTTATATATATATATATATATATATATATATATATATATATATATATATATATATATATATATATAGGCCTTGTAGTAGGCTTTATGAATTTATGTATTTTCTGTATACCCTCCTTCTTTGCGAGCATATGCCTATTCTATGTGATTGATATTGACTGAAATAAGTGCTTTGGCAAAGTCGGAAATTATGTTGATCATATATATTTATTGTGTAAAATAAATAGTTTTCATCATTAGGCTACGAACTTATTGATTTACCTACGTATATGTGTGTGCACACACAGAAAGAAAAAGTGAGAGCGTCAGAGAGGGATAATGTTTTACAGCCTCGAACAACGTCAAATTTACACACACACACACATATACACTCACAAATATACATACATATATACATATATATATATATATATATAGGGTGTTTCATTAAGACGGATCAAAGTCAGCAGTAAATAAATCAGTGTTATTAGTGAATATTTAATTATCTCTCTATTGGATCATGTTATTTAAGTCATGGCAATTATGTGTGAAAAATAATATCGCCAAGGCTTTCGCAGCATACCTCCACTCGATGGTCAAAATCTTTGATGATGTCTCTGTATAGTTGCTCTTCGATCTCACCAATTTGCCTTATTATCTCATCCTTCAGCTGCTGAATTGTTGTTGGCTTGTTGGCATAGACCTTACTTTTGAGATGACCCCAAAGGAAGAAATCTAAAGGCGTCAAGTCGCACGACCGTGGTGGCCAATTGACTTCGCTGTTTCGAGAGATGATGCGACCTGGGAACTTCTCATTGCATTTCTGTTTGAACGTCAATTTTCGTAATAGGCTTCGATAACTTTAACACGTTGTTTGATTGTTAATCTTTCCATGGTTGAAATTGCCAAAGGCTTAAGTTGTTAAATCTAAAAGAAAAAGTTAAAAAATCATTAGACGCTTAAACTTAATTCACATTTAAAATCGATCCAAGTTATTATTATATGTATGTATGTGTGTATGTGTGTGTGTGTGTGTGTGCGTGTGTGTGTGCGTACGTGCGTATATTTTCTATAACCGGATTTCCTCGTTTGTTTTTATCGATCTATCCATCATTTGTATCTGCTTCAGTCTATTTAGCGGGTGTGTGAATGAAGTAATGGATAACGGCATGGAGTGTGAAATCCGAGTCGGAATTCCAGTCGGGTTCGTTACATTCATTTACGCGCAAAAATATCCTTTGGGGAAAATATGCATCCATCCCGCGTGATTTGAAGAGTAAGACATCTATCTGGAAAAATCATTGTTATTTTCAAAAAAAAAAAAAGAAAAATTTAATGCTATATTCACTCACAAAAAAGAAATACACTTTGATTACAAAATATGTCTCAGTTTTAAATAACTGACAAAGGATTGGTAAGCCTTAAAAACAGATCACTTCGGTCTTTTTCTATCTTCATTTTTTTCTATTTATGGGTAAACGTGCTCAATATCCGAGATAGAGCTTGTGCAAATACGAGTGGCCACTGAGGTTACCACACAATCTTCAAGAGTCTAAACATTGCGTTCAAGCATGAATGAGACTGTCATCAATTGCTGTTGACCTCTGTGTCCACTCTTATATTTATATTAATAACTTATAAAATAAGTATCAAGGACACATGACACAGTGGATAAAGGCGTTAGTTAGATCCAGTGACAATACCCGGTTAAGGCAGTGGAGAACTTTCAGAGGGGAATTAAGAGGAGATAACGGATAACTGACATCCATTAAACATGGCACATGGCACGTGGAATTAGTACAGTTTACCCCAGTGAGCCAAATAAAGGGTTCAGTTCGACATTCCAACCACCTGAAGAAGGTCGAAGCGTACAACGGCCGAAACGTTGTAATAAATATGGCGACAAAGATGAGGACAATAGCCCGAATATTGTAAATAGTGTTATAAAATAAGTTTGAAAAAGTTGTTTAACAATATTTGTTTAAAAGAATTATTGCTGCTTAAATACACCTTATGTCTTTGACAGCCATAGCAAAAAAGAGACAGAAAAAAGGACAAAGAACGGAGCGAGAGAGAGAGAGGGGGAGAGAAAGAGGGGGTGAGAGAGGGGGAGAGAGAGAGGGGGAGAGAGGGGGATAGGGAGAGAGAGAGAGTATAAGGAAGCAACAAATGAAGAGAAAGAAAAATCACCGTAACATTTCACACATACGCACAAACACATTCGCACACGCGTACACAAACACGAAGACATACAAACACATACACACAGAAACGCACACGAAGGAGAAAATATGAACCTCACATCTATAACTAGCACCAAAATTAATTTTAAACTTAATTTAAAAAATAACGGAAATGAGAAAATCAACAGTCAATTGCTGAAAGCTCCTGACGAGTGGATAGAACAATTACTAACGGTTCGTCTACGAAACTCCAGAGTCGAAGTGCTGAACATAATATCAATCAGCTTAAAGATAAATTTTATTTGTATTAATCTTTTTACTTTTTAATGTATGTATTTGTTTATTTATGTATCTAGACTTAGAGGAATGTTTTTATTATATATATATACATATATATATATATATATATATATATATATATATATATATATATATATATGTATACAGAAGGTCCTCGGGTTACGTCGGACTCGACGTACGGCGTTTCGTGGTTACGGCACCATCTCCCATAATATCACCATATCGTCACGAGGCGCTGTATGGGAAAGACGTCGTTGTTTCTTCAACGCCATATTGGATTGTGCTCCATTTGCTATCTCTCATTTGTGTCGTTTTTTTATTTTTTTTATTTTTTTTCTCGTTGTGGGGACTTTTGCCCTACATTATGGCTCCCAAGCTTAAGTCAGATTCGTTGATGCTTATGTAAGAAGCGACTTCTGACCTACGTCAAAAATCAGGTTACGTGGCGCCGTAGGAACGGATCCCTGACGTAAGTCGAGGAACTATATATATATATATATATATATATATATATATATATATATATATATATATATATATATATAATTATAAGATAGATAAATCAAACGGCTAGATATAAGCAAGGGTATACGCGCGTGCTGGTGGGCAAACGCGGTCAAGCAAATAAATAATCGCTAAAGTTTATTTTAAATTTGTAATCATTGTTTTTCCTTATAGGTTTTCTCTATGCTTCTTACATTTTACAAATTTAAAAAAAAAGTAACTCACCAGCATCGCATTTAACACACGTCTGCGCAATTTTATTTTGCGCTACGTAGCAGTGATACTCCCATAAGCTATTTGTTTACTTTTAACAACATAGATCTTCTGCCCGATGAGCTGGTAATCCAGCGAAACTTTAGTCGCACACGAAAACGTAGGTACATGTATATGTACTAATCTATCTATCTATCTATCTATCTATCTATCTATATATATATATATATATATATATATATATATATATATATGTGTGTGTGTGTGTGTGTGTGTGTGTGTGTTTAGGTAGCAATCCTTCTTTTATGCACATTTCATTGGTTACGACAGACAAGGTGCTTTGATTTAGTTTTTTATACAATTTTTCATGCGATCTAAAAAAAAGTTTTTCTTTTCAGATGATAAATTATATAAAAACTTTCTAATTCTTCTTTTAATCCGAGCGCTTTCGGCTATACATTTAGCTATTTCAAAGGATGAAATATTTTAACTGTTAAATAAGAAGTAGTTTGTTGCATGTATGTATTTATATAATGTTTTCATTTTTCAAAACACGGTCAAGATATTGTGTCCATGTTCATACATCTGAAAAGGAAAAAATATTACATCGCATGAAAAATTGTATAATAACTAAATCAAAGCACCTTGTTTGTCGTATTCAATGAAATGTGCATATATATATATATATATATATATATATATATATATATATATATATATATATAGTTTTGGGATATTTCGCCGATGTGCATCAATGGGCATTTTGTGCAGTCTATTTTGTATATTACTAACTTTGTTTTGTTGTTGTTTTTATCTCATTGTTTTAGAGATCGTTCTAAAAGTAGTAAATTTTGGGGGAGACTGATCGTTCACGAAAAATTATTTTTTTGGGGGGTGCATGATTTTATTCAACCAATATTTCACAGTCTTTGTAAATAATTAATCCTTTTACCTCACCGTAGAAAAGATAAAAAAAAGAAAGAATATTCTTGCCATGACTCTTAGTATATATCTCTTTCTATTTTCACTCCTCCCTCTCCATCTCTAGATATCTATCTCACTCCTTTCTCTCCCTTTCTGTATATATCTAGTTCTATTTGACCCTTCCCTATTTGTATATATCTCTTTCTATTTCACTCCTCCCTCTCCCTCTCTGTATATATCTCTTTCTATTTCACTCCTCCCTCTTCGTCTCTGTTTATTTCTGTTTCTATTTCACCCCTCCCTCAACTTCTTTGTGTATATATGTTTCTATTTCACTCCTCCGTCTTCCTCTCTGTATATATGTCTTTCTATTTCAGTCCCCCCTCTTATTCTCTGTCTATATCGCTTACTATTTCACCCCCTCTCCCTCTCTGTACATATCCGTTTCTACTTAATCTCTCATTCTCTGTCTATATCGGTTCCTATATCACTCCTTCTTTGTCCTTTCTTTCTATATCTGTTTGTATTTCACTCCTTGCTTTCCATTTCGGTATATATTTGTTTCTATCTCATACTCAGTAACTTGAAAATCTTTCGGTGATCAAAATGTGGCCTTCACATTTTTTTAATTTGTCAGGCTCGGCTTTGGCAGCCATGTTTTTTATTCTGTCTGTCACCTGCAGAACATTCAAACTCACATAAAATGCAGAATTTCAAATAATGATTAAAAAAGCCTGCCAACTTAGAAAGTTCACGCCACACAGTCTTCCAACTTCCCATACTTAGTAGACAATACTTTAGTGTACTTATAAAACTTCCGATCCTAACAGGTACAAACGTCTATTTCAGTCTATTCGTCTTATCTATCAATCTATGTCATCCTAATTGATAAACATTTATAACGCTTCGTAGTCATTCTGTCATCTAAGTATTTATGAAATTGTGTAGTTTGTGTGAGAATGTATGTGTGTGTGTGTGTACATGTATGCATGTGTGCGAGTGTGTCTGCGCTGTGTGCCTCTGACCACACGTTCTCTTGGTCCCACAGCGTTTCCTAATTTGTTTCCATGAATGTCATCTTTATTGGCCCGACCATGGTAACCGAACATTTTTGTCTGTCATACTGTTTCTAAGCAGGCATTTCTAGCACTAAATTTAGATTCTCTACACACAGTTCAAACCCTCCCCTTTGTTCTTCCCGCCATCCCTGTTCAGTTTCTATTCCTATACAGTAAACCTTCAAAATATGCGCGAGATATGTTCAAAGATCCCCGGTGGATGCCTGAAACCTCAAATAGAACAGTGGAAAATATTGCCCAATGATATAGAGGTGAAGAAACGGTGCTTACGCCATTGATATCTATCTATCTATCTATCTATATATCTATATATATATATATATATATATATATATATATATATATATATATATATATATTTAACTTTCTGGATTATTTAAACTTTTTATTAGCCTTTCTGGGAGGCGGTGGTGGAGATTTCTTTGGGAGCGCAAACATTGGGCGACAATGATTTATATTAAATGAAGAATAATAATTTAATAATTCATGTAATTTTTATTCTTTAATTTTACGCATATATATCGGTTTGTCTATTTAAATATTTTAGTTAAAAAATATCTGTTTTCGTATGCAGAACAACTAAGTCCAAGTAACTCTGTAAAAATAAGTGTTCAATTTAACACTGTACCGATATTATGAACAGGAAACCCTTCTAAACTGACAAAAAAAAACTCAATATTTTTTTATTCTGATAAATGTCGCTCCTTGAGAATGGTAATCTACAAAAATTATTCCCTGAAATTTAAAAAAAACTATTTTCTAGTATTTAAGTAATGTCGTTTACTCAATAGCCACTGATGGTTACAAAATGAGGCGAGGATATGACAGATAGATAACGATTGATCCTAGATTTGAAGAGGTCAAGATTGTCGAATTCGGGAAAGCATCCACGCGGGAGTCTGTTCCACAAAATGTCGGCTCTTGTGAGGAAGCCTCCGGGGTGGAACGCACTTCTGACCAAAAAGTAGGGTTAAAAACCTTGTGAACATACCAATTCGGGTCTTGGCTACAAAGGCTGAACTGCCGACACTAAAGAACAGATTGGTTTGGTTGATTTTGTTTTGCAACATATTAACACCTCTGTGGTTTATTTAATGCCGAAATTTAAATATTTTGAACACAATTGTATGGCTTCAACTACAGACAAAATCTATTGTTGGTAATTTTACTATATGTATTGTCAGTAATTTTACGATAAATATGTATTGTCCGTAACAAACCGATATATGTGCGTTTATATAAAAAAAAGTATTGCTGGTATTTTTACTATAAAAAATATTTCTATACTTTCATAGTATTTTGTTTGAAGGATTCACTATTTACCCATGGCTGGGGCCCTAACAGGTGTTACGTCTTCCTGAAGAACAGAACTCTTCTGAAAATTTGCCATCGAAGTAGCTATAGAGTAGCGATAGCTTTGCAACGTTGTATCTCTGCTAAAGGGATTTCTAGATGTAATGGATTTTACAAGTAAACTTACGAACTTCGTCGTACTTTCAGCTTTCGTGTTTTAAAATATGCTGATAATTTACGCACGAACCACACACTTACAGAATCAAATAGATTTTATTTCATGTATCAGATTTTAATATGCAAGTTAATGTTGTCACAATAAAATTGGTTGACTAGCAAAAAAAAAGTTTGAAGAAGCTGGTATTACGAATGAAAACACCGAGGAAAGATGCAGAATATTCAGAAAATTGGCTAAAGATACGAAAGCTGTCAAATTAGCATCTTTAAGTAAACAACACAAAAATAAACCCATAAGTTAGACGAAGAAATAAATGGAAACAGATTTCGCAATAGCAATTTTTAGTGATGAATGTAGAGCTACATTGGAGGCACTTGATAGCAGGATTTGAACCTTGGTCTTTTCTGGAAATAATCAAATAAAGACAAAAGCACGGTTATGGAATAACCTTTTGTGGTAGTATTGTAACACCTATCCTGACCCCACTGGATCGATGTACTCTACAAGACCGGCCGTTGGTCCTGTCCTGGTCCAATATTACAGGTTCAATCAAAGTCTCCGTTTCACAATTACGATTCGATTCCACCTTCCAGTCACGCTGTGATTTTTTTGATCCTGGAGAGCAATTAACAAATCGTAGATCCCGGAAGATTCAGCTGGTCTACCTGCAAGTTCGTTGGGGCGAGAATCGGGCCAAGCAGAAAATCAAATATGAACAAGTCGGTTTGAGTCCAAAGAAAAAATTATGTAAATGTATATAAGGAAGAAATTGGTACAAAAAGAATAACGCTTCTTTTATAAGAAGTAGTGTATATGAAATAAAGTTCAGAACCCCCCTCCCCCCAATAAACAAAAAAACAAAAAACAAATACTGCAAATAATTCTGAAAGGAGAGTAGTTTTCGGGTTCACCCTTTTTGTTCTTAGTAGTTGCCGTAATTATTTCACTATCAGGATATAAGGTGGTTCACTGGCAGTATTGCGCCAATATTGCAGACAACTTGAGTTCACTTATTATAGCAGCAAGCGGACGCTTTCAATTTCACTGCCTCTCTCTCTCTCTCTCTCACTCTCTCTCTCTATCACTCTCTCTCTCTCTCTCTCGACTACTTGTCAACTCACTTCACCCAGCTCCACGACTTCAACTCTGACTGTTTTCGCACAAACACACGCTTAAGTAAACTCGGTGGTAGCGACAAAAACTCGGGGTGTTGGTAATGTAGAATACAAACTGATTACTGACCTCTCCCCCTTCATGATTAAATGGACAGTCTCTTCTTCTCAATTGGTATTATATAGTTCATATATACACTATTGTTTTGACATTTTATATTAGTAATTCTGACGAAGCACAGATTCTCTGGGCACAAACTTCACCACATATTATCTTTTTCATATATAAACAAAATTCTATATTACTATAATTAATAATATTTCAAGGGTGACATTGGTCTCTGCCACATCATTGTAGACAGTAAACTTATAGCTCCTTTCAACGTTGAGGGTAACAGGATAAAGGATTTTTGAAGTTATACAAGAATATATTTTTGAGTTGTACGGCTCACAGCTTTAAGTTAAAAAGTTTCGTCATGCAAGACAATAGTTTAAGCTTACGACCGCATCACGTTGTAACATAGGTTCTTGTACGATCACCGAAGTTAAGGAACGTCGAGCCTGGTCAGTACTAAGATGGGTGACCGCTTCGGAATATCAGGTGCTGTCAGTTTGGATGTGCGGGTTATGTAATGAATAATGGCTCGGAATTGTTAATCGGAGTGCCGAGTTCCAATTTCAGTTCGGTTCGTTATCTTCACTTACGTACAAATACACTTGGGAAGGTATGAATCCACCAATTATCACTCCACCTATGGGTTAATTAATAAAACCTGTATCGCTAAACCATTATTATTTCACCCCACCGGCCAAAAAATCTTACAATCTAAAAATATTTTCTGACTTTAAGTAACCTGATAAGCCGTAGAAAACGAATCAATCACTCAAAAATATTTGAAAAAGATCAAATTAATGGAATGGCCTCCAGTCCCTCTGGATATTAATCCAATGAAAAAATAGGGTCCATCATTAAAAGAGTTAGAAATAAGAATGGAAAAAATATCCGGACTATATCTGTGCAGTCCATCTCTGGCAAACTTCTTTTTTTTTTTTTTACACATGACATCACTTACACGATAAGCAGATATTTGAATTTCAGCGTAACAAAAAAATTCAAGGAGTAACCAATAGAATCTTGCCTACCGTACTGACGACATCCAGTTCTTAATAATGACTGAGACGGTCGAAAATTTTGATCCCAATATAGAACATTAATTAAACAGACATACGGAATTTAACAACCTCTCTCTCTCTCTCTCTCTCTCTCTCTCTCTCTCTCTCTCTCTCTATATATATATATATATATATAT
>OZ038498.1:48494468-48619468 GCA_964036315.1 Acanthosepion esculentum
TAAAATTTACGGTTGTTAACGGCACAGGAAAGATTCATAGTTTGAGGGTTTCCAAGGTTACCGATAAATCCATTCATCTAGACAAGGGGTGGTAGAGGGTTCAATTTTTAATTTTCGTTGTCTCAGTTAATAGTTACATTTGAAAGCGGGGTTATGTTTAGGGATGGGTAGGGATGTATCTTTTAACAAATTCTGACATCCGCTAAATTCATGTCATCTGGGTTTATTTCTAACGGCAAAAATTCTTATGGTATTATTTCTATTTGTATATTTAAAGATTTTTTAAGTTAGAATATGTTTTATCCACCTTTCTAAAAAGTTATTTTTAATATTTGATATACTATACTTCTAGTTAAAAACCAAGTAAATGTATTAGGATTACTTACAGTATTTAAAATTATTTATTCTTATCGAGTATAAGTAAATATTATTTTATTTTATTTTATTTTATGTAAACTTTATGACAATGACGGCAAAGGTGGTTAAATTATTTCACTAATTTAATAAACTTAGTATTATAAATGTATATATGTATGTATAAAGGACATTTAATGTTCAATATTATATTCTAACTTATTAATTTCACATGACTTTCGGTGTTCACTTGGATTCTTTCCAGTGTTTGAATTGCTTTGAGAGAGGTGTTATGGTTAGAGTACGTTTTATTTAATTACAATTTTAAAAGATATTTAGGTTAGAATCTGTTTTATTTAATTTCAATTTTAAAACATTTTTAAAATTCTACTTTCAAATTTAACTTTTTAATTTTAATCGGCTATATTTCTTTATAAACCAAGTAAATGTAATATAATTATCTACATTATTTAAAATTATTTATACCCATCAAATATGAGTATGTATAATAATCAGGTAATTTTTTTTTTTTTTTTTTTTTTTTTTTTTTTATAGATTATTTAAAGATTATTTAAAGAAAACTTTTGGCAATGACGACAAAAAATAGCTATTTCATTTCTCTGATTCAGTAAATTTTTATTTTTTATAAACTTAGTAATATATAGTTTCTCATGTATGCATAAAGGACATGGGTCATTTAATGACCTACATATTCTAGCTCTTCTTATTAACTTCCATTTCACTGTAGGTGTTTTATTGGATTCTTTTAGGTGCCAAAAGTACTTCGAAAGAGATGTCTGACTTTCTACCAACATCAATCCTCGTTTAGGATAAATAAGTATAAAAGTCAGACATCTCTTTCGAAGTACTTTTGGCACCTAAAAGAATCCAATAAAACACCTACAGTGAAATGGAAGTTAATAAGAAGAGCTAGAATATGTAGGTCATTAAATGACCCATGTCCTTTATGCATACATGAGAAACTATATATTACTAAGTTTATAAAAAATAAAAATTTACTGAATCAGAGAAATGAAATAGCTATTTTTTGTCGTCATTGCCAAAAGTTTTCTTTAAATAATCTTTAAATAATCTATAAAAAAAAAAAAAAAAAAAAAAAAAAAAAAAATTACCTGATTATTATACATACTCATATTTGATGGGTATAAATAATTTTAAATAATGTAGATAATTATATTACATTTACTTGGTTTATAAAGAAATATAGCCGATTAAAATTAAAAAGTTAAATTTGAAAGTAGAATTTTAAAAATGTTTTAAAATTGAAATTAAATAAAACAGATTCTAACCTAAATATCTTTTAAAATTGTAATTAAATAAAACGTACTCTAACCATAACACCTCTCTCAAAGCAATTCAAACACTGGAAAGAATCCAAGTGAACACCGAAAGTCATGTGAAATTAATAAGTTAGAATATAATATTGAACATTAAATGTCCTTTATACATACATATATACATTTATAATACTAAGTTTATTAAATTAGTGAAATAATTTAACCACCTTTGCCGTCATTGTCATAAAGTTTACATAAAATAAAATAAAATAAAATAATATTTACTTATACTCGATAAGAATAAATAATTTTAAATACTGTAAGTAATCCTAATACATTTACTTGGTTTTTAACTAGAAGTATAGTATATCAAATATTAAAAATAACTTTTTAGAAAGGTGGATAAAACATATTCTAACTTAAAAAATCTTTAAATATACAAATAGAAATAATACCATAAGAATTTTTGCCGTTAGAAATAAACCCAGATGACATGAATTTAGCGGATGTCAGAATTTGTTAAAAGATACATCCCTACCCATCCCTAAACATAACCCCGCTTTCAAATGTAACTATTAACTGAGACAACGAAAATTAAAAATTGAACCCTCTACCACCCCTTGTCTAGATGAATGGATTTATCGGTAACCTTGGAAACCCTCAAACTATGAATCTTTCCTGTGCCGTTAACAACCGTAAATTTTAAAAAGTAAGTTACTCCAAAATTCGCTTGATGAGGAAATGGAACTAATGTCTTTGGTTTAATAACAAAATTAAATTCAGGGGCTTTAGCTTCCATTTCTGAAACATGGTCATCACTGTGTAGCGGTAAAACCATATTTTAAATCTATTAATTTATAATATTAATGCTCTGTAAATTTAAATTTACATAGAGCACTATTGTGTAAAAATAAAAATATCTATAAGAACACCGGATTTTATATCTTACTGTTCTTTCCTTTTTATTTATATATACATATATATATATATATATATATAAAACTGGAAGTCAAAATGTCTACAATTAAAAGCAAAGAGGAAAAAAAAAAGAAAAAAGTTTAAAAAAAAAAGGAGTGAGGGTAAAGTGAAAAACAAAAACAGGGAAAAGGACAAATAACCACGAAATTCTTCACGTACGCCCATATGAAAAGTGCATATTAAAAAAGAAAAATCGAGACGTATAGGAAGTCAGTTGCTGATACCGACTGACGAGTGAACGTTAGGGGGTCCATCTATGAAACTCTGAAGTCGGGATGCTGAAGGTAACACCAATCAGCTAAGTGCCAAATTTTTCTTGCATTAATTATAATCACACACACACACGCACACACACACACACACACACACACACACACACACACACACACACACACACACACACACACACACACACACACACACACACACATATAAGTGATGACAAAGATATTATTGTATATATTTTGATTTAATTAACCTGAGGTGGCACCTAGTTTGGGAAATTATAAAATTTTCGTTTGCTTCTGCAACCTCTCGGCAGTGTTTAATTTTGAATATTTTTTTTAATTGGCTTAAATTTCAAACACAGTGTACTTTAAGGACCTCAGTGCAAGGATCATCAATCTATATATAGATAGAGTGGCAGAGAGAGAGAGAGAGAGAGAGAGAGAAATATAGAGTGTGTGGACATAGGAATTAACATTGTATAGTAACTGTCAGTTTCACGCTCAAATGCAATATACAGACCAAGTGAAACAGCTCTGATATATATATATATATATATATATATATATATATATATATATATATATATATATATATATATATATATATAATTATTTATTTAAATATTATGACATAAATATGATATAAAATCACTACAAAAATAGCCATTTTGTTTCAACACTTCTGGTGTCTTATCAAGTGATGATGTTGAATGTAGAAACTATATATATAAACTTAAACCTCAAAAGAGGTCATCTTCTTACTATACCTCCTTCAACATTTCTGGGTTTCATGCAAACCAAACCTTTGTCTACTTTTATTATTCTCTTACAAATCAAAAATATATCCGCTTTATGACCTCTGTATACCCTTTTGACTCTTACACAAACCAAATCTTTGTTTAACTTTTTGATTCTCACACAAACCGAACTTCTGTTTACCCTTTTGACTCTCACACAAACCAAACCTCTGTTTAGCTTTTTAATTCTCATGTAAACCAAATCTATATCTGTATTTACAAGTCGGTTTTAATTAACCTGAAAAAAAAATCGATATGCTGTAATACGAACGAAACCACAATCCCGAAATCAAGAAATTAAGTTATCTGACATCCAGGCAAACACAATGTGACTTCAGACCAGATTCAGAAAAATTCTACAACCTATAATCCTTTCCTAAATTTATGGTAACTATTTACCAAAATCCCTTATAACACGGGTTGTATTTATTAAACAAATAATATGAAAGCTACCATTGACTCGACAGGGCGATTAAAAAATCAATGCCTGCTATTTAATTACAAAATATTTAATTGTTGATTTAAATCTACGACTTCATTGCAGGTTAATAAGTCGCACATCTTTGATTATTATACTCAAATCTTGAAATCATTTAGAATAGACATGTAAGTTAGAAACTTTATTGTTTTCTTGTCTTACTTTTAAAATGAGTATTACCTGTATTTAATGCATTCATTTTGGTTCAGTTATCTTTCTCCGCCATTTTATTGTGACTGCTTGTCTGGTCTTTAAAGAAGAGAATGGAAAGATACAGGCAAAGTACAGAGACTTGAGATAATTGATAGCCTTTTATTGTCAACACCTGCAGAATTTCTATGAGTTCCGCATTTAGGCTAGTAATTCATTATTTCGTAAAATTGGCAAGAATAAAAACTACAGCAAAAAATCAAATTGTCTCCTGATCTTGAAGGCCGCTGGGATACAATTTTGTTTTTTTTATGGCATTTCTCCGGACAACAATACTTGGCGGTACTTATTTCCTCTCCTGGCTGTACAGGTTTATACAGTACCAGGAGCCGGGTGAGAGCCATGATCTGATATTGGTTGGCAGAGGTGGATTCAAACCTTTCTCCCAGATCAATGGGTAAGAATTGAACACAAATAAATGTTTTTGACATAGACGTGACCCTCATTTTCCCTGTGCTGTTCGTAGCCATTTATAATTGTGTTGGTTTACGGAGAATATTGATGCTTGTGGGTGAGTCTTTAATTTAGCCTAACCCCTTTATGAGAGCCAACCGTAGTAGAATCTGTCGAAAGGAAGTGTGGCAAAAAGAGAGAGGTCGACCCAGTTCCAAAAGTAAACTGCAAATTCTAAAGAGGAACAAAGGAAACAGAAAATTTCTGAAAAGGGAATGGAATAAAAGATAAAAAAGGAAAAAAGTTAAGAATCGTGTTACAAGAAAGAAAGAAAGAAAGAAAGAAAGAAAGAAAGAAAGAAAGAAAGAAAGATTAAAAACGTAGGAAAGGAAAAAAAAGAAGATGTTAAAAAAAGAAAGAATAAATATAAAACAAAATAAAGAAAGAAAAAAGAAAGAAATATAAAGAAGAAAGAAAAGATTAAAAGCCTAGAAAATGAAAACGTGATCGTAAAATGGGAGAAGGGTAAGTAAAGAAAAAGGAAAATATTTAAGTAGATATTAGGCATGAGAAAGAAAGAAAGAAAGACTCGAAGGAAAAACAAAGTGAATATGAAAGAAACTATGAAATATAGAAAGAAAAAGAGGGAAAGGAGAAGAAAAGAAGGGAATTAAAAACGAAAGAAGGGTACCAAAGAAAGAAAGAAAGAAAGAAAGAAAGAAAGAAAGAAAGAAAGAAAGAGAAATAACATAAATAAATAAATAAATAAGGAGTGTGTATATTCGGAGCATCCCTTTCATTTGGCTCTTGTTACTGGTGTGCCGCGCTCATCAGACGAACGCCGCTCGTATGTGCAGATTCACTAAGGAAGAAGAAGCCAGACGCTGAAAGTATTGCGCGGATTGCGCTCCGGATGGTTTTGATGAAAGAAATAGTATGGATTAAAGACTTTTACAGACATAGGAATGTTTGTTACACACACACATACACACATATACATACATACATACATACATTCACACACAATATAAAACACGAATACATATATACATATACAATCAAATGAAAAAGAAGCATGTTAACTCATGGAAATTTTTTAATTTAAATATGGCTTAGCTTCACACAAGGCCTCAGTAGTAGGATGACACGAAATCACTTCCTTAGCGAACTGACTTAGACGTAACTACAATAACTAATGTGAATCCTGATTCACTTATATGAAAGTATAACTTTAAGCAATTTTCTTCTGTGTGCCATTTCCCTTCAAAATGGAGGCGATCATGGCTCTTCACAACTTCTTATCCTTTGTAGCTCTAAGCAATGTTTGCTTTCATACGAACTCCCCCTCCTTGTCACTGTTCTGTCATCCATTTACACAATCTCGTCAGCTAGGCTACTCGCTGTTTCCTTCTTCTCCTCTTGCTTTTAATACGTCCTGGGAGTGTCAAGTTTGGCAACCCCTCTTTCTTCATTATATCCAGAAATTTCAACTCTCTCTTTCTAATTCTAAGTGTCCATTTTGTTCTCATTTTCTTTAAAAAGTCCTTCTTGCTTACATGTTCCGTCCATGGTATTCTCAGCATCTTTCTGTAGACCCAAATCTCTGTTACGTCAAGTATCTTTGTCATCTGTGAGAAAATTGTCCAGAATTCACTGCCATATAGAAGGATTGATAATACATGGTAGTTCAGTACTATTTGTTTGTAAGAAAATTTTCCTGTTTCTTTATACCTTGCTTAGCTTTTGGGATGCATAACAATATTTTTTTGGTTTTATTTATTTCTTTAGTTTTATGTATAAAGCGTTTGGTTAGTTCCTTGTGTAAAATTTATTTTGAAATACTTAGTCAACTACTTGAGATTTGTTGCGTAGCAACATATCGGCGAGATATCTCGTCAGTCGTACCAGGAAAGTCATTGCTTTCCCTTCCTTCGTCACCATCTACGAATTGTCTCGAATCGCTGTCTGGTTTACTGCCAGAGTATGAAAACTTACCAGCCGATGCCAAATGACTAAAAACATTTCCTACCCCCACCCGGTTCTAACTGTTGTTCTTACTTCTTTTACTCTTGGGTCTGCAATAAACGACCTCCCACAACCACAGTAATTTTTTAAATAATGTCACCCTCTACTCTTATTCCACATCTAGCTCTAACTCACTCACTTCTTCCAAATTCGCTCCTATTAAAACCTCACTCCGATTTCTCCCCTCACTCTTATTTCCTCCTCACTCTGATTTATCCCCTCACTCTTATTTCTCCCTCACTCTTATTTCCCCCTCACTCTTATTTCCCCCTCACTCTGATTTCTCCCCTCACTCTTATTCCCCCCTCACTCTGATTTATCCCCTCACTCTTATTTCTCCCCTCATTCTTATTTCCCCCTCACTCTGATTTATCCCCTCACTCTGATTTCTCCCCTCACTCTTATTTCCCCCTCACTCTGATTTATCCCCTCACTCTGATTTCTCCCCTCACTCTGATTTCTCCCCTCACTCTTATCCCCCTCACTCTGATTTATCCCCTCACTCTGATTTATCCCCTCACTCTGATTTATCCCCTCACTCTTATCCCCCCTCACTCTGATTTATCCCCTCACTCTGATTCCTCCCCTCACTCTTATTTCCCCCCTCACTCTGATTCCTCCCTCGTTTTTATTCCGTCCCGCTCTTAATCCACCCTTGCATTTAATCCACCTCGCTCTTAATCCACCCCTGCACTTATTCCTCACCGCCCTTATTCCACCCCTCTTACTTCAAACTCCGCTCTTATTCCACCTCCACTCTTATTCCATTCCCGTTATTATTCCACCTCCCGCTTTTATTCCACCCGCTCTTATTCCACCCCGTTCTTCTTCCGTCCTCGCTCTTTTTTCAACATTGGTCTAATTCCACCCGCCGCTCTTATTCACCCTCTTATTTCACTCGACTTATATTCCGCCTCGTTCTTCTTCATCACTCGCTCTTATTTCACATCCACTCTTACTTCACCCACGCTCTTATTCCATTCCCTCTCTTATTCCAGCTTCCGCCGCTCTTATTCCACCCGCCGCTCTTATTCCATCTCCGCTCTTCATTCACCCTCGCTCTTATTCCACACCCCTATTATTTCACCTTCGCTCTTCTTCCAACCCCATTCTTATTTCACCTCGCCCTTATTCTGCCCCGTACTTATTCCACCCCGCTCTTCTTCCATCCAACCCTTATTCCACTCCCGCTCTTCTTCCACCTCCGCTCTTATTCCACACCCGCTATTATTCCACCGCAGCTCTTAATCCGCTTTCTTGTTCACCCCAGCTCTTATTCCGCCCCCATCTTATTACACCCTCCACTTTTATGTAACTCCCAGCTCCTATTTCACTTTCCCGCGTATTTCATCACGCACTTACTCCACACATCGCTCTCATTCCACCCGTCACTCTCATTCCACCCCGCTTATGTATTTTGTTATTTATTTTCACGGAGACTTTCGAGAAACAAAATTTAAATTCCGAGAAAAATGATCATTTAAAATTGCGAAATTGATTTTACTCAGAACTTCATTCAAATTTTAATTCATTCAATTCTAAAAAAATCATTTGAATCCTAACAAATCAAATAATGTTTTGGTCGTGTAATTCTTTGGTCTTTCCTTGTTATTTAAAATTTAATTAAAAGATTTGGCTGAAATTAAACAATGAAAGAAAATAAACAATGATGCAATCTCCGCAATAGAATGCAGCAAGTGCTCGACGAAGATGAAACTTTGATGTTATTCATGTCTTTTTACAATCAGTTCATCGTTATCCACAACAACGCACCACGAAGAAAAGAATAACGCACGAAGGATATTAGTAAGATGCTTTATGTTCAATTCCTTCATTCAAATAATTCTAGATTCATTTATTCTACTTCTCAGATTTTTTCCACGCCTCCGCTTATTCTGGCAACTCCTACCTGAAGACTGGAAAAAGATTACCACTGCCACCTCCGCTTATTACAAATTACACTTATTTGAAAACCTGAGAGTAGGCACTTTTTTTTTATATCTATCAGTTTTTGACACTGGAATTATGACGTAATCCTGAGTTTATCTATTTTAGTAGGATGACAGAGCGTTCTCTGGGGCAGTGATCCTCAATTAATAAACTATTTTCGTTCTCTGGGGCAGTGATCCTCAATTAATAAACTATTTTCGTTCTCTGGGGCAGTGATCCTCAATTAATAAACTATTTTCGTTCTCTGGGGCAGTGATCCTCAATTAATAAACTATTTTCGTTCTCTGGGGCAGTGATCTTCAATTAATAAACTATTTTCGTTCTCTGGGGCAGTGATCTTCAATTAATAAACTATTTTCGTTCTCTGGGGCAGTGATCTTCAATTAATAAACTATTTTCGTTCTCTGAAGCAGTGATCCTTGCCCTTAGAAATTTTTTATCGTTCTCTGGGGCAGTGATTCTCAGTTAATAAACTATTTTCGTTCTCTGTGTCTCTGGTCCTCAATTAATAAACTATTTTTCATTAACTGGTCATCACCGACAAGTGTGTAAATCGGGTTCTTGACAATGGAATTATGACGTAATCCTGAGCTTATCTATTTTAGTAGAATGGCACAGAGTTCTTTGGGGCAGTGATCCTCAATTAAGTTATTTTTCATTTTCAGATCATCACCTAGTAGCGTGAAATTCGAGTTATTGGCACTGGAATTGTAACGTAACTATCTGTTTTAGTAGAATGACAGAGACTTCTCTGGGTAGTGATCCTCAATTAATTAGTTATTTTTCGTTTTTTTGGTCACCTGCCTGGTGTCGTGGAAATCGAGATTTTATTCTTTTCATTTAATTTTTCATAGTTACTATTCTAAGCTGTCAAAGGACTTTCTCTTGTTACTGACAGTTTTAGAACATGTCGACTTTTTTCTGAGTACATTTCCAACATATTTTCAATTTGTTTTCTCTTGTTTCCAAAAAGGATGTCTAAATCAGCTAGAGAGAGAAAGAAAGAGTACAGGGGGTGTGATGATCTTTTGGAATAGCCAGGGGCACAAACCACTACTAGGCTCACGAATACAAATAATAAAGACAGTTGTCTATATTGTTTCGGGTCGTATATCCAGTAATGCGTATTTTATCTCGCTGTAATTTTGATAGAGGAATTGTCGTTGGCTGGACGAATTGATCACTTTTTTTTAGAGTATATGCTTCATTATTTACTGCTATCTTAAAAGCCGCACTCTGTGCGGACTTTGACTCTAGCGCCTGCAGAGGGCTAATTGGGCCTTCCGCCTCAAACTAAAGGACCCTCTAGTCCAGCTTAGAAAACAGAAATGATAATTTTGATGAAATAACTTTGAATTTCTCAATTCACTCCATGTAACTTCAAAACCTCACTTTAACCCCGATTTGGGCCGAAAGTCCGATTTCAGTCGAAACTCCGATTTGGTCCGAAATTCCAATTCAGGCCGAAAATTGAGTTCTTCAAATCGCAACATCCGTGGAACTTCAAAACCTCACATCACGAAACATCTCCCTTTAACTCTGATTCCTTGGTTATTTTGAAGAAATAAAATTGATTTCCTCAATTCACAAAGTTTTGGAGATATTTTAAACAGAATTTGAAACACATTTTTTTAAATTCACAAACTTTTTGTGTTACTTTAAAATCAATATAAATTAAAAAAAAACTTTTAAAATCACTATTTTTTCAGTTTTTTTTTTTAATTTGAATTTTTAACTGTTTCCTCCTCATCCAGGCACAAATCCCAATGCTGGTTGTTCAAGCACCAGATGAAGGGCAGATTTTCAATCTTGGGATTATCCTGATTCCAAAAAGATAATTTGTCTATGTAGAGTAAGTATGGTTCGAGTTAGAGTGGTTTTCAAACAAACGGACGGACAGACAGAATTTGTCGTTTATTTATTTAGATGTTTACTTGCAGGACGCTTAGAAGAAAATCTAATGCATTTCACGAGCAAAGAATAGGTCAATACACAATACATAAAAAGTGAGATATCCCATAATTAGAGACTGCAGAACACTGGAAGGTTTCGCCTTCCTCCACTTGGAAATGGGCTCAACCGTATATGCGACGTGATAGCTAAAGAAGTAGTGTAGCTATAACGATGCCGTTTTGGCAACCATGAGATGTGCACAAGATTTTATACTATTTGACTATGGAATGACTGTTGGGGTTAGAAAGATGCGGGCTTACTATCTCTAAGGTTATAAACTGGCCTACTTTTACTCCTTTATGCTCGCTATGTTTATCGGTGGTCATCTTTTGTTTCGGTAAGATGACGTAACACCTGTTGTGCATGGATGACATGAAACGAATTTCGGGGACACTTAACCAACTTCCATGTATTCTATTGGATCCTACACTCGACGGATTTAAATCCTATTGAATACATATGGGATAGGCTGCTGACCTTACCAAATTCACCGCTGATCCAATGAAAAAGAGTAAATCAGATATGCCAATGCAGGAACTCTAGTCCCTCAGACCTATTTTATGTTTCTTTACCACCTACAGAGCCTATCTGCAACTATGCTGAGTGGATCTTTGCCACAGTTCAAGTATGTGCCCCACCGGCACCAGAGTTGTCTTTTATTTGTTGTCAACTACAGCTAGAGAGTCCAGTCTGCCCTACCATTTAACTCATATCTGCAGAAAGAATAGATGGATTCATACCTTTCCCAAGAGTATTTACGCGAAAGTGAATGCAATGAAATCGAGTGGAATTCGAACACAACTCGCCGATTTCTCGTTCCAAGCCTTAGAACCATTAAACCACCTGCACATTCACTTGAGGTCACACCCACCAAAACCAGCTGTGATGAACAGCCATAGAACACGTCTGGACAGATTCTAGCAACTCTTAAACTCCATGATATTGAGATGAAGGAAGGAACCAAACTGAGAATTCCATGGACGGAGTGAGTAAGCAACGTGGTTTTTTTAAAAAATGGTAATTAAAAGAACAAATATTCAGAATCAGAAAGAGACTGCTGAAATTTCTCGGACATACAGTGAGGAAGGAGGGCTTGGAGAATTTAATCCTCATGGGAGAGAAAGTGAGATAAGCAAAGGTAACGACCTTGTGTGAACCGATGGCGGAACGGGAGACGAGAGGATTGGCAAAGGGTAAAACGCTGCTAAGAGCCACAAAAGATAGGAAGCTGTGGAGAGCCATGATCACCCATAAAGGGACACAGCATAAAGAAGAAGAAGAAGAAGAAGAAGAAGAAGAAGAAGAAGAAGAAGAAGAAGAAGAAGCGTGTTATAGTCACCCATTACAGTCCTACCAAAATTTCGGTCACCCATATTCTTCTCAGCGTTCCGACAATTTATTGCTAATTCTAGTTCACACAGTATATTCTTCTTCTTCTTCTTCTTCTTCTTCTTCTTCTTCTTCTTCTTCTTCTTCTTCTTCTTCTTCTTCATCGTGTGCCGTGTCGCTTCAGGACGTGGGGGATCATGATTCCACAACTTTCTATCCGATTGTCTTTTCACTCTCATTTCTAGTCCCTGTTCTGCTATTCTTTTACACAAGCTTGTTAGGTTACTCGCTGTTTCACTTTTTTCTCTTTGCTTTCGATATATCTTGTGAGTGACAAATTTTCCAAACCTTCGTTCCTCATTATGTATTCTAGAAATTTCAACTGTCTCTTTCTGATTCGAAGTATAAGCGTCCTCTTTGTTTCCATTATCTTTAAAACTTCTTTGCCACTCACATGTTCAATCCATGATATTCTCAACATCCTCCAGTAGAACAACATTCTTCTTCTTCATCTGTGACGAGATTGTCCAACGCTCACTTACATATAGGAGGATTGATATTACACAGCATGTCAGCACTCTTTAAAAACCTTTCCTGTTTCTTAATACTTAGCTTAGCTTTGGGAAGGAATATTTTGCTATTCCAGTACACCTTTGGAATTTGGTGTAACATTTTCGGTCATCTGTTAAATACTTCCTAGATATTTAATTTTTCGTACTTGCTTAATTTTGGTGTCTCAATATGTGAGCAAAGAAAAAGTTTTAGAAAAAAATGGAAACAAAAAGGACTCTTATACTTAACATCAGAAAGAGACAGTTGATATTTTATGGCACATTATAAGGAAGGAGGGCTTGGGAAATTTGAAACTCACAGGACGTAGCGTTGCAGGTCAGACCAGACACCAAGTTTGTTCTCAGGGTGTAGCTTCTTCCAGTCAAACGCTTCTGGCTTAAAAATAACTCTTTCGCCAGATCGTTACCCACGAAATAAAATCATAAGTATTTGTAGCAGTATACAGATTTTATTTTCGGGTTGTAACCTACTGCTATAAACAAGCGAAGCCGAAGTGAGAGTGGAGGTGAACAGTCTAACAGGCGTTTTCCCTTTTACGTCGTTCTCCGTGGGCACTCGACGTCTCTGATTCGTCTCGGGCAGTGCTCACTGTCTTATAGAGAACATTATTCTTTTTCTTGTCATTTTTGTCTAAAAATGTAATTTAGTTTCAATTAGTTGTTGACCATAGTCTATGAATATAGAATCCAGCGCAGTACGTAATCTGTTCAATGAAACAACGTTAAAGATTAACTCTCACGGGTCAGACACTTTACTGAATCTGACTATATCGCCAATACAACCAGCAGGTGTTCCGTAATTCTTCAGTCTTCGATATCAAAGGCTAGCGGTAATATTTAGCCAGGGTTTAACGTGGGTTTCCCGAGCCCGTATTCTCGGACAAAAATATTTCCTATTGGACAGTCTACCACACCGAACGAGACTCTGCCCCTCGGCGGAGACTCGTCCAGGTTCCTCTCTGCCCGAAGGCAGAGAGTTCGACTGTTCAGCCATGAAAGGCTGTCAGTGCATATTCGGGAAAAATATGGCCACCTTTTATTGAATATTTTGTGCATATTCGGGAAAAATATGGCCACGTTTTATTGAATATTTTGAGCCTTCTGATTGGTTAAAACTTCTATTGTGAACTATAAAATGAGTTAGCTCATTTTGGCTGGCTCACTAGTACACCAGGGTACCCCAAAACTCCAACATTAATGATTCTCTTTGTTCCAGCCGTTTGCTCCGCACTTGTGTAGCTCACTTCATTTACTGATAATCATAGGGAAAATAAATATTCGAATACGTTTTTGTGGCAGGTCAGCTGTTTTTCATTTAATATCAGCTGGCTGATATCGCTACATGTTGAAGGCAAGAAGGTCAGAGAAAACATTACATAACATACCTAACTAGCTTGTGTAAATGGTCGATAGAAAAGTATTTAGGAGAGATAGCAAAACGGCAAAATTACTAAGACCTGCAAAGGACAGGAAATTGTGGAGAGCCATGATCGCTACAGTTTATAGAAGCACATCCAAAAATCAAGATGATCGGTGCCTTGCAGTTGATCTCTCCTCTTGTCTAGCTGTCACAGTTCAATGGGTCTGTAAATACTTCTAAAACTAAACTCATATCGTTTCACCAGTCAGACACTGGGTCTTATCGAGTTACTATGAACACTCGTATTTGCAACGAAGCTTCGTGTTCTGAACGTCTGTTTAGTCTCAAGTTCACTCCAGAATCATATATATGGCCCATTGCTAAAGATGATGAAAAATAATTGTTCGCTCGGTCATTGACATCAGAAGGTACCTTTACTCATTCTGCTATTAGGTGCCCAAAATTGAACTGTTTCTATGTTGGAGCTGCTCAGTTCTCACTTTTCGACCTTGATAGATTTCAAAATCATTTACGTGGTCTTGTGAGGGGAGGCTTCTTTCGCACAGACGTAACGTCGCAAACCTATTGCTACTCTATCGCTATTTCCATCATTGAATGTACTTTGCACCTAAAAAACGTTTTGTTACTCAGTGTAAGTTTTTGATTACACCGGGTATATTAAGTTATCTGTCGAGTCAGAACGAGGAGCTCAGACAAACAACACTTACCTCAAAATATCCGCAGTTCTAAAAAGAACCGAATCTTGGGATGAGTCCAAGTTCGTATGGTATCCCCAGTTGGTCAATGAAGTCACCCAGTTTTAATCGGATTGGTCCGAATGCGCCAATCACCACTGGAATCACCTTGATATTCCCTTCCTGCATTCCAAACAATCATGCCATCTCAACTTTCACATCAGAGTTATTAGTAATTTTCTCAATCACCTTATTTGTAATATTTGTGCCATTTGGTTTGGAAATATCAATAATATGACAGTTCTTGGCGACTTTATCTAACACAATAAAAGCTTACATTTTGGAGGGATTGATGTTTTGGGTGTATGGTATTGTCTTTTTTTACTTATTATTATTATTATTATTATTATTATTATTATTATTATTATTATTATTATATTTCCTTTGATTTCTGGTGTATACTCATTTCCTTCTGGGTCACAACCAGAAACCTAAGGCCAGAAATGGTATTTTCCATTGAGTATTTTTGGAGGAAAAACCCTAAGAACCCACATATTTTACATAAAGTCCTTCATAAGGTGTGGGCTGTACTTGTGAGTACTTTTTTTTGTATTTCTTTAAGGCTTGGGCTACCAGGAATCCCTTCAATCAGTCTATCAGAATCTTTTCCAATCAATCCGAGGGCTCTAGCTACAACTGCAATTGTTGACATCCTCATGTGCCACATTTTTGAGATTTCGATTTCAAGTTCCGTGTATTTTGATAGTTTTTTTAAAGATCTTTAAAGATACATTACAGTCTGCTGGGACTGCCATGTTAATAAGAAAGTACGTTTCCTTTTTATGGTCTCTAATCACGATGTTTGGGCGATTAGCATTGATTGTCCTGTCTGTGTGTATTGTAAAGTCCCATAAAATTGTTACAGGTCCTATCTCTGTAACCGGGTAAAGGTGGTGGTCATAAAAATTTCTTGTGGTTTCCTGTCCGTAAAAGTTGCAGATTTTCCAATGCAAATTTTTGTCCACTCCGTCATGCTGAGTTTTATTCAATGGGTGCCAATACTGTGCATCTTGATTATTGTGGTGTCCTCCCTCTAAGGAGTCTCGGTTGGACTCTTCCGCCTACTATAAGATTAGTAGGAGAGAAGGCCTTGGGGGAACAGTCGAATAGATTGAACGATGGGTCAACCGACACACACTCACTAGTCGTGTAATACTCTACTGTTCTACTTACTGTTTAATATATGATATATCTGCAACACTTGTTTTGTAATTTCTTTAACCATTTACTTGGTCACAACATCTTGGGACTGTTCCCCCAAGGCCTTCTCTCCTAATAATTTTATAGTAGGTGGAAGAGTAGACTCTTTAGAGGGAGGACACCACAACATTGATACGAGATGGTCAATTGTTTCTGTATATTTATCACAGAAACTTCCTTTTGGGCTAACACAATTTATCAGTATACGTGCTTGATAATTTCTAATTCCTGTGAAGCAAGAATGAAACCTTCGGTTTCGGCTTTTAACCTTGCACTACGTAACCACATCATGGGTACGGGGATTATCTACATCAGCTTGTTTGGTGCAACCAGAATATTGATAATGAAGAGGTTTATCTTGCCATCGTTTCTGTATCCGGTCCATTGCATTTGATTTTGCATTCATTTTAAGGTTTTTGGCGTTGCAGTAAGTGCATCATGTTTTGCTTGCATTTCTTCACCCACTTGAAATTCCATTTTGGACTTGTTGGCTTCCTTTTTACTGAATACAGTTTCTTACTTCTTTCACGTTCTTTGACACAGACCATCATGCAGTCTTCTGTATTTTCCTAAGTATCTTTGAACGCCGATTATTGCAGTTTTGTAATACAGTTGTTGTTGCTATCATTATTATTATTATTATTATTATTCCCTTTGATATCTGGCGTTTACACATTTCTTTCCGGGTCCCGCCCAGGGACCTAAGGTTAGAAATGGCATCATGACACTTTCCACTGGAAAAAAAAAAAAAAAAAATTACATAGATAAAGCCCTTCGTAAAGTGTGGGCTGTACTTGTCAGAACAATTTTTTGTATCTCTTTGAGATTATTATTTATTATTATTATTATTTCACATAGATTTTGGTTTGCGCATATGCCATTACATCACCGGGTTTATTTAATTTTATCGGCATTGCTGAGAGTATCCTTTGTTTCATGTTTTTGGCCACTCGCCGTAATAAATAAATATTTCCCGGGACCGAGTCCCTTCCCATCCTCACGGCCTTTTCCTTCAAATCCTTTCCGCTTACCCCCAGTCCTGTTGGCAATATTATTTGCTTATAGCAAGCGCTTTTCTACTTACCATCTGTTATTTATTAGCCGGCTATTCCCCGCCTCTCCCATCGTCACCGACACAGCCAACAAGATTTTTCAACAAACGAAAGCCGCAGAGATTGGAGCTTGTGGAGTCGGTGTGTGGCTCGTCCGATAAACGCGTCGATCCTTTAATCTCTCGAATCCGGAAAATCTTGACGTCAATATCCCATCTGACCCAGAATACTGAAGGAAATCACAGACGGAAAATGATGAAAAGTGTGAAAACATTAGATGAATAAAAAACAAAAATACAAAAAAAAAAAAAACAACAACAAAAAAAAAAAACAACAACAAGACATAAAACATACGAACTAATAACGAGATAAGTCTAAAAATGAAATGGATTTTTTTCATCTAATGTCATGGTTTAAAATAGGTGTAACAGCTTTTACTGCTAATCTTACTTGGTCGCTAAGATAATTATGGGAGAGTGATTCATTCACTCTCTTCGCCGTTGTTGCATCCCAGTGACGGGACTTTTTGTCAAGATAACTGGCGATAAGTCGAAGCGCAAGTGGAAATGGCTTGTTTTTTAATGTCATATCCCTTCAGAACGTAGATTATTATGGCTCTCCACACATTCCTTTTTTTATTATCTGTGAATTGCCTTGACTACTTGGGAAAAATCGTAGAATGATTTCCTATTGTCTTCTTCATGATTTTGAATTTAGAATATTTTTCTCATAGACTGGGTGGTTTTTATAAATGTCATATCCCTTCTAGACGTTGATGATTATGTCTCTCCATACATTCCTTTTCTTTATTATCAGTGGATTGCTTTGTTTTGGTTGGAAATAGTAGAATGATTTCCTAGTGTATCCTCTATTGTTTTGAATTCAGAATAGTTTTTCTCATAGACTGGATACTTTTTGTAAATGTCATCATGACTCACCACATGTTTCCTTTTCTTTGTTTGTGAATTGCCTTGACTTCTGGGAAAAATAGTAATATGGTCTCTTGTTGCCTTCTCAACGGCTTTGAATTCAAAGTATTCATTCTAGATTAACTTCCACCCAAGCTTAGACATCCCAATCTACCCTGGTATTTAACTCATAGCTGGGGAGAGAAGAAATGGATACGTTTTTTTCTAAGGACCCCGCATTGCGAAAGTAAACACAACAGACTAGGTCGAATTTGAATTCGGCTCGCAGATTCCATTTCCTGCTTCGATATCCGTCCCACTACCCTCACATACCTTTCTCAAAAAAACAATTGCTACTAAGAAAAAAGTGAAACAATAATGAAATAAATAAGTATGAGAAGAGGAAAATGTTAAGGTGAAAATAATCAGAAGAATGGATCGAATAAAATTCGTAAGACCAAATAAAATTTAACTATATTTTGAAAATAAGAAAGGAAAAAAAAAAACGTAAATATATTGCAAGATTAAACATATAAAGCAATTATCTCCCTTGTTTTAAGAACCGATTTTTTAATTGTAATTTTACAATTATTTAACCGATTAGATTAAGCAATATTGGATCAGGCGAATGATGGCCAGTCAAATTCATCTAAGATCCCAGCACACGTCGAAATCTTTTCCAGACGCCATTGTGAAGATGACACCGCCATATCTCTTTTTCGCTGACGGTATACACGAGTTGATAATACTCCATTCTATTATCTATCTTTTCTCTCCCTCAAGAACTCGTTGAAAGTTAATGCCTATCAAATTCCTTTTATTACTTGTTGGCGGAGACTTCTTATGGGGATACCTACTATCATGTCTCTTCACAGACGTACAACTAAATATCTTTCACAATCAACACGTATCCATTTTATGCGAAATATTATCCAACTTCATTGTTATATTGCAATATCCTACTATTCAATGCGGTTCTTGTTTTTATAAGTAATCTGGTCTGCGTCTCTCTTTTAATTTGTAATCTTTATTAGAGACGAATTACTTTTATCAGCTGCGTCTTGTTCATTGCTTTTTTTCTAAATCGTGTTAGAGAAACAGTAGTTCACGTAAAACTCCACATATCTGTTACAACTATAATACACCCTTTAAGATTATCTAATTTGCTTCCGTACAACCTGCTACTGAATGTTGGCGAGAAGAAATAATAGTTACAACGAGGATGGTGATTACGACGATGACAGCAAGTAATGATGGCGATTATAATGTCCGCAAATTCTACGAGTGTTGTAGCAAGCGATGATAACAAAACGGTATACATTTCACTACAATTACAACCGCTATAAATACTAAAACAGTAGGAATAATAAAAATAACAGAGAATTAAAACTGTTATTCATATAATAAAGGAAGAGAATAGACTAGCTGCGAAGAACAAAACAGGCATAACTGGGTAGGAAAGGGGATCCATTGAGCATTTGACGATTCAAATCAGTGGTATGAGAAAGTGAAAGGAAAATTCTATGGAGCTTTCGATGTCAACTTGAGACGAGGAAATTAAATGTAGTACAGAGTGAGATTATATAAGTAACTTATAATGTGATCGTTTAGTGATGATTACATTACAATACACTTAGCCCAACAGCTAACCACTTGATGCTACGTTTAATTGCCAGCAAATCAGTACATGCTGGTTAATAAGGGAAAAGAAAATGAAAATCAAGTGGTATTTTAATGAAACCCTGGCAAAATAACAAACATTTCCTGTATTCATTAGGGTCATGAGTTGAGATCAACTTCAACAGATTGTAATAAAAATTTACAAAAATTTTGAAAGAGCTCAAAAACAGCTGATGCAGCAGTTAGAGCCATCAAACAGTTGTGGCAAATTCATTTAGCAACCTCAGAAATCTGAAAATGCTCTCCTGGAAATAAGTGCCGGATTACTAATTGTTGGATTGATAATGGCCAACTTGTACTAATATCAGGTTGGTGCAAAAATAATGTCGTTTTCTCACATGAAGTTGAACGTCAAAAAACGACATTATTTTAGCACCAACCTAATAATAGCTTTGTCCATTCTCAGTTATCTTACATAAAAGGTATTAATCAGTCGGTTATGTGCCATGCGTAATACATGCTTAGGCGATCATGTATCTCTCGATACATGACTGACGAGGCAGCTTTTTTCCCCCGCAGTAGGTTGCCATTTCTTTTTGCAGTAGACCAGTTGCGTCTGCTATTTACCCATAGTTGTGGGGAGAAGAAGATGATTCATATCTTTGCCAATGGTATTAGCACGTAAGTGAATGTAATGGATTGGACTGGAATTCGAAATCGGCTCTCCGATTTCTCAATCCGAGCCGCTATCCATTAATCCACCGTGCCTCCTACTGTCATATGATTTTATTATCTCTTTTACTTCTATCACGGGAAACATCGTAAATGAGTGAAACTATGCAAGTCTTTCTAATTTCACTCTCCTAGCCAGGCTCGCAAAATGTAGGCCCGCCACATGGACGATGTATGGTGTTTGCATTTCACATCAAGAGAAGCATTCATTGGAGCCATGACTGGAGTTAGGTTATAATAAAAAGGCACAAAAAACAAATAGACATGACTTACTAGTATTTGAAAGTGCTCAAAAACAGCCAATGCAGGAGCTAGTGCCGCCAAACAGTCGTGGCATGTTCGCGTGGCAAGACGGAAAATCTGGAAAATTATCTGGAAATTAATGCCGGAGATTTGATTTTTAAAAAGTATTACATATTGTCGAATTGGTGATGGCCCTTCTGTAATTATTTTAAGATCGTTCGAACGTTTCGATTGGTTTTGTGATAGATTAACCCCCCCACCCCCACCCCATCAGCATCATGGCTTTTATGTTTGGAACGTTAATTTCAGATAATCTATACATGTGACAACGATTTTTTTTTATCATGGATACTTATTAAAGAACGACCAGCTAACGACGCTGATTGTTCAGAATGTTCAACCAGAGGAAGCTGAACGGAGGAGCGGTGAGGAGTGCTGAGGAGAATCAAGTCAGCGTCTGGAAGTGGTCAAATGAAATGGGACCAAAGAAGTAAACTTATCTCTTCTTAAACTTCTTATTCTCTCTCCAAGAAAACTACAAAATAAAACGAGAACTCAACAAACAAAACTGAATTCAGGGTTGTAATGTCATGTTAGCAACATCTAAAAAGAATGCGAGACTAAATTTTCTATGGTTTATACATGTTGGGACTCCGTAAAATTAAGGACGGTCGGATCGATGGCATATGGTTTCAGGTCTTTCTTCGATCTTCTTGCTGTAATGTTATCGAATATGTCTCTTCATTTGACTTTTTATCCTCCCTCTTTGTTCATGTTTTGCCATTCATTCGCACAAACTCGTTAAGTAGGTGATCATGGCCCTCCACAACTTCTTGTTTTTTGTTCTAACTAACTTTTGACTCTTTATTCGCCATCTTTGTTCATGTTTTGCCATACATTTGCACTGGAACATTAAGTTTCACCTTGCTTCTCTTGCTTTCAGTGTGTCTTCTAAGTGTAAAATTCTCCAAGCCTTCTTTGCTCATGCCTCGCAGAAATTTCAGTTGTCTCTTTCTGATTGCATGGATAAATTTCCATGTAGTCCCTGTTTTCCTTAAAACTTCCTTGTTGCTCACATGTTCAGTTCATGGTATTCTCAGCATTCGTTGGTATAATATCTCTCCAGCTTCTTCTTCATTATGTCAGATGATTTTCCAGCATTCACTGTCACATCTTTTCATCATTTCACCCTAAATAAGGGGATATAGCAACTTAGATGCAAGGGGTAACTGAATATGAAAGAATATGAAAAAAAAATACTATCAGTGAGAGAAAGAACAATAAAAGAACAATAATTAGGAAAACAGAAGGTAACGATTGACATTGCATTAAAATTTTTGAAAATCAAATTAACTGGGAAACAAGAAACCGGAAGAGAGTATTACAAGCGAAGAAACTGTTAGCATAGAATTTACGGTTACTTATTGCCATTTCGATTGTAAAATGAAATCTTACTGCCAATCCAGTATTACTCTTAAGTTCATAAAGTCTAGTACCATAGCGGAAAGTTTATCGCAACAAGTACCATGAAAACATTTATAGAAAAGACACAGGGAAATTACGTTACGACGATGGGGAAATGATTAAGCCGAGATGTCGGGTTAGGACCAATAACATTGCAAATTCTTCTTTGGATTTCATCAAGAATCTCTAAATATATAACAGAAGCACCAGACCAGTGATAGCAATATTTAAAGCGTGGACTTATAAATGTATAAGATAGATTCTAACGAGTAAAATTGTCTAGTACATCACAGTGAACCATATTTCCTAGCAGCAGAGGGAGCAATTGATTCAGTATAATCTGTCCAATTTATGTCAGCGGAAAACGAAGGGGCAATGAGTCACTCTCCTGTAGGTTAGCATCAATCATGTTGACGGAAGGAAAAAAGGGTTCTCTCAAATGATTAAAAGAGCAGTTTCGTTTTGGAGGCGCTAAAATTAACAAGCCATTCCTTGCCCCGGTTAACAGCTGATTGTAGGTGATTTTTAAGATCAGCTGTTAATTTGACCTTATTGAAACGATCAGATTTACTATTAAGACAGGAGTAAATAGTTGTGTCATCAGCATAGATACTGATTTGCAAACCGATGACATCAGGAAGGTCATTCATAAAAATTAGTGATAGGAAACATAAGCAGTTGGAAGAAGTAAGAAAAATTAGACGCAAAACGACAGCCTGCATGGTTGTCAGTAAAAGCGACAGCCAATGGTGGGAGCTACATATTGGGGATGCCAAAATCAATCAGGTGCAGAAATTTAACTTTTTTTTCGTCGTCGATATCCGTTTGCATATGATAATCGGGATCCTCATCATCTCTCCTTATACCCCCCCTCTCTCTCTCTCTCCCACACTCCCGCACCGGTGGTGTAGACGGCTATGAATCAAAGATAGATCAACGAGTCCATTCGCGAGAATTTGATTCTGGTGGACAACTCTGCGCGACGTCGAAGCCCACACTCTTGGCCAGAAGCTCCCCCGTCGTGGCTCAAAGGGGATTGAGACAGGCGAGACATAGCTGGTTCTATCGGGCTGTCGGATGCTTGGTCTGTCCAGGTCCGCCTTGGTTACGCCAGCCCGACTAGTGCTGCCCTCTTCCGCCAATTTGGCCGTTGAGATTTTATAGATCTTTGCCTATCCCGCCATTCGGGGGTCTTTGTATTATTATTATTATTATTATTATTATTATTATTATTATTATTATTATTATTATTTGTGTATGTTATGTTTCCTGCTTTGTATCCTGTAGAGCCGGGTCCAAACTATCGTCCTTAGGCCCTATAGGAGAATTGTCAATTAATTGATAGCATTTTTCTTAGTATATGGGATGTTCCTAGTAGGGCGATATTCTGGGCAAACTAATGACCGAACTAAAAACACTAAACTAAACAAAATCTAAACACTGAACTAAAAAAAAAACAGTATTGCAAATATCCTTTCGTTTTAAATGCAATGACGTCTTCGGCAAGATAGACGAGTAGATTCCCGTTGTATTCTCTACGTTTTAGCATCGAGAAAAGTCCTGACAGCCAAGATTAGAGAGCACCGTATTTAACCCATAGCTCAGAAAGAAGAGAATGATTCACGCTTTTCCTAAGGACATTAGTACGAACTGAATGCAACAGACGAGGCCAGAATTTGAACTCAGCTCGCTGATTTCCCTTTTCCGTACCAATGATCGTGCCCTACCATACATAATTTGCACATTATTAAGTAAATACAGATATATAGAATAATAGTGATAGCAGAAGATACATTGGTGCTAAACCATGTCCATCGTCGTAGGCACCCGCTTACATCCTCTCTCTCACTCTCTCTCTCTCTCTCTCTCACTCTATTCCCTGTCTCTCCTCTGGTGGTGGTAGCAGAGATGGCTGTGAATCTTAGAGAGTTTGACGAGGCCATTCGCGTGAATTTCATTCCGGTGGACGACTCTGCACGACGGAGAAGACCAGAAGTGCCTCTCTCTCGGATCAAAAAGGATTGAGACTGGCGAGATCTGGCAAACCTGGTTCCATCGGGCTGTCGGATACTTGGACTGTCAAGGTCCGCCTTGGTTACGCCAGCCCGACTGTCACTGCCCTCTTCTGCCGGTTTTGCCGTTGAGATCGTGTAGATCTTTGCCTATTCCACCATTGGGATGTTCGGGGGTTAGTCGTGTTCAGTCTGATCGTGACCTTAACGCCATGGGTGGCCATACAGTTCCTCGTTCTTGGGATCACTGGTTCACGTAAGCCTTCTACCATGACAAGGAATGACCATATACAGGGTGTACCAAAAAATTGACATTATTTAAAATGTGAATATCTGAATAACTATACGTCCCAGACATACGAAATTAAATAGACTTTATGTTGAACAATAAAAGATTTATTTATCAGAATTCGAACAAGATATTCAAAGGGATGTCGAATTTCTAACCAGTTTCACAAAGCCTCGCAAATGTTCAATATGTGCACCCCCTGTGACACGACAGACGTCAAGTCGGTAGTCCAGCTCCGGCCAAACACGCTGTAGCATGTCTTGCGTAGCATTCTCCAGCAACTCACTGATTCTCTGTTTAAGTTCCATTAGGTTTGTATGAAGAGGGGGATATAGACCTATCCTTTCACTTAGCCCCATAGAAAGAAATCACAAGGTGTCAAGTCAGGTGAACGTGGTTGGCCATTTCAACTGCACACTGTTATTGTCACTGGCAAGCTCGAGTCCTCTTCATGGTAGATTCTCATTGAAATAAGGCTGTACAGTCAACTTAGTTTTTACACATTCTGTTAAAATTTGAGATCATTTGAGGCTATGTTATTAGGCTACAAAGTGATGTCATATTGTTGGGGACTCACTGAATATTTTACACTGGATGTCGGAGTGCACAGTTTGTTATCAAATGTACCACTTTGAGTTATTATTACTTTAATGATATAGAAACGAATCAATAAATAAGAAAAGAATAGAAATATAAAAAATTATCATTAAATATTTTTTATTATTGTTGTTGTTAAAAATAAATATTTGTGAGATATATAATAAAGGAAGAAATTCACTACTGAATCATTAGTAAAAAAAAAAAAAGACGTTTACTAATATTCACCCAATATAAGGCCCAAGAGCCACTCAAGGTAGAGGGGTACTGGTTGGCGTTATATTAGCGTAGGAAAGAACACGAATTAAGAGTATAAAGCTGAAGTAGACTTTAGAAGGAACCGGAAAAAATAAACAAAACAAAATAACGACTCGAAATTTAACTACCAGGTTTGTGTAACAACAGGATTCAGCTTTGTTGGATGGTCGTTGTTTTTTCACATTCCCTACGTGCGCTGAATTGGATTTAAATCCAGTCACATGCTTGGCCAGTCGAGAAATTTAACTTTTTGCTTAACTGTCTTTTTAACATGTTGTTTAGGATCATTATTATGCGGGAACGTCTCACTTCTTGTAAGATTCTGAAATAATCTTCAGTACTTCATGATTCCATTCAGCTAACCCTAACTCTTCAGTTCACCAGTGCTCATATAATCCCAAACCGTTATGTTTACATCACCATGCTTAACTGTCCGCTTGTACACATCATCACGATGCACTCGAAAATCGTCAGATGTCATCAGACTCAAATAGATCCATTTTCTTTTCATCTGACCACACTATTCTGTCCCAAAACATCCAACTTGGTACTAGAATTTGCCAGGCTGAGGATAGCATCGAATCGCTTTAGAGGCACTGGTTCCGGATTTGTGCTTGGCGTTTACTCCCGAAAACTTTTCCATGAAACTGATACGACCCATCGCTAAAGAGTCTTGGAGAATGGTCGATTCTTTGTACGACTCCGGAAAGTATCTGTCTCTTTCTGTCATACTCTGATCTTTACAAGAGTCAGATGAGACCAAACATTGCTGTATTATCTGGACTGAAGCTGCCAAATCCTCACATTCAAGCGTTGGTAGAGTTCAAAAGCATCTCTGTTGTTTTGTGGGTGATGATTTACTTTTCGCCCGACAACAGCTTTCCCATCGACGAAACGTCGTAAGCCTCTCGGTATTCTGTCGCTATTTTCATGAAAAATGTTCTGACCAGTTACATCCCTCAGTTCCACCAGTTCAGACCTCTACAGTTATGGCACATCATGCCATGTACACAGGATCGAATCCTCCGCATTTCCTTCTGTTGTGGTGTCCTCCCTCTAAAGAGTCTATAGACTCTTCCGTCTACTATATGATTAGTAGGACAGAAGGCTTCGGGGGACAGTGAACAGTGAACAGTGAATGCATTGAGCGCTGGTTCATTCGATACACTCTCACTAGTCGTGTAATACTCTTTTGGTGTACTTCTGGTGTACTTACTGTTTAATATACGATATATCTGCAAACCTAATTTTTGTTATTACTTAACCATTTACTTGGTCACAAGACCTTCATATTCTATTGTTTCGAAAGAAGGTCGATTCGAACAACCTCTTCTTAAGAACTGCTACTTTGTGGAACAGACTCCCGACAGGATGATTCTCCGATCGCTACAATCTTAATCTCTTCAAGCCTCGGGTCAACCATTGTCTACATACAACAACGTCATTCAGTACCCGCGAGCTTGAGTGACTTTTGGTCAATCTATTGTGTGAACAACAGAAAAAAAACACAGTCCGTTTAGCCGCTGTTTTCATACTGACTCACAATAACTGCTGTTTATAAAAGGTAATAGCAAAATGTCGGCCTACAATCGGTTCGCGCGCTGTTCAGATTTCCCTAGCATTTGAGTAGTCTCGTTATTTATTCTGCCTGGGAAAACCCAAGAGCTGCATTAATATGCTCATTCCTATCAATATTCGTCTAGCATTTCATTGTTCTTGCAAAGCCGTAAAAAAAACTGAGGCAAGAATTATGGCGATAAATAAATAAATAAAAAAAACTAAAAAAAACGTAGGCGTAACTTGAAAATAAAAAAGATAGAAGAAAGCAAGTGACCTCTGGCGTGAAGGTTGCTCGTCCCGGACGCTGATTATCTTATAATGTCTCTCGCAATTCCAGCCTTGAGCAACATAAGGTGACAGGGGCGTGTTTAGATAGCACATTCACGCAGAAAAAAATAATGGATATATCGAGTTTTTTTTTTTTCCTTTTTGTTTTGTTTTTTGTTTTGTTTGTTGTACATCCCTGCTAGAAGTTTTCTATCGCCAGTTTTTGTTTGTTTGTTGTTTTTTTTTCTTCCTCTTTTTATTTGTTTATTTTTGTCTCCTGCGTTTGTGCGGATATGTGTGTGATGAGTTTATTATCTGAATTAATAATTATTTCTATTTTTTTTCAAAAGATTTCATACGTCTTGAAATAGAAATAGATAAGTGTATGGCTGCTACGGTTATTTACAATCCAATAACTGAAATAATTTTCCGTTTCTCTCCCTTCTTTTCGGGTTACAATTTTCTTTACTTAGTGGAATCTAGGTAAACTCTTTTTTTTTTCTTAGTGGAATATAGTTAAACTCATTTCTTCTTTCTCCATATATATATATATATATATATATATATATATATATATATATATATATATATATGTGTGTGTGTGTGTGTGTGTGTGTGTGTGTGTGTGTGTGTGTGTGTGTGCGTGCGCGTGCGATAGAGAACAAATAGAAAACGTATATCAATCTAACACAGGGGTTCACAATAGCGGTGAAATTCACCCCCAGTTGGTGAATTTGGGATTTTCAAGTGTGAATTGTGACCACAGTAAGTTTATGGGGTGAAGATATGAAATGAGGTATTATGTACACTATTTATATTATTCGGACTAGTGTCCTCATCTTTGTCGCCATATTTATTACAACGTTTCGGCCGTTGTACGCTCCGGCCTTCTTCAGGTAGTTGGAATGTCGAACTGAACCCTTTATTTCGCTCACTGATTTAGACTGTTCTAGTTCCACGTGCCATGTTTTAATGGATGTCAGTTGTCAGTTATCGATAACTGATAACTGACATGACACGTGGAAGAAGGCCGGAGCGTAAACGGCCGAAACGTTGTAATAAATATGGCGACAAAGATGAGGACAATAGTCCGAATAATGTAAATAGTGTTGGGCTATCTTGCTTGTCATCTTGAAAAGGAGGGGGAATGGCATTCTGACAAATGGTGAAAGGGGTGCATGGAGCATGCAAGGTTGAGAATCACTAATCTAACATGTTTCACTTTTATTAAAGCTTCGTCAGAGATTGGGAGAAAAAAAAAACTTTCCGTTTTTTTGTCCGTTTTCTCTCAATACATACATACATACATACATACATACATATATATATATATATATATATATACACACACACACACACACACACACACACACACATATATATATATATATATATATATTTACGAGGTCTGATCAGATGTGTCGGGACTGTTGATATGGTAACGGAGCTGCAGTACGCAGTAAGCCTTGTGACCTTTTCCTCTTCAAAAGTCAAATCCCAATTGAAAGGAACAAGCTTTCAAGACGTCGAGGAAATCCAAGAGAATGCGACTAGGCAGCTGCTCGCTATCCCCCCAAAAAGAAGTTCCAGGAATATATCCATCAATCGAAACGACGCTAAAGAAAGATGGCGCTTCGGAAGAGGACTACTTCGAAGGTAAAATTATCAATAACACACTTAAAAAAAACATATTTCGATTTGCATTATATTTTTTCGTCTTGGATGCTACCTGAATTTTACCAAAAAGAAAATAGTTTCCATGCCTGATAATGACCGGAGAACCCGTCGAAAGTACTTGCATATTTAAGGAAGACGACCTAGTACAGTTTATAATTTAAAAAAAAAAACAAGGATCATAAGATTCATCGAGTGGTTAGTGAGTTAATGCATTTTAAAAATTTAGTTAGTGTTATGGTCCAGGTTAAGACCAAGGAAGAACAACACGAACACAAGAGTAGAAATAACGAAGATATATTACACGGAATAATAATACAAGATGTGGAAGGTGTTAGTATGACTGTCAGTCTGGTTTGGAGTGAACTACTATCGGCTCGGCTCGATTCGTCCCTCTCTCTCTCTTGAGAGGCGTAGTATACATAGTGTTAGGAAGAGTTCATTCTGTAGTTATAGGTAAGGACCATAACAGTTAGCGAAGTGAATTAGCCATTTTATCTCATTAACTTCATTAATTTACTTTTTGTATGAATGATTCATTGTAATATATATATATATATATATATATATATATATATATATATATATATATATATATATATATATATATACGCGTGCGCGTTTTTTTTTCTATATTTCAGATCGTTTTCTGGAAAGATAACCCAAAATATTAAAAAAATAAATTTTAGATTCTGTGCGCATCACCCTATAATGATTTTTGTAAGCGTAGCTTAGATGTGGCACAAGGCCAAAGGTATGGGGCTCCCAGTGAAGTTTGAACTGACTATCGAGTTTTAACGGGATAAGCTTGCTAACCGTTACACGACGCTGAGGTCATAATCAGTAAAACTATTTCTTCTAGGAACGTATTTTTCATTTTTTTCACAAAATATACACAAATGAAAGATACGTCCTGTCGACTGGAATCAATAATATGCCGAATGCATCTCCGCGTGGAGGAGTAAGTCCCTACTAAAATGGGCGCACCTGTTTGCTTTACTTATATCTACCTTTTTTTTTTTACTCTCGTGTAAGCTGGGCTAATGTCTACATTTCTATTTATCAAATCGACAGAAGAATCCATAACAAACAGATTTTCATGCGACATCAGAAAATGATATTAACTAATATCATAGCAGCATGAGAATTTCTTTGACAGTTGTGTTCAACTCGAGTTAGAGAATTACAGAGTAAGAGACACGGCTTATCCGGATATGTGTTAACTCTAGATTTGAACAGGTCATGATTGTAGCGCTAGAGGATGCAACCACTTGCGAGTCGGTTCCACAAGGCAGTTTTATTCTTGCCTAAAATCACAACAGTTTCAAATTTATTATGTCAAGTCATAAATCATATCATGTCATAAATCATGTCATAAATCAAAATCATAAATTATAATGCTAAATCATAAATCATAAGTCATAAATAATATTATGTCAAGTCACTCTAGAAGTGCTACTGATAACATGTAACCCAAGACTACTTGCGACATCGTCGGGTCATCGGCGACTAAACCGGTGCCCCGACCAGGCTTTTCTAGTGAGAAGGGAGACTAGACACCCAGCAGAATTAAAAGGAAAAAACTATCAAAAGGCAGATTAACTTTTTTGTAGGGTCAACTACCATCTTGTACAGTGGACTAGACTGAGCTCCGTAGCCACGTATACAGCCAGAGGCGGGTGATGACACGACATCGCTGGGCGGAGGGCTTTCTAGACTGAAGTCAACAGCCATGGAGAGAGTGGGAGATCCCCCTTACGAAATGAACGGTCACGTGTCTGTTTCCAGTGCGAGTCCTCAAGTTGGCTTGACCTGAAGAGAGATGGGCTCCTCCAGGTCTACTTGCCTCAACTACGCTACGCATGAATGAATACCTATCCGGCTATAATACGCGAGGTATGGAGAGACATGTAGTGTATTGGTCAGCAAGATCGTCTCGCTAGATTAATTACAACAGAGTAGTGAGTTCGATCTTCATTGGGTGCTCCATGTTTTCGTCCTTGTGCCACATCTGAACTATGCTTGGTAAATCACTATAATAAGTGAGAGGAACTGTTCAAGTGCTCAGCTGCGCACACCCGGTTATGGGACTGATGATGATGATGATGATGATGATGATGATGATGATGATGATGATGATGATGATGGTGATGATTCAGCACAAAAGTAGATGAGGCAGATGTTAGATCGAGGAAAAGAAAACCTGTCGGCCCACCTTAAAAATCAACATTCGAACTCCTGAATTTTGCGTGGACTCGATGGTCAACCATTGGCGCAGTTGAAATACTTTATTAACCGATCCATCAAGAACCCCTGAAACATTACCAATCAATAGATATCGCTGTAGTTAACCCTAAACTTCGTAAATTTGTGTGCGTGAGCCGTCCCTAACCGAAATCAACTTTTCTTGGGCTTCTTGGGGGAATCAGTCTCACGATTAGCAATTTATAGGATATTTCCGCTAATGAGTACACACTTGAATATTTATTTTCTTCTTATAGATGTGTTGATATATACTTAGTCTAACACAAGGCGAATCACTCAGTGAGTATAAAACTATGCGCTACATTAGTAAGTGACTCCCCATTTTTTTTAGTTGCCGCTCTCTTTGAGAACATGAAGACGCTTCTTTCTTGGGAATAGCTGTATTGCAAATTCAAAATAACAATTAATCTAACACAGTAAACGCATAAATGAATTTCTTATATGCCATTTGATAAGATGTCGCCTGACGAACGTCCGTGGCTATATCGCTACACATACAAAACTAGAGCATTGGTCCCTGCAGACGCCGTCTGTCTGATCTGTCTAACGTGTGTGCCGCGTCCTGATCATATAATGTCAACAAGATACAAACAAACATTCAAACGCTTAATTTCGAACGACAAAATAAAAATAAAACCATGTGTGTTTATCTTAATTTTATTCTTTATGAAAAATACGTGTTCTTTAAGTGTGATTTAAATTTTAGTTATGTAGGTTTTGCAAACAATAAAAATAAAAAGAGAAATTATCACTGTGTATAAATACCATACTGTCGCATTCTACCACACATTTTGTTACAACTTTCCCCTTACCGCCCCCAGAATTTTTCCTTGGGAAATCGTATGTCTGGCTTGTTAACAACTACTCCACGGTGGGGTGCTGTTATTTTTTTTTGTTTCTATTTTGAAAAGTGGAAGTAGCGATGACGCATTGTATATTTACTAAACTAAGTATAGTCTGGCACATAGCCACAAATGTAGGGCACTCAGTGAGGATCGAATTATGGACAGTAACAATGGTCTACGAGGGCAGCTAACTAACCACGACCAGGCGTGTTTTTCTCTAGATGTATTGTTACAATTTTTGACTGATTTTTTGGCGTTCTTTCACAGAGCGTTTGTTGGAGAATTTTTTTTTTTTTTAAAAGAAGGAAAATGTCGTCTGTCCGTTTGATTCCGAAAGAAAAGTTTCCCTATTTCATTCATATACGAAGAGGGGGTTAAGAGTGAAAGAAATCACAACACAGAAGATCGTTCTTGGTTGTTTGGTGGAAAATATGCGTCCAAGATTCGTTACTTCGAAGCCATGTGTTGTTAGTTATCTTGCTTGCCTTAGAGCAGGGTCAGGTCATGCGTAGTTTTAGAGGAAAGGACATGATAGTGGTGAGGGTGAGTCTGGGGAGAGAATAAAAAGACGGAAACGCTTATGATGATGATTATAGAAATAGATGCAGAAGGAAGAAAAGAAAAGAGGCGAATAATACGATGGCAGAAGAAAAGAATGAAAAGTATTGAGGAGATCGAGAATGTAGAGTCGGAGTAAGTGTTAATTTAAACAACCAAAAATAAACACTGTTAAAATTAAGAAAAGAAAAAGGAGGAATTCACTCTTACCAGTTCTTTCAATGGCTGACAGGACACATAGACACGCATATTTACTAATTTTATACTTGTAATAGGTGTATTTTTATGTTAACAGCAAAAGACAGATGCAGACACTTATCGTTGAAAGAGTTCAATGACAAATAAGATCTCCACTGGGATATATTTACCGTCATATCGAACGTTTCGCCCCAATAACTTCACTATAATGCCGCCTTGTTCAGTATGTCATTTTAATACATTTACACCACAATAAACCAAAAAATATTGACACCACAAAAAACGTTAACACCACAAAAAACAATAAAACAAAAACATTAACACCACAATAAAACAAAAAAGATTAACGCCATAATAAAACAAGACACATTAATACCACAAAAACAAAACACATTAACACCACAAAACACCACAATAAAACAAAAAACATTACTTCCAGAATAAAAGAAAAACATTAATACCACAAAAATAAAACCCATTAATACAACAAAACATTAACCTACAATAGAACAAAAAACATTAACACCACAATAAAAAAAAAAAATTAACACCAGTATAATACAAAGAACATTAACACCACATTTTTTAAAATGCAAATAATAAAATTTAATCTACTAGGCTATTGTCTCTTGGTTCGCGAATTTGACAGCAGAGTAATTGATAGTCCAATCCCGGGGCTGGGTGGTAAAAGAAAAAACGACAAGCACCTGATGAAGGCCCGAGTTGAGCAATGGCCGAAATGTTATGATGATAACCAAAAAGATGAGGTAAATAGTCTGCATGTCAATAATGATAAAATCTCACCCCATAAATTCAGAGAGGAATGTAGTGAGTAGCCTACTTAACGAATTTGAATGAATAAATGACAGAACAAGGACGGAGTGTGACGGCAAAGGATCAATAGTTAGTTAAATAGAAGATAGGGTTGTGATAAATGGTTCAGTTCGAAATTCACTAAAGGTTACTCGGATTAGATAGACAGCTGAAGAAGACCGGAAGACAAAACGGCTGAAACGTTGCAATAATAACAACAAAGATGGGGATATTATTGCAAATCAAACAATGTAAAAAATGAAAACGATATATACAAATAGGCGCTGAAGAACTTTCGAGACAAGGAAACACCAATTTTTTTTCTTGATATTTTTTTTCGATGTGTCTCTACTCTAAGAAAAAAGAATTGATTATTAACATTATTTACATTCAGACTCACGTCCGCATCTTTGTTGTTATTAGTAGTGTGGAACATCAGCATCTCGATTACGCCATTATTTTCTTTTCGAGTTACATCGGATATCGGCGTGGAAAGTAAAATCGGTAAGTAGAGTCCAAACTTCGCACTGGTCTGTTGCATTCAATTTTGGCAAAAGCATCTCTCTGACAGGTGTCGGTTAAAAAGAAGGGTAGACTGGGTGGCAACACGTCTAAGAGAAAATTCAGAATTTAAACCGTGAAGAAAGCAACGGGAAGCCACTGTATAAAACCACCTGTCAACAGGGTCAGATCTTTGGTCACGACCACCAATTAATGTAATCCCTTTCTGCGCCGACTACACCCGGTAGTGTAACCACTTTTAGTGGTCCGGTCCTCGGGGTCTTAGGACGATGTTTTAACTACAGCGCTGGCCAATGCTGACTCTTGTCCAAGCTGATTGTTGGTCACTGGCCGCTTCGATCCTCACCAACTTTGCCCATGTTGTGTTCTTGATCTCAGAGCTGAGGAAGATTGAATGGCGTCGTAACGGCAGCGCTGGTTCAAGCCGTGACAGGTGTGATTTTAAGGAAGAAAATTATCTTGACGAGGAAAAATAAAACGAGAAATTCGTGGAGTTAATCTTCAATTGGTTTATATAGCTCTTGGTAAAAAAATGAACCCTTCCAGTATCAATCTCTATATTGACACTGGGCCTTGTTTAAAATCCGGAGGAGCTAGGTTCAAAGTCTTGGACTCAGAAAATCTGGTGGCAGTTGACGTGGATTCCAGAGGCACTCGATGCGGGTTTTCATCCTAAAGTCTCCGAAATCCCCAAACTCAGCGGCTTGTATGCACTTCGGACCAAAACTTGCAAGGGGTTGATTCTGTGATTCACCAATTTTCATTAATTCCAATAAAGGTGTTCTTTGTCCCCCTATTTCTGCTTTCTTAATCTTTCAAAGTTTAGAGAATTAACCACCTTACTTGGGAGTAGGTGAAGAATTTCCCCTCCCTTAACTCCAATCTGCTTCACTTCACATCTCGCACAGGCGGGGTTAAATTCTGCCCCTTTCTCCTTCCTTCGCGGTATTCTAACTCTGCCCATTTCCCAAGGTTGGAATAACTGTCTTTGTGACAAATACAAATTTAAAGGGCGTAGGAGAAAGGGCGTGGTTTATTTTCCTCATTAATTTCAATCCTCTGACTCCTTTCCTAAACCCACTTGTCCAGCGAAAACGCAAACCAGATCACCTTGTCATTTTAACCTTCCGTGTGATAGATAAAAATTATTTCCCAATTTGTTTTCGTCAATGAAAATATATTTGTTTACTTAAATTTTCAACAAAAAGACACGTTGTTTTCCATCCTTGAGTCGGTTGCCGTCTTAGCGAAAAAATATACCAGATTACCTTCCTGTTATGACGGATCGTTTTTCATAATCCTAAATCTCGCAGCAGGTTCATTCTTTGTTTTCATTTCTCAATTCGTTTTCGCTAACGAAAATATAATTTCCGTCTGCTTTTCTTATCGTCAATTACACGTGTTTTTCTAATTTCCTAATAAAGGGATAAAGCCACTTGCCAGTTTGCTTTACCCGCATTCCAGATTTTTGATAGATAAAAAAAGTAAACTCTTGGTACATCGTTCCAATTCCCAGCTGTGAGGCAACCCAGATGGCCCTTTCTTCACTTCCACATTACCAGGGAAAAGGTCTTCCATTCTCTCTTCCTATCTCTCTATCTTCCAGTTTATATTTAATTTTAGGCTTAACCCTTTTTCTGATTAGAAATGATGTTTAACTACCTCACAGGCTCAGTGTCACACTCCATTCCCAAGAATGCATTCCAATTCACGGAACATTTTGAACTTCACTCGGGTATTGACGAACAAGTATTATGGTCGTGCCATAACTAAAAGATTAGGAAGAAAACTCCTATTAATACTGGAAAGAGCGATAACAGCTACTGGACTTCTTCTTTATGTGCCGTGTCCCTTCAGGAAATAGGCGATCATGGCTCTCCACAAATTTCTTCCTTTGTAACTCTTAATAAATTTTGTCTTTTTGTTATCACCCCTAAACCCAGTTCGGCCAATCACTTACTCAAGCTTGTTAGGTAGGTCATGTGTTGTTTTCCTTTGTCCCTCCTGCCTTCAATCTGCCCTGTAAGTATAAGATTTTCCAAGCTATTATGCGCCCTAAATATTTCAACTGTCTCTTCCTGATGTTAATTATAAGTGACGTTTTTGCTTCCATTTTCTCTAAAATTTCATGCTTGCTCACATGTTTGATCTATGGCATCCTCAGCATCATTCTGTAGAACCAAATTTCTGTTGCTTTAAGTCTCTTCTTCATCGGTGATGAGATTGTTCAGGATTCACTGCCTTATAGAAGGAATGATATTACATAATAGTTCAGCATTATTTTCATTGTATCTAACATTTTTTTTCTGTTTCTTAATAATTTGCTTAGCTTTTGGAAAACATCTTTTGCTATCCCAATGCTCCTTCGGATTTTGGTGTCGCATTTCCCATCCTCTGTTAAAACGTTTCCCAAATATTTAAATTGTTGTACTCGTTTGATTTCGGTATCTCCAATTTATAATTTGCATGTTGGGCTGCTCCTTTTGCTAACAACTCTGCATTCTGTCTTCTTGAAATTCATGTTTAATCCTTTCTTCTCACGTTCCTTTAATACCTTCTGCAGGTGTAGAATCGCCTCGTTGCATAGGTTGAATAGGTCTGGAGAAAAGACACATCCTTGTCTTATACCCCTTTCTATTTTTGTATATTTTGGCTGCCAGTATAGGTTCTTGATTATTCTAATATCCTTGCCAAATAAATCAATGTTGCTGAGCAGGTAAAACAGATCCTTGTTGCGTACTTTATCGAACGCTTTACGTGATCATTAAAACACAGGTATACATGCTTCTGTATCTGTATTGCTCTTTTGGTAACATTCTGAACATGAATATAGGATGATAATTTTTTTTATGTTGTTCATTAGGCTGATTCTGATGGATTTCACATTCGTTTGCACCTGGATTCTAAGGCAGTGCAATGAAAATGGATCTACGGTTTTCCAGTATATCACCACTGCTGTAGATTTCATTTATTATTTCTGTAATCTTGTCGGCGCCGAAATCATTTAAGACTACCAGCATCTCTATTACAATTCCGTCTGGCCCTACCGCTTTGTTTCTGTTCAATTCGGCCAGTGCAGATTCCATTTCAGATTTTAACATTTCCGATCCGTCGATATTTCTGCGAAATTGCCGGTTGTTCCCTTTCGTCGTAGAAAAAGTTCTCTGATATATTCGTTCCATCTCTGAAGTATTTTTTCTTTCTCTAACATCAGCGTTCCGTCCTTGGATTTTATGCATCCTGCTGATGAGTATGACTTTTGTCCTGTTAATTTTCTTATTTTTTATGCATATCTGTTTTATCTGGGATACTCATTCTACCTATTTCTGCACATTTTTCGTTGAACCATTCCTTTTTAGCCTGCCTGCATTTGTTCCTTATTTCATTGTGTAGTGTCCTGTATTCTGATCCGTGTCTTGGCATTGTTTTTGTCACCTTTCCATCATATCGAGAATTTCATTTGTCATCCATTTATTTTTTAAAATCTATTTTCCTGAAAACTTATAAATTTCAACCGCCGTGACAGCTCAGTCAATGAATGCTGAATGTTTCCTTATAAGGAAACGGCTAATATTACTATTACCATTATTTCGGAAATCTCTGCTATCTCTATTGTCAGTTATGAATTTTGTCAGTTTTTTTCAAGCATTATGCATATACCCGACACTTCCGCTGTCCTGTGACTTCCACTCTCCGAAATTGCTCGGGCGTTTTTCTGACACGTTGAAATAGAAATTTCGTCGCGTGACGCATGAAAAATAAAATAAAATAAAATAGAATAAAATAAAAAACGAAATGATTCAAAAAACGATTATTTCGGGATTCTGATTTCCCGGTTATTTTTAATGTGCATTTAAATAGCGAGAAATAAATAAAAGAAAGAAAGAAAGAAAGAAAGAAAGAAAGAAAAATATACGAAGAAAGAAAGAAAGAAAGAAAGAAAGAAAGAAAGAAAGAAATGAAAGAGATAAAATTATCTAAAGATAGACAAAAGAAAGTTGGAAAGATAATAAGAGTTGGAAAGAAAGAAAGTTATAAAGAAATAATATAAACAGAAAGAAAGAAAGAAAGAAAGAAAGAAAGAAAGAAAGAAAGAAAGAAACAAACAAACAAAGTTGGAAAGAAAGAAAATTGAAAAAAAGTAATATAAGAAGCAAGAAAGAAAGAGCGAGAGAAAGAAATCTAAACAAAAAACAAAAAAAGAACGTTGTAAAGATAGATAGAAAGAAAGTGGTCAAGAGTGAGTTTCAGAACAGGCAAATATGGTGGTGTTGTAGGTGTGCATGCGTGTCTTCTTTTGATTGGCTGCTTCCTTAATCTGTTTCTATATGGTTGCGTGTAGGCGTGTATGTTTATATGCAAATAATTATTAAGCTTAACTTGGTTTGACAAAGAAACTTAGTCGTGGATGCCCAATGAGGATCGAACTTCTGATTCTATGGATGGTCGCTCTACGGTGTGTGTGTATGAACACTATTTTATATGTGAGTAAATTCGTAGGTGTGTATGGTTATATACGCATGTATATTGGTGTGCGTGCGTGCGTGTGTGTGTGTGCGCGCATTTAATTATATGTGATGAAATTAAATGTTTCTTAAGCTATCATAAAGGAAATCTAAGAAGCGTATTTGAAGTTTGCTCAGCTCTTTACTGTTTTTTTCCTGCATACTCTAAGAATCTTTTCTGCAGACAAGTCACATATTTCTGCATTTGATGGTTGGAACTGACCCCGGGTCACCTTCTGGTTCACCGGCTTCTTTTACCATTTTGGTGAAGCCCAACACCGCATTATCATTATTATCAACCCTTATAGTTTTTTAATCATTTTACCCCCAAATAAGGCAATAAAGCCACTAAGATGCAAGGGGGTTACTGGGCGTGAAAGAATATAAGAAAAAGTAAAACATTATTAAGGAGAGAGGGCAATAAAAGAAGAATTAAGAAGACAAAGGATAATGATTGACATCGTATTTCAATTTTTGAAGGTGAAAGTTGATCAGAAAAGCAAGAAGAGAATTCCACAAGCGAGAAGTATCAGAGAAGAAACTGTTAGCATAGGACTTACGGTTACATCTAGCCATTTTAACTGTAAAGTGATGAGACCTAGCTGCCAATCTAGTACTTCCTAGGAGACTAATGATTATCCCTTTTGAGCAGTATGAAATGGATTATAAAAAGTAACGAATCTTCGGGTTCCCAAATACAAAATTTAAATTCCAGTAGAATTAGATTTGGATTATAATTCAATAAAAACTACATTAGTCGATTATGGTACATTATACAGAATCAGAAGCTAGAAAATGGCTTCCGCATAAACTTAGGAAAAGGAAGTCAGTGGTTAAACGATTGTCTTTCTTTTCTTGCTTGGCGCAGAAAAATGTCTTTTTTATTCGCACAAGCGTGTCATTATCAATGAAAAATTAATTTATTATTAAAAATCAAAATGAAAACTGGATTGTAACAGGATCAAGGACAACTTAAACAGAATCTACTGGGGATGGGAGCTTTTGAATGGATTCAAATCGTGAATTTTCTGGGAACTGGAAAAACATATCCAACTATACAAATCAACAACTGGAGAACAAACAGTATTATCAAAAGGATTATCTAAATGTGAATCCAGTGGATTTATGTTACAACTTAGAAAATTTTCTCCGCGAAATTAAATTAAAGGAATACTTTTCCACCACCTGCAACAACCACGGACCTTCTACCACTTATGACAAAACGTACACTAAACCACACAAGTCGACACACTGGAGTCCATCCAACGGGCGCAACCACCACATAGATTCGTATATAAAAAGTGCCAGGAACCACTTAGACAAATTCATACAAAGCAACCCACATAGAAACAAAAGCAACAACATTTCCAGACAGGAACGGACAGCCCTAAAATCCCGCCAAGCAAAGACATAATTATCAAACAAGCCGACAAGGGCGGTTTAATCACCATTATGGACAAAAGCAAATGCATTGCAGAAGCAGAATATCAGCTCAATGATCCAAGTTTTTATTAAAAAAAAAACAAAACCTCTCCCTAGAACCCACCAAACATTTTACGTCAGAACTCCACTCTCTAATCAGCCATCTAGACAACAGCATACAGACAACAGTCAAGGCTTTAGTCCCGGGAAGTCCCAAACCCGACACTTTCTACACCATCCCTAAATTACACAAACTCCCTAATATAATTACAACACATAACCACCAACCTCTCCATAGAGGACATCAATAGAAACCCTTACAAGATGCATGACTTGATAGAATCTCTTAAGATCCATCCTCCCGGTTGTCCAATAGTTTCTGGTGTAGGAACCATTACACAGCACATTTCTGGTTATATTGACCAAATCCTCAAACCTCTACTAACCTCTATTCCTAGCTATGTCAAAGACACCGCCTATGGCTAAAGGTTCCTGAACAATATAGATAGATTACCTGACAATGTACTCCTGGTGACCATGGATGTGCCTTTTTTTATATTTTAACACCCCATACGATGAGGGAATATAAGCCTGCAAAATTTTTTTAAGCGCCAGAGGCTTCCACAAGCACTATGTTCAAGATATTTACATTATACATTTTATACTCACGCACATCTTCGTGTTCAACCGGTACCATTTTCTTCAAGTTAGAGGCACAGAAATGGGAACGAAAATGGCCCCCAGGTATGCCAACATTTTCATGGATGCCCTTGAATAAGAAATGTTTAGTAGATACCACCTAGTACCCCTGCACTATCATAGATACATCTTCTTCATATGGACACACGGAGAAAACAATCTCCTAGACCTTAAAATACACCTCAATGGTTCCCACCACAACATCAAATTTACTATAGAATATTCTACCACATTCATTCCGTTTCTGGACACACTGGTACGTCTCAACAATGACGACATCTCCACTACACTCAACACCAGACCTACTGATGGTCATTGTTACCTCAATTTCAATAGCTGCCACCCCATCAACCTAAAAATCTATAATCCACAGCCAATGCTTGCGCATTCAATGCATCTGTTCACATGAGGAAGATTACAACAAACACATAGGACAACTTTGCAATCACTTTCTTAATAGGAATTACCCATTTACAACAATCAATCTACCATCATGTCTTCCACACATAACAGAGACACTCTCCTTACCTATAAAACTAAAAAAAAAAAAATTCCAGAATCCCCACGGTCTTTTATTTTAATTACAATATCCACAAACTTTCCCACACCTTAACCAAAGATTTCCAGCATTTAAAACTAGTCAATACAATTAGAAAAATATTTAGCGATAACCCCCTACACGCAAAGCGACAGCCCTCTATAACCTGTTCAGACATTTAGCAACATCAAACATATGTGATTATTCACCTGACCAAGGGAATGTCACTTGCAACAAACCCCGGTCCTTGATTTGCAAACACATAAACACCCACAACATTTACACACCCCGGTATTCAATGTATTCAAACCACCGGCTTTGAGCTGTGGCAGTTCTAATCTCGCATATTTACTTTTCTGTGACAGATGTGAGAAGGGGAATTATGTGGGAGAAACCGGGAAAGAGTTCCGTCTCCGGTTCAGTAATCACACACACACACACACACACACACACACACACACAATCAGGGACAACAACAACAATTTTTTTCCAGTCTCTGTACACTTCAACCAATATAGTCATAGCATCAACGACGTCGAATACGTGCTTTTGGTGTCTTGGTTCGGCAGTTGGCAGGACAGACTCAGATCAGAGTTGGAGTTCATCCTAAAAGTAAATTCTCACATTGAGGGACTAAACAGGAATTTAGGTTTACTTAGAGAGTACAAATTCCACAGGGATAGCTATAATCAGCAACACCATTTTTCAGATGATTAAGTCCCACGCACCCTTTATTTCCCCTTAATTTTAATAGCCATCACCCCCACCTACCTACTATATTTTATTCTCTACTGCCTATGCTTTCACTTTCTCACCGTCTTGATTGGAATCACCCACTTTATACCATCATAGAATCTATCACTAATGCTCTTTTACAAACAAGCTTATGTTATGAGAGGGGAAAGTTAGTGAAGATACATATTGATTTTGTACACGTATTTATTTACGTGTGTGGTGGTATATATATTTGTGTGTGGGTTTATGTGTATGTACATGTAGTTATGTGCACATATGTACGCATGTGCATTTATGTATGTACTCGTTTTTCCTGTTTTTCCATTATTTATTTTTTTAAATATTTTTTATTTTATAATTATTTTTTTATATTTATATTTTTTATATTTATATTTTATTATATTTTATTATTATATTTTATTAAAATATTTTTAACAATTGATTTCCAGTTTTTATTAATATTTTGTTCCTTCATATGATATATTTTTATTTTATTCTGTTTTATTTTATTTCATTTTAGTTTATATATTATATATTTCATTTATTTCCTCTTTCCCTTTCTCTTTCTTCCTTTTCATCACTACTTATTCTAACCATAGTTCCCTAGATTTCTACATTCGACCACGGGATCTGTCAATTTTTGCTACAACTTGCTATACACGAGACGTCTATACAAAGTAGAGCAAAATATTATTTAATGTGTGTCGAAACACGATCGCAAATATGTAGTGATTTTTTACATTTCTAATTTAATATCCTAAAGTAAATGATATATGCGTGTGTGTGTGCGCGCGCAGCGGTATACACACAGATACACATACACAGACATATATATATATATATATATATATATATATATATATATATATATATATATATATAGCATGACTATTCGGCAGAATTGGGTCACTGTCAGTCACTGTGTGTTTATCTAAATCTAAAAATAAACAACCTAAAATTCACCTTCATTCCTGCTGTGAGCCGACGGCTTAGTGGTAGAAGTTCCGACTGACGCCAATTCATATGTCCTAGCTATAGGCAACCGGACGTCTAGCCACACTGATGAGCTGTGAAACAGCGAAACAGTCTGTCTGTGGATGACAAAAATATTGGCTCCTGAAAAATTAATTTCGGTTGAGCTCTTTGGTTTGAGATGTGAGTTTGTAAACAGTGACTATTTAAGCTAATATAGCATGACTCTTCGGCAGAATTGAGTCACTGTCAGTCACTGTGTGTTTATCTAAATCTAAAAATAAATACGCTAAAATTCACATTCATCCCTGCCGTGAGCCGACGGCTTAGTGGTAGAAGTTCCGACTGACGCCAATTCAGTCAGGTTTCGATCCTAGCTAGAGGCAACCGGACTTCTAGCCACACTGATGAGCGAAACAAACAAACAAACAAACAATATATATATATATATATATATATATATATATATATATATATATATATATATATATATATATATATATATATATAAAAAGAAGGTGAGAAAGACAAAGTGGACATAGGAATCAACACATGATGTTCACTGACACATTCACGCATCAATGAGATTTCCAGACCTTTTAAATAAATTAAAAAACATAGACACCCATAACGAATATTTAACTAGATTAGATATAAAATATTTATGTACAGATTTTCCCGTAAAGAAATGCAAAATTTACTAAAAACATACTTAACACACACGGGCGCGCGCACGCACGCACACACACACACACACACACATATGGCAATTCTATTAAATAAATTTACTCTTTAGTATTTCAAGATATTTTTGTGTAAGTTTGATAAATATATTTGTTAAAATCATATGTTAGTGTTATTTTCATTTTTATTTTATATATATGTCTATATTTCTGAGATGAGGTATTATGTACATTATTTACATTATTCGGACTATTGTCCTCATCTTTGTTGCCATATTTATTACAACGTTTCGGCCGTTGTACGCTCCGACCTTCTTCAGGTGGTTGGAATGTCGAACTGCACCCTTTATTTCGCTTCATATAACACCAGGACAACCTTCAAAAGCTTGACGATACTTCACAGATATCTCTCCCGAATAAGACCCCCCATAGAGGAGAACATGACTAAAGACTGTGTGTACGCTATCCCGTGCAGCTGCGGATAGAAATATAAAGGAGAGACAGGCCGCTCCCTTAGGGTGAGGCTTCAAGAACACTAGAAAGCTGTAACACGAGGGGAAGTGGAAAAATTAGGTGTGGCTGACCACATATGGAGAGAGAAGGGAGATCACCGCCATCTGTGGGATCAGGTTGGGATCATAGACAAGGAACACCATTGGAAAATTCGTAAATTTAAGGAATCAGCACATATGCTAGGCCATAAAAATCTCCTGAGCCGACCAAGCATAGAAATGAATACAATATGGGAACCAGTAATAAGGAGTGCCAGAGAAAAGCAACAAAGTTGCAATATGAGCTCTGGTAAAAACATGCATTAATAACAGCAAAATTGCAATATGAGCACTGGTAAAAATGGTTGCTGAAGACATTAGGTTTACAATATCCAGAAATTCATACACAGATGTCTTCAAGGACACATGGCACAGTGGATAAAGGCGTTGGTTAGATCCAGTGACAGGACCCAAAGAGTGTGAGTTCAATACCCGGAATACCTGGAGAACTTTCAGAGGGAAAAATTAACAGGAGATAACTGATATCTGACATCCATTAAACATGGCACCTGGAACTACCCCAGTGAGCGAAATAACGGGTTCAGTTCGACATTCCAACCACCTGAAGAAGGCCGGAGCTTACAACGGCCGAAACGTTGTAATAAATATGGCAACAAAGACGAGGACAATAGTCCGAATAATGTAAATAATATATATAATGCAACGCTCTTCAACAAAATGAATTGGAATACAATACGCTATAATTAGCTGTTTCTCTCTGCCGAGTGATGCTGTCTTAGTGATAGAAATCGGTCGGCTTGAGGCATTCGGATGTCTAGATGAAACAATACTGTCTGCGAATAATGACATTATATATATATATATATATATATATATATATATATATATATATATATATATATGTATATATCATATATAAAGTAGCGCCCAGTGAGTGCTGGTAATAAAGTGAGTACTCGGTCTAGAATAACAGATTATACATTTATACTCATAATAAATATATTTTTTGTTCCTCACTGTTTAGCACAAATCTGAGTTTCATTCACAAGATAATCACTAGGAGACGCGTATTGATCGTTTGTAAAATAACATCACCTGAGGAGTTACACTTATACTGTCGAAACATAATTGTAATTGTGTGGCGATTTTTAACATGTTTTATTATCCAAATAATATTTAGCTCTACTATGTATCGAGCCCTCTTTTAAATTAAATATTACGTACAGTGGAACCATACTCCATATATATATATACAGTGTAACCCGTATATAAGAGGAACCCGGATATAAGAGAGATTTTATCTGATCCCAAATTAGAGCCATACTTACCTAAATAAAATAGACCAAACTCCGGATATAAGAGAAACCTGGATATAAGAGACTTCTTCTCCGGTCCCGACAACTCTCTTATATCCGGGTTAAACTGTATATATATATATATATATATATATATATATATATATATATATATATGTGTGTGTGTGTGTTCGTGTGTGTGTGTGCGTGTTTCATTAAAAACGGCAGACAAGGCTCTACGATTAGGCTTTTTATTTAATTTTTCTTATGTACGAACGAGTGTTTTATTTTGGGACACAGCGTCGGTACAAACTGTCCAAAAGTCCGATAATTCCGAACGCTTTCGGCTATACTTTTAGTCATTATCAAGAATGGTGTTATTTTTTCAATCTAATTAGGTAGGTGCGTTGTGTGTATGTTGTTAGTGTTATAGAGATATTTTATTTTCCGAAAAAAGTCACATTATGTTCGTGTTCATAGTTAATATTATTAAGTGTTGGCTTTTTAGTTTTTTTTTATTATTAAGGTTTTCATTATTTTTAATCATTTTTTTTACATGTGGATGAGATTTTTGTGTCTTTATTTTCCACTAGTATGTTTCAGATGGAGTCTGATAAGATTGTGTATGGGTTTAAATGGGTTCTAATAGAGCTGTGGTCAAATAGGTGTAATGTAAGACATCTGGATAAGCATGTTGTTGTGTGACCGATGTAATTATTTATGAATTCGGATTGATCAGGAACATAGTTCCTTAAGGGGCATTTGAACTCATAAATAATGTTTGTTCATTGTAATTTTGACTTTGCTGGTGTGTTGTTATTTTTAAGGATAACGTTAGCTGTTTGAAAATTTTTATAGTAGATAATTTGATTTTTTTGTTCAGGTCAATTGGGGTAGTGTATTTCTTTATAATATTTCTAAGTGAAGATTCATCTTGCTTGTAGTTAATATGCATTTGGTTTTTGCAGAAAATATTTATGTTATTTTAATTGTGTTCACTATTGTTGTTATTTACTTTGGGGAGAAATAGTCTAATTTGGTGGTCTATGAGGTGGTTAGGGAAGCCGTTGTTAATTAGTGTCTGTTTTACATTATTGAACTCTTTAAGGAAGAGTAGTCGAGAGGATGAATCCTGATGTACTCTTTTTAGGAAGTTTTTATCACTGATTTTGTATCTGATACACACACACACACGCGCGCGTGTGTTTGTGTTTACAAAGAGTTGCGAAACAAGAATACTTATATTTTGTGTATATTTGTGTATATGTGAAAAATATGCGTATTGGTGCAGTACGTGTATGTAAAAATTTTTTTTAACAGCAAAAGAGAAGTGTATGGACAAGATCAGAATGACCATTATGTTTGAAGGTTGACACGCTCATCATTATCAACTATTTTATATTACGCCTTCTTTTCCGTAGCCCAACAATATCTATCTTTGTTCCACACTACATACCCACTCCCGCCATTTCAACCTACAGCCGGAAGTTCCGTTTAAGCTGCCGACCTTCTTTTTTTTTTTTTTTTTTTTTACGCAGCGTCTATGGGCGTTACCACCGGAAGATCTAATTATCTCCCTTTTTCTTGCATCACGACTCTTTTTCCGCCTGGTCACGACACTGAGCTCGCAGCCAGACTAAAACAACTTTCCTTTTCGCATACCTTTTCGTAAAATAATACCAACGAAAAAAACCTACTTGTGGAGGTAACGTCCCGCTCGGCCACTAAAAGCTTTCAAAGCTGAACAATGTTCAATAACTCTTTTTAAGAAATTCGCGTCTCTGTTTTGTATCCCCGTGAAGCCCGTTTTTGCTAACTTTATTTTCGTATCCGAAACGCCATCGAAGTCATTACTAAGGAATTAATGAACTTTATTTATGATCCGACATTTTATCGTATTACTTTAAATGTAACTAGTATTATCAAAAATACCCATTAATTCTTTGGAAATTATATATATGAAAAGTATATATCTTAAAAATATACTTTTAAATGTATATATATATATATATATATATATATATATATATATATATATATATATATATATATATATATATATATATATCTTAAAAATATAGTTTTAAGATATGCTATACATATATAATATATATGGTGAATTTCTTAATCGCAATTTCCACCATTTTTAAACATGGTGAAAATTTTATTTCCCCGATCAAGTTGTGATGAGAGAGGAACTAGAACTGTTAAGATTGTTTTTCTGTGAAAGAGAATAAAAAGACTTTAGTGAGGAGAAAGAACAATAAAAGAACAATTTCAGGAAAACAGAAGATAGCAATTGGCGTTGCATTTGGAGGCTGTAGGTGACAGGGAAGTAAGAAATTGGAAGAGAGTTCCACAAGCGATAAATGCGAACAAAAATACTATTAGAATATAACATACGGTTGCATCTATCTAGTTCAACAGTAAGACAATGAGACCTAAATGCCAATCGAGTAGCAAGCTTAAATTCATGCAGTCGATGCACAAATGAGGAAAGCTCATCAGAACAATTGACAGGAAAATATTTGTAGAAAAGACAGACGGAAGCCACGTCACGTCAGTGGGAAAGGGAATAAAGTTGAGATGCCAGGTCAGGATCGATTAAATTACAGACCCTTCTTTGAATTTTGTCAAGAATTTCGAGATACATAGCAGGAGCACAAGACCAGATACGGCAGCAATATTCAATGCACGGACGAATGGTAGATTTATAAATGTGCAAGATGGATTCTGACGAGAAAAAATGTTTGTCACAACACAGTGAACCAACTTTCTTAGCAGTAAACCTAGTAATTAATTCAATATAATCACTCCACTTCATTTCAGTGGAAAACGTGTGTCCAGTTAAGGGCAAAGAGTTGCTCTTCCGGAAGATAGCATCAGCCATGCTGATGGCAGGCAAGAAAGTTCTTCATAGTGATTAAATGAAAGCAGTTTTGTTTTGATTTACAAGCTATTCCTTGCCCCAGTTAAACACTGATTGGAGGTCCTTTTCGAGAGCAGTTCCTATTTTTACTTTGTCGGACTTGCTACTAAGACAGGAGTAAATAGATGTGCCATTTGCATAGATACCTAGTTGTTGTTGTTTTATTCATACATATTTTTTCTTCCGTATTTTCCTTTTTGGTTAAAGTAAAAAATATTCTCATTCCTTGTCCCTGTCCAAATTCCACTTGGTTTCATAAACATATCTGTTTTTATAGCATTCATAATGAAGAAGTAATATTAATATAATGCGATTGTACATCCGTTACATGCAGTTTTCTCCACTAATATAACATTTATAGTACAAGTTAAGAATCCTTTATCCGAAATTCTTGGAACCGGAGGTGCTTCGGTTTTCAGATTTTTTCGGATTTTGGAATACCGTCTATTTAATTTGCATATAGCATGTATAAAATGGGACAGCTTGTGAATGGAACCCAAGCATAAACACAATATCTCTTTACATTTCATATCACAGCTGATACATATACACTGAAGGTAGTTTTATATAAATAACATATTGGCTGAATGTAGTTTTATATAAAACTTAATAAGTTTTGTGTACATACAGATACAGATAATGACGTTAGTCATGAAATGCTCACACGGATTTTTACATGGTGAAATTAAGATTTCACGTAAAATAATGTTTTGTACTTCCTGCACGTGTACAAAAAACATGGTCACGACTTAACAGAAATATGTATAATTGCAGGACGTTTGGACATTTTTAATATTATCTTTACTGAGAACGAAACACCAGGTAAGTAATCCACGAACGAAGGTGTTGCTGTGACGATAGCTAACAAAAACTTGCTCCAATGTAGGCTACATAGCTGAATTGGGGAACCCCCATCCAGGGCAGATGAGGTCACTTACCACAGCTGAACATCACCTAGGAACTTTCTCAGTGCTTTCTGAAATTTTCCATTTGTGGCAAGTCATATCAGCACCTGAAAAATGTTCGAATTTTGGATTTTTACGGATTTTGGAATTTCGGATAAAGGATACACAACCTGTACACAGAAACATGGTCATCTCACGACTGTCGTAAGTGCGGGTCGACATAACTCGCGTACGTCGTAACTAGAGGAATACCTGGGGCGGCGTTCTGTTATATTAAAGAAAGTAATTCTATAAGAGTGTGAAATTTACACTGCCCTCGTTTTGATTATTGACCTCTGGTTTATTATTTCAGTTTTTCTTCGGAATCTGTGCCTGGACGGGGTTCAGACCAACCATCAGTTTTTCATAAAAACAGGAACGAAATTTGAGTACTGGACCACTTCTGATTTCACAGACTTCCTTGACTGCCGGATCACGTTGACCTCTGGCAGAGAATGGGTCGGCTTGGTATGGCGAGCCTTGATACTCGCCCCATCTCAGCAAAAGATGCCCGACTGCGAAATAGCTTTCATTGAAGTAAGTAGAATACTTGTTATTCAATAATCTAAGGAATGGTTTCGAAAAATGCTCGTCAAAATAATTTCAAAATAGATAAACGTCGAAAGAGCATTTGTCGTAATACTGTCGAATGTTCGCTTACTACCTGCGGATCAATAAATAATTTTACTGAAATGGAAAATTATGAAATCTTATGTTATTAATGGAAGATAAGAATAGGAAACGAATTTTTTCATACATGAAAGAATTGTTTATTCACTTCTCGGCCCCGTCAAATTAGCAACGGCACCTCATGGAGGCACGGTGGAATAATGGATTGCGCCTCGGATTGAGGAATCGGGAGAGCCGAGTTCGAATACCAGTCGAGTCCATTACATTCACTTACGTGCTAATATCCGTGGGAAAGGTACGGATCCATCTCTTCTTCCGCCCAGCTATGGGTATAGTAGGACAGACTGGGTTCTATAGCCTTGGTTGTCGGCCAGTCTAGGAGAAGGAATTCAAAACTAGCCTGGAGAGGGTTGGGCCCAGTCAGGTTGTCTTGCCCAAAACACACCACTTCTGCTGCGGTTGCAGTACACGTGGTGCCCTTAAAACCCTAATGGGTTACAGGACTCGTGATCGTGACTCATGGAGTATCTGGTCTTTTTTTTCTTCCAACGCTCGATCTTCATGCGAGGTTGCGACGTATTCTGCTGTCCCTCGCGTGCGTCAGTTGTTTATATAACTCCCGATTGTTTTTTGTTGTTTTTTGTATGTGTGTGTGTGTGTGTGTGTGTGTGTGTGTGTGTGTGTGTGTGTGTGTGTGTGTGTGCGTGTGTGTCCTAAATTCAGTTCCTGTTTATGTAGCTGCACTCGCTGGCATCCTTTAAGGCCCGGTTCTACACTTGTTGGCCTTGAGGTCATTCTTCGGGACATTTAGGTCTCTCGTCGTTCAGAGGTGAGCACAACGCTTACTTTGGCGTCTCTTTTAGGGTCACCACAGATCACGTCTTCTTCTCATGTCAAAGATCTTTTAGATGGACGTTAAATTCGATTCAGATCACTAGTATTTCCTGGCGCGAATCACACGCTACAATTACATCTGTGCATTCAAGTACAATAAATATGATTCGCTGCTAACAGTTGACAAATATTAAATGAACTCCTCGTAATATCAAATTAAATTGCTTTTGGTTGCTTTTCAACTAAATCAGAAAAATAAGTTTAGAAAATATATGAACAATTATCGAATGTAAACGTACAAGTTAGAAGTAAAACAGTAAGCAACTATTACTGTGTCGATGCGCAGTTAGCTGAGTGGCTATAGAAACGAAAATAAAAATCGCTGGCGGCATGTAGACATCGATATATTTATTCTTGTGACAGCAAATAACGGCAGATTTGGCAAATTCACATTTGACAGGAAAACGAATAATAGTCGTTGTTGTGGTAGTACTACTACTACCACTACATGTAAGCGTCCAATAACACATTGTAGGGCCGTTGGTGCACCAAGTGTATTTCAGCCACAGCAGCAATAGGGGCGTCCAGGTTAGGACACCTACTCTTTACAGACTGTCATTCTCTTAAACGGGTTGCCTTACCAAGGCTAAATAAGACTAGTTTGCCCTACGATTTCACCTATAGCAAGAGGAAGAAAAGTTGGATTCATGTCTTCCCCAGGGCTAATAGTGTGAGGTGAATGCAAAAGCGCCTCAGCTGAAATATGTGCTCGGATCACCGATTCCATTTTCTACACCGATAGCCGTTACACCAACAGTATTGCTACTACTACTACTACTACTACTACTACTACTACAGATACTAACTCTAATAATAAATAGATGTAATTATTATCGTACTTTCTGTAATAATAATAATAATAATTACAATGAACACAGATAGAACAATCAAAGCTAATCCGCCAGGCATTGTGATCAAAGAGCATAAAAACAGAATGTGCTTTCTTATTGACATGGCAGATCATGCAAATTGCAATGAATCTTTGAAGATCTTCAAAAAACTATCAAAATGCAAGGATCTTGAAGTGGAAATCTAAAAAAAAAAGATGTGGCACATGAGGACATCAATATTTCCAGTTGTAGTTGGAGCCCTCGGATTGATTGAAAAAGGTTCCGATAGACTCATTGAAGGGTTTCCAGATAGTCCATGCCTTAAAGAAATACAAAACAAAATGTACAGCTCACACATTACGAAGAGCTTTATCCATGTAAAATGTGTGCGATTTTAAGAGTTTTGTTTTGTTTTTTACAAAAATGATCAGTGGAAAATGTCATGAGGCAATTTCTTATCTTGCACTCAGTCTTTTTTTTTTCACAGGTGTCATAAAATCAATTTTTTCACCACCCATTATTAATGCTGTAAAATAAAGAATAAACAATTAATGTTTATAAGTTGTAAATGAAAATATTGAATAAACAATTCAACAACGATTGAATTAATAATATAGCATGGAGATATAAATTGCCAAAAATCCTCAGTGAAAATCCGAAAAAATTTTTTTCACTCAACCTGATAAAAGAAACTACATCACTTGAGGACTTTCAACAGCAGTAACAACTAAAATGGATAGCACATTGTTATATAGGAATAAAGTGTCGCTGCCAACACTTGAGTTTGAACATAAATCGCCAGTGAGCAAACACAGACGATCCTATTATTGAATTAAGTTGATCACGTTACCATACAGGAGATGCATAAGTAGGAGGTAGAGTGACGTCTAAACGATCGCCATTTCTAGTCTATCCTCTATTACTATACGGATCGCTATTCTCTACTCTATTCGCTATACTATTTCTCTATTCGGATCACTATACGGATTACTATTCGAGCGAGTATTATCGAGCAAGTACTATTAGTGAGAGTGATATTCGAAGGCGTCTGACACCAGTATTGTTTAACGGCGTTACTATAGTTGTATCTGCGATTACAAAGTCTCTACTACAATGGCAAAGAAAGAAAAGATTATATTCAAAGAGGAGACGCATGAAAAGAAAGAAAATAAAATACAAAACAAAAGGAAATAAATAAAGAAAATGGGTGCGATTACTTAGATGAGTGATCACTTGGGAATGCTAGGTGCCTTAAGCTTTGATGTGCGGGTGGTGTAACTGATAGAAGCTCGGAATTGTTAATCGGAATGCCGAGTTCCAATTCCGTTGAGTTCGTTATATTTACTTACTTCGGAAAGGTATGGATCCACCTGTTCTAACCCTAGCTATGTGTTAAATTGTAAGACTTATATCACTAAGCCATTATTATCTCCAAGCAAAAAATTATAACAAAACCACGTGACCATAGCGAAAATTATTAAACCACGTGACCATAGAAGAAACGCATATATATAGGAAGTAGCTGACGACTAACGATCGTTATTTCTATTCTATCCTCTATTACTATTCGGACCGCTATTTATACATTATACTATTTTACTATATGGATTACTATTCGAGCGAGTATTATCGAGCAAGTACTATTAGTGCGAGTGATATTCGAAGGCGTCTGACACCGGTACTGTTCAACGGCGTTACTATAGTTGTATCTGCGATTACAAAGTCTCTACTACAACGAGCATTACAAAAGTGACAACGAGTGAATACTCGTTGTCACTTTCGACTTTTGACATTATAAAACAACTGTAAATCGAACAGACAATAATGACATAAACATGATGTTAGCATTCCACACTACTTCAAACAAAAGATTTAGACGGAAACCTTCATCAATACTAAAAAGAGCAATAACAGTGAACTTGAGAAACCCTTTTTTTCCTGGTAAATTGTTTTACGAGAAAGATGTTATAATAAGTTTCAACCGATAATAGCTGTTCGGTCAATGAATGCCGAATGTTTCCTTATAAGGAAACAGTTAATATTATCATTACTATTGCCATAGTAGTAGTAATAACAACAATACAAGAGTGTGCTGAACAGTTCTCAGCCTGACCAAGAAGGGATTAAAAAACAAATGATGTCTGGTCATTTGATCAGATGTTGGAATATGAGTCAGGCTGGAAACTTTTCAACAACGTCTTGTGTTCTGTTAGTATAACAAAATATTGGCACGGAAAGTTGGAAAGCAGAATCGGCGAATCGAGTTCAAATTCCGTCTTAGTTGGTTGCATTCACTTTCGCACAGATTACCCGTGCCAACCTTGAATCCATCTCTCCACCCTTAAGCTATAGGTTAAATAGCATGGCCGATTGGGCTGCTTTGAGTAGTAGCTACTCTTGGAGAAAGACAACTCTGAATTCGAAACTGTGGAGAGGGCAACGGGAATCCACTCTGCTGTCTTTCCCACGAAGTCATGGCAATTGACAGATAATTACAAAAATAAAGGAATCTGAGGAGAGCCATGATCGCTTGTCTAGAAATGCCATAACATCTTAAAAAATTATAGATAACTGGCATTTATATATGCCGTCCACTAGAGCGAAATATTATACAAGGGCGACATGAAAGTGGGAACCGACACGAACTAGGAAGAAACGTTGATCAACCTCTTTCGGAACTTACTTGTTGGAGACGTCTCAGACACGAGGGATTAGACCTAGCTCCCTCCTTAGAGGGGCGGCACTTGAATTATTGTCCGCGTTTTTGTTATCACAACGTTTTCTGTCGACCTTCTTCAGGGGCTTTCCGGAGTGGGAAATCTTCAGTGAATTTCCAACTGAACCTTTTATTTAATCTGATTGGCTAGGTTATTCGTAGCTCAGTCAGTCTAGAACACGTCGGATAGCGACGTCTCTCTCTCTCTCCCCCCCCCTCTCTCTCTCTTGCTCGCTCTCTCTGTCCAGGAGGATCGCAAGTTCGAATCCTGCCGGCGAGCGTATATTTTTCTGTAATAAGATCTCGAATATTCAGGCCGATAAGCGAAAATAAATAAATATACTGTTTAATAAATGAACGGAGCGTCTACTCAAATACGAGTATCCACTAAAAATAACTTTTCAAGTGATCAACACTGTCGGATTAATGAATAAAAAACATTCATTTCTTTTTTTAGAAAAAAGTTACTATATTCGTTGTTTATTTCAGGGATTTTCATACTGGTTCTGGGTTGTTAGGTAGGTACCACTTGGGGACAACATTTGCCACCACGGAATTCTCAGACTAACAGATCCGCTTTTCCATTTGACTAGCGAGAAATCTTTCTCCTACACACTCTCTCAGCCAATCTCTACATCATGACGCGTGGCTGGCTATATGTATAAATTCTACTTATTTATACTCTAGGCATCCCGCGGAAGCCTTTATAGTCGAGCATGTGCACTGAAACCCCTTAAAGGTTATACGGATTGAAGAACACCTAAAAACGACCGGAAAGTGCAACAACCGAAATTTTGTGATAACAACAACAAAGATGATGACAATAGTCTGAATGTAAATAATAATAAATCCTTATCCCAGAAAAGCCGGCAGAAAATTACTGAATTTCAAAATTAATTTTTAAAAAATTTCAAATTCACAAAAAAAATGTAATGGAGACTAATTTGCAACATCAAACATATTTAAATGAAAGCAAAATTAAATAAAACAATTTTCACATTTTTATTCGTAATAACAACGTTATCAGTAACAATGTTATCACAATTATATATCAAATGATGAAATGCTTACATTTAGATTTCACCTCTTTGAAAATTAAGCCACTCTAAAGAATTATAGACAATATTTTTCTCCTATACTGAAATACGCAAAAGTAATTATTCTTGCAATTAAAACCAAAACTGAAACTTTAGAAAAGATATTTAAATTTATTTACATTATTGCTGTGTCAGTTTGGTTCGGGCACGCGCATAGAATGAGATGGTGCGTGATTTTTAAGTTTTTCATGTTTCATAACTAACGATAACATCTGTTAGACGAGGTCTCCGGAGCGGCCAACCACTTGACCAAAAGAGGATCGAACAATACATGAATAAATGAAAAGTTTTGGGATCAAGTGACAACAAACGGGTCATTGAAGATTTCCGATCGCAAGTTAGTATTATCGGTCACAGTCTGGACTGAGTGAACCGTTCTTGGAGGGGGATAGACTGTCCCATGAAGTACTGCTGGTCTGTCCGTTGCCAAGTGAAGACCCAAGAAAGAAGTTGCCAGCCGATCGTCGTGATGTAGAGATTGGCTGAGAGAGTTGGTAGGAGAAAGATTTCTCGCTAGAATAGAAAAGCAGATCTGTTAGTCTAAGAATTCAGAGGTGGCAAATGTTGTCCCCAAGTGGCACCTACCTAACAGCCCAGAACCAGTATGTAAATCCCTGAAATAAACAATGAAATTTATTGGAAACAGGGATCGAGTCTTCATTTCTCGACGTGGTATTTGTTTTCACCTTTCATTTCCTTGTAAATGCGCAGAGGGCCTTACTCAGCTTTTGTGCACACACATACATATAAAGGAAAATAGAAATGCAACGTGGGGTAGCATGTATACAACTACGATCGGTCGCAGTGCCAAATATCACCTCTCAGGTTGTGATTATCGAAAGCTCCCTCTGGCCATTCTAGCGGGTCGTGTATTTGTTGATTTGGAGACTTTCTTGAAAGGTAAAAAAGTTAGAGGTATAAAAAAATAAACGCCGATGTAAAAACTGCTAACAACTTAATACCAAAAGCTGTCAAAGGTTGTAATCACTCTTGATTGATTTTCTATTGAGATCTTGGGGTGTTGAGAAAGTTAAGAACAGGATTAGATGTCATGCCTGTGTGTTGGAGATTCTTTCAATTTGAGGAGAGTGGAATTGAAATAAACTGCTTTCTCTGGATCCAACAGACTAAGCAACTGCGGCTCCGACTTATAGAGACATTTGTCCGGGGGAAATGACGTTGGTGGATGTTATCTTCACACAAAGACCTTCTGTAAGGAAACCAGATGGCTATACCGAAAAGTACCTTCGTCCAGACATGGCCCCGCTAAAAGTACCTCCGAGCAGACATGGCTCCTCCAAAAGTACTATCGACGAGACATGACCCCTCCAAAAATACCTTCGTCCTGACATGACCCCTCCAAAAGTACCTTCGACCAGACATAACCCCTCCAAAAATACCTCCGTCCAGACATGACCCCTCCAAAAGTACCTCCGACCAGACATAACCCCTCCAAAAATACTTTCGTCCAGACATAGTTCCTCCAAAAGAACCTTCGTCTAGACATGGCCCCTCTAAAAGTACCTTTGACCAGATTCTGGGTTTAGACATTTTGGTAAGAATCAATGTAAATTTGGTCGAGTAGCTCGCTATATAAATACTTCCCAGCCTTGGAGGAGTTTTGCAGAATTTTAATAAACACATCTTGTTGCCACTATTTCCTCGGGGCGAGAAGTGGTGGAGGGAAAATTCAATTGTACTGAATATTATTATTTATTTATTTGCTTTCTATTTAGTACAATGCGTTACTAAATCATTACCCGAGACTTGGAGTAAGGCATCGTAGTAAATATATGTATTCTGTTTGTAACAAAAAATTCTGTTGCTAAATGATGCCTAACATATACAGTTTTTTCTATTTTCTTGACATTGATAATACACTCTTGAGTAGAGGTGCATTTTTTAAAAAAATCTTTTGTAAACAGAAGCTACCAGGTTTCTTCTTAATGTTCGTGTTTCTACCATTTTTTTAAAAATTATACTCAGTGTATAACAGTACTTTTAAGGTGCTAATTTATTTCAATTTTAACTTCAACATTTATATATTTTATCATATTCTTTAACAGTTATCTGATGACACTGCCATCATCATCTTATAACCGTGCTTGTCCCTACCTTCGTTAGTTCGCACGCCGTTACGTCCTGCCATTACCTCATATATAATGGACTATTCCGCGTTTTGATCGGAGGGAAAGGGGAGAAAAAATATTACTTGGTTTCAGTGTAAGAAAGAAAGAAGGAAAGAAAGCAAGAAAGCAAGAAAGAAAAGTATTTCAAGGCTTGCAGTGAAATGAAAAAGTTGTCAATTTAAAATCTTTTCATTTGTACCAACTTAATTCTTAAAAATAACAACCAGCATTCATATTTATGATTGTTATTGCAATATTTTGTTAAAGTTGTTAAGCTCAAATATTTAACAATGCGATTGGTGAATTTCTACGGATATTTTATTATCGTAGAACTCGCCATGAGCTAACTCAATCATCAACTTAAGAATTCAGATTCATCAGAAAATTTAAATAGGAAAACCGTGAAAGTTTCACCGGTTCTTGTTCTTGTTCTTCTTGTTCTTCTTGTTGTTATTGTTGTTGTTGTTCTTCTTCTTCTTCTTCTTCTTCTACTTCTTCTTCTTGCTGCTGCTGTTGTTGTTGTTATTATTATTATTATTATTATTATTATTATTTCCTTTGATTTCTGGCGTGTACACATTTATTTCTGGGTCCCTAAGGTTAGAAATGGCATCATGACACTTTCCACTGAAAAAAAGAACAAAAAAAAAAACCACATATTTTACAAAGTTAAAGCCCTTCATAAAGTGTGGGCTGTATTTGTGAGAGCAATTTTTTGTATTTCTTTGAGGCATGGGCTTCCAGGAATCCCTTCAATTAGTCTACTGGAATCTTTTCCAACCAATCCTAGGGCTCCAACTACAACAGGGATTGTTGATGTTCCCATGTGCCACATTTTATCATTATTATTATTATTATTATTATTATTATTATTGGCGTTTAGTTATTTCTGCCGGGTGATGATAGTCAGATTTCAGCTTCTACCCGCAGTTTTGAGAAACAAAACTTTTCTTAGCGCATAAGCGCTATCACATTTATTATTATTATTATTATTATTATTATTATTATTATTATTATTATTTCCTACGCTCTTTTCCATTATCTCCTTATCTCTTTATTGTTTCGCCCGCATCTCTCTCTTTCTTTCTTTCTTTCTTTTTGATGTCGCTCTTCGTTTCTTTGTTACCTCTTTAGCAGACGACAGAGACGTCAACAAGGGCACAAAGTATTTGTCATGGGACGAACAAAAAATATCACAGATAAGAAAAGAAAGTAACCGGTGGGGCATTACAAACCGGTATTTTTTATTTTCTATTTTTTCTTACCTTTTCCTTTAGAAGGAAAAAATAATAATGTTAAATAACAAGGAAGACTAATGTTTGATATGAATGGGACAGAACATGGGAGGGGAGATAACTCATGCGGTAAGGTCAGTGATCAAAAGAACAAAGGTATGAGATAAACGCTAAAATGATACTCCGACTACAAAATCAAATAAAGAGGTTGATCGTATGTATCGACATGCATGGATTACTGACAGAAGATAAAGTATATTTAATACAAAAAAAAAAAACAACTTTTCTTTTCTTTATTTTGTCATTTGAGGATGAACAGTTGTTCCAGCTATTGTTCGAGATTTTGTTATTTCGCACTCGGCTCTTCTTACATTCATGTTTTCTTCAATCAATTTACTCGCTTTATTCAGCGTGTACTCTTTGGTGATTTTTTCTGTTAAATTCACCCAAAAATAAAAAGAATTTATATTTATTAAAATTCACACCAAATTCTTCCAGTGCGAGACTTCCATTGCACTCCAGTTAGGTTGACCTTTGTCCTTTACGATCGCCAGAAATGTGGGCGACTTGGGTGCGCTATTTCTAAGTGTGGGTTCTACATTCGCGTTCATCCCGATAAACAAGCCAAAAAACAGATTAAAATATATTTTTTTTTAAATTGAAAAAAATTCCTTGTAAGTACATCGAATATGATCCGAACTTACAAAATGTTTTTTAACTCCCTGATTTTTGGTAATTTTTTTTATTCTGAGGGTTGGAGTTGATGCAAGGCAAGCTAAACAAATTTTTATTTAATAAGAGTGCCAAAAATTTAATAAAAATAAACAAACAAATTTTGATTTAAATTAAACCAGTAGCGTAGCTAGTGATTTTGCCGCCCGGGGCGGCCCTCAAATTTGCCATCCTCCCCAGGAATACAATATTACAATGTACATTAACCCCTTATAGGTAATATATATATATATATATATATATTAACTAGTCGAGGAATATAAATGAAATAATAATAATAAAAGCATAAGAATATTAATCTACAACCCAGTGTGTCTGAAGATTTTAATTGATTTTTCTAATAATTTTTATCGTTCAAAATATATATATATATATATATATATATATATATATATATATATATATATATGACGTATTTTCGTCGGCAAATTTTCATTTCAATGTGCTTAACAAGACATAAATATTTTATTTGTGGTCCAGTCGTTAAAAGAATTACATATATGGAAAGTGAATAAAAGAAGCATTCTATTTATGTTTTTGTGCCTTTAGACATTGAATATTTTTATACTATTTTTTATGACAGTTTCTGCAGTATTTTCACACATACTACAAATGGGATAAGTCCATGTTTTTGTTAACATGGTATTTATAACTCCCAACTGATAAGTTATGAAATAAAAGTACAATTGTGTTTATTTATTTAAAAAAAAATAAAACTGAGTATATGTCAAAAAACGAAGACGTTACTTTTTTTTTCTAAATCGGGGAATCTTTGAAAACTTTTTATGATATTAAAAGAAAGATAACTTGTTTTTGTTTATATACCCTCTGTTTTATTTAAAAAGAAATAAAAAAAAAAACACATTGTACATTTAATTCATAATTTATCAGTTTTTTTAATATTTATTTCAATTCTAACAAGTGAGGAGTCATAAATTAAATGCCAAATTAACAGTTCGTTTTTCTTTTAACAATGTAAAAAAATTCAATGTCTTTTTAATTTATTTTGTTTTACGTAGTTGAAGTTATTATTAGCAAAGTAGTAGACTAAGAATTAAAAGTCAGATAAAAATTAATTTCACTTTTAAAAACTGAAATAAATGTTATACTTTTAATTCTTAGTCTATTTTGCTTAATAAAACTACAACTATCTAAACCAAAAATAAAAATATTGCATTGTTTTACTACCGTGAAAACTTGTAAATTGAAAAATTGAAAAAAATGCTCATTTTTGAACTTTAAAGAAGTTTCTGCACTTAAAAATATATATTAATTTTCAATTTTCTTTTAAATTTCCGTTCGATATTTCCGGAAAAATTAGAATGCTTGTGATAACCTTAAAGCATTGGAATTATCTCAATTTATTTATCTATTTTATAATTTATTAAAAGTGACGATTTTATATCCGTAAAGCTAGGCCTATAATAAGATAAAAAGAAAACAATTGGTTCACTTATTTATTTATTTTTCACTAACAGTTCACAGTCATGAAAAATCAAAATCAAAGAACTGACGCCAAAGTCTGGACTTCTCACATATGTGTGAAAAATCCGTGGATTCACTAAATTCACTTAATCCGACCTTACATCAAGCTCTTTAAAAATGTTCAAATTTTTTTCATACCTTTTGCTTACGTCTTGTAAGCGGAGTTTATCCCCAGCAGCTGACACCACGTTTTGGGGACAATTTTTTTTTTTTTTTTTTGTTATTGCTGGCTGGCTGTGTGGCTTTAAGCCAGCCATATGAAAGACAAATTGGCTTCATTTGAACCCTATCTTCTTCTTTATCGCGGCTTCTTTTTTTATTTGCAAAAATTATTAAAATTATGTTAATGTTTTTTTTTCTTTTCTGAAAGTGCCGTCCGGCGCGGACCTACCCCCTCCCCACACCCTAGCAATGCCACTGTTTAAAATTTCTAATTTAAAAAGAGTGCCAAAAATGCAATATTAAACAAACAAACTTCGATTTAAAGTTTTCTAATTTCTTGAGGTGAATTAATATTTGCGATAATTAACGTTACATTATTTGGAGTGAATTAACAGAAAACATCCCTCTTTTGTGCAAAATACAAGACCTGCATGAATGAAACAGGAACTAGGAACTTTTCAACTTGTAAAATAAGCGTGCCAGTTCAAATAAACGTTCCGCTGGGGATTTCTATAGAATTTATAAAGTTTTTTAGGTATGGAATAAAAATGTTGAAAAAGTTATATTGTAACGTGTTTCATCCACTAAAAGGACAGAAGTAATGATCTTATTGATCTCTAATTATATTTATGTCAGGGTGGAGGGTGTGATATAAATAGAAACGTCGGTTATAACCTGAGAGGACGAAACGCATTGCATAGAATTTTTTTCACTTTGTCGTTCAATTACTTAACGCTCTTCTCATACGCAGACATTTTTAGGTATCTCCACAGATTCGCGATACGTAAAGGTTTAAAATGAATTTTAAAAAAAATGAAAAATCTTTCTTGAAACTTTTGTTTTAGTTTTAATTCCAAGTTAATAGATTAAATTTGATATTTCCAATAAGCAAAATAGTCTTACACTTGCAGTAAAAGTAGACGCTATCTCCGCCTGCGGCAAAATAACACAGGTCACATGACTTAAGATTTTCATTCATTGTGCAATTGTTACAAGTCAATAGATTCCGACAATTGGCCTAGGCTGCTGGGGGATGGGTTATTTTTATTGAGTTTTTATCTCCCTACGAGAATAAATAACTAAACATGTAGATGTTATCTCCACCTGTGGCAGATCGCACAATCACATGACTTCAGAATTTCAGTAACTGTGCGTTTTTAAAGGCCGACACATTCCTCGCGTGTAGCCCAGGTTGTTGGCGTTTTACCGAGTCACCATCTCTAGACTGATGGCCTACCAAAGATAAAGTACCAAGTCTACCTTGTTATTTAACTCATTGGCTTGGGAGAGAAGAGATGGATTCGGACCTTTCTGAAGACTACCTGTGCGAAATGAACGTAACGAACTCGACCAGAACTCGAACTCGACCTGCCGATTTCTCCTTCTGAACAGCTAACCGTTACACATTTATATTGTCAGTCGAGTTGTAACTGTAACTCTGCTCCAAATTATTTACTCTATGAATTCTTTTAATTGCTATGGTTTTGTAATGTTTTTGTTTTTTTTCAGCTCTCCACACCAAAAAGCAAAGTGTACAGATTTTGTGGGAGGCTGCAGAATATGCCACGATCTCGCCAAAATTTAGAATTTCCCAACACCCCTGTCACTCTCCGATTATTCATCAACTTCTCGACACCCGAGACTTCGTCAACGTGGCTACCTACTACAGCCATCACGAGCACAAGTGATTCTTCTGTTTCCAGCACGTCTCAAGTCAATGTTACTACAGTGACAAATGTTCTACCCGATGTGAAAATAAGCCTTGATTTCACAACATTTTCTTGTAAGTATGAAATGTAGGTACCTCCACAGATTTGCTAAAAAAATTAGCATATTATGATGAAAAAAAATGGATGAAAATTAATAAAAACATAGTTTAATCATCAAAATGTTTATGCTATTATTAAGAGGAAATACCAAAGGATTTTTTAGTTATTATACTTTTTATTCTTTTTAGAACGTTCGAAATATTGGTTAAAAATCTTGTTTTTCTTCCGTCGGTGTGTGTGTGTGGGGGGGGGGACATCAGTATAGGATTTTTTAGCGTTTTTTGCAGTGAAAAATACATTGATTTGGAAAATTTTTGCAAAAATCAAATAATAGGATTTTAATGACACGTTCAAGACTTATTCACAAATTGATGAAATTATTTAAAAAAAATATTTCTTGTTACAAAATCTTGCTAAAAACATTTTTTATATATCTGCTACCCCCACCCCCATCCACTTATTCAAGAAAGAAATGTTACCTTCATGCTAGTTGCTGATTAGCCAATTCACGGACCAATAAAAAGACCCCGCCATATCTTCTTTCTTTTCCTTTTTTCCTACCGGGCCGTCAACAGATCCTCAAAATAATAAAACTTAATTATTCAAAAAAAAATAAAATAAAATAATAATAATGAAAAATAATTGTACTAAGCTACGCACCCTAGTAAAACCAACTGTACTTTGTACCCCTTACCTGTTTGCACTTCTTCCCAAAATTTAGTTTAGATCGATCAATGTATAGTTATTTAGAGGGTGGGGGACGGACTAACGGAAATCACTGAATTTGATAGATAGATAGATAGATAGATAGATAGATAGATAGATACGTGCCGTAAATGAAAACGACTGGGTTCTAAATATATTTTATCCAGTTATTACTTTTTGCTTTGCTCTTTCTCGGAGTCAGTCTTTTCAACTATTGGCTTCGTAAATGTCTTGAAATAGTCGGTTTTAATAATAATAATCATAATAATAATAATAATAATAATAATAATAATAATAGGTGGGATGTGGCAAGCCTCTCGCTGCTCTATCGCATGGAAACTACTCTGACTAGCTACATTACTTGGTTCCGCCAGTCCTAACCTTCACGGCAAGGACACGCCGTGCCACTTACTTCGTAGCAAACCACCCTCATTCCCCACCCCCGTATTACATCGGTTAGAAATAAATTTCACTCGAACAGCTTCTTCCGCGAACCACTGCACTATGGAACCGACTTCCAAGAGGATGTTTCTCCGATCACTACAATATTAACCTGTTTATGTCTAGGCTTAACTGTTGTCTTCTCCTTCTAGCCGTATAAACTGCTTTTAATGTAACCTTCTATTTCGAGTTCCCCCGGGTTTTGTACAGGACGAACCTCATTGTATAATAATAATAATAATAATAATATTAATAATAATAATAATAATAATAATAATAATAATAATAATAATAATATTTCCCCAATTGTTCGAAGTAAGTAACCATTGTTGTCGTCTGCCATTTCACATTACTACAAATTAGTCAAGCTGACCCGGAAAAAAAAACCGAAATTAACCAAATAAATGAAAATAATCTTTTGGTTATATTTTCTTCAAACTATATCGAACAAGTAAAAAAAAAATTGCTGAATAAATTTTTATTAATAATACAGACATTCGAAAATGATTCTCCCATGGTCAATTCTACGTAGCTATATCCAAAGTAGAAAATTCAAGTGGCTATAACATAATGACAAAAAGAACTTTAGAAAATGGACGTTTTGCTGAATATGTTATATATACAGAATTTTTATAGTGGTTAAAGAACTTTTGTTACAACTTAATTTTCTCTGTCCGTCGAACGAGTATTTGACTAAATGCATGGGTTTTTCAATCCTATAAAAAATCAATATTTTTAAATAATTTCTTCATGTTCAGTTCTAAAGAAGAAAAAGTTATTTTATAAGCCAAGATGACATTTATTTTACGTTTTCTTTAATTGTAAACATACTGATATTTTTCCTGTTAACTTATGTCTGAATTTTAACAAAACTGGTATGAATTCATTCTATACAAACCATATGAATTAAAAAAGAAAACTTTATCGACAGAAACATTGTTTATATAAGGCCATTTTTAAAATTTGAAATAATAATAAATATCAACGATTAAATATTTATTGAAATATTCTTTGAAAAATTGTTATGCAAATTGCATGTTTCAGCTTATGTTTCATATGCCATTTATATAAAATGCTAATCGCAGACTGTTTCACGATGAGGTCTACTATTCACTCCTTACCTCTCAGTTGCGTCTCTGTCTTTGGGCAGAGTGCAACTCAATTGCGGAACCGTTGGAGGACAAAGGCTCAACTGAGGAAAATCAGACTCTGAGGTTCCCAGCCCTAGGGGACAGATGCCCGAAGCTGCACCCTCTCTTTGCAGTAGAGACAGGGATCGGTGCTAGCATTGAGGCCAGCGCAACTGACGGTTGCGGGGACTCGGGGAATTTTTGTCCTTGTTCCGCGTGTACACACTCAGGTTCCCCACATTAAAACCAACCTCATATCCTATCCCGTCTCAGTGGGGAGTCCAGGGCAAATATCTATTATTAGCCTTTATATATATATATATAGTATTTACATTAGTCGGACTATTGTCCTCACCTTTGTCGCTATATTTGTCACAACGTTTCGGCCGTTGTACGCTCCGGCCTTCTTCAGGTGGTTGGAATTTCGAACTGAACCCTTTATTTCGGTCACTGGGGTAGACTGTTCTAGTTCCACGAGCCATGTTTGATGGATGTCAGTTATCAGTTATCTCCTGCTAATTTTCCCTCTGAAAGTTCTCCACTGCCTTAACCGGGGATTGCACTCACACTCTTTGGGTCTGTCACTGGATCTAACCAACGCCTTTATCCACTGTGCCATGTATCACTAACAAATAGCGGACAGAGCGAGGCTGAAAAATATTAATACTCGGTTCCGGCAGTACCCCCTCATTGCACGAAAAAGTGGGGTCGTTTGTAATACCAATGCTAGCGCAACCGACGTTTGTGGGAGCTAGGCAATTTTTGGCCCAGGTTTTACGCGCCCGAGTGCTTCACATGAAACCAACCTTGTGTCGCATCTTGTCACCGTGGGAAGACAGGTAAATGCCATGAAGGTTGCTTTGTTCTACTGGTATGTTGGGTACTCGCTTTAGACTTACGCGAAATTATGACAGGTGATGGTTGAAATGGCTGACTGTAGAGACTTCAGTTTGATTTTAATGTATTTAATCGAGGTTCACTGGTGAACTCGATGACTGTTTGTCTAGTGTCTTCAATGTCGCGAGCGGGTCTTTAAGAAGTCAGGGTGGATACATGACTCAGCAATTTTTGGTCGTGCTTTTACTTTAGCGGCAACGTCGTGATTGGCGCCTATGTTCAAATTGTATTTTATATTTTGGGGGGATTTGTTTTATGAGCCGGATGCGACACTCGCAGTTCCTGCGCCGAGAGCGAATTTTTTAAAAATTTCTAATTTTGTTTTCGTAGCGTTCACATCCGGCCGACATGTTTTGATGTGCAGTGAATCGGAAAGTAATCTAATTCGAAGCTGAGTATAACATCGAGAAGAAAGTTCCTTGCTGGATTTTCAAATTGCTTGTATAGCTAATTAATAATAAAAGTCGTAACGTGGTAAATTCATATCATTGGAAAATTGAAAAAAAGTTGTTGAATTAATGAGCAACTCTGAGAAAAGATATTATTCCGTCGTTTAGATCGTGTTCTTAGATTAATGGCATTGCTGTATTTCCTTAAAGGTATAACTGTATGCATATCTTCGGATTTTTTGACATAACTACTGATCTCACGCCTTCGTGGCTTGGAGGTTCAGTGGAACCTCGAGAACCGAGGTTACACTGTACTTCTTTTCTACTAAAGGTCACTCAATACAAGTCTCGAGTGCCACTCAAATTAGAGGAGTACTATTAAAATGGTTATAATGAATGAGGTGTGATGTGAGTGAAAGATGGGATGGTTTGAATTGAAGATTATGAGGGTAAGGTGTATATATTGACCCTGGACTTGAAGAGGTTAAGATTGTAGTGTAACAGAGAGAGAGAGCCCCCCCACCACCACCACCAGGTGGGTTTATTAATCAACGGTTCCAAAGGATTGGGATGAAGGTACTAATTAGTTGGGTAGAAGGGATTTCGGAGTAATTCCAGAAATAAGTTTTTCTTATTACTTAGTTGTTTCTAGGATTGAATTAATTATTAACTAGGTGGATTAATTCCAGAGCAATTAATGGACGGGTTCGTTATGTAAAGCTTGTGATAAATGGTGAATTGGATTTTGGGTGGTCAGCCGGGCGAAATAAGGCCAGAGCCCTCAGACGAGATAAGTGCTTTTCGCCGGTGGACGTGGACGTGGACGTGGTCTGCGGAAAACCCAGCAGGGAGTCCGAATCCGATTTCAGTACCTCTTGAAAACTGGGTTCCCGCGGAGTTTCGGAGAGGAGGGGGAAACACATGGTGGTCCAGGCGATTTGCATATTAAAATTTGTGGGCGGTGCCTAAAAACTGTTTAGCTCCGCCTCTCTCTATATAAGCGGCCTGCATGCTTGAGTTGGGCAGATGAGATCGAGAGCCGGCGGAGAACGAGATCGCAGATGAGGTCGCAGATCGAGAACCGACGGAGATGAGATCGGAGATCAGATCAGATCGGATTGGAGAACGCGTCGGAACGCGGCAGAGACCAAGGAAAAACGAAGAGAGAGAACGAGGTAGTCCGCAAAGGAGAGCGCGTCAGAACGAGTCAGTCCGCGGAGAGAGACCGGAGAAAAGCGCGAGAGAGAATGCGGAAGAACGCGGAAGAAAACGCGGCAGAAACGGCTTAGTGGGTCTTGCTGGTCTGTTGGTTGCATGCGTCAAGTACCAAGAGATAGAAATAGAACCCGTGCGAATCGAGATAGCTTCGTCAACAAAGCTGAGAAAGCCGACTGCTATATCGGAAGGTGCAGACGAAGATCCACGAATTCTCTCCCTTAGATCAGCCGAATTTTCTATCGGCATAATTGTGTCTTTCTCTTTCTGTGACGTTCCGACCCAAACGAGTGAACCTCGTTAAGACAGTTTGTATTCGTGCAATTTCTTTGATAGTGACATAAAAACATTAGCCTTAAAGGGCTCTTTGTATAGGAACCGAAAATGTTGCTTATTTCTTTCTTCTTTGTGCCCTTTTCTGCACGAATAGCGATTTCTTTCAGCGTGGAGTCATTTAATTCGTCCTACCGCCGGATCGTCCTGAAGGATCGAAATATTGCTGTTCAGATCAAAAATACACAACGTGGCGGATTGTGGTGGTTCCTTCAGTTCACCGGAGCAGGACCGGGTGGTTTACTTTTCGGCCAGAACCACCGGAGAGACAGGACAGAGCTGTAGCCGACAGGGCTGCTACGTCAAAGTAGTGTTCAGTGAAGCATCCACGCAGGTGTCTGTTTCATAAAGTAGCAGTTCCCGGTGGGGGGATTAAGTGGAACTTTTTCTTTATCTTTGGAATACGGACGAAATGAGGATGATTCGACTCCGTAGAAGTAGCTTGGTAATATCGGTAGCGTGTTTAGTGGAATCAGCGGGTCGAGTTCAAATTCTGACTTTGTATGTTGCGTTTACTTTCGTTATGAGTTAAATCGTAGGGTGGGTTGACTTCTCTAGCCTTGGGTAGTAAACAGTCTAGGAGAATTCAAATCACGGAGAAAGCAACGGGAATTCACGACTTTACCTGTGGTGAGCCATGATCTTCTACATCTTGAAGTGACATAGATTAAAATTAATAATAATAATAATAATAATAATAGCTTGGATAGACTTTAAAGAAATTATAAAAAATGGGTCTTCAACAATATATCTTTGATTAACCGGGAAGCACGTTTAAGAATTTGGGAGATAAATTTTGTCTAAAAGCGTTCGCTGGATTCTTATCGTTGAACAAAAATAAACTATGTTGGGTTAACGCATTAGAATAAAAACAATGAAACGCTAAACTGAACGGAAGCGCCCTGGGTTGAGATAAATAAGAACAACTTTTAAACAGAAGCTACAATACATGAAGAGTATATTTACATCGGAGATATGATATCATAACAATGAAAGATTTGTTAAGGATTATGTGGAGGTTAAACGATATAGCAGTATATGGTCGTATCAAATAACAGTTTAAAAAGACTAATAATGATAATATGATACAGTTGTGCAAACGCTAAGATATGATAACCAAAACGATTTTAAGGGTTAGGTGAACGCTACATATTTATTGTGAGTTGTTAGTATTTAATATGAGGACATTACTAAGATAAGCGGGAGAAAAGTCAGCGGAAAGATGAGAAAGCAAAGAACAAGAGAAAGGAAGAAAAAAAAAACGAAAGTTAACAGATTAGAAAGCTAATTATTTCGATGCGTTGAATGGGAAATCTTGCGAATTTGTCTCATTACTCTTCTTCTATAAACACTGACAGGCTCTGCGCTGACTTCCGTAAAAAAAAAAAGATCGAGAAATGCTCTAGTTCAGTGATTCTCTACCGCCGTGCCGCGGCACACTAATGTGCCGTGCGATCCTCTCAAGTGTGCTGCAAAATATTGTCACGGCATGCATATAGTCATTTTCCAAGCACAGCTTAGATGTGACACAAGGCCGAAAGTAGGGGGCACTCAGTGAGGATCGAAGGGTATTTGGGCGTAGCTGAATGTGACCAACCCGACTGGAATTTGAACTCTGTTCTACGATTTTGCATTCCAAGCCTCTATCACCACCCGCACATCCATCCTTAAACGAAGTGCGTTTTGTTTTTCCTTTTTTTTGTTTTAAGCAAAATATTTAATACAGTTTCTACATTTTGATTTTTAACTTCCTTCCTTCCTGTGCCTAGTAAATCATGGGGAGGGGATTAACCCACATATTAAGAGGATTTTTTACCAGCTATATCCACTTCCTACGACTCCTGCAAAATAACATGTTTTATACTTCAAGTCACCCCCTCGACCTCGATAAAACCGAAGACGCTACTGGTACCAACTTATTTTGACCCCCCCACCACCACCACCAAACTAAGAATTCGCAAAAGATTTCTGCTTCCTTTGTTATTAAGACCCTCTTCCGACTTATCACGTACGTGAAAGTACTCGTGCTACTCTAGCCAATAAGGATTTTGAAGTAGATGGCGACCAGTATTTCTGGTTTGCATATTTACGAAGACTAGTACGTCATGTCCCCTTTCACATAAATACAGTAATAAATACTGTATGTTGGTCTGCATTCGGAGACTCGTCTCCAGCTGTGCTGGTCAAACTCTCTGCCTCTGGGCAGAGAAGATCCCCAGACGAGACTATGTCAAAGGGCAGAGTCTCGGCTCGGGAAACAGCTACCCAACCACGTTTTATACGGGGTCGAAGGGGAATTTTTGGCCGAGCCTACGGGCTTGGAAACCCCACATTAAATTCGGCCTTGTGTCACATCTGACCGCGTGGGGGCGGTTGGTAGATATCCTGCAGTTGGAGATTCGTCTCCCGCTGTGTTGGTCGGACTCTTTTCCTCCGAGCAGGGAAGATCCCCAGACGGAAGTCTCGTCTCGAGAGGCAGCTGCCTGACCCCGTTTTATACGAGGTTTACGGGGAATTTTTGGTCGAGCCTAACAGGTTGGACACCCCACATTAAATTCGGCCTTGTGTCACATCTGACCGCGTGGGGCGTTTGGTAGATATCCTGCAGTTGGAGATTTATTGTGGAATTCACTTGACACACTTCTAGCAGTTGACTACTTCTACGCGGCGCTGGCGAATCTTATATGTGTTGTTCATTACCAACCTTCGTGTGATTATTCTATTCAGTAACCTTCCCTAGGTTACAAGAGTTTTATTCACTTTCGCACAAATACTCTGTCAAAGATATGAGACCATCTCTTCTCCGCTTCAACTCTTCAGCAGATTGGACTATTTAGCCTTAGCTAGGAGAAGGACAGCTTTGAATTAAAAAAATGTCTTATGTAGACCTTAGCGAAGCACATGCTATACAGCCAACGAAAGGTTTGTAGAATTCACAATGACATTATGATCCCGACTAAAGTCATTCTGGTGGATGGATAGTATATATGCATGTATGTGTTTATGCATGTGTGCGGACGCATTTATATATACATATCTTTTTTAAGCATCTGTGCATTTTAAGGGAGGTTTGACGTATAGTAACAAATATTAGCACAGAAAATAAGTTTAGGTAATCGAGTTTGAATTTCAGTTGACATTAAGAGACACAGACAGACAGACAGAAATAGATTTAAAAATCACTAAAATAAAATTAACTGAAGGGATATAGCATTTAAAAATATACATACCGATCAGTTATATATCGATCAGTTCGGTTCATTCCGTAACCCCACTTTTTTTCCTATGGTATTGAGTCCTGGGTATGGCAATACACTACACCAGACAGCAAGGCCTCTGATCAGGAGATTGGAGGCTTTGAGGAGTGTGAAACCACTTCTTAATTGCTGCTGTTCCCAAGTCAACCCTTGCCCGGGGGGGTAGCACCTGTCAGGGTCCCAGCTATGGGCAAATAGTGAACACCCAAACAAAAACAAAACACTAGAAAGTATAAAAATACATTTTTATTATAAAAATACCAGCAATATATTTTAATATGAAAAATTACCAACAATGCCTATTTATAGTAAAATTACCAACAATGCCTATTTATAGTAAAATTACCAACAATGCCTATTTATAGTAAAATTACCAACAATGCCTATTTATAGTAAAATTACCAACAATACTTTTTATAGCAAAACGACAAACAATGCATTTTATCTGTAGTTGAAGGCATACAATTGCGTTCAAAATATTTCGGATTTAACATTAAATAACCCATAGAGGTAGATATGCCACTAAACAAAATCAACCAACCCACCTATGGTATTAGATACCTGAAGAAGGCTTCTATGTTATAATAAGCCCGAAACTTATCCCTGCACCATCTTGATGGTATCCACAAACAGCGAGCCTCTAACCCTTCCGCTGCATCTACCCACCAGCAGCTATATGTTAATTAGCAGGATAGACTCTTGCTGTCTAACCTTGAGTGATAGACAGTCAACGAACAGGCCTACTACTCTGATTTCAAAACTATAGTAATGGCAATTGGAAATCACTCCGTTGTATTTCACAGGGAGTCATAGCAGTTCATGGATAACGAAGGAACGGAATCTGTGGAGAGCCATGATCGCTTATTACCTCAAGGGCCATACTATTAAAAGAAAATCTCTGACAATCTAACAGTTTAGAAATCTTTATGCAATTTATAAGCATATACGTCAAGCATAACTAATTTTCAATTAAAATATGCAAAATATCCTAGGACTTTTTTTAAAAAACTTACGCTTTTTTCTTTTTATAAAACATTTTTGTTTGTTTTTAAACTTTTTTCGTCTGTACTGATAAACAGATGACTTATATATAATTTATACACTAAAGCACATCTCTACTGTACGTATCTATTTAGATATGCGTTGGTTAAACTAATTGTGACATAAGGTCATATTAATGGAACATTAGTTGCGTCATCGTCCTACAGCAGACACTACGTATTCACTTTCTGGGGTAAAGACACGGTGCCAGGCTAGAGCCTAACGACTATCGTTAGTTTGTGCGGCGTTCTATACTGACCATATGACAGATTCAGTTAAGTTTAAAATACGAACTTGGTGTAAATTAGTCACATTATTTCGAAAGCATGTTATCAGGCCAGAAATATTAATGGTTGGCAGAACCCTCCTTGTGTATAATTAATCAAATTTTGTAACTGGCAATGTGAACAGTTTCTTTTCCAATATAAAGGGTAAGTTTTTCGTAAAAATAATTAGCTACGTGAGATTACCGGAAGTGGAACATGGTGTCGCAGGCTAAAGGAATCGATTATTATAAGGAGTCATAGGGAGTCATAAGGGCGGGAAATGTGATAAGAAGCGGAAAAAATGACCATGTTCCTTATAGGAGGTGACTCAGTAGTCACCAAGTGTATTCTGACCAATGTGATTAGTATCAATATAATTTTTTTTGACGTTCAAAAATATTCAAGGGCATTCAGATTCGCGGCTCATTTGGTAGTGACGCAGATCTGGAGCCCATGTTGCTTGTTTTAGAACACCTCCAAGCGAGGCATTTTTCAAACATCTTTAAAGTTAATTAAAACCTGACGACCTGTGTGCGTAGCGTAGCGTTTATTGACGTGGAAAGTTCAAGTTTAGACTGAGATCATTGCATTCACTTTCACACACATCCGCTTCGAAAGTTATGAATCCATTTCTTCTTCCTCCCAGCTACGAGTTAAATAGCAGAGCAGAGTGAGCTCTCTAGCCTTGGTTGGCAACCAGTCTAGGAGAAGGACAATTCTGAATTCAAAACTATATACAAGTTTTATTGGTATAGAAACCACAACAGCAATACAAGCGTGGGGAGTCTGTAGCCCTATAAGCCAGGAGTTTACTGGTACTGGGAAGGAGGAGGAGTATGGAAGCGGAAAGACTGATATTAGGTTTCAAAAATTATGAATGGGCTCCTGCTCTAGAGCTCGTCTTGCAATTCAATGCTGCTGTTAAGAATTCGGTCCGCACTGTTTCAGTTGTAACCTTTATTGCTTAAAGTAGTTAAATATTTATACAAAATACTTGGAGTTTCTGAATTGATAAGGCATTTACACGAAGCGAATATGGTGTGTAGCGAGAGTTAAGGAGTGTGTTCTCGTTCAGGTGGTTGGCGCCGAAAGAGAGCGAGGATTTCAAAAATCGCGCCGCATATATCTTGCGATAATCTCATAAATCTAAAGTAGGTCAATATATTTAAAGATTTGTAGCTCAAATAATTCAAATTGTACGAATTTCGTTTTTAAAAAACAAAAACAAAAACAAAACACTTCTGGTGCTCCTGCTATATATTTCTCAGTTCTCTAGTTATCAGTGTTATATTAAACCCACTGTAAAATTTAATATTAATGTTGTAGCATACCTACGGACGATAATGAGTATGTCCCCATTCACATAAATACAGTAGTAAATACTGTATGTTGTTCTGTAGTTGGAGATTCGTCTTCAACTGTGCTGGTCAAACTCTCCGCTTTAAATTTAAATTTAAATTCAGCCTTGTGCCACATCTGACTGCGTGCTGTGGTTGGTAGATATCCTGCAGTTGGAAATTCATTGTGGAATTCACTTGACTCACTTCTAGCAGTTGACTGCTACTTCTACGCGCCGCTGGCGAAACTTATGTGTGTTGTTTTTGTCCTAAGTATTATCGTTCATTACCAACCATCGTTTGATTATTCTATTCAGTAGCCTTTCCCTTGGTTACAACAATTAATTATGAAATGAAATAAAACTCCGGTAATAATCATACGTTTCTACTAATGTCCCCAAAATGAAACGATGATCGCTAATGATTTAAGGTAATTTAAAAGGGTGTCTTTCAAGTTTATTTATCTCGTTATTGATTATGCAATCAGCTATTTTCCCCATAATCGATTTTCTTCCGTGATGACGCTACATGCGTTTAAACCAATTCATTCACTTTCGGTATTTCTAAACATCTACTCGAATGCCGGTTTGCCTGAGCTGGACAATGAGAACGAGCACCTACTGGCCTACAAAATAGCTCAAAATGGGTTGTGCCACATGACCACGTGATCACCTTATGACCACGTGTCTCACCTCTGCCTGTCAACACACACATACACACACTATGCGTCCCGGTCGCGACCCTGGCACCACTGAATATGGTTGGGTGTAGAAAGCGAATGTTTCGGCGCTCTAAGCGAATCACCCTTAGGGTCGCACTATCCTAAAGCGTGCATACATGCGGCTGGGGAACGCTTGTGAATCCAAATTCCCACTGAAACTGAATTTACACGTCTCGTCTAAAATGAATACGATCTCCGTGCGTGTTCGGGACTCGCCGTTGGAACCATGATTGGTTAGCACTTACTGACTCAATTTCATCCGACCGCCGAGCTTCGTCAGCTTTCGTTCAGGATGCGGCAGATTCGTTTGATGGAACAGGCTCAACCGATCTCGGCTGAATGCCGCAACAAGTACAAGTAAGTAAACTTCTACTAAAATTAAGCACGACGCTGATTCTGATCAATCAAAACTGTCTTCAGAAAGAACTTTTCATGAACTGCTTATTGAATGGACAGCAATTTTCTGATTAGCTGAAACGACATATTTAGTTTCTGATTGGTTAGAAAAGATGAATGACGCAATTCAAATTCTTTTAAGCTGCGATATTTCTATTGCACAGAACTCAATTTTAAGGAGGTGCTTACGACCATATCACGTTGAAACACCGGTTCTCGTACGATCACCGACGTTAAGCAACATCAAGCCTAGTCAGTGTCTAGATGGATAACTGCTTGGGAATTCCCGGTGCTGTAAGCTTGGATGTGTGGTTAGTGTAATGGGCAACGGCTCGGAATTGCAAATAATGATGAATATATCGGAGAGCCGAGTTCCAATTCCAGTGGGGTTCATTATATTCACTTACGCACAAATAACCTTGGGAAAGCGATGAAGCTACCATTTCTCCATCAGCTATGGGTTAACTAGTAAGACTTGTATCGGTAAATCATTATTATGTTAAAAAAAGAAAACAAACTTCTTTCAATCTAAAAATATTTTCTGGCTTTAAATAACCTGCAAATGTTGATAAGCCGTAAAAATTGTTAAGGAGGTGTAGGTCGCTTAATGAAACCGCAATTGGAATCGGTGGACTAAGTTCAAAATTCTGCCTGAAACGGTCTGTGCTCACTTCAAATTATTGCTTCTGTAAGAGGCATGAATCCATTCTATCTTCCACTAGGACAGTTAGAATATCAGAGTAGATTAAGTTATGTAGCCTTACTTGGCAACTAGTCTAGGAGAAAGACAATTCTTAATCGGCATCAGTTAAGCAAAATTCGGTCAATGCTTATCTGCTACTGAAGTTGTAGTAATTCCATCGTGTGTGATGTTTTTACGACCCTTTGCCCCACAGGGAGTTTTCAAGCTAAAGACTGTTTTCCATTAGATTTTTCCATGTCGCCTTTATTTTCCAGTTACCATGTGTCGTCATCAACGCATTTAAAATAATGCAGACCAGTGTCATGGGACAGGAATAGAACAATAGTTTTTGTCGACAATGAAAAGTCGATCTGAACAGACAGCCAACGTTTAAGGACATTTGTTTTATAAAGAGTTTTCTCAGGTGCAGTTAGTTCCATAATGTCAAAGACGGACACACTTGAAAAAGAGAAACAACTCAACGATAGTATTAAAGTCAACGGGTTTAATGTACAATAGGTAACAAATGGCTTTAATTGTTAGAAAAGTGGCTTTAATTGTTAGAAAAGTGGCTTTAATTGTTAGAAAAGTGGCTTTAACTGTCCGAAGAACAAGTGAGGTTTGCGGCCTCGTGTCATTTGTACTCCATTAATGTCGGAGAGGACGGCTCCAATAAACGTATAGTCACTACGGCTTTTAGTTGCAAAAGAGGATCAAGTTTACCTTATTGGACAGCAGTTACCCAATCAGAGTCCCGGATTAGTAAGGGTTTCAAGTTCAAGGTTGATCTTTGAATGGTAAAGGGTTAGCTCCCTTTACTATCCCTTTCAAATTCTTATAGTTTATATATGCAGGAAAACCTGAAAAGAATCTTATCAAGGGCGCGAAATTTTTACAACGTTTACGTTATTTTCATTTGCAATCTCTGTCATCTGAAACACGCTGCACAATTCCAGTTATTCATCGTAAATATTAGGTTGAGTCGTAAATAATTTCCGTTTTGGTTTCATCAATTTGCACTCTTCAAAAAGGTAGAGTCCGATTACATTTTATTCTATGATATATTCATCATTGTTTGCAATGACTTGTTGCCACAAATCAGTGCAGATCTTCGATACCTTTTGAATCAAATTGCGCAGGTTTTAAGGTGAAATACATTTCGACGAACTCTTGAATTTGGCTTTCATTAGAGAAAGATTTACCCATCAAAGTATTTTGCAGCGATCGAAATCGGTTGATGCAAGTTCAGGTGAATATGGCGGGCGGCTTAGAACAGATCAACATAGTTAAAAAATCTTTTTCCTGAGTTGTTCTTGCTGTATTCTGTTTTGTCTTGCTATGGATGGGAACAATATTTTTTCTTTAATCCACTATGTATGCTGCAATTGGCGTGTCAAAACTAAGGTAAGTTAGCGCACTCTAAATTTATTCTTACCTGTCTCGTATTATAAGGAATTAGAATGATACATTCGGCATTACAATTGGTTTTACAAAACGGAAATTACTTATGACACAACCTAATAAAATGCATTTATCTTTGACAGACTGTACTTCACCTGGTCCCCAAAGGTTCATGTGTCGCCAGAGTCGCAGATGCTTAGACAAGTCTCTCAGGTGTGATGGGATGTTCAATTGCATTTCCCCGGCTTTTTGGGACGATTTTGGCGATGAAGTTCCCTGCCAAGGTGAGAGTGCCGAAATTCTACATAGATACGAAATCTGTCTGGAAAGTATCCAACTATTCATTATTAATGACAAATAGTCTGCCTAGGGCATTGGCGCATTTGCCACCCCACCCCACTCACACATGCATTTCAAAGTACTTCTCTTGTGACCTCAAACACTTATCTTAGCATCGTTACCACTTTTCGAAAGAGTCCGCTAGTTCTTCATTTGGAGCCATCATCGGATGCCCCTTAACAGCGTCCACGGTGTTTCAACAACAGTTTTAGCTTTCGGAAAAGCCAAAAGGTGCAGGAAGCTATGTATGGACTATTTTTTGTGTGTGTGTGTGTGTGTGTGTGTGTTTGTGTGTGTGTGTGTGTGTGTGTGTGTGTGTGGAGAGAGAGGTACCTTAATAGGCCAAGCGCATTGTTTTTCCCAAAAAAAAACAACCTGCTGGAGGTGTGAGGAATCTAAAATTGTGAATGCAACTGTGACACAAAACATAAGATCACTCAACGTAGCCTCACTATATATATATATATATATATATATATATATATATATATATATCAGTTATCTGGGAGTGGGCTATAAATTGCCAAGGGGAGTTGAAATGTGTAGTGAGGTAGATGGAAAAAATTGTAGCTAACGGAAGGTACACAAGTCGATACCCGATTAGTATCGGCTGTGTAAGCATGGAGAGGAGGTATGATGTTGAAAGACCCGACATCCCTAATGAACCTCGGCTAGAAACATCACTGATGATGTGTACCAAAGCTTCCAATAGATGTATTTTACGAAATATATATATATATATATATATATATATGATGAAAATGTGGAAAAGACAAAGCAAAATCCGAATATGTGAGTTTACTGTTTTTATTTTGTTTTTGTTTTTGTTATTCTGTCGACGTCAGACGTTTCGGTCAAATAGACCTTCTTCGGGACATGGTTAATGGAGACATATTTATATTAGATTTAAGTTTGATGAACAGACGATATATACATACAGGACAATAGACCTTCTTTGGGACATGTCTCCATTAACCATGTCCCGAAGAAGGTCTATTTGACCGAAACGTCTGACGTCGACAGAATAACAAAAACAAAAACAAAATAAAAACAGTAAACTCACATATTCGGATTTTGCTTTGTCTTTTCCACATTTTCATCATACCGTCGGATCTACATCCACACATTTGCTTACATATATATATATATATATATATATATATATATATATATATATATATATATATATATATATATTGTGTATTTAGGCAGCAATCCTTCTTTTAAGCACATTTCATTAAAAACGACTGACAAAGTGCTTTTATTTAGTTTTTTATATAATTTCTCGTGCGATCTAATAAAGCTTTTCTTTTCAGAGGATAAATTATATAAAAACTGTCCGAATGTTCTTTTTATTCGAGCGCTTTCGGCTATACATTTAGCCATTTTCAAGGATTATATTTCAACTGTTAGAATTAGAAATAGAAATAGTTTGTTATATGTATGTTTTATATATATATAAGGGTGTCCCAAAAATTGACCGTATTTGAAATGTGAATATGTGTGTAACTACATGTCCTAAGGAAACGATATTAAATAGGCTTCATGCTGAACATTAAAAGATTTATTAATCAAAATTCGAATAAGATATTCAAAGGGATGTCGATTTTATAACCAGTTTCACAAAGCTTCACAATATGCGCACCACCACTTGTGACACGACGCACGTCAAGTCGGTAGTCCAGCGTAACATTCTGCAGGGCCTCAGTGATTCTCTGCTTAAGTCCCACTGGGCTTGTAGGAAAAAGTGGAGATATAGACCTGTCCTTTCGCATAGCCCCATAGGAAAAAAATCACACGGTGTCAAGTCAGCTGAACGTGGTTGGCCATTTCAACAGCACATTGTCATTATCACTAGCACGCCCAATCCGTCTTCCAGGTAGATTCTCATTGAAATACGTCCGCAGTCAACTTTGTTTGTTGTTTTTTAACATTTTGTTAAAATTTGAGATCATTTGAACGAGAATTGTCTATGCTATTAGACTACAAAATGATGTCAATTTTTGGGACACCCAGTATATACATATATATATATATCTAGAAAGACATAAAATTTATTACTAATGGGCATAATGTGAGAGAAAGTAAAAAAATAAAAATGAAACAATCACTCAAAAGACCAACCGGTTTCGTTCCCTAGCTTATCAAGGTCTACGGGGAACTTTTTTAATTCTATAATAAATAGCTAAATGACACAAGCAAAATTCACACAATTAAAACATTAAAATTGATAATGATCAATCTGTATGAATAAGAAAGACATTTTCTTTATTATAAACCCGAACAGTACAATTTTCTGCACAGAAAAAAAAAAAAAAAAAAATTTATGTAGCAGAAAATAGAGATGGAAAGGGTGGGGAATAAAAATAGAAAATGCTAGAGCGTGATTACATGAAGACCAAGGAGGCAGTCCCTTTGCTTACAAAGAGACGGTCCCCTCGCTCTTATATATAACGATTCCAACGCTGTTAAATGAAATAGTGAGTGCGAACTAGCTAGCACCGCGAACAAGTTCACACTAAAATTGATTGCGCACACCCTGCTATTTATCAGGTGCTCAGTGATGGCTGAACCGGACGTATTCACCAATTGGCTACTACTAGCTTCCGGATTAAGGACACGTAAAGGAACATGTTGCCTGATCCTACAATCTAAACGTTGGGTGGTTCTTCCTATGTAGCTACTACCGCAGCCGCATTTATATGTATAAATAACAGAGGAGACATGAAGGGGAGGAAGAAGATCCTTACGCATAGACGGGAAGGCAGTACGAGTCACAAAATGACTATCCACGTATGAGTTATCTGATTTAGAATCCAATATACTTTCTTATGGTTTGGATTTCTGTATTCCTCCGAGGGTTTCTGATGCTGAAAAAATTTTCTCTGAATTTGAGTTGTTATCAGCACAGCTATGTAGACTGGTGCCTCGTTCGTCTGACTCACTCTCGAGTTTAAAAGCTACACTTAATGATTTAGCGCATTCATATGCTGCAACACCCGTAGCTCTTTCTGAATCCAAGTGGGGCCAACAGCAGCGGTCAGTAGTCAGGACAATTAAAGCAAATAACAATTTGGTTATCACCCGTCCCGATAAGGGTGCCGGTATAGTCCTTCTTAACCATTCCGACTACGTCTCTAAAATGCTGACCATTTTGAGTGACACATCCAAATTTCTTCCTCTTGGTCCCGCAGAGACACATGACCGCACTATCCCTATAGAGATTAAGTTTCAGAAAACACTTCTTACTTGGCTTAAACGGGGTTTTCTCACTCATGAGATTAGTGACAAAATAAGACCTGTTGGATCCATCCGGCCTCGTATGTATGGTCTACCAAAGACTCATAAAGATAATGTACCCCTTCGACCTATCCTATCAATGTCTGGCTCGTCCCAACATAGGGTGGCCGGTTTTCTTTCAGATCTCCTTCAACCGGTCGTCGAGCATTTTAGCTCATATTGTATTAAGGATTCCTTTTCTTTCGTCAAACTTATACAGGAAACTCCTGCCAATGATAAATTCATGTGTTCCTTCGATGTTTGTTCCCTATTTACTTGCGTCCCTGTAATGGAAACAATCAATATTTGTTGTGACATGCTGTATCGCAGTCACCTGTCTCCTCCCGATTTTCCTGAACATATTTTCATCGAGCTGATGCAGTTTGCAACCATGTCTGTGGAGTTCAGTTTTAACAACTTCATGTACAGACAGGTTGACGGGGTTGCGATGGGCTCTCCTTTGGGTCCTTCGTTGGCCAATATTTTTGTGGGTTTTTATGAGGCTTCACTCCTCATCCATGACAATGCTCCTTCCATGTACCATCGGTATGTTGATGATACGTTTTGTCTCTTCGACAGTGAACCTGAAGCCGATTCCTTCCTACTGGTTATGAACCAACTCCATCCGTCCTTGCTATTCACTATTGAGAAGGAGTCTAATTCTTGTATCTCTTTTTTGGATGTTCTTGTGCATCGGACTCCATCTCATTTTCTTACTTCTGTGTACCGTAAACCAACCTTTTCTGGTTTGTACACTCGTTGGGACTCATTCTGTCCCAAACGACGTAAGATGAATCTTATTAGGACCCTAAGTCACAGGGCCTTGATGATTTGTAGTGAGCAATTTCTCGAGGACGAATTAAATTTTATCCGCTGTACCTTATTAAAAAATGGTTATCCTAGCGATACCTTACACGCAGTCATGCGCGATAAAGTTATTAAATTCAGGAAGGAAAAAGTGGACGACGTGCAGAAATGTCCCGTCTATTTACGACTCCCATTTATAGGTTCACGTGGTGAGCTTTTGGCCAAGCGAATCCTGTCTGTAGTCCAAAACTGCTATTTCTCTGCTCAATTACGAGTTCATTTTGTGACTCGTACTGCCTTCCCGTCTATGCGTAAGGATCTTCTTCCTCCCCTTCATGTCTCCTCTGTTATTTATACATATAAATGCGGCTGCGGTAGTAGCTACATAGGAAGAACCACCCAACGTTTAGATTGTAGGATCAGGCAACATGTTCCTTTACGTGTCCTTAATCCGGAAGCTAGTAGTAGCCAATTGGTGAATACTTCCGGTTCAGCCATCACTGAGCACCTGATAAATAGCAGGGTGTGCGCAATCAATTTTAGTGTGAACTTGTTCGCGGTGCTAGCTAGTTCGCACTCACTATTTCATTTAACAGCGTTGGAATCGTTATATATAAGAGCGAGGGGACCGTCTCTTTGTAAGCAAAGGGACTGCCTCCTTGGTCTTCATGTAATCACGCTCTAGCATTTTCTATTTTTATTCCCCACCCTTTCCATCTCTATTTTCTGCTACATAAATTTTTTTTTTTTTTTTTTTTTTCTGTGCAGAAAATTGTACTGTTCGGGTTTATAATAAAGAAAATGTCTTTCTTATTCATACAGATTGATCATTATCAATTTTAATGTTTTAATTGTGTGAATTTTGCTTGTGTCATTTAGCTATTTATTATAGAATTAAAAAAGTTCCCCGTAGACCTTGATAAGCTAGGGAACGAAACCGGTTGGTCTTTTGAGTGATTGTTTCATTTTTATTTTTTTACTTTCTCTCACATTATGCCCATTAGTAATAAATTTTATGTCTTTCTAGCTATTTGTAAGTTTTGTACCTCACACAATTTATTCAAATATATATATATATATATATATATATATATATATATATATATATATATATATATATATATTTAGATAGATAGATAGATAGATAGATATAAATATTGATAATATTAGTAGTCAATATATATATATATATATATATATATATATATAATATTGATATGGGTCCTTACCTATAACTACAGAATGAACTCTTCCTAACACTATGTATACTACGCCTCTCAAGAGAGAGAGACGAATCGAGTCGAGCCGATAGTAGTTCACTCCAAACCAGACTGACAGTCATGCTTACACTTTCCACATCTTGTATTATTATTTGTGTTCGTGTTGTTCTTCCTTGGTCCTAACCTGGACCATAACAGTGGCGACGACGATATTGAACAAACGAATTCTACGCGGAGAATCTAAAAAAAAACAAAAAAACCTTTTTGCTATCGGTCGTCCATAACAGAGGCGACGGAGGTATTGAGGAAAAAAACTATTTCTACGCGAAGATAAAAATAAAAAAAGTTTTGGACACCAACCTTAACAATGGTAACGAAGACACGAATTTTACCTGTCAGCCAGAACAGAATCGAATTCTACGCAGGAAGATTTTTTCGAACTAAGGTTCCAGAACAACAGGCGACAAAGACCTGAAGTCTAAACTGAGAAAAGAAAAAAGAAAAATCGTTACACAAAATTACGGTGTAAACATGGAAGACTTTAAGGCAACCATATTGGAACTAATGAAAATGCAATTCGAGCAGCAACAAAAAAATGAGGAAAGACAGACTAGGCTCGAAGAAAAACAATTAGAAATTCAACAGAAAAATGAAGAGAAGCCACTCGAACTACAAGAATTACTACTATGGGCAGTAACAAATAAAGGACAAAATTCTGGAAATGAAACGGCATTCTCGCAAAATGCTATACGGAGCTCTATCAAAGACTTCACTTAGGCACCGGACGAAGACAAAACCTTCGCGGCTTACTTCAGAAGATATGAAGATTCATATGAGTTTGATTGCGTGAATTGGTCAGACGCGAAAAAAGTACGTCTACTACTGAGGAAACTAGGTTCAAGCGAATACACTAAATTCGTAGACTACGTCCTACCGAGGAAAACGAATGAGTTGACTTTCAAGAAAGCCGTGAAACTTTTAACGGAATTATTTAGTCCGAACACTTCACTATTCCACAAAAGGTAGAAATGTTTAAATTTAACAAAAAAGGATAGCGAAGACTATATAACATTCGCTTCCGTAGTAAATAAACACTGCGATGACTTTAAGTTATCTGAACTCAGCCCTGACAATTTTAAATGTTTGATATTCGTCCAAGGCCTGGTTTCAACTAAAGATGCGGAGATCAGACGGAGAATTCTAACAAAACTTGAGAGTGAACCAATATTGACGCTACAAAAATTGGCTGAGGACTGTCAGAGATGTATAAGCATAAAAAAGAACTCGAAAGATATCGAAGAGTCTGGCGTCGCTCACATACAAAAAGTACAACGACAAACACGTTTTTCTCCCTCCTCAAAAACAAACCAAACAAATTATTTTACTACAAAAAGAAACTACCACCCAGTCCATGCTATCGCTGTGAGACTTTGCATTGGTACAAAGATTGTTTATACCGCTATAAGACTTGTCTGTCGTGCAATAAAGTGGGACATAAAAGTTCGCACTATAGAACAAAGAAAGAAAACAAAAGCCGAGTAAGAGTCACTCGAACTGACCAAGCCGGCGGGATAAATATACGTACAAGTAGAAATGTTAAACAAAAAAATCAGATTACAATTCGATTCCGGATCAGATTTAACCATTATTAGCTTACAGACGTGGAAGAAATTAAACAAACCGACCATGTTGAGAACAGATAAAATAGCCAGGTCGGTAATAGGAAGAAAAATCAAATTTGAGGGGGACATTATCACAAATGTGACGTTCAACGGGATGACCAAGAAATTAAAGAAGTATGTTCTAAAAAATACGGAAAATTTATTTGGAACTGACTGGATGCAGAAATTTGACCTCTGGGATTTACCGATAAATACGTTCTGCCAAAAAGTGGAAAGGTTATCGACCGAGGCAGAGAAATTGAAGGAGAAATTAAAGGAGAGGTTCCCCGACGTATTTTTAGCTGGCTTCGGGAGGTGTAAAATAAATGGCGGCCAAAATCGAACTAAAAGAAAATGTAAAACCCATTTTCAAGAAGAAAAGAAATGTACCTTTCGCATCATTAGAAAAAATAGACGAAGAGTTGGATAGACTCGTGAAAACCGGTATATTGACAAAGGTGGAATATAGTCAATGGTCCGCACCTACGGTTTACGTGAAAAAGAAATCGGGTGAGATACGAGTATGCGCTGATTTCTCGACGGGATTGAATGCAGCGATGAAGGATTATCACTATCCTCTCCCTAGTCCAGAGGAAGTTTTCACAAAGTTGAACGGAGGAAACTTTTTCTCAAAGATAGACTTGAGCGAAGCATACCTACAAGTACCAGTAGATGAGGAAAGCTCGAGGTTGTTGTGCATAAACACACATAAAGGGTTATATAAGTTCCAGAGATTACCATTCGGGATCAAGGTCGCGCCGGCGATATTTCAGCAAATAATGGACACTATGCTAGGCGAACTGGATTTCACGATCGCATACCTTGATGACATCCTGATAAATAGCAAAAATATTGAACAACACTGGGAACACGTTCAAGAGGTTTTCAGGCAGATACAAAATTACGGTTTTAAGGTAAAGGAAAATAAATGTAACTTCTTTATGAAGGACATAAAATATCTGGGCCATATTATTGACGAAGAAGGAAGAAGACCAGACCCAGAAAGAGCCACGGAAAAAAAATGCCGGCTCCAAAAAATTTAGCCGAGTTACAAAACTTTTTGGGCTTAGTAAATTATTATCAAGAATTTATTCCTAACATGCACAAATTACACATGCCCCTAAACGAACTGTTGAAGAAGGAAAAAGTTTTGGAATGGTCATATGAATGTCAGAAAACTTTCGACAAAATCATTAAGACTCTAACAGCAGATTTATTTTTAGCGCATTATGATGCAAAATTGGAAATAATAGTTGCGAGTGTTGGGGCATGTATACTTCATAAAATGCCGGATGGGACACTAAAACCCATCGGGCATGCATCAAGAACGTTACTACCAGCCGAACAAAATTACTCGCAAATCGAAAAAGAAGAGCTGGGGATTATTTTTGCGGTTACGAGATTCCACAGATATATTTACGGTAGATTTTTCACCTTACAGACTGACCACGAGCCGTTATTGACAATATTTGGATAAAAAAAAGGTCTACCTATCTACACTGCTAATAGATTGCTAAGATGGGGGACGATTTTATTAAACTATAACTTTAAATTGGAGTATCTTCGATCAAACAAAATCGGGCATACAGATGGTCTTTCGAGACTAATACCAAAGAAAACAGAGCCCTTAGAAGATTCCGTAATTGCAGCTCTACGATATGAGGAAGATATTAGAACATCATTATGCAGTACAATTCGAGATCTCCCCGTCACATTACAGGAAATAAGAAACGAAGCAGTGAATGACGAATTTATAAAGGAAACGAAAACAAAAATTGTCGGAAAAGATAAGCATATATCTGACAGTTTTGCGTTATGTGATAATGTTCTGCTATATAATGAAAGAGTAGTTACCCCCAAAACGCTACAAAGGCGAATCCTCAAGGATTTTCACATCGGCCACCCAGGAAAGAACAGGATGAAATCCTTAATGCGAAGTTACGTGTACTGGCCAAACATGGATCAAGATATTATACATATGGTGGACAAATGCAAGGGCTGTTCCTTAGCAGCCAAGGCACCTCCGATCACTCATAAGTCATGGCCTAAGACAGATCGACCGTGGTCGAGAATTCATGTAGATTTCGCAAGTCCATTAGAGGGTTTCTGCTACTTGATTGTAGTAGACAGTCACAGAAAATGGCCAGAAGTATTTCGTTGTAGAAAACCTACTTCTGAGACTACAATAAATTGCCTTCACGGGCTGAAGGCTCGTTTCGGAGTGGTTGATTGTTTAGTCGCCGATAATGGGACACAATGTACATCTGCGGATTTTCAAGAATTTTGTGAAACTTTTCAGGTGAAAGACATCAAATCCCCGCCATATCACCCAAGATCAAACGGGCAAGCGGAGAGGTTTGTAGATACATTAAAAAGAGCACTAAGGAAAGCTTATGACGTACCAACAGAAAAGGCTTTACAACAATTCTTGCAAGTGTATAGAATTACACTGAACAGTACTACGACATCGGCATTATCACCCTGTACTGTTCACCCGAAATATTAGATCGGTATTCGACAAATTACTGCCAAAACAGACAAAGCAATCACCAACGTCGCTTGTACCAAAAAGAAAATTTAACCCAGGGGAGATTTTTTTTTAAATGTTCAAAAACAACACATCCTATTGGGAGCCAGGTACAATAGAGAAACGAATCGGGAACGTGATTTACATAATTCAGGGTCCGAAGTTCTCGCATAAAAGGCACTTAGATCAGATGAGAAAGAGGCTGTTAGAGGGTTCTAACGGTCTACCTCAGGAAGAGGAGGAAGTAATGGACACAATATTTGACATATTCAATATGCAAAGGCCTCAAGCAATTTCAGAACCGCGGAAATCAAGCAGAAAAAGAAAATTTACAGAGCCTTTGGTGATTAATCCGAAGAGGAAAAAATATTAAAGACCCCTGCGAGGTAAAAGTTTGGGAGGGAGTGTGTTATGAGTCCTTACCTATAACTACAGAATGAACTCTTCCTAACACTATGTATACTACGCCTCTCAAGAGGGAGAGAGAGAGAGAGAGAGAGAGAGAGAGAGAGAGAGAGAGAGAGAGAGAGAGAGAGAGAGAGACGAATCGAGTCGAGCCGATAGAAGTTCACTCCAAACCAGACTGACAGACATACTAACCCCTTCCACATCTTGTATTATTATTCCGTGTAATATATCTTCGTTATTTCTACTCTTGTGTGTTGTTCTTCCTTGGTCCTAACCTGGACCATAACACACACACACACACACACACACACACACACACACACACACACACACACATATATATATATATATATATATATATATATAAATTCCCAAGTGGATAGAATCCAGGTAGAACTCAATGTTCAGGACAGAGTAATAATATAATAAAAAAGCTCAAACACTAATATTCCATGGTTATAATTTATTACATTGGAATCGTAATCACGATTCAATCCATCAGACCTACAAATTCAAAAAGAATTCTGAAAATATAACTCCGGGTATAAAAAACAAAATTTTAGTAAGAGTGTATGTGTGGGAGTGGGAAACAAGTTTGAAAGTGAAATGTATGAAAGCTCTAGAGAGAGGTGTAATAGAAAAAAGAACAGGAAGGCCTAAAGGTGAAGGTGGGCATTAAAATTTAACAGTGAGAAGTTTTAAAGAGAGGAGTTAAATAACGGTTTAAATGAGTGAGATACAGATAAATATGAATTATTTTTCGATGCATAATTCGCTACCGAATCGCTGACCTACATTAAAATTAAAAACAGACACCGGAAACGTGTGTATACATTTGTGGTGACACTACGCACAATAAAAAACGATATGATCTAAACTTAAAATCCAGAAGATGAGAGAGAGAGAGAGGAAAAAATGATGGAGGGGTCTAAAAATGAACGGTATTTATAAGAGAACCGATATGTAATAAAGAAAATTTGACAAAGCAAGCAATATCACATACAGGTTACAAATTTAACATAAACATATAAAATCTAACTAATATTTAATCTAGTAAGGAAAGTTAAAAGGTAAAAAAACACACATCCATCCATACATACATTTAACATATAAAAATAGATGGGTGGAATTAAACTAATTTGTACTTAACAAACTATTGAGGAAGAAAACGTTAATAATATTAAACCCACGGAGTGATTAACGCGTATATATCTCTTAAGTCTACATATATACCTAGATATATAAAAATATCAGAAAACTATCAGATTTTGTATATCAGTTATTTAGGAAAACTATTTACCTACATACCCACATACACATATACCAACACATGAATAAAGTTTGATAACATAAATTAAATGATCAAAAATATATAGAGCACCACATAAACACAGACAATGATATATATATAGATAATCATAAGAGTCATTCCATTTAAATGTCAAGACCGATATTAGTGATCCAAGATATATAGGTAAATACACGTTATAAAACCGTGTTTATGTCTTAAAACGTTTTTATGTCTACATTTGGAAATGATCTCACTACGAAGATTCAGCAACTCAACTTGATTTTTATCTTTAATAATAACATTTTTTTCCGAATGCGTAGATCACATCGATCGCGGAAGTTATTAGGGGTTCTCGCTCTTGATAAGAAACTTCATTCGAAATGCGGGGTTAGTCCCTTATCCACCAGATCCAAGTAGTGTTTGGATAAGGAAGTTTGATTTTTAAGGTATCGATATTTAAAAGAGTGTCTATGGTTATATAGACGCTGCTTCCAATTACCAGCGGATATACCTATATATCTATTTTTCTGGTTGATATTTTCTCCGGGGAAGATTGTTGCTTCATATTTACATTCTCATACATATATTTTATTTTTTCATATATTACATTCTCATACATTTTTTTCATATATTACATTTTCATACATACATTTTTCCTCTCTCTCTCTCATCTTCTGGATTTTAAGTTTAGATCATATCGTAATGTCACCACAAATGTATACGCACGTTTCCGGTGTCTGTTTTTTAATTTTAATGTAGGTCAGCGATTCGGTAGAGAATTATGCATCGAAAAATAATTCATATTTATCTGTATCTCACTCATTTAAACCGTTATTTAACTCCTCTCTTTAAAACTTCTCTCTGTTAAAGTTATATTTTCCGAATTCTTCTTGAATTTGTAGGTCTGATGAATTGGATCGTGATTACGATTCCAATGTAATAAATTATAACCATGGAATATTAGTGTTTGAGCTATTTTATCATATATATATATATATATATATATATATATATATATATATATATATATATATATATATAGAGAGAGAGAGAGAGAGAGAGAGAGAGAGACTAGAATAAATCCTAAGGAGCCAGGCAAATCTACCTAGGTTTTACTTAAACGAATCTTCAGGGTAAACTGGCCAGTTTACTCTGAAGATCCGTTTAGGTGAAACCTCGGTAGGTTTGCCTGGCTCCTTAGGATTTATTATAGTTTATCGCTCTACTTAGCGTATCGAGCACTCTACGTTTTAGTCATTCTACTCGTTTAGAGTTTTTTTTCTTTGGACTAAAGACTTAAAGCACTTGGCGATTTGTTTCGTCTTGTTCTGATGTTTTTAGTTCTTTTTTTTTATTTCTAATTTTTTACTCGGGTACCGATTTGTTTTGACATATCTACAAGTTGAGCTATCCGAGGTTTTCCAAACGAGTACTACTATTAATATATATATATATATATATATATATATATATATATATATACACACACACAGACACACACATATATATGTGTGTGTGTGTATGTGTGTGTGAGAGAGAGAGAGAGAGAGAGAGAGAGAGATTTAAGCAAAGAACTAAATTAAACTTAACACGGATTTACAAATTTTTATTTTTATCTATTGGAGTATTATGTACCTTTCAAATTGAAGGAAGGAAATTACAAAAATACTTTGTGAACAACTTTACGCGAAATGTTTTGCGTATCCTTTTTTAACAGTACAACTGAATCAATTACGTTAGTATTGGTTAAACGATTAATGCGTTTATATGTGTACAGATGTATGTGTCAGCTCTAATGTGTTTATGTGACAGGCCTAGTGTGTATTAATTCTAGTTGTAGATTTTATGAGCTAGGCGCTACTGTTGCATGTGTGCGGAGGTCTATGTCGCAAGTTTACGTTGTCTGCACTGTTTGTATAAGTTTTAATTGTAAACGGTATTGGAAGAAGGAAAGTAAGTAATGTTGCCACTGTTTACGCAAGTAAACGAGTTCGCGGAATGTCATCGTTAAAAGTAATTTTTGTAATATTGAATACTCGAAATAAATAAACGAAAGATGTGAGTAATTAATGGGGATAATTTCAGTTTCGTTTGTATGACAAACGGTCGAACACCTTGGTCAAGTTAACTAAAAGACTGATAAGCGGACAAGAATTAATCATATTTATTATAAATAGGTAGGCTTCAGATGGATCTAAGATTTAGATTTTTAATCGCAAGCTTATTGGCTAATAGATATTTTTAAATATTCATTTTAAGGAGGAAAATATTGTCGAGCTTAGTTTGAAGTTGCGCCTCTAAAATTTAATTCTAAGATATTTTTCGTTTGCTTATTCAAAGAATGCCGCGCGTCTCGTTCGACGTCGCTGGTTGGTTAATATATATGAATGCAAAGATTCAGATATTTGGAGCGGGAAAAATACAAAATTGAGTTGCTTTCTGTGTGATGAATTTTTAGTACTTAAATCTATTAGCATTTTTCTACAATTCTGAAACGGAGCTATCCCCCATATATATATATATATATATATATATATATATATATATATATATATATATAGTCATCTACAGACAGACTGTTTTGCTGTTTCACAGCTCATCAGTGTGGCTAGACGTCCGGTTGCCTCTAGCTAGGATCGAAACCCGACTGAATTTGTGTCAGTCGGAACTTCTCCCACTAAGCCGTACTGATCTCTCTCTCTCTCTCTCTCTCTCTCTCTCTATATATATATATATATATATATATATATATATATATATATATATATATATATATATATATATATATATATATAGAGAGAGAGAGAGAGAGAGAGAGAGAGAGAGAGATCACTTTTTGTCTATTGTTTTAAATACACGAAGAAGGCTTGTATGTTATAATAAGCTCGAAACTTATCTCTGCGCCGCCTTAATCGTATCCATAAACAGTAATCGAACCCTTTAATTGCCCTGTGAATTTCACTCTACTTGAAAAATCTTCAGTGCCAAATTGAGAATTTCATAAGAAGGTAGGAATCGAAAAGTCCTCAAGATTGAGACGAGGTTCCATAGCAAAGAGGATGATCTGATACAGGTCTTATTTTTTCTAAGTTTGTAGAACTTTGTCTTAGCTCTATTTTTGATTTAAAGACGTGTCGCAAAACTCAGCATTTGGTCTACAATGGGTGATTTTAACCGATTTTAACAGTCACAATGTCTGAAGGACACCTTAAAGATGATTGATCCTGGACAATTGAGGTATGTGGAAGAACATCGAAGAGGGTTGGTTGTTCATCCTTACACTTCTTTTATCCTACCTTGGTTTTCGTCTTAAATCTAATAGAGATTGTTGTTCTATTTTAACTCTACCCGGGAGTTTAAACTTGGAAATGTATCTTCATGACAAAACCCACACGTTGTTTCTTACGCGTCTCTGTCGCTCTGACATCATCCGAGGTGTGGCAACTGGGCCTTTATATGTGAAGATCACATGAGGGTCACCTTCTATTTAGTTTCCGCACGAAACCAGAGAAAATAATGAGTGAAAATAAAAGCTATAGAAAGATAATGAAAAAAGAGGGAATAAAAGAAGTTGAAGACAAAGAAAAGGAGAATAAAAAGAACAAAAGAGCGGAAATTAGATAGAGAAAGGTTTAAACAGAAAGCAAAAAACTAAGGGCGGGAGAATAAGAGAGAGAACAAAGGAGTAATAGAGAAAGAGACTAAGAGAGATCAAGAGGATGAAACAAAGACAGGAATAGATAGAGAAAGAGAATAACACACAGAGAGGATAAGAGAAAAAGAACAAGACAGAAAGAGAGTAAGAGAGAGAAAGAAAAAATATAAACAGAGATTAAGACAGAGAAAGGGGCCGGGTTCGGGTATGTGTGTGTGTGCGCATGCGTGTGTGGTATCTTTCGGACGCTGGTCATTCGGTGTAGGCGTTTTGTTGTGTCATGGCTGGTGGTAACTGCGTTTTTGCGTGAATCTCTAGCGCGAAAGACGATCTCATTTATCTGATAACAAAAGAATCTTTGACGATTAGTCAATGAACTTATCAAGGCGGAGGCGAAACAGAAAAAAACGGGCTTTTTTCTGACACTATCAGCAAATTTATGGTCTTCACTTTCAGAAGACCAGAGTTGCAGCCGTTTTCAGATTTGCCCCATTAATTTTTCTTTCTTTTACGTCAAGTGTATGTGTGTGTGTGTGTGTGTGTGTGTGTGTGTGTGTGCGTGTGAGTGCGAATGTGGATTTGTTTCTGTATGTACGTGCGCGTGTGCGTGCGTGTATATAAACACATGTGCATGTGAGTACATGCGCTCTCGTGCGTGTGCGCCTGAGTTCGTGTAAAGTGTGTCTGTATGCGTGCCTGCGTGTGTGAGCGTGCCTATGTATATGTGTGATTACGTATGTGTCTGATGGTGAGTGTGTGTGCGTGTGCTCGAGGGTATGTATGTGCGTGTGTCCTTCTTCACCCGTGTATGCATGCGAACATGTGTGAGTGTAAGTGCGTATCTGCCTGATTGCGCGCGTATGTGCGTAAGTGAGCATATGTGTGTCGTGTCCTTTTGCGTTTGTGTATGTGTATGTGTACGTGTGTATGCATGTGCGTGTGTGCGTGTGTGCGTGTGTGTGTGTATACTTGAGCGTGTGTGTGCATACTTGAGCGTGTGCGTTCATGTTTATGGGTGTGTGTAACTACACATGTGTTTGTCTGCCTGCCCGTGAACGATTGTGCATATGTGCATGTTTGTGCGCATGCGTTGTTTGCTTGAGAAATACTTTAGTCGTTCCACTCGTCAGAAAAAAGAATTCCTGTTATTCATTTTTGATACGCTAATTTTTGCTTCTTTCGTGCCAAGTCTGGAGTGGAAGACACCTGTTAGTTGTGCATCAAGAAGATTTAGAGAATTTTTTTTCGGCGCTTTTGGTGCCTGTTTCCGGGAATTTGAACAGATTGCTAAATCTGGTCAACAGTTAAAAACCCACCCCACCACCCCAGTGTTTTCCATGTCTCATCGGTCAATTGACACATCACTCGAAATCACTCCACCAAGATATAAAAGCACCTAATTTTTCTCTTTTTTTTCTCTTTCTTTAAAGAGGCCATTTCGCGCATTAAGTTTCCCTAACTGTTGGATAGTACTTCGTATATGGAAGTCCGTATGTTTTTTTAAATCTTTTTCCTCCATTTTTTCAACATTCCTCCGTTTCTGTTTTCTTGCTTTCTCTACTTTTCTTTTCCTCTCAATCTATCCTTTTTATCTCTCTCATATACTTTATTCATTTTTTTTTATTTCCCCTTCCTTTATTCCATATCTATCAACCAAAATTATCTACGGAGAAAGAAAGAAAAATGTCAGAATCAAATTTCCACCCCGGTCTGCAAAACAACGTGTGCAAGAGATTACGGAACAAACGGTGGAATTGTGGGGAGTTGCGCACGAAGTAAAAAAAAGAAAAAGAAAAAAGCAAAACAAAACCAACAACAACAAAAAAAATCATCGATGCTGACAATTCTCCTCCGCATACCCGGTCCTCTTTCTTGCAGTGACCCTCATTTCTTTCCAGGGCCAACATGTGTCTGTGACTCATTAAAACCTTATCGCCCGTAACACATACCGAATGTAAACGGCATCAGTATCGGACCTATGCCAGGGGAGGAGGTCACAAGATCGGATGCTTCTAAGGAAACTGTGATTACGTCACTACAATAAAGCCATCCGACGTTGGAGAATTTGGGCGGTGGAGGCGGTGGAGGGATGTGGAATAAAGTGGTAGAGTAGCAGACTGGTGCGCAAAGGTTTTTTTTAAAAATCATATCACCCCATGCAAGGCAGTAAAGCCACTAAGACACAAGGGGTTATTAAGTGCGAAAGAATAAGAAAAAAGAGAAACATTATTAAGGAGCAAGAACAATAATAAAAAAAAAAGGAGGAGCCAAGAAGACAGTAGATAATGATTGACGTTGCATTTAAATTTTTGAAGATCAAAGTTGACTGGAAAGCACGGAGCCGGGAGTGAATTCCCCAAGTGAGAAGTGCGAGAAAAGAATCTGTTAGCATAAAAATTATGTTTACACCTAGCCAATTCAACTGTCAATTGATGAGACCTTGCCGCTAAACAAGTACTGTGCTTAAATTCATAACGTCTGGATATCATAGCGAAGAGTTCATCCGAACAATTTTCATGAAATTGTTTATAGTAAAGGCACAGGGAAGCTATATAACGGCAGAGTGAAAGTGACTGAAGCCGAGATGCCAGGTCAGGACCAATAACATTGCTGATTCTTCTACGGATTTTATAAAGTCTAAATATACAGCAGGAGCACCAGACGATATGTGGCAGCAATATTTAAAGCATGGGCGAATGGCAGAATTAAAAACATGAAAGATAGATTCAGAGGAGAATGATTTTCTAGCACGACACTTTGATTTCGACTATGTTCTTTATGACGATCATAGCTCTTCACAACTTCCTATCCTTTGTACCTCTTAGTAATGTTTGTTTTTTTAAACCCCCCCCCCACTCATCCACTCACATAAGTTCGTCAGGTATGTGTTCCCCTGTCCTTTTTGCCTTCTTTGTTTCCTGTGAGTATCAAATCTCCCAAGGAGCGTAAGATAAGAATGTGTTTTCATATCAGATTTATTCAACCTCTACAGCGAGTCTGTCTTAAGGGAGCTGGACACCCCACCAGGGTTTAGTATCTTTGGGCACAATCATAACAATATAGAGTACACAGTGTTGATGGCAGACATGGGAAGGAAAACTACAGGTCCTGCTAGGCGAGGTAGTAAAGGAAAGTGAGAAGAAAGGACTATCCATCAGTTTTAACAAAACAGAATGTATGGTTGTCAGCAAGAGACAAAACTCCAAACTGTGAACTACGAATTGGAGATGTCAAAATCAAGTTAATACAGAAGTTTAAATATCTGGGAAGTGTTTTAACAGGATAAAAAAAAATATGAAGGCGCATTGGAATGACAAAAGATGCCTTCCAAAAGTTAAACAAAGTATTAGGAAAATTTCGTTAGAAACAAAGAAAAGAGTATTGAACTACTATGTAATTTCAATCTTATATGGCAGCGAATGCAAGACTATTTTCTCGCAGATGAAGAGAAGAGTTGAGGTTTGTTTTGTTTTACGACATATCAACCTCAATGGGTTATTTAATGCCGACAAAATTTTTATTGCTGGTAATATTTTATTTTGTCAAAAATCTATTTTCGGTAATAATTTTTTTTTTTCAAAAATATGTTGCTGGTAATATTTTTTTTCCAAAAATATATTGCTGGTAATAGTTTTTTTTTCTTCAAAAATTTATTGATGGAAATAACTTTTTACAAAGTATTTCTGATATTAAAACCTATTTTTACACTTTCATATTGTTTTGTTTTTTTACTCCAGTTTCGGGGTTAACTATTTGTCCATAGCTGGGACCCTAACACCCTGAGTCAGGGCGGACCTGGGAACACCAGCAATTAAGAGGTGGTTCCGCGCTCCTCAAAACCTCCGGATCAGAGGCCTCGCTGTAGGACGTAGTTTATCGTCTTACCCAGGATGCGGATGTAGTTTATCGTCATACCCAGGAGGGAAGAGTTGAGGTAACATAAGTAATATTTAGGGTTGATTGATTGATAGGTGCGTTTTTATTTGCAAGTTATTTACAGCCAGAGAATATTTTTAGAATGGAGGAGGGGATAATAATGTTGTTTTTTTTTAAGCATTTCACCCCAAGCAAGGCGGGAGTGCCACTAGCACGCAAGGGGTTACAGAGAGTTGGGAGCAAGAGTAAAGAGGCGCGAAAGAAGAAAGCATGAAGAGAAGGACGGGGAATAGATCAAGGCATCTGGAGATGTCGATTGACATATCATTTGAATATTAGGAGATTATAGCTATTAGGGAAGCAAGTAAGGGGAAGGGAGTTCCACAGACGGGAAGTACAAGACATGAAGCTATTGGAGTAGAAGAGGCGGGTATATTCAACCGTTTTGACAGTGAAAGGGTGGGACTGAGATGCCAACCTAGTAGCACGTTTAAATCCATGCAGTCTGGGAACTAGAGAAAGTAGCTCGTCGGAGCAGTTACCGTGAAAATATTTGTAGAAAAGACAGAAGGAAGCGACGACACGTATGCGAGAGAGCGACTGTAAGCGAGATGCCAGGTCAGGGCCAATCACATTGAATATCCGTCTCTGGATTTTGTCGAGGACCCTAAGACGAACAGCAGGGGCTCCAGACCATATATGGCAGCAGTATTCCATGCAATGGCGAATGGTTGACTTATAGATTTGAAGGATGGACTCAGGCGAGAAAAACTTTCTGGCGCGACACAGAGAACCAACTTTCCTTGCGGTAGAAGTCTTATTAATTAACCTATAGCTGTAGGAGAAGAGGTGGATTCATAGCTATCTCAAGCGGAATTTGCACGTAAGTGAATCTAACAAATCTAACAGGGACTGGAACTCGGCTAACAATTCCGAGCCATTTTCCATTACACCAACCGTACATCGAAGATAACAACACCTGATATTCCCAAGTGGTCACCCATCTAGGTACTGACCAGACTCGGCGTTGCTTAACTTTATCGACATGTATTCTCAGTGATTGATTTTTATAAGGTGGAATGCTATCGTCGTGCCATACAAATGAAAACAAGGGTCTGAATCTCTCATCTGTAACATTACATTTAATCCAACCCCGAAATTTGTCAACTGTTGTCGGCCAGTAGGTGGGTAGTTTGTGTGTGTGTGTGTGTGTGGGCAGGTCTTCTAACGTGAAGTCTAACATTACGCGGGAATGTATCAAGATCCTTTTCCCTCTGGGGTAGGGGTTCATATATCTTCCTGTTATACGATTTTCCCCACACGTGCGCATTATAGGTGCAGCTGGGTGGGCCACGTGTTTACATGTCTGGTTAGCCATTGACATCGGGTGAAGCACAGATCTGCACCTTTTGAGATTATCGTTGACCAAAAAGCATTTCATCATCAGCAGCAGCAGCATCGCCAGTCCCATGACTGGGTGTGGTCGTAGGGTCACTGCGCATCTGATCACCTGACCACCTCACTCCATATGTCTCGGTTGCATGCCAATGTCTAAATCTTTGTGAATGATTTTCCAGTCGCATTTTTTTTTTACTGTTGCTTTTTCTTTTTCTTCGCTCTAAGAAAAAAAAATTACTTTCTTTTAAAATCATTTCACCCCAAGCAAGGCGGGAATGCTACTAGTACGCTGGGGGTTACACGGAGTGAAAGTGAAAGAGAAGGCTGAGAATCGGCAGGATTGAGGAAAGGACAAAAGATGAACGAGATTGAAAAGGACAGAAGATGGCGTTTGACGTTGCATTTAAATCTTTGGAGATTTTAGTTATCAGAGAAGAAAGTAAACAGGAGCGATTTCCACAGTTGGGAAGTACGAGAAAAGAAACTGTTGTATTGGAAGTGGCGGTTGCTATTTGATCTGCTATTTCAAGAGTAAAAGGGTAGAGTCTACATGCCAATCTCGTAGCACGCTTAAATTCATGAATTCGGGGCACCATGGAAAAAAGCTCGTCAGTTGCCATGGAAATATTTGTAGAAAAGACAGAGGAAAGCCACGTTACGTCTATGAGAAAGTGACTGAAGTCGACATGCCAGGTCAGGATCGATTACACTTAGTTATGTGCCATGCGTGATACACGCTTGGGCAATCATGTATCTTTCGATATATGACTGACGAGGCAGATTTTTTCCCGCCATTTCTTTCTGTGAAAGTTACTAGTTGACATCCAACGCTATAGAACCCGGTCTGTCCTGCTGTTTACCCATGGAGGGAGAAGAGGAGGATTCATACCTTTCCCAAGTAATGGATTCGACTGGAATTCGAACTCGGCTCTTCGATTCGTCAATCCGAGCCGCTATCCATTACTCCACCGTGCCTTCAATTACTTGAAAGGAAAATGCGATAGGAAATTTGGAAAAGTTAGTCGAAGCGGAAGAAAACCGTCAAAGGTCAAAAAACAATCCTTCCGACCTGGCAGTGAGTTTGGGAGAGTGATTGATCTGCGGCGGTTGTCAAGGTGATGACCTTTGTTGATTGGTTGCAGGTGTAGGGGTCTCTTTCCTTCTGTTGGATATTTCTCGACTATTGGATCAGCCTTTTTCATCCGCTTATATACCCTCTGACACATCCTAAGCTATGCCTTCCTTCAACCTATGCAATTTTGCAAAATTTCTAGATTTCAAGTGTCTGATGTCCGTTACTTTTTAAAGAGGCTTCTTTCGGAGCTTTCCTTTTTTTTAATAATTTTTTAATACTTTTTACAATGTTAGCATTCCGACCATGAGACGCGAGTTCGAATCTAACTATAGTCAATTTGTCAAGGGAGTGACTTCGTGATAATATTATCATTGGAAGACGATCCCAGCATGCGGCATCGTTGAGAAGTGTCTGAAAAGCATATCACGGGTTCACCCAAGTCTTATTGATGAAATTGAGTAGAGGGAACTACACGAAAGCCGTCGATCATTCTTCTAGCACAAAGTCTCAAGTCATCGTAACCAAGAGTCCAATCACACCGGCCTTGTCCATAATGTTGATCAAGCCAGATTATGTATTACTAAACTGTTATTATCGCAAACAAATCTCACAATCTAAACATAATTATTTGATCCTTGTCAACATTTTATTTCTAGATTTTATGATTTGGAAATTTTTAATTCAAAATAACCAATGCACAAATTGAATGGAATAGAATATGTAAATACAGTTTGTTCGGTATATTTTATTTGTTTCATCAATATCTCCACCTGCGGCAGATTGTTCATTAGCATAAGGTATTTCTCGCCACAACTGGTGACCTTCGGCGGCTGTGTTCATTGATTTTGAACTAAGGTTTATCCATTCGTACACATTATCACGCCATCCTTTAGGTTGATGGTCTCTACTTCTTCCATTTACCATCCCTTCGAGACAAATTCTGCTTAGGCCGCATACTGTTCGTTTGGTGTGGCCATAACGTTTTAGAACCTTGATTTTGACAATGGATGTGAGACCGCCGACATGAAGAGGATCTTCGATATCCTGTAAGGAGGGCTCGATCGCCCAACCGCGTCCACCACTCCTCTGTGACTCCGGCTCGCGGCACCTCAGGAGTAGGCTGGGCTTTACAGCCATCTCCGCCACCACCAGGAAAGGAATAGGGAGAGAGAAGATGATGATTCTAATGCTCGGATGCTAACGGGTGCCGCCGACGTCGATAGGGTTTAGTCCCTGTGACTAGCAGAAGTTCCTCGATCTTTGTTTGTTCGGATAGTTCATGGTTTGTCATAAACGCCATCATATTGTTTTGGGATATTTGGATTTTCTTTAAAGGTGTAGAGATCCAGTTGCCACACTCGAAAGCAATGATTCTCAACCGCCGTTATGCAGTGCTTTTAAGTGTGCCGCAAAATATTGTCATGTCATATATATATATATATATATATATATATATATATATATATGTGTGTGTGTGTGTGTGTGTGTGTGTGTGTGTGTGTGTGTGTGTGTGTGTTTAGAGGTACAAAATTGATATATTGTTTTAAAAACAAGGAAAATATTTGTCTCTAAGGTCCTTTCATCCAACATCTCATCAGGAGTAAATTGTTGCCAATAAATTATACGAAAGAACAGTAACAACGAAAATGAAGAGCAAAAAAAAGGTGGGGAAACGATAATATATATATATATATATATATATATATATATATATATATATATATATATATATATATATATCGAGGGAAGGGGAAATCTCGTGTAAATACAATTATCGGGGAACAATGAAAATAAAATACCCCCCAACAAATTAAGAGACTTGACAAAATCCTTCTGCCGGCAGAGAGAAGATTTGCGCAGTGATATAGAGACTGATTCCAAAATACTTAAATAATTACTGGAAACAGCTCTATGAATAACTCTAAACCACTTTTTCTTATAAGACTTGGCACATGCTATATTTTCCACAAAATATGACGCGATGGCAGATTCCATATTCGAAGAAGGAAGGTAATACAAGTTACTTATTTTGCCAAGTCTTATTTTCGAATGCTGATTGATCTTTGTTTCTAATTGTATTTACACGAGATTTCCCCTTCCCTCGATATATATATATATATATATCTATATATATATATATATATATATATATATACATATTATCATGTTTCCCCACCTTTTTCTTGCTCTTCATTTTCGTTGTTACTGTTCTTTCGTATAATTTATTGCGAACGATTTACTCCTAGTGACAAACTTTTACTTATATTAATTCTATTAATGTTCTACCTTTGATATCGAGCACTTTATTACAAAAATTGCTTGCCTCTCAGTAACACTTTGACTGTCAGCATTTTTGGCTTCATACTATCTTTGATATCTCTATATTTATATATATATATATATATATATATATATATATATATATATATATATATATATATATGAGAAAGAAAGAAAAAGAAAGAAACGAGATAATTATTATATCAACATTAACATTTCAGAGCCTCCACCTCCGAATTTTATGCCATTGTGGATAACTTTTGGCACTTTGGTAGGATGTTTCGTTGCTTACTGGTGTTTCTACAAACCTGGTTATCTCCCTTGGCGTCTTGCCAGGTTAAGAAATGTTCGATGCTGCGGTCGCAATCCTTGTTCTCGATGTTGCTTCAGAGAAAACCAGGAAGGTTGGTTCAAATCCCGGTCCAGATCTCATGGCCGAAGTGTCAGTCCAGTCATGAAACAGGACACTCCAGGTAAGATTCATTCTCAATTGTCCCTATAATTAATAATTTTTATAATCAATTCCTCCCAAGTAAGGCAATAATGCCACTAAGACGCAAGGGCCTACTAGACGTGAAAAAGAAAAAAGAGACTTTAGAAGAAACCGAGAACCCGATCCTGAATCGGAAATCCGCTCCTGAACAGGAAACAACAGATAAACCTGTTCAAAATACCGTGAAGACGTGTGAAATGAATGTTCGGTGCGCCTATCTACTCCTGTTAAATAACTGCATTATTGCATATTGCATTCCTCATATATATCCTTTGACAATATTGCATCCCCCATATATATATATATATATATATATATATATATATATATATATATATATATGTACGCAGCATATCTGCATTCAGGTATATTTGGCTGAATAGTCTGGACACTTATTATGCCTATATTTATTTTGGTCATCTCGAATTCTCTTATCGATTTCTTAATGTTGGTATTAAATTCATTAAGAAAGGCACCTTAAAAACTACTACGTCTTCCTTAATGTATTTAATATCAACAATAAGAAATAGATTAGAGAATTCAACCAAACATGCTTGAATATATATATATATATATATATATATATATATATATATATATATATATATATATATATATATATTAAGAAAAACAAAAGCTGTTGATGGAACCAACGGACAACTTGGCAAAAGCTAAAACTCTTATCCAGATAAATTCTCGAAAAAAATGACCATTCTATAAAAAGAAAAAGGAAAAGGCCTAAAAGCAAACCTATCTATTCAGTAAAATAAAGTGCTCGAAGCGTAAATTGCCTAGACAGAGCAAAAATATGCTTAACGACATTAAATCCTATAAAAGGAAAACCCCAGTAGTAACTCGCTCGAGTTTCACGCTCATGAGTTTTTCAGACGACTTGAATGCATATATATATATATATATATATATATATATATATATATATATATATATGCCAAACTGTTTGGCATAATTACACCTTTCAAATAGTGTATTGGGTTGAATTTTATTAAAGAGTTTATTTTAGATTAATTAAATTTAACTTGAATTAAAATTAATCCCAGTTGGAACATAGCATGGCTCTATAGAGTCTAATTTAAACGACAAACATACATGTATATGAGAATCAAAATGAATAAAAAGATTGATATCATAGGTCCATCTAAAATCTACAAGACTTCATGATAAACTATATTTTTCGTTTTACCTCGTGGAACAACTGCAAAGAGATTTTGTTTGCCTCCAACTCTGGAGAAACCAACATATAATTGCCCATGTGAAAAGCATGGCTCTTCCAAATGAACGCCTGCAACAGATAATGTTTGTCCTTGGGATTTGTTTATCGACATTGCAAAACTGAGACGAACAGGAAATTGTAGCCTTCTGAAAGGAATCGGTAGTTCTGTTCCTGATGGAATAAGAGGAATCCTTGGAATGAACACATCCTCTCCTTTTGCACATCCTGCAAGAATAGTTGCCTCTATAACGTGTTGCATTGTCTTTTTCACCACCAAGCGTGTCCCATTGCAGAGTCTTGGTAGTTCCAAATTTCTCAACAGCATAACTGGGGTCCCAACTTTTAGGGCTAATCTGTGAGGCGGTAGTCTAGGTGGATCTAATGAATTAAGAAATTCAGTTGGATATTTCGCCACCTGATCTGGATCTGGGATTGTTTCAATGCACTTGTATGTCTGAAGATTGCCAGGGATGTATTGAAGCAGTTTGTCATTAATATTTCAGATTGTATTATTCTCAGGAGTCAATATTGGTCTTTCGCCTAGCCCTTCTAAGTTGAGATAATTTACTTCTAGATTAGGAAAGACGCTTACAATGAGATCATCTATTGTGTTGACTAAACTACAAATTGGTTGAATATTCACCTATCCATCGGGATCCACAGGCATTTTGCCTTCACCAATCGCCAAAATATCAGCAGAAAACTGTCCTGATAACTGATCATCATATAAATGAGCTCGCATATTGATGGTGAGATTTAATGTTTATACTAAAGGCCAAAGGGGAGATGACTTAAGACAGACCTTGACTGCATCTGCTCGTGTTCCTTTGGGAATGACTGGAAGAGTCTGCCTAAAGTCCCCAGGGAGAAACAGAATTATACCGCCCATTGGTTCCGAACAATTGGGTATGTCTTGGAGGGCTCTAAGTGCTTCAAGAGCTCCTCTATGGGTCATGGTACATTCGTCCCAAACAATCAGATGGCACCTTTTTAGCAGCTCTGTTTTATCTAAGTTCTTGCTGATATTGCAAGTGGGCGTATCAGAATGGGCCATATTCATTGGCAGCTTGAAAGTTGAGTGGGCAGTCCTGCCACCAGGCAGCAGTGTTGCAGCGATGCCAGAGGATGCCACTGCTAATACAATCTTCTCTTGTTGTCTGACTTTAGCGAGAAGTTTTTACCCGTTCCTCCAGGTGCATCCAGGTAGAAGATGCCACCCTTTCGATTATGAACACTTGTACAAATGGTTTCATAGGCACGCTTCTGTTCAGGCAGCAATTTCGGCTCATTTTCATTGATATAATTGGTAAGAAGATTTATGTCATAGGATGTCTCCCGTATAATATCAGTTGGGCGTTTATTGGAGTCAGTTCTGTTGATTTTGGGAAGTCCATATGAGGAGAGTGTACTCCCGCCCATTGAAATAACCCTATTTTCTATATCAATTAGTGCCTGATTGAATATTGCATCGCTGAAGCTGACCTCCACGCCTGGAACCTGTAGCTGAGCTCGATGTCTGAAATCATGTGATAGATAATTTCTGAAGTTAACCCAAAGGGCAAGTGGGTCACTTACTTCGCATGTCTGCAGTAAAACAGCAAAAAGCCTTCGCAGATTTCTTGGACACTGTGATACGGCTGTTTCAGCCATGGTTGCCACCCATTGTGCATCATTTTCCAGCAGTCCATATTTATGGCAGGCGTCTCTGAATGTTCTACACAATTGCCCTTCGAATGTCTTTAAATTCTGGAAACACCTTGATCCTCTCACCTCGTGAAGTAAGAGACGAAGATAGAAGCATTCTTGTTGGCTAGGATGAACTGTATAAACTCTACCCAGACAACGCTCAAGTTTCACACCGGGGAAGCCTTCAACATCTTGTCCTGTCTTTCTTCGTGTCCATTTATTACTATTCCATCTGTAGTACGACGGAACTACAGGTTAAAGGAGCTTGCGAGCAAAATCATCAAACTGACAAAGTTTAAAAAAGGCAGTCAACATCGTGTCTCTTGATTCGCGGGCCATCTGAACTGCATTTTCATTGCTGAAGTAAACATGCTGACCATTCTCCAGATGGACTGCCAACTGTGAACAGCAGGGTGTCTCTGGTGCACTGGGAAGCCAAATATTCGCTAAAGGCTTCATTACTGCTGAGATAACGTCCAGTTTGATATTGGGTTACCTCATCGCGGCTGTTCTCTCTAAGAAGGTTAAATGTAGCAACATCAGACCCTTTGTTCACATACTTACAAATATATTTGATCGATTTCACGGAGTTACAAAATTCAACGTTGATATGCGCGTTGAATGCTTTTATCAAAAGTGGGCAGTATGGCACAACCCATCTATTGTCAATTTCGTGTTTTCCCACTATGGTTGTGACTCCTCCGTCTTCTGGTTTCCGCCGTCTATACAATGGATAACCATCGGTGCCGGTCTGTGTTTCGCGGAGAAACTGTCATGGAAACCTTTTGGTACATGTATTGTCTTTAATGCACGGTGAATTCATGTTAAAACTGCGGTCGCATGGGCCATGTATCGTGTTCGCTTTAACATTTATATATAGCTCCTTGTCAGTATTTGGATCGGGTAGTTCGGCTGAAATAATCTTGTCGATCTCAGTAGCATTGAACTTATTTGACAGCCAAATGAGAATATGAGCATGTAGAAGGCCTCTTTTTTGTCATTCAATTGTGTACATATCGCACTTTACAGCTCCAAAAACCTGACCCTTCGTGACCAAATCCATTAGGTTGACTAACTTTAAACGGAAAACTCATGCCATTAGATCATGCCTATCATTAGCCTTTGACCCGGGAATAGCTCATTCTGAATCTCCTTCCATGTAGGATTGCAGGTAAATGTTATGAAGAGATCTGGCCTACCGTAATGCCTTACATATGTCATCGCATCTTGAGTTCGCTCATGCATATATCGAGGTCCACCAGTGAAAGTTGCCGGTAAGATGCAGACTTTGCCAATGTTTTCGGGATCTACATCATTGTTAATGCCGTCTCGTAGATGAATGTAACTATCTGAGCGCAGATTTCTTTCTGATTCGAATCTGATGTACAGCAACCTCTCAGCCTCCATCTTAGCACACATATCAACTGCGAATCGGCGAAACAGATCTTGTGAACGATGAATGCGGTTAAAAGAGCTTTCTCTTGTCATAAAGTAGACAGAATAGAAGTGCATGCACGAGACCGTTTTGAGGTTTTGTTGTAGGCCACAATTATTATTATTACTGTGTTGGCGGATTCCGATATGGTATACATCCTCACCTTTTACGAAGAGTAATGGGTACTGCAGCGCGTCATAAGATCGGTGGGTTTCATTGATGCGCTGCAGTTTGTTATCACGTAATGAAAGAACTATATCTCTAGTATTATTGTGTTGGTGACCATGAATAATAGCAGCAATTTCATTGAAAACCGGTGAATTATAACATCCCCCATGTTCACCACTTGGTCTCTGGTCAGCCTTATTAACCATTACCCCACCCAGCAGGCACATCAATTATTTTGTGGAATCGGATAATAGTGAGATATATACGAGCAACAATGATTTCATTTTTTTTTTTACAGGCTGCAAATGTGACATATCAAAGTTATGCTCCACATGGCTGTCAATGAGACATACAGTAGGGAAAATTTTATTCATGTCCTTAGAATTTCGTAGCATATTTTCACATACACGTTAACTACCAATTGGCATAATTATATATATATATATATATATATATATATATATATATATATATATATATATATATATATATATATATATATGAAGGCCAAATATCTACTAATTATCTACGGTTAATATCACCATTGCCATTGCCATATAAAATGTTCGACATTAAATAATTCCGCAAGGGGGACATGTTGTTATATCAACTTATCTATCCTAACGTACTAATAGTGAGTGCCGCATACAACCTCCAACATTAAATAACCAAACAAGGACTGGCATGTAAAATCAAGGAACCGCACATTGCAAAATAGTTGAGAATGATGTCAAGTTGAAAGGAATAAGAGTAACTCTGAAGCACATAAAAATAAATGTCTGTCTTGATTAAATGTGATTATAACTATCTGCCATCTTAAAATTTTAGAAAGAGTTTCTTTGTTAGTAATGTTTCGAATGGCGCTGTTTAAAGAAACCCTTTTCCAAGATTTCACATATCTTTGCCGTGTGTTCTTCCGCAGAATCGCAAAGAGTTCTTAGTCTTGTAAATACTCTCATGCCTAAATACGAGGTCTGTTCAAAAAGCACCGGAACTGTTGCTATAGTAACGGAGTTAAAAGTACGCAGAGAAGCCGCTCGGCACAAGTTTAAACTTTAAACTCTGTCGTGCATATGCACTAAGTTATAATGTTATCGCTCACTTCCGTTGTTTATAGCAGTTTGGAAGGAACGTGTAAAGAGTGTGGCCGTAAACACCACACACCATAGATGCTATCAGTGACCATGACCTGTGCAGCTATTTGGGGCCAAGCACAACATGCCTCAAGTCCGACAAACACCATATTCCTCAGATCTTGCTTCTTGCGAAATTTTCCTCTTCAAAAATCAAATCTCACTTTTAAGACGTTGAGGAAATTCAAGAGAATGCCACGAAGCAAGCTACTCGCTATTCCCCCTCCCCTCCCCAAAAAACCCAAAGAGTTTCGGGAATGCTTCCATCAATGGAAATGACTCTGGATAAAGTGTGTGACTTCAGACGCGGACTACTTCAAAGGAGATTAAATGCAGAATTGATATGTGCTGTAGTTTTCTTTTTATAGCACCAGTCCCGATACTTTTTGATCAGACCTCGTACACACAATAACCCAATTCCATTAGTAATGTTTGTCTTAATCTGACAATTCTGTTTTTCTTGATGTTTTGGTTTGCAGGAATGAGCAGTATCAACAAATCGCTCAACAAATTGGTTGATGCTTTAAAATGAAGTTTTACAAAACAGTTTTCAATTGTTCTTTTCATTGCCACCCGACAAAAATGATTTCCATATCAAATTGATTGTCCCAGGAGGGTATTTGTGTTAGAGGTTTACGATTGGAGGTCATTTTTGTGTATACGAACGGAAGACAACGGTTAACCCTAGCCTTGAACAGGTTAAGATTGTAGTGATCGGAGAAACAACTTGTTGGGAGTCGGTTTCAAACAGGATTTACCAGGGCAAGTGATGATAAACAAAAGCAAAATGAAATTGAAGCCTGTGTAAGCCTCTTTTGGGATATTAGTAACTTTTTCTTCTTTTTGACTAAGTGTGCGTTTCTTTACCAAGCCGACAATGTGTGAAAGTTCTCAGAATATTTCTGTATATTCTGAGAATTTTAACTTTATCATCACTTGCCTTGATAAAGTCGAATGACAAAAACGCGTCAGCCAGGACTAAGTACTATTCTCCGATTCTCTATTTTATTCCATATATATATATATATATATATATATATATATATATATTTGTCATCCACAGACATACTGTTTCGCTGTTTCACAGCTCATCAGTGTGGCTAGACGTCCGGTTGCCTCTGGCTAGGATCGAAACCCGACTGAATTTGCGTCAGTCCGAACTTCTCCCACTAAGCCGTCAGCGTACGGTACGGGATGAGGGTGAATTTTAGCGTGTTTATTTTTAGATTCAGATAAACATACAGTGACTGAGAGTGACTCAATTCTGTCGAAGAGTCGTGCAGTATTAGCTTAAATAGTCACTGTTTACAAATTCACACCTCAAACCAGAATCAGTTTATATGTCTTTAACCATCTAAGTCATAGATCCATTTAGATTCTAGCGAGGGAAAGGTCAAATAAATTAATATCTGTTTTATAGTTGTTGTTTTTTTTGGGGGGGGGGGGGTTTGGTATATATATATTTGTGTGTGTGTGTGTGTGTGTGTGTGTGTGTGTGTGTGTGTGTGTGTGTGTGTGTGTGTGTGTGTTTGGTTCGCCATTATCCGCGCAGACCCTTTCTACCGCGGTTAATGAAATCCTACTTTACATTAATCAGATATGAAAAGACCTTTTAATTATTATCATCATGGACACTTAACATATGCTATACCTATTTCTCGTTCATTTGGGACATTTATTTTCTTTTGTAGGATCGTCCGTCAAATTCTCGAAAGACCATCATGGCGACATTCAGATTATTAAGGACAACGAGATCAACTATCAAATACCCGTCATAAATTGGATGGCTATCAAATATGATGATGGAAATCACCAAAGGGAACTACGATAGTTGGCCAGACATTTTGAAAATGGCTTACTTTATTTCCAGTCGAAACGAAAGAAAATGGCACCCATGATTGATTAATGATGTCAGTATGTCTATAAAGAATGATGAGATCGATTGTAAGCCGTTAATACAACCATCTATTTGCATTGTTTGGTTTGGAATTTTGAAGCTAGTAGAAGCTTTCAAATTTACTACTGTTGAAAATGGTAACCCTATAGAATATTTTTTTCTTACGGATAATTAAAATTTATCAAATATTTTGTAAAAAGTTCTTAAAAATAAATTAAAATTTTGACAGAAATGTTTTTTTTTTTTTAAGTCCATTTAGAACACCATATATCTATAGGATGCAATGGGTAAATTGTCGCTATTTTATATTTTTAATTTCGTACATGCGCGTTGTTTGTTTTTCTTGAATAGTAGGATCAGTTGGGCAACGTCTGTGAGAAAAAAGAGCACCATGACACTATTCATTCCGTCAGAAATTTGGAAACGGCAACTGTACTGCTTGGCATTCGTGCTGGAAGATCTAATATGAACATTTCAGAATGCTTAGGTGTCAATCTGAGGACAGTACAGAGGATTCGGAAAGATATATCCAGTCAACATCATGGTGTTGGGAGTAATCAGTAGTGATGGCGACGTTATGCCTCAACATGGGATAGTGCTGCCCTGAGTCAAGAAGGTGGCTGTTGGAAGGTCCTATGTCTGGCAATAGGACTCAGCACCTTGACAAACAAGCAGGAGAAACCAATTTCTGCAACTACATCATCCCTTACATCTGGCTACCTATCTCTCCAGACTGCAACCCCTTGATTATTATGTGTGGGGTGCAGCTGAGCGCGAGATCAACAAAACTCCTTGTAACACCAAAGATGAACTGAAGGCAAAAATTAGGCAGCATTCCTCAGCTTAAACAGGGAGACCGTCCAAAAGAGATACAGGAGATTCTGAAGTCGTCGGGAGATCGTTGTTGAAGCCAATGACGATTTTATTGAATAAATTTAGTCTTTAATATTTCAAGATATTTTTGTGAGATGTCAATGTTATTTTCATTTTTGCATAATTTAGACGACAATTTATCCACCGCACTCTGTAAATTATTCAATTTTTTTTTGGGGGGGGGGGTTATCGATTGTTTCAGTTTTTACGCTGAATCCTCTCATGATTTCTTGCAATATATCATAATTATGCAGACGATAAACTTAACTTTTACCGCTTCAAATGAAAACGAGGTGACAAGCTGATTAAATACTTTCGAGTTTCAAATAGAGAGGTTGCTTCATTTGTTGAAGAGGGATATGTTTCAGCTATCACCTCTTTGGTTGCTATGTTTATAGACATTTTATATTGAATATTTATGGGCTCCTGGAACGTTTGTCCCGCAAACAATATTTGACGGACTCAAGTGAGTCCGAGTAAAAATAAGGAACACAAAACAATGACTGCAATTAATGCATGTATTAACAAAACTATTTAGATATGTACGCAATTTTAACGAAAGGAAGAAACATTAAAACTAGCTGTAAGAATGGGTTTGTCTGTGTGTGTGTGTGATAGACGCGTGTGTGTATGTGAGAGAGAGTTCAAATGTCAACAGAGGACCAAGGAAGCGAATGTGCCCCAGCGGATGTTCTACGTTTGATTACATATATATATATATATGTGTGTGTGTGTGTGTGTGTGTGTGTGTGTGTGTGTGTGTGTGTGTGTGAGTGAGAGAGAGAGAGAGAGAGAGGGAGGGAGAGGAAGAGAGAGAAATATGAAAGAAATAATTGACTTTGTATAGATCTAAAGAGCGCCCTCTAAGAGGCGTTTTTTGACAAAACCAAGCTGGGTTACCCACAGATATTTCTGTTTTTGATGAAGCTATATACTTGTGACAGATAGTGAAGATATTATTGTGTTCGCATGAGGATTTTTTTAAACCGAAGATAGTGTAGTAATTGTATTCTATTTTGATGCTACCCAACATGTTGTTCAGTGACTAAGAAGTATGGAGGGGGGACAAGATGTCTCTTGTTACTCTGGCATCTTGTGATTGAAGAAGATAGATGCTTTGTGTCGTTTCCTTTTATATTGCTTTATACAAAGCCACCTGTCGGAGGTTAGGAGAAATCCGTGTTAGATAAGAAGAAGAAGGTAACCTTTACACACAAAAAAATCGTCCTGGTCCGTCTATTTGAAATTTAAAGTTATACTAAATATAATGTCTAAAAGACATAAAGGGTTTAAATATTTCATATTTTTGTTAATAATCTCAAAAAGTATCTAATTTGATTATAATTAAGTAAAAAAAACAAACAAACAAAACAAATATTAAATTTTAAAAAATCCATTCATGATCTTCGCTAATTCCTTTGTAATCTTTATTTGTCTTGTTGCGGACCCGATAGCAATGCAATGATCTGGCCTACGAAAAGGTGGCCTTGTGCCATACACTACACACGACTACCGAATCCACTAACAAAGTAAAAAAAAAGGAGAAAATATAAAACGTGTTCTTTCACTGTACAAACGTTGGGGTTACCAATTTTATTTTATTTTTTGTTTAACAAGTAATTTGTCTCGACAGTGGAGACATTCAGTAAAGTTACTGGATCTTTGCAATTAATGAAAAGGTTGTGACAAGTAGTCACTAAAGGTATGTTAGTGTTCCGCGCCAAAACGAAATTCAAAATGGCTAAGGCGGGAAAAAGTTTCTCCAGGAAGAAAGTTCCAGAACAGTCAATTTATACGGAATATTATGCATACACAACAAAGAAAATACTCACTGCGAGATTTTTGTAATGTGTGTGTAATGTTATATTTTTAAGGTACTGGTTCGTAATGGTTAGAGTTCAAAGAATATGAGACGTTCTCGTTCTGGTGTTGTTGACGGTTTCAAAGTTCCCTGGTCATGGACGAAGACAGGCTCGAACAAGATGTTCGCATCAGGACGAGAAATAAGTCATCGAAAAAGGTAATGTGATGACAGTGTCGTAGGCGCTAAGGTTATACGCGACGAGCCAAAAGGGACTAAGCATAATTTGCTGGTAAGATATCCCTGTCTGAAATATGGGTTAACAGACGAGGGATAAATGAGTCAACTATCCAGTTCAGTGACCTGGCAGCGATTGCCTTCGAAAAACCAGTTTGTCGTTGACGTCAGAGAAAAAGCGCGGGCAAAAAAAAACATTTCAAATTCTGTTAGGCTGGTAACAACATCAGCAGCAGCGTGTTCCTCACGTCGGCTACAGAACAACCGTTTACTGCTATTACCAGCTGAAAGTGAAAGGAAGGGATGGAAAAACTCGCGCGCGTAAAATGTAGGTGGAAATACTGTTATTCCAGTCTAAAAAAAATGAAACGGTCTATTTTTCTATGACAAACTGACCAATTAAAACAGGAATGAAGAGTAGCTTAAAAGTCACGAAAGAGTTTAAAAATACACCTCAGTCAAAATCTAACAAATCTTGCTAATAAAAAATTCATTCTCTTTGTTCATAATTTAGATTAAAAAATGTGTCATTTGCTTTTAGTATTTTTAAATACTTTTCATTCTTAATAAGCCATACAGTGTCTAAAATGTTTTTTGTTAATGGAGATCTTAACATTCTCAGCGGCAAAAGACGTTAATTAATGTTTTCAGTACTTTATCTGCACAGCAGCAAAAGACGTTATGTCATGTCCCCCTATTTAAAATACACACCGTGTCTTCATTTTATTTTCTGCACAATGATATGACGAATACTTATTTTCAAGCAATGTTATTTAATTTTCGAAGTTAATCACCATTGTTCTATTTTTCACCTACAAACGTCAGCGAAAAAAAACTTGGTAACTACATTTATTTAGCCATTGACATAAGATTGAGGAATCTGCCGAGTAAAAAATCAGCATACTGAGTTCAAATTCAAATTAAAACTATTTTATAATTTGCATATACGTACGTAAATTAAGATAATGTTACTGCATACAAACATTGTATTAACTGACCTTCCTTTTCCCATACTTGGCTGCTAACGCTACTATTAATGGTCAGTCAGTGAGGCTCGCTCTGCAGAGTAAAACGGTTTTCTGGTAGACGTTGCTAGAATAAAATGTACCTTGTTACCAAGTTCTCTTTTTAAAAATAAAAAAACTCCGTTGACGTTCTTCTGACTTCCACAAAGCCATTTTTATTTAATTATTTGCTTTCGATTGACAGATATTACCAATGTCACTCAAAATATATTTAGAAACCCAAAACAAAAATGATAGGCTAAAAAAAAAATTCATAAGCCAATAATCTGGCTTAAATTAAAGATTTTTCCAATTTTTTTAAAGTCAAAATACAGTACATTTATTATGTTATGATAAAGCTTAGAGACAGAAAACAGAACAACATCAGTAAAATTCTCCCTGGTTTTTGAACAAGAGTAGAGATTGATCTCTTGTTTACTGTCTACGTTTGGGTTACCGGTCCCTTCTAAAGTCTACTTCAACTCTATGCTTCTAACGTTTCCGCCTAAATTCTGAAATTTTATTTACTATTTTTTCCTCAATTGGAGTAGATAGGTTCGCCTAATATTTGGTTCACACTTCAGCCTGGTAAAGGTTGACTTGTTTTTTTGTTTAGGATTGGGTTTCCAGTCCCTTCTACAGTCTATTTCAATTTCTAACGTCTCCGCCTAAACTCTGAAATTTTTATTATTATTTCTTCCTTCAATAGAAGGAGATAGTTTCGCATATCGCCACACTGCTCACGGGTTTTTTTGAACAGGAGTAAAAGTTTATACATGTTTCCTGTTTAGGATTGGGTTTCCGTTTGAATAAAAGTAACATCCCAAATAAACTTAAAATGGAGCAAATATTTCATCTTAGAAGAAATTCTCGATTAAGTTCTGTTAGCCATAAGGTAAGGATGCTTTGGAAACATCACATACTCTGGATCAGTGGAAGAAGCAGACGTAAAGATGAATAAGGCTGGTGTGTATTGATTGTTATGAGTTATCTCCCCTAATCTTGGAATGAGAATAATCTACTTCCTGTGAACTGAAGAAGGCCTGAGGGTACAATGGTACGTTGTGAGTGTAATCACAAAAAGGAATATGTTGGGCCAAATATCAAAGCATATAATAATCTTTCAAGAACACTTCAATGTGGTGTAATGGTTAACAAGCTTGTCTCGCTAGATCAATTACGACTGAGTAGTGAGTTCGATCCTCGATAAGTGCTCCATAATTTCGGCCTTGTACCACATCTAATATATGCTTAATCAGTTATGTGCCATGCGTGATACACGCTTAGGCGATCATGTATCGGAAGATACATGACTGATGAGGCAGATTTATTCCCGCAGTAGGTTGGCATTTCTTTCTGCGGTAGACCAGTTGCCATCCAAGGCTATAGAACCCGGTCTGTCCTGTTATTTACACATAGTTGGAGGGAGATGAGAATTCATACCTTTCCCAAGGGTATTAGCCCATAAGTGAATGTAATGGATTCGACTGGAATTCGAACTCGGCTCTCCAATTCCTCAATCCGAGCAGCTATCCATTACTCTATGCTTAGTAAATCACTATAATAATCTTTCAAGCAATCTTACATGTGAGTTCTAGGAGGATTGCTTCTCTTCCAAATGATCTAGATAGGCACAGATGATCTAAATGTACTTTGGAACGATGCATTTTATATATGACCTTTCTTTTTTTTAAATGCTATGTCTCTTCTGAACGTAAGCTGTCATGGCTATCCACAAACGCTTTTTTATTATCTGTATTGTGCTTTCTTGAGAAAGGTAATGGTGTGGTTTCCCATTGTCTTCTCAACAGCTTTAGAATTCTCTTAGACTGGTTACTGTCCAATGCTACAGAGCCCAGTCTACCTTCATTGGTTGGTTGATATGAGATATCTGTTATTTTGATATTATATATCTGTTGATTATTTTGATATTTTGTCCCAGTGATGTCAGTTATTATTCATTCCTGTTGAATTGGTGCTTCACTACCTGATCCAAGAATTGAACCACTAAATGACAATAATACATGTATAACCAACACCTGTATCCACTATGCCACTGTGTTTTTTTTAATTCTTTTCTATTCAGTGTCAGAAAGTTTTGACATTTGGTTATAATAGCAGGTTTGTATCACTTTTCATAATTTAGTATTTCATTTCTGAGATGAGTAATTGCTATTATTCATCTATTATTTCAAACTATTATCCTCATCTTGGTTGACAGAGATGCTATTATAGATGATGACCAGTGGGTACTTGGTTGAAATGTTGTGTCATGTAATAATATCTATATCAACCAAGATGAAATTAATGATTCGAAATAATACACGAATAGTGATAATTACTCATCTTTGAAATGAAATACTAAATTAGTGCAGTTTTGGGTGTCGCTCTTGTCTACAAAATTCTTTCCTGATTTTTTCATTGTCACATGTCACATTGATTCCACTCAGTCAGTTATGTGCTATGCGTGATACACAGTTAGGCGATCATGTATCTTTTGATACATGCCTGATGAGGCAGATTTTTTCCTGCAGTAGTTTGCCATTTCTTTCTACGGTAGACCACTTGCCATCCAAGGCTATAGAACCCAGTCTGTTATGCTATTTACCCATAGCTGGGGGGAGAAGAAGAGGATTCATATCTTTCCCAAGGTATTAGCACGTAAGTGAATGTAATGGATTCGACTGGAATTCGAACTCGGATCTCTGATTCCTCAGTCCGAGCCAATATCCGTTACTCCACCATGCCTCCACATTGATTCTAAGATGATTGAATAATATTTTCTGAATCGGTTCATGAATTATGGTTTCATTATCAAATTTTATTGCCGTTGTCTTTTTCAATTTCCCTCTTTTAAAATCGCCTTTGTTTGGGTCAAATTCCATGGCGATATCATCACTAAAATTTATTTATCTTCTAATTCATTATCGTTATTTGGCAAACAGTTTTAAATCATCCATGTAGAATAAGTGATTAATAAACTTATTAAATATGTAGTATACTGTGATCTGTGTTATGTAGTTTGTTTCAGAAAAGTCAACAGAGATATGGTTCTGCCTAATGAGAAAGGAGGGCTTTGAAAATCTGATACTCACAGGACATTGGAAAACAGCATATAACATACTTGATGGGCTTGAGTAAGCAGATGGCAGAACAGGGTTTAGGAGAAATAGCAAAAAGACAAAAAGTATTAAAAGCTACAATGGACAGGAAGTTGTGGATGGCCATGATCACCTACATCCTGAGGGGACACAGCACATAAAGAAGAAGAAATGAAAGTAAGGTTCATTGAAATATTCCACTGCAGAACTGCAAGTTAATTCATTCATTAACTCCCCATTGAAAAATCTCCAACAAAAATTCACAATATTTTTAAGACAATGAAACCTTTTATTTAGATTATCTACAATCGGATTATTGTCCTCGTCTTTATTAGTTATCAGGTTTTGTTCGCTGACCCCCCCCCCCACCTGCCTATTTCAGATGTCTGCTGAACTGGAAATTATCTAATCTACATTGGCAGATTGTTCTCGTTCTGCTGACCATGTCTAAGGGATATCTTGAATTGCTCAGTTTCTGCTGCACCCAAGTCTGCACTGCTGAGTCTAGAGATTGAACTCACAATTACTTTACTACCAAACTCATGGACGAACTCTTTAGTCTTTGGAACCTGTTCTTCCTATTCTTGCTGTTGTTAATATATTTTGGTTGATTCATTCTTCAGCCTTCTTCCACAAGAAGTTTCCTTTTCTTCTCATAGATTACACCTGATGAAAGCTGAATCAATTAAAACACCGTGTAAGAAAGGGTTGAACTGTCTAATCAATACTGAATGACTGTTGTGTTATTTTTCTGGAAGGCCTCAGTTTTCTTGATGTTTCATAACCATTATTTTTGATTGAATTTTTACTATTGCATGGCGTCTGACAGATTCAAAGATGTCTAAGCCGTCTTTTGTGTACAACCATTTTCTCAAATCACTGATTAAGAATGATTTTGAATGAATGATTCCTTCAAATCTTACAGAAGACAGTCCTCCATCTGGCCCAAAAGATTAGCAAGACAAAATCACTTTGAAGAACTTTACCAAATAAGAAAAACACCATCACTTGAAGACATAACAACAGTGGAAACAACAAAAATGGATAGCACATGTAACAGGAAGAGAAAATAATGATATAATCAAGACGTTAACTCTTGACATTACCAAAAAAAATGGATGGGAATTTTCATCAGTATTGGAAAGATCTATAACATTGAGTGGACAAATCTCCTGAAGAAATTGTTTTAATAAAAACATTCTATAAATTTCAACTGAGAGTAACACTAACTGTTCAGTCAACAAATGACGAGTGTCTCCTGTATAGAAACTAATTTCACCATTGTGCTAGATGGCGTTGGCGCTTTGGACAAGCAAAGATTGTCAGTCAACAGCAGAAAACTATTGCTATATCCATTGTCAATTGTGTCAGATGAAGGCCAATGCACACTCTAAGCTCCTTCTCTCTGTACTGTTTATTGAATGAAAGACATTTCTTACCACAAACACAACTTGGTTAAATGCTAACCCAAATGAGTACTTGTTTTTTTTGGTTTGGCAGATGATACTTGTAAAATTGATAATGTCAAAAACAAAATAAATGAGGAATATTGTTAGATTTGTTTTAAGTAGACCTGTTTCTTTTAGGCTTGTGATAAGCACAATTTTTGATAAGCTCAGACTAGCATTAAGAACAGTAGGGCAGATCTCATCTGGAGTTTTATCTTAAGTTAAACATGTCCAGTTTTAGTTCAGATCAAAGTAATAAAAAAATAAACAAAAAAAAAAAACAGCTCTGAGATTTTCATGCAACATTTGTTGATAATATTTAGACAACGAAATCTTCAATTCCTACATTTTTTTTTCAAAAATTGGTCAGTGTTTATTTCTTTTGTTTCTTAAACCAATAATTATTCAATACATATACAGAATTCTCCTTGTCTTTTCATATACAGATAGCCCACCATTTTTTCAGCACTGCACCAGATTATCCCTTTACCAGATTAACAGATGTAACAGATGCAACATAATAGTAATTAAATAATTGGTCTCTGACCCAATAATTATATACATTTCATATCTTTAAATCATGAAGACTTCTTTTTTTGTGTACACCCCTTCAAGATATGACCGATCATGGCTCTCTACAACTTCCTATGCTTTGTAGCTCTTAGCAGTTGAGGTGACTTATATAAAGTCACAAAGACTATAAATAACTATAGCTATTACCCATGAAGCAGTTGAATGCATACTACTTCCCGTGAGTCAGTAACACTGCACTACAATGGCGTTGCTGATATCTAAAGAACCGAATGAACATTTATCACTTGATTATTATGAGTACACACAAGCATCACTTAGGATACTAGCAGCTGAAGCTATAACAAAAAAGATAAAGGATTTAGAATCAATTGGAGGAGAAAACCAAATAATTGATCTCTTCTTGAAAACTGCACAACAAAAACAGTTGGAGGAAAAATTAATAGGGAAAAACATAACACCTAAGAAAATACTAGTGAATGCAGAGATGGCTATGTTCATGAAACAGTTATTGAATATGCTCTTCATTTAAAACAGGCTGCTAAATATTGTGAATTTGAGAAACTGGGACTGGAAAACCAGTCAATTGAAGAGGATTTGATCCAAATGAAATTGGTAAACAGCCTTCAAAATGAGGAGTATTGACAAATGACGCTAAGGCTTTTACAACTGGGAAAGTTATCACTAGAACAGTGTGTTGAATTTGTTCAGCAACAAGAATTAATTGGAAAATTTAATATGACAAAAGTTACAGATCTGGACACATACGTGATAAAGAAAAAAGATAAAATAACATGTACTTTTTGTGGATATCAACATCAAATTGAAAAGCAGTGTCTGGCATATGAAAAAAATGTGAAAAGTGTTTCAAAATGAATCATTTTAAACGTATGTGTAAATCCCAAAAGAAAAACATAGAGACAATCCAACAAAATGAAGAGGAAATAATATGCATGTCTTGTCATTGAAAAAAAATGAAATGAAAAAGTGTTATTAAAAATTTAAATCAATGTTTTATTGGACATGCAACTAGATGTGGCATGATGTTGATACCCAGAAATTTCTGGAAGAAATTAAGAAAACCAAGATTAAAGAAAAACTTGGTCCAATTGAATCAGTTTGACAGATCCATGATAAAAATGTAAAGCTATTTTGAAGCCTATGTGGAACTAAAAAATAAGTCTGACATATTACCAATTATCATGGCAAACTGTGAAAAGAATCAGGGTCTAATAGGAAATGATATATTGAACATAAATTCAACAAAATTAGTGAACAAAGACAAGGCAGAAGAATCCGGAATGTTAAAAAACTATGAAGCAAAGTCTAAAGGAAAACATCTTCCTCTCATATTTTCAAGCACAAAATATGCCCGTCCATCTACTACCAATAGTTGTGGAAGAACTAAAAGAATTATTGGAACAAAATCTACTTGAACAAGTTCTGCCAGGAGGGAGAAAATGGGCCCCCACATTAGTAATTTTAAGAAGGATGGGGATCTGCGCATTTGTGGTGACTACAAAATAGTGTAAACCACAAAATATGTGCAGATTCATATCCTATCCCCAATGTAGAATGGGCTTTGAAATCCCTTGTGGGTATGAAAACATTCTCAAAAACTGATCTAAATTTAGCATACCATCAAATACCTATTAACAAAGACTTTAAAGAAGTCACAACAATAAATACACCAGTAGGCTTATTAAGTTGGAAAAGAATGCCATGTGGAATTAAAACCACAAGTGCGGTTTTTCAAAGGGCTATAGAGCAAGTTATTGGTAGCGATATAAAAAATGCAATATGTTACCAGGATGACATTTGTATTGGTGCTATTAATGGCAAAGAATTAAAATGGAAAACCAGTACAGTTTTGAATAAGTTAAAAAAATGCTGAATTTATATAAAAATGTGTGCACAACACAAAAAAAAAATATCATTTTTGGGATATTCCATATCTAAGAAAGGCATATCACCAGACCAATTGATAAAATATTAAAAGTTGAAGTACCTAAGAACAAAAAAGAATTGGAATCTTTCTTAGGACTTGTAAATTTCTACAGACATAATGACAGAACCTTTTTGTTGCTTTTAGAAAAAAAGAATGTGGAATTTATTTGTACGAAAGAACAAGGAGCATTTGAAAATTTAAAAGCTGTTCTGGCAAAGAAGCCAGTAGTAAAACTATTCGACCCTAGAAATGAATTAGTAGTAACAACTGACACGAGTGAACAGTCACTTTCAGGAATATTAGATGAGCATCCTGTTATGTATCGTTTGAGAAAATTGCTAAAAGTTGAATTGAACTGTTCAAATGCTGAGAAAGAAGTGTTGGCCATAATATGGATGACAAATAGAACTTGTCAGTTCTTAAATGGAAAGGAATTCTTACTAAGACCAAAAAACTTTAGAATTCATATTTGAGACAATGAGTTTACAGGAATAAGCAAGCTAATGTGCCGCTTCTATCAAAACTTGTAATCTGCACATTTGGCTGTGATGCATGTATCTGGTATATATATCTCAGACTGGGTGTCATGATGAGCTTTGTATATTTGGATCTCGGCATCAGCTTTTTGGTGTGCTGCTCTAAGAAGAAGAAAAAAAGAGTATACAGAGACATGACAATATAGCATGCATTGTATATTGGAAGCGATGTGGTAAATACTCATTGGAGAGAGCAGGAAGGTTGTATGAGCATAAACCACAATCAATAGTGCAAAGCTGCTTTGGGACTTCACTGTGCAAGAATTGGTTGGCTGTTATTGTCTAGTGGCATATCAACCTCTATAGGTCATTTAATGCTGGAATGTAAATATTTGTATGCAATTTTATTTTAGTGATACAAGTCTTACTAATTAACCCATAGCTGAGGGGTAAGAGTTGGATTCCTACCTTTCCACAATGGTATTTGTCCAGAAATGAATATAACAAATGCAACTGGAATTGGAACTCGGCTCTCTCATTAACAATTCAGGGCCATTATCCAATACCCCACCTGCACATCGAAGCTTACAGCACATGGTATTCCCTAGTGGTCACCCATCTAGGTACTGACCGGGCTTGATGTTACTTAACTTTGGTGATCATCTGAGAACTGGTGTTTCAACCTGATGTGGCCAGAAGCCAATTGAAGCAAGAAGGCCAAACATCAAAACAGTGTTGGATCATCAATATAGTAGTACCAGGGGGACATAAGGGTAGTTGAGAAACAAGGGGGGAAAAGTAGGAAAGGTATGAAAACTTCAAATATGAGATAGGATGTCTAGTGGAAGTTTAAAAAAGGAGAAGTTGTTCTTGTTATTGCAAGTGCCTTTGGAAATGTGAGACAAAATCCAAAAATGGCTGAGTAAAATTGGGACTGTGATTTAAACTGAGATACTTCAGAGAACATTACTGCTTATGACAGCCATAATTCTGAGGAAGGTTTTGTTGACGTAGTGAGGCAAAGAAAGGACAGGCGCCATGTTCATTAGTTATAACCTGCTCTTGATCATTAAATTATAGTATGAGATCTGCTTGAAAAAAAAAAAAAAAATAATAAGCTTGTGGAATTATTCAAGGCAATTATTTCTTAATATGTTGAAATACAAAGCAGGATTTTCAAAAAATAAATAAAATAAACAACAAAAATGAGGGTATGTAAATAGTGTAATTAATGATAACTCCTCATCCCAGAAATTCAATGAGAAAATAAAATAAAGCCCTGTGAAGCTGAATTCAGAAAGTGTTTCGAATCAAAATCCCTATTAGAATATCAGTTTCAGAAATCAAAGATATTTTTCATGATCTTAAGAAAAAAATTAAAAAAGAGGAAAAATACTGCAATAACATTAAAAGATAAGGGAATTGAAAGAAACTGCATACAAGCGTCACAAAGAGAAAATGGGGAATCATAAAATTTCAATAACTACTTGGATACTAAAATGGGTTACCAAAACTTAATAGAAATTAAAAATGAAAATAACAACCTGTGTCTCACTTTGTTTCACCTGGTACAATGGTAAAATGTCACTATATTCTGGCGGTTTCTAGTAATGCGAATACAGGTCTGCATATGGTCATTACCAGAACAATTCTTGAAATGGCTTAAAATATACAATTGTTCCTCCCACAGTAAAGCACTTGTTATGGTGTCACCTTTCCTTTCAACTAGTTTTCAAAAGGAAAATCCTGACTTTTTTTATTTCATTTTTTATATTGAATTTATTTCCTTTATTTTCATTGACAAACAACAAAGGTTAAAAACATGGAAAATTTTGGTATTTTAATACACATACAAACCAACCAAAATATTTCCAAAGATTTTACTAGATACTACCATGGGAGGAACGGTGGAGTAAAGGAAAGCAGCTCAGATTGAGGAATCGGAGAGCCAAATTCGAATTCCAGTTGAATCCATTACATTCACTTACGTGCTAATACCCTTGGGAAAGGTATGTATCCTCATCTTCTCTCCCCAGCTATGGGTAAGTAGCAGGACAGACTGGGTTCTATAGCCTTGGATGGCAACTTGTCTACCGTAGAAAGAAATGGCAACCTCCTGTGGGGAAAAAATCTGCCTCGTCAGTCATGTATTGAGAGATACATGATCGCCTAAGCATGTATCACGTTTGGCACATAACTGACTGACTGACTGACCATGGTTATATTCTTCATAATATCTTGAATTTTGGTATTGTTCCATACATAAGCAAAATTTTAAACAAATCAATTTCTCTGGTGTTTGGATGATCCCTGGGCCAAAACATGCCAAAAAAAAAAAAAAAAAAAAAAGAAAGAAAGAAAAAAAATGAAATTCATCTGCTCTGGTTCAGTGAAAGAAAGTTGACATCACATGGTCAAATTGGCTGAGGGACAGTGAGATGAGAACAATCTAACCCTGTGGATTGAATAAAGGGTTCAGTTCAAAATTTTTGAACAGTTACCAACTATGTCAGAAACCTGAAGAAGGTCATAGAGTACAAATGCTGATGTGACAATAACAAATAAAATGAGTTCAAAGATGTCTGAGCAAATCAGTGTATAATAATGATAATTTCTTGTCTCAAAAATGCAATCAAAAGACAGGACAACAGCCTCATGGATTAAAGTGTTGGTTTGTGAATTTGGTGACATAGTCATTCATAGTTCAATCCCCGAGTTGGGCAGTACAGATTCTAAGTCAGTGGAAACAGAGCAAGCAGTAACTGAGCTGTACCAAAAAAGAAAAAGATATGATATTCCTAGACATGGACAGTGGAACAAGAACAATTTACTGCCATAGATTAAATAAAAGGTTCAGTATGAAATTCTCTGATGGTTACCAGGATCAACAAATACCTGAAGAAGACCAGAGGCACAACAGCTGAAACATTGTGATAATAACAACAAAGATGAGGACATTAGTCCAAATATAAATAATGTAAATAATGATAACTCCTTATTCCAAAAATTCTGACAGAAACAATTAAAAGGCATTAAAAAAATGAAACAATAATTTCTCATTACAAAAATGTGATCAAAATTCATTAAAAAGAATTAAACATTAAAAGAATAACAAAACAAATTTTTAAATTGTTCATAATATATTTTCAACCATTATATTTTTTGTTAATATTTTCATATTCAAAAAAATGATGATGATATTAGTCCATTAAATTAGAGTTTTAATAAATGAATAAAGTTCTCATTGAAAGAAAATGTACACACGTTTAAGTTTTGTTCCAAACATTGCAGTCATTTTAATTAGTTTAAGAACTAAAAAAAAAAGTGGAGTCCAAAATTCACTGCTTTTATTTTTTAAATTTTCTACACTCCCAGGAGTGAAAAGAAAAAAAAAAAAAAAAAAAAAGAAACAAATCCTCTGTGAGGATGTCAACAAATTGTCCATGCTCCAGATGAAATCAACAAATGTATCCAGATGCAAAACAAAATCTCAAGATGTTTGGCAGAATTACAAAATCATCAAACTGATTCCATTTTTATTATATTTTCAGTTTTCAAGTTCCATATTTTTTGAATAACGAAAACCTCATATGGAATCTCACTCAATTATGCCAAAAAGATTATTCACACAAAAATAATTGTTGTCTTTTAAGTACCTGAAAAAAATTTAGAGATCTTTAGCAAACACAAGCCCTTTTGTCTTGACTGGCAGACATCAGAGGCATATTTCTCTCCTTGCTTTATTTTCAATATCCTTAAATTTATTTCTGTAAGAGTCACAGAAAGTAAATAAAAAATGAATAAAGTAAATAGAAGCAGAAAAAAGAAAAAGTGAGAGAAAATTGTTGGTAATTAAAGTTAGAAAGTCTTAATTCAGCAGTGATCAGAAACTGATCCAAGGTCAGATAACTCTTGTCTGTTTTTTCCAATTTGCATGAGACTCCATTGTGGCAAGAAAAAGCACCATTCTTTTTATTTATGTTTTTTGCATATTAACTGTCTTATGCCAGTTGCAATGGCATTAGGAGGTCCAAAATTCTTCACATCCACAAGTCTTCATCTCTCTCATTTAATAAATAATGAAGCCACAGGCTGTTTGATGTTTAAATATTTAGAGTTACTGAAATCAAGATATAAAAGTTAAACTATTATTTGTGTATGCATATGTATGTATCTATCTATCTCATAATAACAGCAAAGATAGTTTAAGTAGGATACTACTATAAGATAATGCATTTAAGGCGAGCAGATTTTTGGAAATAAAGTGCTCAATATTAGAGAAACGGAGCATAAATAAATAAAAATTTCAATTGCCTTTCTGTAACGGTAAAATTATCCAATCCATAATTGAATAATTTCAGATTAGACGTTGTCCCCATATAGCCCCCTTTTAAAATAGAACAAATTTTAAATTCTGTAAATCATTTTAAAATACATGCAATATCTCTTAATAAACTGAATAGCTTATCTCTGACAAGTGGATCTGTATCTGTGAAACTCTGAGTTGGAAAATAAGTCACTTGACTTTTAATTTATCTGTTCATTATCTATCTGTACAGGATCTCCAGCATCGGAAACAAACATTCTTTAACAATTTAATTTCAACTAATATCTAGATTTAAAATCCATGTAGAAAGCCGACGGTTCCGCATTCTTACTTATACTGCAGGTATAACTAAGACACCATTTAAGGGACTATTTACAAAATGACACAAATGTCAATAAATTTGTCTATTAAATGATTCCAAAACAATGCTAGACAGCATGAAAATAATACAAGAGGGATTTTATTTTAACTGATTAAATTTTTTGTTCAGTGGATTCATTTTGTTTTTGTTCCAT
>OZ038498.1:48626968-48634468 GCA_964036315.1 Acanthosepion esculentum
TGTTATTTGAAGGAAATTACACAATTTATTGTCTACAATTCAAACAATTCATCTACTTATTGTCTCATTTTTACTGTACTTGTAAAAACCCAAGAAACTTTATTACAGATTTGTCAATTTACCAAATAATTCATTACTATCATTCAGCCAAAAAATTCCATGAAATATGAAAAAAAAATAATTTCCTAACTCTTTGATTGTAGGACTTAACATTACATTTCTTCGAATGTGCTGAGATGAAGTGACAATTCAATATGTGCTTTGTCATTTTAACAACTTTATAAAGATAACAAGCATTTGCCATTAAGAATTCACAGACAACATTGAAAAATAATGGAATTGCCACCCTTCAATGAAGACAGTAGTGTTCTCCTTAAAATCATTCAAATGATTGAACCTGTTGATTCTGTGCATCCACTTCCGAGACAAAAAGAACAATTTTTAAAACTCATAAAAATATTTTCTGACCAATCAGAAAAGATCCATCAACCAACATTTAAATTTTGCAGCCACTCCAAAAATATATAAACCACCATCAATTCGACTCCGTGGCAGAAAGTTCATCCAAGCTATCTGCCCGTTCCTCATCAATTTTGGCCAGGCACATCATGTGTACGATGTTAAAAGAAGCAGCTGAGGATAAAGCTCATACACATATGTATCTTCCTCACAAGATCTTTCTTAATGCAATACCAACTAATCATTTTTGCATATTGCCCAACATAAAAGATAAATCTTCTTTTCACTTTAACAATGCCTCATCTCCATTGCTGTATGTTGCTTCTCATTTCTTTTCTGTTAAGTTATGAGTTATAGTACCTGAAATGACACACTTGGTCAAAGCTCTTTCATACTTGCCAATTACTGTAGCTCTCACAACATAAATTTGTAAGAGAAAAAAAAACTTGCTTCTCTTCAAACCTCCTCTTTGTTCACCATCGTTCTGATGATGTCCATAATTGTGTGCAGGTTATTTGTGCAATAATCTATGTGTGAATGGTTTTAAAATGGGAGGGTCTTTTCACAGGAACAGTCTCCCTGTTATAACCACATCAATAATATTGATTATGATTATGATTGTAAGCACTTCTGGTCCCACTAAGGAATGCTGAGATCAAGACAGATCCAGCGGGGAGTTTAAATAAATAAATAAAGTTTACCATGTCTTGTGTCATCTTTGTGTTGCTCCATCTCATATAACTTATCTTTCCACCCTAAGCCCAGTGAAACACTCCCTTTCTTAGCTTACAAGGTTTTTTTGTTCTACGTATGGCTCAGAAAGAGAAATCAGAGAGCTGAGTCTGACTTCCAATCAAGTTTGTTACATTCACATGTGTAAATACCCCTGGGAAAGGCATGAACCTATATCTTGTTTTTTTTTACAAGTATCTAAGAAACAAGACACACTCAAGTCCCTTGGACTCCACTGGGAAGCATAGGATCACAGATCTCAGTAAGCTAGGCATTGTTGCTGTGGTTTTATGGAATGAAGTTGCTATTCCCATGCCCAACCAGTTTTGAATTCTGTGTTGTCCTTCTAGACTGGTTGCCAACCAAGGCTAAAGCACCTAGTCTGCACTACTATTTAACCCATAGCTCAGAGAAGGGGAGTATGATTCATAACTTTCCCAAGGGTATTAGTGCAAGTGAATGTAATAATCCTGATTGAAATTCAAACTTGTTTTGCTGATTTCTCGTTCTGAGTTGTTAAACATTACACTACCTGCATATCCTTAAGAGACAATAAAAGAAGAATAATTTAGGATTTTACAAGTACCTAAGAGACAATAAAAGGAGAATAATTTAAGTTTTTAGAAATACTTAAGAGATAGAAAGAGATAAGAAAAAGAGGAGAATAATTTAGGATTTTACAAGTACCTAACAGGCAATAAGAGGAGAATAATTTAGGATTTTAAAAGTACCTAAAAGACAATAAGAGGAGAATCTTACATACTTATGTGTATTTGTAATAACAAGTTTTAATTGCAAAGCTGGATTGAAATGCAGTACTCTAGTTTTCCAGCCCCCAGTGTGAACCATAGAGCCAAAGTTACAAATAACTTTTTGAGATTGCTTGCATTATTAAATGTATTATAAATGTGATTTACATAAACAATGACAGCTACATTGTTATTCCCTTGTGGGTACAATAGATTTTATAAGTACTCAATTGCTTTTACCCTGGCCTGAGATCAGATTTTTCAGTTTGATAAACTGTTTGTTACAAGTGTAACTAACTTGGCACCAGAAAGAAAACTTCAACCTCTCTGTTCTGCGACCAATCCTCTAACCATGATTATAAGTATATTTCCACCCACTCATTAATCTCCTAGAAGACGGTGTCAGATTACAGGGAGGGCGAAATATTGTTTCTCTGATGTTTAATATCCCATTGTGCCACTGATAAGAAGTCACAATTGCTGGATAGTGAATATATATGTTCATGCCTTTACATAAATGCATTAGTGTTGCCAAGCACTAATGTTAGACAAACTGAGATTGAAGCCATTTGTTGGTCCCATTTTTTTGGTGTCTTATCCATTAGTTTACCTCGAGCTCTCATGAGTATGACATTGTATAATAAATAGATTGATGCTTTAAGTAGCAAGGTTGGTCACATGACTGGCTCAGAACAAATGCAATTTTTAAAAAATATATTCTATATTTTATACTTATTGAAATGTCCTCATACTTCATTATTTACAAATGCCCTGTTAGTCGAAAAGCATGAACAGACAATGGATTAATGTCACAGTGAAGGAAAAACTTGAAGACTGGGACTTATTAGTCAGCAGCTTGAGGTATTTACAGAAACCATGGTCCATCCAATTTTAAATGAATACTTATTATCCTGGTTATTTTTTAACAGATCTTATATTGTCAAAATACCTTGTTTAAAACTCTTAACAACATTAATAGCATTTGTAAGGATGTAACAAATATATAAAATAATTTGTCATAACAAAAAAAAAACGAAAAAGAAAACGAAAAAAGAGGAATCAAAATAAAAAAAAAATATTTCAGTAAAAGAAAGGAGTTGAGGTAGGTCATGTGACCAGTTTCCTTTAAGATATACTAAATAGAAGTTGGTCCTTTTCTTTTTAAAACTTGTTTTGTGCTTTTTTCTTCTTCTCCACCTCTTTTTTGTTTATTGGGGTAGTTATTTAGTATTTGCCATTTTTTTAACACCCTAAAAAACTAAAAACGCTGCAAATATTTTAAAAAGACATCTTAGAAATATGAGTTCAGTAAAAAATTACCATTTTGTTTTCTTTTAAAGGCGGCTAGTTGCTAGCCATTACTTCATTGTTTGGCTCTGATTATATCTCATGCCTTGTAGTTCACTGCCTGTGGAACCATCCGAAATAGGAACTCATATCACAGATTCATCCGTCATGCTTGCTTTTATAATTGTTCAACAGTCATCACTTCAACTGCATGGGTGGCATCAGGAACCTCTTCTTTGAGCGAAGCACTGCTTCGTTCAGCCATAGCAACTTGCAAGGCAATATTCTGAGCCTCAGCATCAGTCAGTGTTGTCAGACCAGATGGCATCGTTTGGTAGACTGACAAAGGAATTGTCATTATGCCTGGCAATGCAAAAGAAAGAAATTAAAACATATATTCTAAGTTTGCTTAACTGAGCCAAAGGTCAGTTTGCTTAACCGAGCCAAAGGTCAGTTTGCTTAACCGAGCCAAAGGTCAGTTTGCTTAACCGAGCCAAAGGTCAATTTGAGCTTCACAAAAATGAGAGACATACACATTTAAAATTTGAGCCTATTATTATTATTATTTAATATATAAAATAAAGGGACGTATTTCTCTGGCCTCCAGATGTCATAACTAATAATATATATAGCAGTTATTTCGGCAGCTGCTGCACAGATGAGTAAATAGGAAAAAAATGAACTGCTCATCAGCCAGTTCTTATTCCTTATTCTATCATTGTGAGTGAGGATGATTCATAATTTCAGAGGGAACAGGGAGGATTAGATTCATGCCTTTCTCAAGTATGACAGTAATAGTAGCAATTTCAACTAGATTATAAAGTTGATTTTCAGACTATACTACAAATATCAAAGCATATTGCAAGAAAATCCATTTATGACTGCAACAGTTAGACCAATATAAAAATTTGTTTAGTGTGGTACAAAATTATTAAATCCCTAATTGTACTGGCTGCAAATGTGAACTCCATCAGACAATCAGCCTAATTAGCCATTTAACAAAACTTATCATCCAAATTCTGATGAATACAGCGCACATTAGAATCAAACTGGAAACAGGGCAAGAACAGTGCGGGTTCGTTAAAGACACTGGAACAAGGAATGTGATATATTCAGAACGATATCAAAAAGAGCAATACAAATGCAAAATGATGTGTACCTGTGTTTTATAGATTATACAAAAGTGTTGGAACTGCTAGGTAACATTGGCATATTTGGGAAGGATATTAAAATAATCCAGAGAAAATACTGGCAACAAACTGCCTGCATATGAATAGAAAATGAGTTCTTTAAATATACACAAATAGAAAGGGGTGTAAGACAAGGATGTGTCTTCTCACCAGACTTATTCAACCTATACAGTGAGGTGATTCTGAAAGAATTAGAAGTCCTACCAGGGTTCATTATTGGTGGACACAATCTTAACATAAGATATGATGATTACAGAGTGTTGACAGTAGATGCAGAAAGGAAACTACAAGAACTCTGACAGGAGGCAGTCAAGGACAGTGAGAAGAAAGGATTAAACATCAATTGAAGAAGATGAAATGTATGGTTGTTAGCAAAAAGAATAACCCAGCCTGAAAATTACAAATTGGAAATACAAAAATCAAACAAGTACAATTTAAATATCTGGGAAGTATTTTAATGGAGGACAGAAAGTGCAACACTGAAATCTGAAGGCACATTGGGATGGCAGAAGATGGCTTCCAAACACTAAGCAAAGTATTAAGAAATGGAAAAATTTTGTTAGAAACAAAGAAAAGAGTATTGAACTGTTGTGCAATATCAGTCCTCCTATATGGTAGTGAATGCTGGACAATCGCCTCACAGATGAAGAAGAGACTTGAAGCAATGGAAATGTAGTTCTATAGAAGGATGCTGACCAAATACGTGAGCAATGACAATGTTGGACCAAACACATTAGCAATGGAAATGTTTTAGAGAAAATTGAAAAAGGACACTTGTACTTAACATCAGAAAGAGACAGTTGAAATTTCTAGGGCACATAATGAGAAAAGAGGGTTTGAAAAATCTGACACTCACAGAACAGATTGAAGACAAGAGGGACAGAGTAAAACAACACATGATCTAGTTTGAGTAAGTGGATGGCAGAACAGGGTTTAGGAGTGATAGTAAAAAGACAAAATTTAATAAGAGCTGGTACTGGTGGATTTTTGAGTAAAAGTGCAAAAAAAGAAAAAAAAAAAAATGGGTCAGCAAGCCAACTTCAAATTCCAACCAAGACAATTTATATTTCCTTTGCACTATTGTCCTTGCGAAAGGCATGAATTCATTTAATTTTCTTAGTTAAATAACAGGGTAAACAGGGTTCTCTAGCCTTGGTTGACCACAAGCCTAAGAGAAAGACGATTTTGAATTCAAAACTGTGTAAACAGTAACAGGATATGACTTCCTTATCTTATCTGATCATGGCTGACAAAAGAAATTGAACAATGGATGAAGAAAGTAATTTTAGTGCTGCTTCATATGCCAAAGCTGACAATGTTGATCTGATATTTGTTAAAGTTCTTAAAAGCAAATCTAACCTAGGAATGTAAAAAAAAAAAGTAAACCAATGTTGACTATTTTTTAAATCAAGCCAAGCAATAAAGCCACTAAGATACAAGGGGATACTGAGAGTGAAATAAACTTAGAAAAACACACTCGAAGAGCAAGGGTAATAAAAGAACAGGTTTAAAAAAAAAAAAAAAACAGAAGATGACGATTGACATTGCATTTAAATTTTTGAAGATCAAAGTTGACTGGAAAGTAAGAAGCTGGAAGAGAGTTCCACAAGTGAGAAGTTAGCATAGAACTTATGGTTATATCTAGCCATTTCAACTGTAAAATGATGAGATCTTGCTGCCAATCTAGTACTGCACTTAAATTCATAAAGTCTAGGTATCATTGAGGAACTCATCAGAACAATTACCATGAAAGTATTTATAGAAAAGGCACAGGGAAGCTACATTATGGCAGTGGGAATGTGACTGAAGCCAAGATTCTAGGTCAGGACTAATAACATAGTAGATTCTTCTTTGAATTTTGTCTAGAATATCTAGATACATAGCAGAAGCACCAGACTAGATGTGGCACTATTCAAAGCATGGATGAATGGTAGAATATGTAAGATAGATTTTGGTGAAAAAAATTGTCTAACACAACACAGTAAAACAACTTTCCTAGCAGCCGACCTAGCAATTGATTCAATATAATCTTTCAACTTCATGTCATCAGAAAACGTTAATCAGAGAAGGCACAATGAATCGCTCTTCTGGAGGTTAGCATCAGCCATGCTGATGGAAGGCAAAAGGGTTCTCTTAGTACCATTAAGAGAGCAGTTTCATTTTGGAGGTGTTAAAATTAACAAGCTATTCCTTGCCCCAGTTAACAACAGATTGTAGATCATTTTTGAGATCAGCTGCCAATTTGACCTTACTGAACTGATCAAACTTATGATTAAGACAGGAGTAAATAGTTGTATTGTCAACAGATACCAAATTAAGAACTGATGACATCAGGAAGGTGGTTGATGAAAATTAAGAACGATGTAAGTCCAAGAATAGAGCCTTAGGAAACACCTGCATTAATATTTTGTTTGGAACTTGCTTCTAGAAAGTTGTAGAGGCTCTAAATAGTTCCCATGGCATTGTGGAGTGGCTCAATTGGAACACTTTTTCATTCTTGTTGCCAAATCTCTATGAAAACTGTTCATCTTTGCTTTATCATCAAACATTCTCTAACAATCTTGCTTCCTAAGTACATTGTTTACTCACTCATAATCATGGAGGGATTATCCTATAGGATAGAATAGACTGCAGCCAAGGGCTCCTCAAGCTTAGTGATAAAAAATCTGTTTTTTTTTTACTATGGTAGTATTGAGATATGTGCTAAATTGGTTGGCAATAAATAGTAAAATATTGGTATTTCTTAAAGAATATTTTTATTGACAAACAAAAGATACCTATTCTAGTTTATTTAAAGAATTTTCAATAAGTTTACTTCAAGCTATGTAAATTTTGCTAAAATATATTATGGGTAAAAAATATTCAAGATGGATGCAGGTGAAAAAAATATTCAAGATGGGTGTAAGTGAGTTAGAGGGTGGCTCCATTTGAGTGAGGTCCCATAATTTTATTAGCCAAGGTGACCCAAAAGATCATAATCTGGTTCTGCTTATAATGAACCCATCCTTCAGTAAAAAAAAATTGTAACTCTACTGGGGATAAAAAACACACAATGAAACTCTTTGATTTTGCCTTTAGTGATG
>OZ038498.1:48639468-48701968 GCA_964036315.1 Acanthosepion esculentum
AAGTTGTTTCCAGCGTTAAAAATCTCAGGTGACATCAGTCCATTTTCATGTTGCTCAATTATAGACTTTCTTTTAATTTCTATAGACATTGTTGCCAGTAAATACTAAAACACTTTAAAACACAAATAGTTGTTGGGCCAGTACCATAAACAACAATGTAAATTTAGAAGTAGAATTCATTTGAACTTTTCTAAGAGCATTCATGTTGCACACTGTATAAATACATATTCACAACTGATATTATTGGCATAGTTTGACCGTAAGGAAAGATTGTCATCATCTCATCATCCTTCCTTTGAAAAAACGTTTATCTTAATCAGTTAACAGATGTCATTGACTTGGCATTGATGACAAAACTTAAGGCCTGGTAGCTAACAGACCTTTATTTGAAATAGTCATCAATAAATGTTGCAAGACTTTATTTGATTTAATATTTCAAATTTATAAACCCAATTTTGACTCTAGATACATTCGAGGACTATTCTATGAAGAAACATTATTTTTTAAACTTTATCGGTCCTTCATGCATTATCTAAAGCCAAAACATATTTTGGATTGTAAGAATAATTCTTTTTTTTTTTGCAAGTGAATAATGCATTAATAAATTTTTGAGAATAACAATGATTTTTCTAGATACAAGTCCTACTATTTAACCCATAGCTAGGAGAAGGAGATGAATTCATACATTTCTCAAGGGTATTTGCACATAAGTGAATGTAATGGCCCCAACTGGAATTCAAACATGGCTCTCTGATTTCTCATTCCAAGTAAAATATCCATTACACCACCTGAACATCTGTATCACATGAAGAAAAATAACTTACTAGTAATAGTTTGCAAGACTAACATGCTTATCATCTCTCTTTAGTAGACTATTTGACAAGAACCAAATAGCAATTTCAAACCAAAATATTACTGTTAAGGCAAGTGATTTACAGAAAAGAAAAACCAATTGAAAAGAATGAGCAAGCATTATTGGTGAAGAGTACTGAATTGTTACATAATATCAGTCCTCCTATATGGCAGGGAATGTTGTCAATCTCCTTATAGATGAAGAACAGACTTGAAACAACAGAAATGTGGTTCTACAGAAGGATGCTGAAAATGCCATTGACTGAACATATGAGCAATGATAGTTTTAGAGAAAATAGAAACAAATGGAACATTTAGACTTAAAATCAGAAAGACAGTTGAAATTTCTAGGGCAAATAATGAGGAAAGAGGGTTTGGAAAATTTGATACTCACAGGACAGTTTGAAGGCAAGAGAGACAGAGGAAAACAACACATAACCTACCTACCGAGCTTGAGTAAATGGATGGCAGAACAGGATTTAGGAGAGGTAACAAAAAGAGAAAATTTATTAAGAGCTACAAAGGACAAGAAATTGTGGAAAGCCATGTTCATGGTCTTGAAGAGAGACAGCACGTAGAAGAAGGGAAATTATTTACCTTCAAGACCATGGTTTCCTGCTAATAAAATTTGTCCATTCTGTTCTGTCAGTGCTGCCACTTGACTCGCTTGTTGGGCATCAAGATCAACTTTGATTGGTGTTGCAGTCAAATTACCTGAGGCTAAAAGTTCTGCATCGGATACAGCTTCTACCAATGTTTGTACTGCTTGGTTGGCTTCATGTTGAACCTACAAGGACAAATAAAACATGATTTGCATATAAAGAGGAGACAGCTGTGAATTTAAAACCAGTTGGGTGCGGAGCTGGTAACTCCAACCTGTAAAAATCTGTTTGCTACAGAAACCACAGCAGAAACATCTGGTGTGGTAAGGCTGTGGCCCTATACTCCACACGGAAGGTTGTACAAAGTAAACCTTAGCTGTTATCTCCTTGTAAAGAGAAACAGAAAATAACTGAAAAAAAAAGAAAGAACACATTATCCTCCCACCATCTGATTGACTGTAGTTGAGATCAGTGTGAACTTCATGATACTTTTGATGGCTGAATAGTATAGTTTTGAGTTGTCCTTCTCCTAGACTGGTTACCAACCACAGCTAGAGAGCCTATATTAACATCACCATGTGAAGTATTTGACCAATTGAAGAAAAGTAAAACACTATTTCTCTTGAGCCTGCTTTCAGGAAAAATTTCTTATGAAAACCCACAGATTTTGACATTCAATGAGAAAGATGTGACTGCCTCCCCAGAGTGCATGCTGTAAGAAATGTATCAAATTAGCTACAGTAACAACAGCTTGGATGATCAGTGAATCTTCACTGACAACCAGTTGGTGACTTCAAACAAATTATCTCTAACAACAACAAAACAGTCAGTGAATCTTTTCTTATGATAAATGTCTTTTTTCAACTACAGCTTTTTACTGTGGACCAACTATTTACAAGTCTTTTCTCAACTACAGCTTTTTACTGGGGACAAAATACTAAAAGTATTTTTAAACTATAGCTTTTTCTGTGTACCAGCTACACAAAGACTTTAACTCAACTGAAGCCTAATACTTTTTAACTCTTTTGAATTCATGTATATATGTTTGGAAATACAAATGATTTATTTAACCTTTATCACTGTGACTTCATTTGTTGTACAAAAAGTTTATCCTGCCACTGAAGGTGACTGATCCCTGAACAATTATGGAAATAAATTAAATAAAGGGAAGTAATATTAGTAATGCAGAATGATAAGGGCTAACAGGCATACCCATGTTTTATTTTTTCTTATTTTCTTATTACTTGAAATTCAGACATTTGGATTTTAATATAAAAACTTGAAAACTTGGATGACTGAATTTCCTATAAGCCCAATCTATTCTGCTATTTAGCACCTAATTGGGAGATGGACTTATACCTTTCCCAAAGGTATTTTTACAAAAGTGAGTGTTATGAACTTGACTAGAATTTGAATTTGGCTCACCAATTTCTTGCTACAAGTTACTAACCATTACACCACTTGCACCCCCCACCAAATAAAACCCGAATTTGAAAAATGTAAAAATGACAAAATAATGCCAGTTGAATGAACTCACTGCATGTAAGACTGTGGCTTGAGTGCCATCAGCCAGGGTGACCACTGCGCCATTGCTAGGATTTGTGTCTATTTGAATGATTGATACACTGCCATCAGGGTTATTAATGGCCTGAACCATGGTGCCAGAAAGATTATTGCTGTTTGGCATAGCAAATCCAGATGGATTAGACATGTTGGTTGCTGGGTTCTCATCTGCATATTCTGGTAAAAGATCTTCTCGGCCATGGTGTTTGTAGCAGTTTTTCACAATCTGTCGCAGGGCGTGTGTCCAGGAAACCTTCAAAAACAAAAGATACAATCTTGCAGCAATTATTAAATGTGAGAAAACATTAAGAAAACGGTTTTAACCATGTGCAGTGTGCCATTAAAATTCATTTGCATTTATTTCAGACTCTCATCACAGCAGATTATAAACAATTTAACATTCTCATAAGTGGAAGGTAAAAAATTAAAAGAATGAAAAGAAATAAAAAAGTTCTGTTTTCATTTATTTTTTTAATAAGGATTCCTACCAAAATTGTATTAATTTTTTCATATCTGTCCAATGTTTCATACAAAAACAAAATCATTCATTTTATTTTTTTTTAAATAGGTTTTCTTTCATCTTCTTTTTGTTGTGTTTTAGCACAATGCTCAAGTCATTTTTACACTAAAGCAAGCAGTGTCTGGATTGAAAATAAAGGCAACATTTCCAACAAGATTTGAACTCACATCCCTTATCCTTGTGTTCAAGCCTCATCAGAACTTTATTTCCCTGTCCATACTGCTTGCTTAAAGGTCACACAGTATTTAAAAAAACCTGTGTTAGAAAGCAATAAAAAGAAAATGAAAGAAAAAGTATTTTTTTTTTACATTACTAACAACAATACAGATGAGAAAAATTTTTTAATTTTTTGTACTCCCCATGACTGAACGGAATATCATATATAAAGTGTTGGCGGACACTTTACAGCAGATTAGCAAGTTTGTCTTATAGACTATTAACACTGTAGTGAGTATGATCCTCACTCAGTGTCTGGCATGTGGGTTTGGTTTGGTTTGTTTTACGGCATATCAGCCTCAATGGGTCATTTAATGCCGACAACTTTTTTTTCTGGTAATATTATTTTATAAAATGTATTGCCAGTAATAATTTTTTTCTTCAAAAATTTTATTTCTGGTAACAATATTTTACAAAGTATTTCTGGTATTAAAACCTATTTTTACACTTTCATAATGCTTTTTACCTCAATTTCGGGGTTAACTATTTTCCCATAACTGGGACCCTAACAGGTGCTACCACCCCAGGTCAAGGTGGACCTGGGAACACCAGCAATTAAGAGTTGGTTCCACGCTCCTCAAAACCTCCTAATCAGAGGCCTTGCTGTAGGACGTAGTTTATCATCTTACCCAGGACGCGGATGCAGTTTATCGTCATACCCAGGATGGCTGGCATGTGGGGGATGTGCCAAACTAAGTAAAGTTTAATAGACAACTTATATGAAGTATTATTGTAGTTTCTTGTTAAGTGAAGGATTTGGAAATAGAAAAAGAAAAAAAAATCTCTGAGTTTATGGAAAATTTTAAAATGAAACAATTTAAAAATTAGAAAGCTTTTAATTTTATGCATTTTATATAGAAATCTAAATACACTTTCATTTCTCTAATTATACATTAACATCTTGAATTCTTTATGCAATTTCTTCCATTATGATACCATTCATAATAATAATAATAACAACAATAATAATAATAACAATCCTACTGAATAAATATTAATAGATATATAAATACAATCAAATAAGGTATTTTTAATATAAGAGGAGAACTCTACAGTTTTTAGTCACCTATTAACATCTTTTAAACATAGAAACTAGAAAAGAAAAAAAGAATGTGAAATGATAGAATGAAGAGAAAGAGGGGATATAAATAAGGCGATTTGAAAGAGAGAGTGAGTTACAAAGAAAAAAAAAACAGGTAAAAAACAAGTGTGAGAGAGAGAGAGAGAATGGTGGAGGCAAATCAGTAATCAATGAAAAAAAAACTTTAACATTTTTTTTATTTAATTTTATTTTTAATAATCACTAACAGTTATTTTAGAGCAGTTTATATTACCAAATAATACTTTCAGGATAATTTAGATTAACAAGTAATATACAACCAATTTTGGTAATATTTTACATTAACAAATGAATTTTTTAAGATATTAACAATCAATCACTTAAAGATAGTTTGTATTAACAATTTTAAGACAATATATGTTAAGAATGAATATTTTTAGACAACTTACATTGCAAAATACTGCTTTCAGATCAATTTATACTAAAAAGTACTCATTTCAGGAAAGTTTATATTAACAAGTAATGCTGGAACATATACCAAATTTACATATTAAAATGAGAGTACCATCAAAAATACTGACTTCCCATATATTCATGTAAATTAAGCTACTAAGCTCTTAAGCTACACTTGTCAAATACAGTAAATAAACAGTGAATACAATCTTTCCTGAAAAGGTTTCCATAAATAATTGTCTATTATACAAAATAGAAAGTAGCAATTCAGTTCAGTATTGTTAACAAGACACAAAGCTTAATAATTATCTGACATCTGTAAGTCTAATAATTATAGTTTAGAGTCATCATCTTGATTAAGGCTACATTTTAAAGTCACAATTTCAGCCTTACCTTCTCTTTGTCTAGTTCTGAGCGGACATCGCTACGTACATTTGCCCAAGGCAAATCACATGGCCACCAGGGTGGCCGGCATTCCACTCGCCCCCAGCCTGGCTTACCCCGACCTGTTGAATATTTCAGCATTAAGGGTATGAATGCTCGCAACTGAGCCTGAAATAAAAATCAAATGATTCTCAAAGACCTTAAATATTTCATTTCAGTCAATGTAACCAAACAAAAAGCATCTGATCAGATTTCATTTGCCATAAAATTATCTGTTGTAGCTATGATATGTCCCCATTCACATAAATACAATAGTAAATACTGTATGTTGGTCTGCAGTTGGAGATTCATTGTAGAATTCATTTGACTCACTTCTAGCAGTTGACTACTTCTATGTGCCACTGGCAAATCTTATACATGATGTTCTTGTCCTAAGTATTATCATTCATTACCAACCTTCATGTGATTATTCTATTCAGTAACCTTCCCTAGGTTACAAAATTATCAAATCAAATTCTAGAGAGACATGATAATAGCAGGCAATCTGCTGTCCTAGCTGTAGTCATTAGTTACACGTGCCTTATGAAGTGATTTTGAACAAAGGCAGACTCAAAATTTCATGCAAAAAACAAAACCTGTGAAAACAAGAGCAACTCAGTCAGTGAGTCAGTTAAGTGCCATATGTGATACATGCTTGTGCAATCATGTCTCTCCTGGTTCATGACTGATTTTCTCACAGTAGGTTGCCGTTTCTTTCTGTGGCAGACTGTTTACCAACCAAGGCTATTGGACTTAGGCTGTCCAGCTATTTAACCCATAGCTTGGGGGAGAATAGATGGATTCATACTATTCCCAAAGGTATTTGTGCATAAGTGAATGTAATGGACTCAACTAGAATTTGATACTCAGCTCTCATTCATTTTCATTCAGAGCTGATATCCATTACACCACAACAATACAAGACAGAAATTAGAGAAAATGTCAATTCAAGGGCAAGTAACTCATTAAGTGTCATCTTAATAAAACCTTCATATTGTTTTGTTGTTTTTCTTTATTATTTTTCATATTACATCGTTCTTTTGTATTCAGTTTACTTCACAATTCTAAAATTAAAATAGGAAAATAAGGGAAGTTCCTTTTGGATGTAAAGCAAGAAATGTAAAAACAAAATTATACCCTAAAATACATCATCCCTATAAAATGTAGAAACTGCAATTGACAGGCTGCAAAGGGTTAAACAGCACTGATCTAAATTACAATGAATTATTTAGTTTAATCTTTTTTTCAAAGAATAATAAGAAGAAAGAAGCAGGAGGAGTTCAACTGCAATCAAGATTGTAGTCATTGTGAACACCAAGTTACTCTTATTAGTTGCATAGTATATACTTTGCCAGAGCTACATATGAGTTTTGAATTCAGAGTTGTACTCCTGCTAGACTGGTTGCCAACCATGGCTGAAGAGCCCAGTCTGCTCTACTATTTAACCCATAGACGGAGGGAAAGTGATAGATTCATACATTTCCCAAGAGTATTTGCGCATAGGTACATGTAACATACTTGACTGAAATTCAAACTCGGCTCTCCAATTTCTCATTCTGAGCTGATACACATTACACCAACTGTCTATGCACTCCTGACACTTGTGCAGGGGAGGTGGTGTAATTCAATGGACAGTAGCTTGGGACAAGAAATTGGAGAGCCAAATTCATATTCTTTTTGCTTTCATTTTAAAATTAAGTTGAGAAATTATTCTCAGCATATACCTGTGTCATTTTATCTACAGGTGTTGGAATTCCATCAATGACCAAAGGTGGCAGTTCATGAAGTGAGGGATCATCTCGGTGGGCTGGAGGAGCTTGTTGAGCAAGGGCAGATTCCAGATTTGGCATTACCATCTCTCGACAATTGCGTAACTGAAAGACAGGAATACATGCATGTGAACAAAACTGAATGGACATAGGCTCTCTGAATATATTTCTTTTTTCAAATTTATATTCTCTCCCAAAGAAAAACATGAGCCCTCTGGCAGGATACGAACCTGTGTCTCCCTTTGCAGGAGAGAAACCTTTCTTAGATGCAACATGCTTTATACCAACTTAGCTATGAAATCGAGGTGCCAATGATAAAGTAAGGCCAAATAGTGCTTTATAAGAGCAATCCTCCCAGATTCTTGAAAGTGCATATCTGCTCAGTTTTGTATCTGAACATAACTTTAATAAGATATCTTGAATATAGTCTATATAAGTCATTATATAATATGGCTTATTGTTCTTGATTTGTATAATTGTTATTATGTGGGAAAGGTTTTCTGTACATCCTCCTCTGTTTGGATTGGACACTATTTGTTTCCTGTGAAGACATTGTTTCCATTTGATACAGTAGGTAAAGAAAATTTTGGTTGCTTGAACCGTAACACTGACCTTCCATTATGGATGACTCATAATGACTTTGACTTGACTATTCCAATCAAGGCCTATAAAACAAATGTTGCTCTTACTGACAGGAGACACCATCATGGTAACAGTGGGAATTTTCTTTATTCAACTATCTGTTGTTGTTGTTGTTGCAATAATCACAACTGGTAGAGTACTTTAGACCACCTAACAAAGGTTTGTCACATCTGACTCACAGAGTCTCCTACCTTCTATGCACACATTGTCAGCAAGTCTAGAATAATGACAGCTGCACAAACTTGCTGTTCAGTTCTTATAGTTGTCACATGTATCCAAGGCAGGCAAGTTAGTTAGCACAACCACATTGATATTCAAATACATTACTAGTGCCATTTGTGCTAATCAGTCATGATTTCCCCAAACAGCCAATTCATGAAAGGGAAACAACAGGACACAATACATGTGGTGGTCAGCACCACTCAGGCAGCTAATTATATAAAAGATTAATTCCCATCACACTAGATGACCCCTATTGAAGTCTTTTGAAGCTGGCTTGTTTTTCTTCTACACTATCCAGCATATGTATCAAGCAGAGATTGTACCTGTTTGCTTAAGGATTGAAGTCAGGCTCAAACAAAGTGTAACAGAGTTCATTTTTGTCTTGAGTTTTTGGTGACATGGCAATATATTGCCAAGTAGATTTGATTTGATTTTAATCACAGTAAAAGTTGGGTTGGGTTGGTGGATTTTATAACGTATAAGCCTTTGTTGGGTTATTTACACTATTTGCATGTAGATGATTGTCCTTATCTTTGTTGTTGTTATCACAAGGTTTCAGCCAATTTGCTCTCCAGCCTTCATCAGGTGTAAGTCATTTCAAGTAACCTACAGGGAATATTTAATTTACAGGCAAAGACTGTTCTCGTTCCACTGCCCATGTCTAGAGATATCTCATCTAGTTCTTATTTTGTTGGCTTAATTAATGTTGAAATCCTTTTTCTATTATATTTCAGTTAATAAGTAAACATTAGCTGGGTTTATACTCGAGTCTATAGGTAAACACTGATTGGTCTAATGTTTGAGCTTATAAATAAATATTGGTTGGGTTTATACGTCAGTCTGAAAGCATCTATCCAGAAAGGTTTTTACTCCTCTATAGAAGATGCAGTCAGCAGATGCAAGGCTCACCAATAGGGAAAACTGTATGAGAAGAAGAATCCTTAAAAGACTTGGCATTAATTTTGATTTTGCTCATTTATTATTAGTATTCTTTTAAGTACTGTGTCCCTTCAGGAAGAGGCTTCTGGCAATATCACGTTAGAACACTGATTCTCATATGATCACTGAATTTAAGCAACATTGAGTCTGGTCAGTACCTAGATGGGTGACCGCTTGAGAATACCAGGTGCTGTAAGCTTAGATGTGAAGTGGTGTAATGGATAACAAGTTGGAATTGGAGGGTCAGAGTTCCAATTCCAGTTGGGTTTGATATATTCCCTTATACGCAATTACTACTGGAAAAGGTATGAATCCACCTCTTCTCCCTCCAGCTATTGGTTAATTAGTAGCACCTGTATCAGTAAATCCTTATATCACCCTCTTGACCTACCTCCTCAAGGCATTTGATGTAGACTTCTGTGTTGAGTTTGAGGGCCTGTGGGAAAATGAATGGAGGCATAATGTCACTATCACTAGTGATCACTCCAAACACCTTTGTAATCACCATCAGACTCAACCAACTCTATCCGAATCCTCTGCACTGTCCTCAGATTGACACCCAAACACTCTGAAATGTTTGTATTGGAGCTTTCAGTGTGAATGCCAAACATTACAGCATGCGGTTTCCAAATTTCTGGTGAAGTGAATTGCGTCATGGTGCTCTTTTTCTCACAGATGGTGCCCAACTGACCTTGCTATACTGTGCAGCTGACAAAATCAAAAACAAACAACACGTATGCACAAAATTAAAAATATAAAATGATGACAAATTACCCATCACACCCTGTATTTTCTTATAACACAGAACCAGCTATTTGCATTTTCATTTCTTAGAAAACTCTTGAATAGTCAAATACAATGACTGCTGTCATCCTCCGCCTACTACCTTATTATTATACAATCAAAAGTATATAAAAAAGTAGAACTAGAGTAGCATAGTGTATTGCGTGCTATATGTGGAATAAAGACAGTACAAGATCACTGACAAGATTTATGAGTTAACCATTTGACAATTGTAACACTGTGTCTAAGTAAGCATCAAGAATTAGTGGCAAACTTGACAATTCAATATATAACAAACATGTCTTAGAATTAAACGGATACAAGATCTTCAGAAAATATCTAAAAGGTACAAATCTAATTTGGCTCAAAATGAGTGTGTGGGTAACATAATGGTTATTAGCGCAGAAAATGAAATTGATGAGTCGAGCTCAGATTCTTGCCAAATCTTTTGTATTCACTTTGCACTAGTGCTTTTAGGAAAGGCACAAATTTATCTCTTCTTCCCCCAAGATAGTGATTAAATACCAAAGTAAACTGGGATCTATAAACTTGATTGGCAAGCAGTCTACGAAAAAGACAACTCAGAATTGAAACTGGTTGGGTGTGGAGCTTCACCCTGTAAAACCTACTCGCTACTGAAACTAGAGCAACATCACCTAGCATGGTGCTGTTGTATCCTTATGCTCAATGGGGAGTCTATAGTTTTCAAGTAGAAAGGAATTATCTTGTACCACCTTGTGTAAAAATTCTTAAAATAGCTGACAGTGGGAATATAACTGTAATGATATGTAAATGACTGCCTAATTAGCATAGCTAAGTCATAGAGACTATAAACATGCCCAAGCAGTAAAGGTGGGGTCAGAACAGGGTATGCAAGATTAATGACTATTACTGGACTGAGAAAAATACAAAGAAAAACACGTTTCATAACGATAACATCTGGCTACAGATATGATAACTGTACATATCACTATTGCCAACAACATATGTGATAACAATTCAAATATAGGTTGTCAAAATTTGTTAAAAAAAAAGCAGAAATAATTCAATAAAGAATAACAAACAAAGAGGATGAACTAATGAATAGATTATTATAACATTCCATCATGATTAGCTTTGACATTTACAAGATCTAATCTCATTGGTTGAAAAATAATGGAAATTTAAAAAAAAAGAAAAGAAAAGGCATTGGTTATTTTTGTACTTACCACACCTTCCAATGGCTGAGAACCAAAGACTTTGAAAGAATTATAATTCTGGGCAGATTTGCCAGGGGTGCAACATAGTACAACTGCCTGCTGCCCTACCCGTGTTGTATATTCTTCAATGGTAGCTTTTAGTTTCCTATAGAAAGAAATATAAGAAAATTTATAGCCTGATACAGTTTATAATATATCTTATTTTTTGGTATGTGCTTAAGTTTGAAAATATATGCGTCTTTTTTAGGTATAAATATATATTAGAGTCTACTTATATATAAAAAAAAACTTGTTTAGCATGTCATGACTTTTATTCTAGGGGCAATGAAGCATAAAACAACACTCAGAATCAGATGGTCTATATCAGTGCTTCTTAAACTATGGGTCACAACCCCAAATAGGATCGTGAAGCAAAATGCTGGGGTTGCAAAAATTTAAACACTTGAATTTCAGTTTATATGCTATTTTGCAAACACAATATTCAACGTGATGTGCTATGCAAGTGCCGTGGTAATAGAATGCATGTGTGGCGCCGTTGTGACTAGTGCAGTAACAACGTATGTATTTTCAGTGTAGTTGGTTAATACATGAGGTTGCAAAAAATCTTGTGATGAAAAATGGGGTCATGAATGAAAAAAAGTTTAAGAAGTGTTGGTCTATGTTATAAGTATTGTGTTGCCTTCCAGTCTGTAATATGGTAGGAATTGTCCCCCCCCCACAGCAATGTCGACTGACGATTGATTTATTTGTAGTAGCTTGACTTCATGCAAAAGTCCATTTTGCATATCTCACTACACCTGGAAACAAAGAGATTTTATGCTCTTCATTGGTCTTTGACTTCTCTTAACTATAGTACGAGATCTTACCTCTCTCTCTCTTGAGGTGTGTACCTGTTTTTTTTTATTATTGGGGATCTAGGCTTGAACTCATCTTTGTTCAATTCTTCTGACTCCATGTTGGATTCATGCATACCATCCTCCATAGTTTCTTTCCTATTGTGTTCACTTTCGACATCAGAAGCACTCATCCTTTCCTCCATCTTGGGTTCCTCTCCATATTCTACTTCTTCCTTGTTAATTCTAAGTCTTATTTGATCAGAGTAAGCCAATAAATTCTGTCCATTTGTTGCTATTACAGCTGTATTATGTCCCTTTTGTACAATAAAATTTGCTTTTTCGGGACTTGATTCTATGTTTTTTTTTGTACATTTTCTTATTTGTTAAATAGGAGATTTTTATAGGAAATCTAATTTGTCCTCCCATCAATGCAGAGGGACTTTTCACTCTACTAACATGTGGAATAATAAGTCAGTAATAGTCTTGGTAGGTAGCTGTCTATAGTGTCTATGGATGGAGAAAATTCCTTTAACCCAATTTTCATCATTCTCTCTGCAATTCCATTTGATTGCAGGTGGTGTTTTATAAGGGAGACATCCAATTTGTTTTAAACATGAAAACAAAGTTTAATCACAAAATTCTGGTTTATTGTCAGAAACTAATGTTTTTGGTACCCCATTTCTGGAAAATTTTACTCATAATATTTGTTTTACCATAGCTTCCTTCCTATCCTGAATCCTAACAACTTCAAGCTACCCAGAAAAGGAGCCAACCAATATTAAAATTAGTCCTATGCCTTTAACATGTGCATGATCCATATGAATGCAGATCTATGGCTCTTTTTCTTTAGGCTATGAGTGTATCTTAGTTTGCTGAAAGTTTTTTATTTCCATACATTTTGAGCAATTTTTGTACATGGTAGAGGACTTTTTCCAACTGCACCATATACACAATCTCATCTTATTTGGATGAAGACTAGACTTTATGGTTCGTGATTACTTGCCCCATGATCTCTTGCATTCTATATTGTTGTAAAGTATTCACTTTTCACCATCCATTAGGTGAATTTTGCAGTCTTAGAAGCAATTAAAATAATATTTTAAATAAAACAGTAAAAACTGAAATAAACAGTAATAAAAAAGTACAATATCTGGTGAATATGGTGGATTGAGAGAATATTTTGCAGCCAAACCATAACAATTCTTTGCTTGGTCACCAACGAAACATGCAGTCAATCATTATCCTTCACTGGCTACATTATTCTTGTCTTCAAAGAATCTTCTGAAATATTTAGGACAATGTTTTTCTTATCAAACACGATTTCTTAAAATGCCTTTCAAAAAGATATTGAAGAAAGAAAACTTACCTTTTCCAAATCATGAATTTCAATGACTGCTTAGGTAAACTGGAGAAGAAAGAATTTCTAATGGTGTGTAAGGCTTACCAAATATAATAAGATTACCTCAATAGGCGTGTCTGTTGTCGCCTCCGTATGGATGGATTGGTCTCAAAAGAATGGGTTCTCTTCCTCTTCCTCCCACTAACAATAGCTGCAGCAGCAGCTACCCCCACAGGACCTGAATTTTAACAAAATAAAAATCAGTCACTTTTTTCCCACATATAATAATTGATTTTTTTTTTTAACTTGACTCTTAGTAGCTAAATATTCAAATATGAAATTTAACCTATCAAGTATCTCAAAGTATGTTATACAAGGTCTGATCAAAAAGCATTGCGATGGCACTATAAAACAGAAAACTACAATACATATCAGTTCAGCATCTAATCTCCTTCAGAATCTACACACTTTATTCAGCATTGTTTCCACTGAGTAAGCGAGAAGCTACCTCATCATGTTCTCTTGGATTTCCTTGACGTCATGAAATCATGTTCCTTTCAAGTGGGATTTGATTTTTGAAGAGAAAAAGTTGCAAGGGACGAGATCTGGGGAATATGGCGGTTGTCAGACCTGGGGAATGTTTTTCTTAGCCAAAAACTGCTGCACAAGCCATGGTCACTGATGGAAACTTTGTGGTGCAGTGAGATGACCACACTCTACACACTTTCCTTCCAAGCACTATTTTAAACAACAGAAGTGAGCGAGAACTTGTGTCTGCACAACAGAGTTCAAAATCAATCTGTGCCAAACAGCTTCACTTTGCATACATTAGCCCCATTACCATAGCAACAACTCTGATACTTATTGATCAAACCTCATATATATATATATATATATGTATATATAAATAAAAAGAAAGAACAGTAAGATATAGAATCCGGTGAATGGAACTAATGTCTTTAATTTAATAACAAAATTAAATTCGAAGGCTTTAGCTTCCATTTTTGAAACATGGTTATCACTGTGTAGCGAAAAAAACATTTTTAATCAATTAATTTATTATATATATATATATATATATATATATATATATATAGTGTAACACAGATATAAGAGAGTTGCCGGGACTGGAGAATAAGTCTCTTATATCCGGGTTTCTCTTATATCAGGGTTTGGTCTATTATATATACATTAACACAGGCTCTAATTTGGGACCAGAGAACATCTCTCTTATATACGGTTTCTCTTATATCCGGGTTACACTGTGTGTATATATATACACACACACACACACACACACACACACACACACACACACAGAGGAGGTCAGGTAATGTAGTTTTGCAGGGATAATTCAATGTGAAATAGAAGGCTCATGAAAGGCTGATATGTTTTATAAAACAAAATGTAAACACGAACCAAAGCCGTAAATTTTCAAAAGAGCTAAAAATATACGTGAAAGAAAATTAGTCTGAAACATTTACTATCCAAACTCTCATTATTATAGTGAAGCCAACACAATGGGACAAATGTAAACAGTTCATGTTATTGAAATATTTACCTGCATTAGCCAGTTGAGAGGTGACAGGGTCAGTGACTGCGTTGTTAAGGAGGTCAGTTTCATCAAAGGGCTCACTCTCTGGAGAGCTAGGGTCATCACTGATGCCATCACTCATGATACTCCCCGTGTCCATATGAGAGGAGAGACCACTGAGATTGGTCATGGCAGACAGGATGACATTGCTACTGCTGCTGTTCATGAGGGACTACCTGCTGGGAACACTGGATATGATGAGAAAGTGAGGAGGGCCGGTAACCAACCCAGATGGATGCAGACAGTTGTCAGTGGCCAGAGCTATGCCATTGGACTATGAGTGAGTAAAGACTGCAAAGAAAATTTTTAAAGAAATTACAAAATATTCACTAAATAATCATTTTCTAATTTTAGTTTATTCATTATGGAACCGAAAGAATTACCATTTTACAATGCCTGATATTATTTGCCCGGCAGTCAATATATATTATATGGGTCTGGGTGAAAAAAAAACCCAAAAGACATGAAATTTAAACAAACAACAATTAATAAATGTATCGACAAACCATATTACAGAAGTTATCAATAGTTCATTACCATCTTTAGTTGATGTCTCCGAAGTACTTACATGTCACATATTTTATAGAGAGAGAGAGAGAGAAAAGAACGTGTTGATGTTTCAAAGTCAAAAGGGAATGATGTAATCAGAGGCAGTAATCCAAGAGTAAAGATGTAAATCTTAGTTTAATTATAATTTTAATAAAAATATTATCACATAACTAACAATTCCAAGAGTTATTGATCCCTTTCTTTGTGCTGTTTATGTTGTAATGATCCCAAATGTAAAAAATTTTAAATAAAATATATATATAAAAAAATCCAAATTAAAATAAAGCTTTCCTTAAAACCCATTTCCTTTTTCTCTCTCTTTTTCTACTTTTCTCCTTCTATACTTATCTTTCAGCTAATGAGAAGGTAACCCTCAAATAAAAAAAGTGGAAGAAGAAGAAAAGACTGAACACATCTGTGAAATGGCTTGAAATTTTCTAGTTATTGTGACTAGAAATCTACCAAAATAAGAGAGGCTTCACATATAACTTCTGCTATAAAAAAAATTTAAAAAATGAAAAAAAAAGGTATGCTGGAAAATAAAAGAATTTGGGCTGATCAAAAAACAACAAAGAGAATTTTGATGTTAGCTGAAGCTAAGCTTCATGCCAAGTAGTCTGGAGCCCTTTCTTAAGTGGATATAAGGAGACAGCCGACAGGGAAGGGACTGCCAGAGAAACCAGCCAGGCCTGTTGCATGAAGCTAGCGGTCATCTTCTTACAAAGACTCATTTCAATTGATGTCAAATAAATAAGAATATATTATTTTTTATATCTCTGATTCTGTTTGTTTATTCTGAAGTTTCCAAGAAATATTACTAAAAACCTCTAGTCCTTCTCCACAATGTCTTTATCATAATGTTCTGGCTAATCAATTCTACAACCTTCTTCATGTGTATAATCTATAAGGAAAGAGAGGTATCTTTTCAGAAGCAAGTGGAAAAAAGAAAAGAAATGGTCATTAATAACTAATTCACAGCAGTATGAATGATACAGATAATACCGTTCTTATCAACCTGTATAACATATTTGTATCAAAGAAGGCTTGAAGGTGGTTGTAGAATGGATGTGCCAGTACATTGTAGAAAAAACAAAAGCAAAACGAAAAATGAGTTCAGCATTTTGAACAACTCTTGGAATGATAAATCAATCATATGTCTTTGAAAAACAAAGTATATTTACTTAGATTATAAATTCATTAGTTTGGCCTCAAACAAATTACTTATGTCTAAAATGCATTATTTACTTTACAAACCTTACAGAATATAAGCCCAAACATTTTCAAATATAAGTAATTATTATTATTATTTACATTATTTAAATTTGCACTTATTTTTTGTTATTATCATAACACTAGTCGAATTACCCACACCTTGCTGCGTGTCACCCATTTTTTTTGTAAGAAAATGGTTGATTTTAAATTATTGTTATAATTTGTGGAGAAAAATGATGCATTTCAATATTACTCAATGATCTTACCATTCATTTTCTGGCTTTCTCCTTCTATATTTTGGATAGGAGTCATTCACTTGTTCAAATTTAAATTTAATTTAAATCAAAGGGGAAAAAAATTTTCAGTGGGTAGTTTGTGCCCCCCCTCCCGAGGACCCCCTTCAATCAAAATGAAATATATTTATCCAAGTACCCTAGGAGTCATTCCCTTGTTCAAATTTAAATTTAATTTATATCAATAGGAAAAAAATTTAACGAGGGATTTGTGCCCACCGCGGACCCCTTTGATCAAAATGAAATATACTTATCCAAGTACCCTGGGTAATGTAGTTTCAGAATATATATAGTTATGGGAGTCTATCTCCAAAGGCATAGGAGGAGTTTGATAACAAACAAAGGCGACAACTTATATATCTCATAATTAAGTAATTCATCGAGTCTAGAAGAAACCTCAACAGAATGCGGAAAGCACTAGACAGCCGTTTCGTCCTATATTTGGTTTGCCTCCTATTGTAACTGTTCTGGTTTCAATTCTTTGTAGTGGATGCACACTGCTGATGAGTCCCAAATATAGGACGAAATGGCCATCCAGTGCTTTCTGCATTCTGTTGAGGTTTCTTCAATGAATTACTTAATTATGATTATTTCAAATCTTCCTAATTATTTTTACATATATATATATATATATATATATATATCAGATTTTATCGGATATGTCTTCCAGCTTGCTTCAAGTGTTTGTCAGTCTCACTAACCTTTCAAGAATTTTGAACTGAACCCTTTATTTAATCTACAGGGACGTCTTGTTCTTTTTTTTTTTTAGTACTGCTCAATTATTGTCATGTTCTCTTTCCACTGAGCCCAAATCTGACTTTGTGAGGGTGATTTATGATTGTTGAGTTCTTGCTTTATTTGGAATGTTAATTGGAGAAAACATGAGAGAATGAACAACAGAGGAAATGTTTTTTTTTTAGTCAAACAAAAGACCCATTTTATTTCACATGGAAAGGCAGGAATGTTTTAACACACCTTTTGACTGACCACTGTGGCTCCTGATTGTTTAATATACATTTTCATGGTCAAAATAATGTAATATTTATGTCATGTGTTTAGATTGCAGGCTTTGTTTACATTCAACCATAGGTTTCACCTTTTTACATTTGATTCCACTAACCATGACCTTCTTTTGATCAAGCCACATAAGAGTAACTCCATGTCAAATCAACAAGGGAGTCAAGCCATGGCTATCACAGAGTTTGTTCAAATTTGGCACACTTATAGATCTTTTTGAAAAAAAATACAGGTTCTGGAGATATAAACTTTGTAAAAAATGTGAATTTTCTTAAGGTAATGACAAAGTTTAAAAGTCAGTATGGTATTTTTGCCTTAAAGATTTGTTCATATGCCATGGAATGATGCACTGCCAAACATATTACGATAAATTATACCTCAAATCTTAATCATGCACTGTTTTCTCTGTTGAATAGTGTGAGATTTAACCCTTTAAAACCGGAAGCGCACAAATGCACCAGCATGTTTCATGGAGTTAACACTCATTACATGACCAATTATAAGTACTGGAGAGCTAAAACTTTACTCTCATATAAAATCCACTTGTAACACTTAATTTTCAATGGCTTTTGAGATATATCAGTTTAACTGCACTGGCACTGCAGATTCAGATTTTTCAACAATTCAGTCTGGACTCCAGGGATTCAACAATTGAAATCTCTTCAGGACTGATGGTGTCTAAGAAACAATTTTCTTGTGATTGCTCAAGCATAATAACCCAAGTATTATCTTTGCACTGATTTTGATATGCACTCTGCTGCAGCACCTGCAACCTTGCAATAGAGGCTTTTTTGTTTCAATTTCTCATTTAATCATATAAAACACATTTCCAATAGACCAAGTTGTTTTTTTTGTTTTGCATGTTTACAGTAAGGTTCACCCTGTACAAGGCCTGAGGGCCACTCAGGATAGAAGGTTACCTTAAGGGGTAATTTATATGGATAGGAGGGGAAGATAATGGTTAATTCTAGACTTGAACAGGTTGAGATTGTAGTAATTGGGAAGAAGCTGTTTGGGTGGAACTTACTTCTCACTGTTTCCTTTACTTCCTTAGGGAATTATCCGATTGAAAGTGGAATTTACAATGTTAATTCATTGTATAATCAAACTGAGCAGTAATGCACCTTGTTTCAAAATTCTTGCTCTCCCAGTTATTTTTCTTACATTTTTATATAATCAATATCTTTTTTTCTTACATTTTTATATATTGTCAATGTGAATATCTTTACCTAATATCTTTTTAATCCGTATGCGATCATGGTGTCTATTTACTTACAGTATACCTCTACAGATATAGTCTAAGCATGGGACATAAAATCTTGCCTAAAAATAAAACCAACATTCCCACTGACAAAATTGAACTCAAATGAACTACATTAAATAGGACAAACATTATTATGAGAAGACATGTACACATTTTTTTTAAATGGTGGTACGTTAATAATCATGTTTGTTTATATAAGATGGGGAGGGTGTGGTTGAAAAAGTGGGCAGCTGAAACAGAAGGAGGAAAAGACATGAAAATGGAGTCAGAGAATATGTATTCACTCAGCTGGGTTAGCCAGTGGGGATTCTTCAGCCATGTAACACATGCTCACGCACACACACACACACACACACACACATATACACACACACATGCACACACACACACACACGCACACACACAGAGAAAGTATTTCTTAGTGATTGCTCCTCATTGTTTCAGTCTGTTCAGCTAAATTGGTCACATTGAAAATCAGTAAGTAAACGCATAGATTTATAATTTGTTGGAATTGACTAGTGTAGTTGCATGACTTTGAACTTTTTAGTCATTTTGTTAATTGTCTTTTTTGATACATCAAGCAGAAATTTGCCAAATTTAAGAGCAGGCCATGGATCTGGGAAACACATTTAGCTTATGTTAGTAATACGAAAACTGAAATGTTATAGTTATTTACCAAGTATGACTTAGTCTGTCATAAAACAACAATGGTGAAATATCAATGTGGATTGAACTCAAACACTAGTAAATTGGTGAGACTATCTTGCTAGCCATTGTGCCTAGGTGGTTTGTTATAATGCAGAAATTGCCATATAACCCTTAATTCTTGTATCTAAAGTTGTACATGTAAAATCCATATTAAACATGTTACATGAATATTTACTTATGGCATCAAAACTATAGATATTTTGTCATATATCTATTCCGATGAGTGTATTTATATACTTGTAAAATCTTCAATAATCAGAGTCATAAATATCTGTGAGCAATGCTGAAGGTGTCATAGCTCATCTTATAAATATGTTGGTTCTTTAGCCATATAGTTTGGGTTGAATAGTATAAATCTGTTTTCATACTCTCAACATTGAATAGCCTTGTGCCTGATTTATTTCGCTTGAAGTGAGTCTTATTGGCTTATCTGGGAAAGACATTTACTGAGTTTATTAACAAATCTTAAGAAGTATAAGTGTTATAGCCCATTTGTTAAAGAAAAGAATTTAATTGGTGTTTTAAACAAAAATTTGGTTATGGCTTAAATTAGATAACCTTTCCAACTTCCTTTGCTTGGATGTATTTTCATTTTTTTTAAAGAATTATTTTAGAGTTCAACATCTTTGGTAATTTTAGATAGACAGGAGTTATTTTGGGGTTTCACTCTACTGAAATATCTTATTTTAACTTAGGAATAAGCACATATGCATTAACAAACACCCTAGCAACCACACACACACACATTCAATGGTTTTACGACTTAGATGTTTATGACACAAAAATTTCAAAATTAATTTGAGGAAATTAGAAGAAAAAACTTTTGAGCCATTATTAGAAATTTCAACAGAAAATTTATAAATACTATGAACTGATGTTTTAAATTTGAGACATTTTTGTTTTTTCTGGATCATGATCAGGTAGTGTGATACACACATACATACACACAACACATATATATGCCTATATCTATATTTATATTTATATATATATATATATAGGTTTTGTTAAAGACAACTGACAAGATACTGTGGTTAAGCTATTTACATAATTTTCTTGTTCAAGTCGACCGGGGTTGCACATTTTTTTATGATATTTCTAAGAAAAAATTTGGATATAATTAACATGTATATGGCTTTTGTAGAAGATGTTAATGTTATTATTTTTATCTGTAGTATCGCTTTTAGTTACTTTAGAAAGAAATAATCTATTCTGGTGGTCGATGAGGTAGTTAGGAAAAATGTTGTTAACTAGTCTCTGTTTTATATTATTGAAAAAGATGATAAGAGGAGGAATTTTTATGTGCTCTCTTTAGGGAATTTTTTTATAACTACTATTTCATATCTAGGTGGGCATTCACTCTTAAAATTAAGGTGGTAAGAGTTTCTGCTAGTAGACAGTTATTACACACTTTAAGTCTAGAAAAGAAAACACTTGTACAAACACAAGAAAAATTAAATAATAAGCTTAATCACAGTACCTTGTCAGTTGTCTTGAATGAAACCTGTATAAAAGAGGGGTTGCTGCCCAAATATACACTATATATATATATATATATATATATATATATATATCAAGAGAGAGGGAAAAAGAATCTATAAATTGATTAGTAAATGTTCAAAAGGAGTTTACTAATCAATTTATTTGCTATTGCTGATCTAATTATCTACAGGGAACTTTTTGATAAATATTCTGCTGGCCTTAAAAATACATTAAATTCTGGTAATTTTATATATTTTCATAGATCTCATTGAGTTGCATTATATATATATTTCATAATATATATAGTATACTAGACCCTCCTGTCATTTTCGACATATGAGGGTCAAGTAACTCATGTTTAAGTGTGTCTTTCAGTTACAATATGTTTGTCTTTGTAATTTACCTCTGAAGATGATCTTAGAAAAAGGTCAAAAGTACTTGGGTTAAAAAAAACTAAGGCAACCTTTCTTGATGGATTTCATCTCAATATCAAGGAACTAATTAAACAACTTGAAAGAGTCAATCTAAAAATAAGTAGACACAATATGTCTATATTTTTCAATAAAACATGTTAAAATGAAACTATGCTGTTTAAATGTGTGTGTATACATATATTGGTTTGGTTTGTTTTATTTTACAACATATCAACCTCAATGGGTTATTTAATGCCAACAACTTTTTGTCCTGGTAATATTTTGTTTTGTCAAAAATCTATTTCTAGTAATATTTTTTGACTCAAAAATGTATAGCTGGTAAAAATTTTTTTTCTTCAAAAATTTATTTCTGGTAATAATTTTTTTACAATTTTTTTTAATATATAATATAAATAACATTTATATATATATATATATATATATATATATATATATATAATATAAATAATATATATATCTAAATAATATAAATAACATATATATATATATATATATATATATATATATATAATATAAATAATATATATATCTAAATAATATAAATAACATATATATATATAATATAAATAATATATATATCTAAATAATATAAACATATATATATATATAATATAAATAATATATATATCTAAATAATATAAATAACATATATATATATAATATAAATAATATATATATCTAAATAATATAAATAACATATATATATATATAATATAAATAATATATATATCTAAATAATATAAATAACATATATATATATATAATATAAATAATATATATATCTAAATAATATAAATAACATATATATATATATAATATAAATAATATATATATCTAAATAATATAAATAACATATATATATATATAATATAAATAATATATATATCTAAATAATATAAATAACATATATATATATAATATAAATAATATATATATCTAAATAATATAAATAACATATATATATATAATATAAATAATATATATATCTAAATAATATAACATATATATATATAATATAAATAATATATATATCTAAATAATATAACATATATATATATATATATATAATATAAATAATATAAATAACATGTATATATAAATAATATAAATAATATAAATATACAGTTGCAGCCAAAATGTTCAGAACGGCAGAAAAGTACTTTCCTCTCAAATTACACCAAAATCTCAGACAATAACAAATAATATCGTATTTATTGTTTGTGAAAATTATGGAATATAAAACAACTTTGATAAAAACTTATACCTACTTTTCTGACAAAAACAATGCCATTCTGAACATTTTGGCCGCAACTGTATATATATAATATAAATAATATATATAAATATATATATATATATATATATATATATATATATATATATATATATATAAAATGGCATGCTTATTTCTGAGAACAATATTTCCTAGGGTGGCGAGTCAATCCTTTATGTTCCCTGCTCATGCACACTTGTGTTTGTTCAACAACTACAGAGACCACTTGAGATTTATACTCCAACTATGCTTTACAGACCTTAGTTATAGTTTCTGGGAGAGAGCACATTCTCTGCCCATATCAACAAGTTGAACAAGGCCAGTATGCTGTTCAAACCGTTGGTCATGATGACTTGTGACTTTCTGCTAGGACAACCATCGACAGCCTCAGAATAGTTCCATATACCTAATTCAACTCACAAGACCTAGGTCAACACATTGGCATGGTGTTCGGACACTTTGCTAAGGTGACAAATGCTGAGATCACCTTCCAAAGAGGATAACATCAAGAAGACACCTTTTTGACAAATCGACCCTGGTGAGATTCAAATCTGGGTCTCATGGTCAGAAATCAAATGTTCCTATATTAAAGAAGACACCTTAACATAAAGTCACGCCACATCTTTTCACACAGATTATGATTTAGTACTATTTCTACACAATACACCTTATAACACAAACATTAACAAGGAACACCTTGAAAATGGTTAATAAATTGGCCAAAAGCACTTGTGGCAATAACTATTAATCTTTAAGATTTTCCTTGTCTATCACATTCAATGAAACATGTTTAAAAGAAGGTTTACTACACAATTACAATATATATATATATATATATATATATATATATATACACACACACACACACACACACACACACACACTCAGATTGAGAAAAGAAAGAAAAGGAATAATGAGAGTGTATAAGGAGAAGAAAATTATGAAAAGAAATAACCCTAATATTCTGTAGATGTACACATATGCACATATGCAGGCATATGCACACACATACTCACAAAGAAGAAAAAAATCAATAACACCAATAAAAAAGTGCACAACTTATTTTATTTAACTTAATAAAAAAAATAATGAAAAAAATCATGGAGTTTTTAAATTTTCATTTCATGGGGTGTGTTTTTGTAGGACCCCTGAGTGTATGAGGTATTATGGTGAATGGAGGTTTGATTGATAACAGACAGATTCTTTTGGTGAATGTGGTAAATTGTAATGAGTGAATGGGTCATGAATCAGATTAACTAGGTATAGGATAGCAGTGATGACCAGCCTCAGCTTTTCAGCCTTGTGCCACAATTTTGTATTTTTACAAAATAATGCCGGAGAATTCATATTTTTCTCTAATAAGATTTTCTTGAACATTCAGGCCAGTAGAATCAAATAAATAAATATGTTTAATAAATAAATGGAGCATCTACTCAGATACGAGTACCTACTAAAAATAAGTAATAAAAATCTGTCTGATTAATAAATAAAAAAATCCCAAAAAACTATCCCTTTCTTTATAAATATATATAAAACACAGGAAGATATTCATTGGTGAATATATTGAACCATTTTATGCAATATCTAACAAAATAGTGGAATACAAACTTACCTTTTTTTTCTTCACTTATTCATTGTTACAGCAAATATATTGTCTGGCCTTACAATATGAAAGAGACTACAGTGCATTCCAAAATTATTGGATTCTTTTAGGCAGAACACTTGGAAGATTAGTTTGATGGCTACATTAAAACAATAAAGAAATAAAAACAATTTAAAAAGCATATTTAATTGACAAATTATAATTGTACTTTACATTCATATTAATGTAAAATTAAAATTGACATTGCTCTAGTTGTCAATCTCTGACATTCATTAATTGAAAAAAATAAACAAGCAAAAAATAGGTTTTTTCTTTAGTGTGGAAAAGTTTAAATATGAGGGTACAGATTGGTTATAGTTCATATTTCAGACCTGGTGAATTTTATTTCAAAGTGAGGAGTTAGCTTTTATTCTTTGATATCTTATAGATTAGCAAATGCCACTGAATTTCTAAAAATTGTCAAATTTCCAGAAATTCTGAAAATTTAGCATCTTTTGTTGAATTTTGAATTTATAATTCACAATTTATATTAATATATTCAACATATATTTTCTCCTATCCATCATAATCAGAAGTCAGTCTTTTAGTCTTGACAAAAAAAACAGGATTTTTTAAATGTAAATTTTCAAGGCAAATAAAAGAAATATTAGCTGTTAAAGAAAAATATTTAGCATTCATTGGTTGAGCAGCTTGTATTATTCTCAGTTGAAATTTATAAAATCTTTCTCTTACAACAATTCTTCAGGAAAATAGGTTTCTCAAGTCCAGTAGTGTTTCCAGTTTACTCTTTCCACTATCAATAGAGTTTTCCTGCTTAACCTTTTATTTGAAGTAGTGTGGAATATCAATATAAATTCTCCCCACTTGAAAATTCGAATGACATGACTAGCCTACCGAATAAGTGGCCTTGTTCCATACTCAGCTTAGTAACCACCTATGAACATAATGAATTAAAATAATTTCCTTACACTCTGATTTTGAGTGAATCTTATCTTCATTTATCTCAAAGGAGCAGTAAGTGTTTACGAGAATTAAGGGAGATGCTATGAATTTAACAGAGTCTGTTTTCACTGTTTGAGTCTGTACTAGCCGTCCCAGGGATTGAACTCACAATAACTAAGCAATAGATGACAAGATGAGATATCCCTAGAAATGGACACAGTGGAACAAGAAACAATCAACCCGTTGTAGATTAAATAAAGAGTACAGTTCAAAATTTCCTGAAGGTTACCAACTAACAGTGCAACTTTTAAGGTTCAAAGATATTTTAAATTGGAGTCACTGGGGAAGGAAGAGAAACAAGTGGGATCTCTAATCAAAAAAAAGTTTGACTACCCTTGATCTAGACCAATTTTTTTCAGATAAAAACAGGGTCAAATTCAAGCAAGCTTTAACAAATTTAATGGCTTTTTGAGTAAAGAATGCCAATGTAGAACCTTTAACAAATTTAATGGCTTTTTGAGTAAAGAATGCCAATGTAGAACCTTTAACAAATTTAATGGCTTTTTGAGTAAAGAATGCCAATGTAGAACCTTTAACAAATTTAATGGCTTTTTGAGTAAAGAATGCCAATGTAGAACCTTTAACAAATTTAATGGCTTTTTGAGTAAAGAATGCCAATGTAGAACCTTTAACAAATTTAATGGCTTTTTGAGTAAAGAATGCCAATGTAGAATAAACTTGTTAAAGTTGACAGGGATATTTTGACTGAGTAAGTTTTTCTGTGGATTCTTATAATTTGTTTTCTTTAAATAATACAATTTCATATTGAATAAACTGACTATTGTTTATTAGCTAAAACATATTTTAATAAAGAATAAAATTATTTACACTACATTGTTTGGATCTTTATTGCCACACGTTGTATGCTCCAGACTTCTTCAGGTGATATTTATTTGAATTTCAAACCGAACCCAGAATAGTCAATCTGTATATTGACGTTCCTGAAGATTGGTTCGATGACATTTGTGTAGACATTCTTCCCATGTTTATTTTCTGAAATGGGTTGACATATAACCTTCACATTTCTGGGTTGCTCAGTAAAGTCACTGAGAATCTGTTCCATTTCCTCCACCCACCACTTCAAACAAATATCACCTGAAGAAGGCCGAAGTGTACAACAGCTGAGACGTCGTTAATGTAACAATAAAGATGAGGATATCAGTTCAAACAATGTAAATAGTGTAAATAGTTACAATACCTTATTTCAGAAATATAGAAAGAATAAAGTTCTCTTAAACATCTCACTTATGGAACTCTCTTCGGGCTTTTACAGTCATCTTTGATATCGAAAAATTTAAATGCAATGTCAATCATTATTTTCTGTCTTCGTAATGCTATTATTTTATTGTTATCTCTCCTTAATAATGTTTTCTTTTTCTCATATTCTCTCACGCTCAATAGCCCCTTGCATCTTACTGGTATTAGTGCTTTGTTTGGAGTGAAATGATTAAAAAAAAATAAATGAAATGAATGTTGTTTTATGACAAACTAACTTCAATATAATGATTGCCATAGCACCAAAGGACATTTTAATAGATTCTTTTCATCTTTAATCACATATTCAATTCATGCTTTTGTTTTTAAAACATGGAAAATTTGGAAATATTATAATAATATCCTTGTATGTAGACCAGAAACTAAACAAGACAAAAGTGTTCAATAACTTGGAATATTTCAAATACCCTGATCATATTAGAGCACTGGTTGTGACATAATGGTTAACATGCTAACCTAATGAGCCATTAATAATTATTTTAATGAGCTGTCTTTACTCGATACCCCCCCCCCACACACACATGAGCATAGTAAGCACCAACATCTTCACCACCTTTCTGTGCATATGTCTTTAATATGCAAAAGAAAAAAAAAATCAGACAGAATGCTTCCTCACCAACCTATGTACATAAAAAGATCTCCTTTCAATAAAAGCAAGGAATTGTATTACTGTTTATATTTATAAATGGCACAGTTCCTAGGAAAGATTTGTTTGACATAGATAAATCATTTACTACCAAAGGAAATAGCTTTCTTGCCAGGGTGGAAAAGATAAGTCTCTCTCTCTCACACACACACACATACACACACACACACACACATACAGAGGATGTGATTTATTTGATTTCTGCTTTTGGACTATCCACACTGAAAAAAAAACAACAAAAAGAAGTTTACTTTGTTTTTAAAAACTAACTTCTTCAGACATACTGAAGTCTATCTGAATATAGACAGACTCTCAACAAAAAGAAGTTTACTTTGTTTTTAAAAACTAACTTCTTCAGACATACTGAAGTCTATCTGAATATAGACAGACTCTCAACAAAAAGAAGTTTACTTTGTTTTTAAAAACTAACTTCTTCAGTCATACTGAAGTCTATCTGAATTTTACAAGGAGATGGAATTTAAAAATTATTAACACATGCCTAATTGGTACAAACAAATCTTAGGAGTGTTTGTTAAATAACACTATGGGAAAGTTTAGCAGTACTTCCTGAAAATCTTGGTGGTAGCTTAGTGTTTAAAATGTTTGACTGGAGAACACAAGGGTTATGGTTCAATGCCTAGTTGCAAATAAACTGAGCTCTTAACACTAAATCATTTTCAAGCAAATGTATACTTGTAATATCTACTTGATGAAATACAAAAAAAAAATATCAAGATTAAGTTCAAAAGTGAGTTTGCTTCATCCTCATGTTAGAGTGAGGGTAACTTGCTCAGCATTGTCCTCATTTTCCATTCCGTTTCCATGCCAAGCTATCAAACAAGTGGAATTGGTAAGTTGTACACCTTTAGAAGTAAAAAATGATCTCATAAATTTCTATTCTCATCATAACAAAATAAAATCCAGAATAATCATCAGATTCTATTTAAGAGCACTCAGAATTTGTAAGTTTCAGTATTTACATGAAGAGGAGAAATACCTCAAAAATACTTTCAAGCTCCTCCAATACCCATTTCAGCAAACCTTATATTTCAATAAGTGTACTCAGAATAAAAAATTATTTAAATTTTTTTGTTGATTTTGTCAATGGGACATTTAGAAGACTCATGTTCTATGGGTTCCTTAAAATAGAGCTAGAAGTTTATTACTTTTATTTATGACTGTAATTAATCACACTGTGCAAGTTGTGTGGGGATAAATCTTTCTGTTAATCACATGGATTTTTTAACTGATATCTTCCTTACATGGAGAAATTTTAAAGTTGCCAAACATGACCAATATTCCTTTGGCAGACTAACTCTCATGTCAATGTCATAATTTTATCATTATAGCCTACCATACTTCTAAGAAGAATTTAGAATTTAAACTGCATTAAATCCTATGAGTTGGGCAAAATTAAAATTGTTAGTTTACATTTCAAGATTGAATTTTAACTAATTCTGCTATGATGTTAAAATTATGAAAATATTTTTGATGCATAATTATGAATATTTTTTTAAAAAAAACAGAAAATATAATAACTATTGAGAACAGTAAAGAAAATGTTACAGATTTTTCATCAATTTTACAAATGAAATACTATGAAGAATTTTATCTGTATTCCTTGGAATAAGGATAAAAAAATGGCACTAAGTAGTATGTGTAAGCAAAGGAAATATTTCTCTTGATAGGTGTTGAGAAATTATTTTCTTATCAGTTACTTCATCATAAGGAATCACATTTGATGGTCAGTATTTCTTTAAAACCTGTAGCTGTGAGTAACAAGTTGTATAAATATCACAGTGGCTCTAATTATTGCTGGCATTGTAATTTTATCATTATAGCCCTCCATAGTGATAAAAGGTTGTTTCTTTTTATTTGATTATCTAATTGCAAAAAATACTAATGAGAATATCAATGTTTATTTGTATTAAGAACATAGTCATAAAATTTTTACAAAACATCAAATATACTTCATTTGTAGAATGTTGATTTCTTTCAATAATTAAAGTTATTTAAAAAAAATACGTCATGAAAACAATCTTTGTTTTTTGGTATAGATTGTTAGAGTATTTTAGCATGTAAAACAACAGTATAAAAAAAAGTGTGAATCAAAGCAATTATATCTTAGAGTTTGGTACCTCAGTGTGGTGTAATGGTTAGCAAGCTTGTCATGCTAGAACAATTACGATTGAGTAGTGAATTTGATCCTCACTGGGTGCCCCATACTTTCGGCCTTGTGTCACATTTGAGCTATGCTCGGAAAATCTCTATATCTTAGAGTTTTTTTCAAAATTTGTTTGAATTATTGAACTCATTTTTATATTGATAACCACATTTAGACCAATTCATTTTGCAGTCTTCTTTAAATGTACAAGCAATAAGGAAAGAGGGCGGGGTCAGTTTTTCATAAAATGGTGGTAAACACAAAAGAAATGATTGCCAATAGGCATGGCTCATTCCAAGCAACTCACGTAACACAGGCAATTCCATTCATTCTCAGCAACCCATATATCACAGAGAAATACAAAAGCACTTGTGTTTGCATTCCTCTAAAAACAGACAAATACAAAACTTTGCAAAAGGTTATAGTCAACTTTTAAAAAAACACAAAAATCTACAACAACCATCCACCTTTACCCCAAAGAGATAAGCAAAGTAGATAAAAAAAATTGACAACTGGAACTACATGCCATCTATATAAACTTGTACTTTCTTTTTCAATGTGTAATGACATTTTCTTTTATAATCATTTCACCCCAAGCAAGAAAAATAAAGCCATAAAATATGTTTATATTTTAAAGATTTTTTTTTTGTGATAATAATGATTTAGTTATACAAGTCTAACTAATTAACCCATAGCTGGGTGTAGAAGGGGTGGATTCATACCTTTCTCAAAGGTATGAATCACATAAGTGAATATAACGAACCCAACTAGAATTGGCACTCAGATTTCCAATTAATAATTCCAAGACATTATCCATTATACCACCTGCTTATCCAAGCTAACAGCAACTTCTATCCCCCAACTGGTCACCCATTTAGGTACTAACCAGGCTTGATGTTGCTTAACTTCAATGATTGTACAGGAACCAGTGTTTCAACATGATGTAGCCATAAGCCAATAATATTAGTGATTAAATAAATAAATATCTTGGAATTGTATTTGGCATCTGCAACAGTATTTCTTGCCCTTCTCAACTTGTGAAGGTCCTTTGTTGGATGTAGGCCTTCCCCCAGATTCATGAGGAGGAGTAGGCCGCATTAGCTCAGTATGTGTTGATAGGGGTGGATGTGACACACTTAGGAAAACATGTCTCTTTTAGATTCATGATCACACGAGGGTATTTGTGCATAAGTAAATGTAATGAACACAAATGGAATTTGAACTCAGCTCTCTGATTTCTCATTCTGATCTGTCATCCATTATACCACCCACTGCACAGTGTACATCCAAGCTTACAGCACTTTGTATTCTGAAGTGGTCACCCATCTAGGTACTAACCAGGATTGATGTTGCTTAACTTCAGTGATCTAACAAGATCGTTATATGGCCATACCAGTATTTAGTGGTAGATATTAGAATAGGAGTGATCTCCATGTTATCAAATATGATATTTATCCTTGACTATAAAAGAGGAGACATTTTCTGAGCATAAACAGGAATATTGGTCAGTGCATCCATTTATTAGAGACTTTGTTCATTGTTAAACATGCCTTGTTGATCATTACTGTAGATAATTATTACAATATTGCCCATAAATAAGTACATCCCTATACAGTTGTGGGGATTACCTTCACCTTGTTCCCAGTTTTGATAGAGTTCAAGAACATCTATGCAGCCTAGTGGGTGATAAATTATTTTTCACCCTACAACTCCTTTTTCTATAGATGAAATGGTGCAAGATCCATGCTTCTCTATCGCTATTTTCATGGCAAATGTTCTGACCAGCTAAATTCTTAGATACATGCCACATACTCTTGGACAAATCATCCCCATTCCTTTTATATTCCATTAGTAAGAAGAAAGTTCCATTTGGACAGATTCTTACGAAGAGCCGCTAGTTGTGTGAGCATGTTTCCGCAATCACTACAATTTTAACCTTTTTGAGTCTAGGGCCAACTTTCCTACATATCCTTTCTGTTCTGCATTTCTTACCTCGCCCTCTAACATTCAAGGTGTTAGTTAGATCCAGTGACAGGACCCAAAGTGTGTGAGTTCAATACCTGGTTATGGCAGTGGAGAATTTGGAGAGGGGAATTAACAGGAGATAACTGTTAACTGACATTCATTAAACATGGCACGTGGAACTAGAACAGTCTACCCCAGTGAGCGAAATAAAGGGTTCAGTTTGACATTCCAACCACCTGAAGAAGGCCAGAGCATACAGCGGCTGAAACGTTGTAATAAATATGGCAACAAAGATGAGGACAATAGTTCGAATAATGTGAATAGTGTACATAATACCTCATCTCAGTAGACATTGGGGTCAGCTTCATGGATGAGTTTAGACTGTGGCATCACAGCAAAATTTTTATTATTTTTTTTTTATTCAGAACAAAAAATGTTATGTTTTTCTTAATAAGCTGGTCCTAAGGATTTTCCAAGAAAAAAAAATTTGACTAAAGTCCTATGCAGATATATTTTCAAAGAAAAGAGGTAGATGAAAGGAATTTCTCCAAATGTTACAAGTTTATTTCAATCTTGCAACATTTATGTCTACCGTAAATGAAATGAACATCATATGTATACACACACATTACATAATAATAATACATATTTTCAAACAGCAATACATAAATAGACTGGTCCCCACAAAAAGTGGGGGAAAAAAACCTACATGCATGTCAAAAGGTCAGGGATCAGTTTGATGTTGTATTTATATTGTAAACAGAACCCCCATTTAAATTTTAATTCTGACAAATTGCCTGAGTAGAGGAAGTTCTTCTGAATGTTAGGCAACAAAAATTAGTTGTAAAAATATTTTTATCTATAACAAAATACTTATAATTAATATTTATGTTGGAAAGTAAAGGATCATTTTGATATTTACTGTACATAATTTTTCATTTCAATAGTTATTTTGATTTTATGCTGAAAAAGCTTTTATATTTTTATAAAGTAATACAACAATCTTGTTCTTTCCACAATATATTCTAAGCTAATAATGTTGTAATGCTTGATTTCTTTTTTGAAAATGTTCCCCTGCAATGTATCATTGCTAATAATTCTAGTTATCATAATCTGTTATTGTCAATAAAAATATTTGATTTTAAAGTTTTTTGTTTATTTTTATCAATTTTTTTTTTAAAGATTTTATGTTAATATTACTTTTTACAAATAAAAAACAAATTTTGCAAATTCTAAAAAGATTTCCACAGTGCCCTTAGTCATTGCTGCAGTGCCCTCATTTTTAAGGGGTCCACCATGGAAATTTTTGCCCCTATCTTAGGCTAAACTCATCCCTGCAGCTTGCACAGTTGACCTGGTAGCTTTTGTAAATGGCTAACATTTCCTTCACTTTTGCATAATTTTGGCAACAATATTTTTGCTTAACATCAGTCTTGTAGCTATTTTGGTAGCTGTTGTTCTGTTTGTACAAATAATTATCTTCCTTAAAAATCAGGAGAGTTCCTTTTCCTATGAAATCATTTTTAAATAAACATCTAGATAGATAGATAGATAGATAGATATGTTTTTTTGTTGAGGCAGAACCAGGATTAATCTCACACAAAGCAAGATGAGTCCTGCCTGCCATAATGCCATAATGATGTGTCAAAGATGCCCTTCTTGATGCCTAACTCAGGCACTCATGGAAATCCAAATACACTGAGTGCCTTTATCGAGAAACTATCTCTAGGAAAGTTGCCATGCAAGGCTTGAGACTCCATCCTAGCCTTATATATATATATATATGTTGGCATAGGAATCTCATCTACCCTTTGACAAGTCTTGTTTTTCATCCTGTGGAGTGGCACACTACCTTTCTCACCAACAGAAAAGCTAATGGAGGAGCTGGTTTAGACACCAACCACTCATGCATGTGGCAGATTGTACTGGGTTACATGTTACCAGCAGCAGGCCTAAGCCTGACTATACACTGAAAATTATATTTTCATAAGAACTATTTAAAAATTGTATACTGCTATATTTATATTTAAATTCACTTAAATCTCCAAGAAAAAAAAATCATGTTAGGTGTGAAAATATACTTACTATATCGAATTTATGTAATGAATTTCTTTCACGGGAGTGTACTTACTTTTGGGCTGCTACATATTCATATTTTTGGTTATATAGTTTCAATGTTGTACAGCAGAAATAATAAAATACTGATATGTTTGGTTTAGAAGGCAAACAACTTTTCATTTTAAAAAATTGACCAAAGTGTCCATATTCAGGAATGATATTATAGTAGGTACCTCCGAAAATATGCTAAAAAAGAGAATACCATGATGAAAAAAGGCTCCAGACTTAATAAAAAAAAATTTATTGTCAAAATGTTGATATTATTAAGAGAAAAAGCCAAAGCACTTTTGGATTATTTTATTAAATTTTTTAATCCATCCTAGCACATTTGAAATTTTAATTAAAAATCATGCTTTTCTTGCATTAGTGGGTGGGGCAAAGATTAGTACGGGAAATTTAATATCTTTTTTGCAATAAAAAACATTGTTTTGGAAATTCTTGCAAAAATCAAATAATTGTCAGATTTTAATTAAATTTTCAAGACTTATTAACAAAGGAATAAAATTATTTAAAAATTTTTTTTTTTTTAGAAAAACTTGGTAAAAAGAAAAAAACATATATATATATTATAATTAAGTAATTCTTCAAGTCTAGAAGAAACCTCAACAGAATACAGAAAGCACTGGATGGCCGTTTCGTCCTATATTTGGGACTCATCAGCAGTGTGCATCCACTACCGAGAATTGAAACCCAGACAGTTACATTATTAAGCAAACGCATCCAGTTGGTATGACGTTTATCTCAAATCCTCCTAATAATTTATACTTGTATATCCTTGCTTGGAGCAGCTTGGGGATAGTAGTCATGTCTCATGGGGGCACAGTCCTATGGGTAAGGGAAACTCAGATGATGAGTTCTACCATGGAATATGTGATTGAGCGGCGCTATATCAAGTCTAATTCACTACCTCTTCATCACTGAGGCCTGTTGGTACAGTTGGAATGACGTTTGCCTGATAATGTAACTGTCTGGGTTTCAATTCTCAGTAGTGGATGTGCACTGCTGATGAGTCCCAAATACAGGACGAAATGGCCGTCCAGTGCTTTCTGCATTCTGTTGGGGTTTCTTCTATTCTCAATGAATTACTTAATTATAATTATTTCAAATCCTCCTAATAATATATATATATATATATATATATATATATATATATATATATATATATATATATATAGCCTCTACTTACTTAATTTTATGAAATTTCAAGAAATTAAAATTCCACTCTCTTCATATATATATATATATATATATAATATTTATCATTTAAGCAATAATATCAGTTATTTAAAAAAAAATGTAAAACCAAAATACAACTTCCCTGGCAAAAAAAATAAAATGGCCACATATAAAAATAGGTCACATGTCTAGAGTCAGAACAAACCAAGACAAAATCAGCAAGAGCAGAAAAAAAAAAAAAAAAAAGAGCAAAATGATCACGATGCACACCTGGGCAAATGCACAAATATGAAAATGGGTGCATGACCGCATGCAAACAAGCACACACAGAGAATATAGAAGAAAACTTACACCAATGTTAAATGTGCATAAAAGGAAAAAATTGAAAACATATATGCAGTAGATTGCTGATATCCTCTGAAGAGTGGACGGACTAGTCTGCCTCCAAAACTCTGGAGCCAGGATGCTGAAGGTAACATCTATCAGCTAACTGACAAACTTTTACTCCCATTAACCCATATATATATATATATATATATATATATATATATATATATATATATATATATATATATAATGTATGTATGTAAAGAGAGAGGAGGAAAGTATGGAGATAAAACTACATGGAGACAGATTTGTTGGCTGGATATCAGCCTTAACCCATGAAAGAATGAAAGATTGAAAAGCATGTAAAGGTGTAAAAATTATGATACATTAACGTTCTTCATAGAACGATAGAACAAAAGAAAATTAAAACAGAAGATGAAGGAGAAAATATTTGTTCATTCTTTATTTGTCTTTTGTTTTTTTTGCATCTGAAACTAATCTATGTTGGATAAAAACATGGAAGGACAACAAACATTGGAAGGGATAAGGGAAAGAATGAGAAGACAAAAACTGAGAGAAAATTGGAGACAGGAAAAATGGATAATTTTGGTTCCCAAGTTCAGTTATATATATATGTTTTGTCATCAGCACTTGCTTTAATTCCTAACCAATGACAATTTGGCAAATATGGTGTGTCAAAAGGACGGTTTTCCATTCCAATAAAAATATAATAAATGGTGTAAATAAACAATTTAATAAATAAATAATCAACATGTAATAGAGAAGCAGGGGGCGAGACCCTAGTTCTGACTCTATGATGGTCCAAGTTTGATAACAATTCTTTTTTTTCAGACTTTCAATGCATAACTTATTAAATGCCAAAGTGTGCTAAAATAAATTTTAGGTAAAAATGATGCAAAATTTGGTATTTAATCATTGTTTAATTATTTTTTATTTTATCAACAGAAAAATTTACTTAGTATAGAAAATGGCAAAAACTAATCAGGTGAAGTTAGTGGGCAGTGCTAATAAACCCTGAAACATTGACTAATGTAGTTAGGGCTAAAATACAACCATTGTTATTGTTGCATTCCTACAAGTTCTTTCTCCAGTCTTTGTTGTACCATTATATAGTGATTTTCCAAGTATAGCTTGCCAAATCTTCTGTAACCCCTTGCCTTGATCTATCCACTATCCTTCTTCACATTCTTTTCTCTAACACTCCTATCTGCTCTCGCTCCAAATCTTCTGTAACCCCTTGCATGCTAGTGGCTTTCAGGGTGAAAAGCTAGTGGCTTGGGGTGAAAAGCTTAAAAAAAAAAAAAAGATGTGGCACAAGGCTGAAAGTAGGGGGCACCCAGTGAGGGTCGAACTCATTACTCAGTCATAATTGTTCTAGCGAAACAAGCTTGCTAACCATTACACCGCCTTGAGGTGCCCTACTGTACCACTGCTGTCTCATGGAATCATGAGAGTGAATGTAATCATGGGTATGATGATAAACTACATCCAGCAGCAAGGCCTCTGATCTGGTGATTAGAGGTTTTGAAGAGTGTTCACACTGACCTGGGGTAGTAACACCTGTTAGGATCCCAGCTATGGGCAAATAGTGAACCCCCAAACAAAAACAAAACACTATGACAGTATAAAAGTATATTTTTATAGTAAAAATACCAGCAATACATTTTTATATAAAAAATTACCAAAACTACATATAGTAAAATTACCAACAATACATTTTATAGCAAAATGACCAATACAATTTTATCTGTAGCTGAAGGCATACAAATGTGTTCAAAATATATTTAGTTGCAGCCATGAATTGTGTCCAAAATATTTAGATTTCGGCATTAAATAACCCATAGAGGTGTTGATATGCCACTAAACAAAATCAACCAACCAACATGAGAGCAAATGAAAATGTTAATGTATTCATTTAATAAATCATACTTTTCATATCACAGGTTACAACTTGTAGTAATAGGTTCATAAAAAATAGATGCAATCAATTTACGCCTTCCACTTATTTATAAAGTTAATAAGTGAGTTTACTATTCACATATCTTTTAATGATTTCACTGGCCTGAAAGATATTCATTTCTGCTATTAATACAAATAAAGGAAACAAAAATTAAGATGAAACATTTTTGAAGGTTGAAATAAACTTGTGGTGGCTGTGCCTTGGCTGTAATAGTTGAAATAATAGTCGAGAAGAAAACAATGACAATGACAAAAAGGGAAAAATTTCTTGTCATGTATATTGGTTTTTGTGAAGTTCTTGACAATTATAGCTAATGAGGCTTTTCATCAAGTGCATAAAATAAAGGGTTATGTCCCTCCAGAATATCGGTAATCATGAACCTCCAAAGATTCTTTTACTTTATTGCCTGTGAATTGCCAAGTATTCTTCGGAAAGATAGTGGAATGGTTTCTTGTTGCCTTCACAACACTTTAAAATTTAGTGTTTTTCCTTCTCTCAGACTGGTTGATATCCAAGGCTTAGAGAGCCCAGTCTACTTTGCTATTTAACCCAGAGCTGGAGAGTGAGAGAAGAAATGGGTTCATGCCTTTCCCAAGGACATAAATGCAAAAGTGTATGCAACAGACTAACCTGTAATTTGAACTTGGTTCTCCAATTCCACGTCTCTTGCAGATATCAGTTACACAACCCACACATCCAGTGTGTCTATAGAGATTAAAAAAATAGATAAGCTATAGGTGTAAATAATATTTTTTTCTACTTGATATAAGATTCGGTTGTAAATTGTAATGATGCATGGGGGGGTGCATCTATACATTATACTCATTAGTATCATTTCAAGACAATTAGATATTTGTTTAATGAAGGCAGTTTTCCAAAAGTTATTATTTGTATTGATACATGAAACAATTATTACAACATCCAAGTGAATAAAAAAATATATATGAAAAAAAAACAAGACTGTAATGATCTACTTTCTAATGATCTTTTTCGTTATCCTATGAATTATTCGAATGAGAAGATGATACTACTTGGAATAATTTATAGAAAATTCATCAATAAATTAGTAAATTGCCAGTAATCAAAAATCTATAAATAAGCTCTATTTCCATTATTATATAAATAAAAACTGACTTGAAGTTAATAAATCTAATCTAAAAAAGAAATAGTTAAAACAATAAAAAAATCCAGTATTGATATGCCTAATGTGATTCACATTCTGCCTGTGCAATGCTGATTTGGTTGAAATAAAATCCATTTTTCTGTTAAAATAAGTTTTCCAAATTGTCTTATATATTTGCCAATACAAAATAAAATAAAATTTTAAAAGGTATAAAATAACCCAATGTATATTTATTAATCATGATGTTTCAATTAATATATATGTTAATTACTATGTATTTTTCATGCTTTATATAAAATTGTTTTAAAAGATATTATATCAAAGACTATATGTGTTTTTAACTTTAAAATTAATGCCAATTTTAGAACACAGAGAAAAAAAAAACAAGAAAACCAAAACAACAAAAACAATATTTGAATAAAAGGTATTTGTTTGATTGTTACATTTCAATGTTTTTCTACATCAACACATAGGTATATCAAATTAGTAGTTATTCCAAATCTGTTTTTAGAATTATTTTCATTTATTTCTTAGTATTTAAGCTATTTGTTTGTAATGATTAATTATATTTTTATTTAGTTATATTACTAATAGAAATAACTAACAAAACTTTACATAAAAAATGTAGAAAAGTAAACATTTTTACAAAAAAAAAATAGAACTGAAATTAGTATTATTTATACATAATTTTATATGAAATTATTTTATAGTATTTTTTTAATTTTTATAAGTAGGTTCTCTTACAATTTTAAATTGCATTGATTGAGATGAAATTTTTAAATTGTACAAAAAGTGGCCAATATTAAGAAGGGAAATAAAAATCTAACTGCTTCATTGTGTGTATGTATGTGTTATGCACCATGGCATGTGTTTAACAATAATTGTTTTCGCTGTTGTTATTATTATCATCATTATTATTAAGACTCTAGAAGTGAATAAACATAAAAAAGGACTAGAAAACTTTTTGGGCCACTCACTGCCAAGTGCGCATGGTTTGTCAGTCAAAATGACACAAATTGCATGTGCGACTGCGTACGAGTTTGCGCGCGCGCCATTGCTCCTTCCTCTTAGGATTCGCGCCATTCGCTCTTTAATGACCAGAAATGCCTTCCTTATATCGAATGTTTGATTTTTCTCGGCTCTTATAAAAAAAAAAAAAAAAAAATGGATCATACACGGATAACAATTGGACCAGTTAGAAAAAAAAATGAACGTAAAAAAGAAAAGAAAGCTTGAAGGAAAACCTGCACCAAATCTACACGAAAAAGGAAAAAAAAAAAAAAAAAGAGAAAGAGAGAGAGATTTTCAGTGAAGTGTAGTAAATTGCCCGACTACATTTTCTATACCTTGTTTGTTTCATGCAGTCGCCATCTTTCCCCCTCCGCCTATCTTTTATTTCGCTTTATTTATTCTTGTAAATATATCAATTCTAAGAATTTAAATGCTTTAAAAATACGATATTGCTTCAGTTATATCACGATTGAGGCATCTAAATAATTCTTTATTATCGCTGTAACGTTATTGATTGATAACAAAGATATTTTTATAAAATATCATTTTTATTCACAGTCATAGTTCGTTAACCGCTCAGCTATTATTGTATTCATTTTCTAACCAACGTGTTATTGTTACTGGTTATAATCAGTTAAAAAATATAATAGCAGTTTTACTTTGTGTTATTGCTTGAAAAATGAAAACGAAAGTTTATTTAAAAAGAAAAAATGTTTTTTTGTAATTTTTAATATACATTGTTAGATTGGATTTCTTAGGACTTTTAAAACAATTGTATTTGATTTGAGAAATGTTTTTGTTATTTTTAATTTAATTAATGCCAATTTTTCGCTAGTAAAATGGATATTTGTTACTTTTAATTTTTTAACATAAACCGAAATTTTGACTTAATTTTACGCAATGAAGTTATAAACTTTTTAGTAGTGAATGTTACATTTTGTTTAGTTTGTTTGTCCCATGTCACATTCATTACAAAGGAGTTACAAAAATTCGGTGATGTTGTTATAAAATTAAACATTTAAAAGAAAAAATAAGTTACTAATTCGGAAAGTTGTTTTAAATCACAATTGAATAAACCAATCGCTTTTAAAACTTTTTTTCCATTCTAAGATTTATCAACACATTTCCATAAGCTAATTATTTTTTATTTTCATTATCACGTAAAAATTCCAAGTTTTCACGTTGTTTTAACAAAAATAAATTCAATATACAGATCCTCAACTATCACGACAAACATTTGGTCCAAAATACGTTGGAAGTTAGTAGCTCTTCTTAGCTGTAAAACAAAACAAATAAATGAAAAAGTGGAAATAATTTAATTTCAACACTTATATAGAATCTAGTCTAGTTTATTTTAGTTTTGTTTCTTTTAAAATTATTGGAAATGAGTTTAAAATTTAAATTAAAGTTTGTAGTTTAAACAATTGTGTTAGAAAAGTAATCCAACCGTAAAGTCTCTAAAATAAAAATGAGCGATCTAAGTATAGCATCAAAATATATTTAAATGATTTTTTTTTCTTAAAGATCGGATTGAAATATTTTTTGTAAGCATAACAACAAAACTTCCCAATTTGTTTTCTCAAAATATTTTTGTTTTCGATTATTTTTATTGACCTCCGAGTGTCGCACTGCGCATGCGCCAGCGCCAACGGAAGCCGTTCTCTGTTTACTGTCCGCCATTGTTTTGTCTTGTTCGGTTTTGCTCGTTCTAAAACCTTCTTTCTTTCGCCATTGGAAAAACAAACACACTCACCTTTCGCCTTCGTTGTTAGTTTTCTTGTTTAACCTGTTAATTTTTTTTTTTTTTTTTTAAATGTTGATTCTCTGAAAAAAAAAATGAAAATCTTCTATTTTTAGGAAGGGATGCGCGGCAAGGTCGGATTTAGGTGAGATCTGAGCATAGTGAGAAACTGTTTTGGTTTGTCGCTGTTAGAGGGCGCTGCGTAGGAGCGTCTCCCACCGCCACTATCTTTGAGACGTTCGGCGAAGATAATGCTATTCTCTCTCTAGTACTACTCTCTCTATATTATATTTATGATCTTGATGCTGTTGCCACTCGCTCAGACCTTGTACTTTTTCTTTATTTTAAGAAATATGATGATGATGGCGGCTTTTTCATGCTTTTTGTATTTTTGATTATGACGGTGCTTCTCTTCTACTTGATGATGATGCTTTTTCTCTTGTATTAGTTCAGGTCTTTTTTGTATGATTATCCTTTCGTTTGTTTTTCTTTTTTACTCTTATTACTGTGATGGGTTTCTCGTATTGCTTTCTTTCTCCTATACTTGTTAATTATGGTAATGTCCTCTAATATTAATCATTAACGATGTTGAAGGAGGATTGATATGTCTCTGTTCTTGATAATGTTGCAGTTTTTTTTTTTCTTTATAGTTTTCTTTTTTATTTTGGCTATTATTTTTAATGTTGTTATTTAATTATATTTCTACTTTCAATTATAGTGAAAATGGTGCTATTGCTGCTTTTGAGCAGATATAGTGATACAGATGTGAAGGATCCTCATTTTTAGCAGATTATAATTCCCGTCCAATCTTTTTATATTGGTTTTGCAATTATAACGATCTTTGACTTCCCTAACTATTCCCTTTTTTTTACTGTCCGATTTAGAAACCTACGCTTTTTCATTCCCATTACTATTTCTCAAGAATGTCTTGCTTATTTTTATATTTGCTTTTATGATGCAGTCCATATTCCTTTTACGTCCGAGATTATACTTTCTCGTGAATTATCAATGTATTTGTTTCTTTGTCCATGTTTTTTCTAAAAATTACGATATTGCTCGCATATAATTAAATAAAAATGTGTGATTATGAAAATTAAATGTCTTCATTTTGAAGTAAAGAAAAAAAAAACATTAATTTTATTTCTCGTTACGTTAATAATTACAAATATTTTGTCATTTGCCTGTGCTGTGGTACTGAAAAGTTCTTGACCCAACTCCTCAAATTCTAAGTAAACAAGCTTTTAAGTTAATTTTTGGGTTTGGTCATACAATATTTGTATATAGTAAAAATAAAGGAAACATTTTTAAGATTTCAAAAATTCATATGCACTGTTGTCATAACTGTAGTGTAGTGTAAAAGATCATATTTTTGTCACTTTTCTGTGCACTGGATATCCCTTTTTGCTGCTACATATTAGTAAACTGACAGTCTCTGTCATAAAATCTCTTTTGCTTTTTACTGCATTTGTCATTCTTAATGTCTTTTACAGTGTTGGCATCCTGATTTTGTTTTTAATTTTATTCCAATCCTTTGATGATTGTTGTTCGCATTCTTATAATAGTAACAAAATATTACTGTTTATTTTTTTATAGGTATTTTTGTTGCTTTTCTGTTGAAAGTAATGAAATACTAGAACAATTTTTTTTTTTTTTTTTTTTTTTTTTTTGAGCTTAGTCATTTTCATTGGGTTATTAATAACACACAAACAATTATCTAAAAATAAGAAAGCAGCATTTCCCATAAAGACACACTAAAAAAATTGACAGGCTACTCATAAAAATAAAATATAAAAAAGGAATAATTTTTATTCATTAGACTTTCCTCATGACATGTCAGAATTGAAGAATATTAATTTTTTTTCTTTCTTTTTAACAAGGGTCCTGTTCATAATATTGACCCTATATTATGGACATGACTATACTTTTAAATTGGGTATCTACTAATTCACACAAAAAAAAAACAGATCATGATGAAAAAAATGCTCCAAACTTAATGAAAATGAAGTTTTATCATTAAAATATTTATTATTAAGAGGAAAGACCCAAGTATTTTTTTGATCATTTTATTAATTTTTTTACTCCTTTCTAGCATGTTCAAAATTTTGGTTTAAAATTTTTTTTTTTTGTTAGAAGATTAGTATTAGAAAAATTTAGCACCTTTTTTGTCATTAAAAATATTTAATTTAGCACCTTTTTTGTCATTAAAAATATATTGTTTTGGAAATTCTTTAAAAAAAAAAAATCAAATAATTGTCAGATTTTAATGAATCTTTCAGAACTTATTCACAAGTGAATGGAATTAGTTTTTAAATTTTGGTAAAAAAATATATGAAGGAGATCGTTTTAGACATGAATGTGTATTTATTTTTCTTTTTTGAAAAGCATGCTAAATATATTTTGTTTTTTTTTACATCTGTTACAAACCCCCTCCTACCTATCTTATGGAAACTTGAGAGAAATTCAACACTGTTTCTTTTATTGGCAATATTAGTTAAAAGTAGAAGTTTTTAGATAATATAAATTGTTGTTTTTTATACAAAAGTCTAGGTACCTCCAACAATTCGGTATACCTAAGGTTTAAATGTATTTTTCATAAAGGAAAAATCCTTTTTAGAAGCTTTCCAACTGCTTTGATTGAAAGCTAAAGGATTAAATTTTCTAATTCCAGAAAAAAATAATACTGTGGAGTATTTCAAATAGAAATTTGAATGATTTTTAGTCGATGCTTCCGAAAAAAAACAATCGAAACGGTCATTTTTAACTTTTTTTAGTGAAATGTAAACAAACTTATTTTCCAGTTTTAAAATTCCCGCTAAAATAAGATATACATTTCTGAAAGGTTACTTTCGTAAAATTAGCAAATTTAAAGTTAAATTAATCTGTTCGGAAACAAAAATCACTTATAGCATAAAATTTTCTAGACAAACATTTCTTGACCTCAGGGTCTTGTTATTTCCACGTCTCCATCGATAATTTGACAACTGAATGTGTTGACAGGTTTAGTACGGTGCATCAAAAGTTACATAACTGTTTGTTTTTTTTTTTTTGTTTCTTATAATAATTTAAAATACTATAAAAATTTCATACATTATTGAGTTACTTCTATCTCTTTCATTATTTAATAGCTAAGATAATGATAACTAATTTATTAATATTAAATTAAGTTATTATATTTTTAATTTAATAACTGTGATAATAACTAATAAAATTATTATATTAATAATTAAAATATCTCGCTGAGTTATTAATTGTTTAAATTGATAAATGAGATAAGACCTTTACATGTCAAGGGGCTTTGCCCAAGGAGGAGACAAGCTTTGAAACACGTGACCTTTTAATCATAATGTCACTTATGAGATATCATACAAACAAAAAAACAACATTTTGACACACAAGAAAAAATCTTTTTAATTATTTTAAAAAGTTTTGGTGGCATTATTTGTATTACGCTTTTAATTTTCGCTTAGTAAATATAGTCTTCACTTAAAAACTTAATAACCGACCCCATGCGCTGCATGAAAGAATTTTAAAATTAAAAGAAAAATGCAAACAATTCTTGTAAAAATTCTTTCATCGAAAAAAAAAACTTTTTCTTCAGATAATAATGTCTTTAATGTATATTATTTATAAAAGCCTATAGTTTATTGCAGTTTTTATTTTACAATTTGGAGCAGATTTTTTAAAAAGTTGGCATTAGTTGGGGAAAAAGAATTGATTATTTAACTTCTCCAAGGAGTCATGTTTATATAAAAAAAAAAAAAAGTTTGCAAACTCTTTGAAATTCTATAAAATTTCATGAAATTAATTTATGGAGGTGGGTAACATGTTAAAAAAAAAAAAAAAAAATTATTTTTACTAAGATTTTCTAAAAATAAAAATTTCAAAAATAAATTAATTCATTTTTGAATAAGTCCTGGAAGTTTCATTTACAGTAGACAATTATTTGATTTTTGCAATAATTTCAAAATTAATGAGTTTTCCCACAAAACTGCTACACGAAAAATGGCGATTACCACAAGTCGTACGGTTTGAACAAAAAAAAAGAAGAGATTTTTTATCCAAATTTAAAGCGTGTTAGAAAGAAGAAAAATATTTAAAAAATACTTTGTTCTTTCCTTTTAATAATAACATAAATATTTTAATGATGAAACTTTGTTTTTATTAAGTTTCAGACCTGTTATCATTATGCTATACTGATTTTTTAGCGAATTGTTGGAGGTACCTATACAAAACCCAATAAAACTAAGTCAGTCAGTTATGTGCCATGCATGATATATGCTTAGGTCATCATGTATCTTTCGGTACATGACTGATGAGGCTTGTTTTTTTTCCCCGCAGTAGCTTGCCATTTCTTTCTGCAGTAGACCAGTTACCATCCAAGGCTATAGAACCCAGTCTGTCCTGCTATTTACCCATAGCTGGAGGGAGAAGAGGATTCATACCTTTCCCAAGAGTATTAGCATGTAAGTGAATGGAATTTGAACTCAGCTCTTTGAGCCACTATCCATTACACCAACATGCCTTCAATAAAACTAAGGCATCATTTAATTAGAAAAGCTTCTAATGGCGTTTATGAATAATTTGTTAAGAACAGTATTGTCTGAAGCCAAAATATTTTTTCCAATGAAAAATGATTTTTTTTTTTTCAATTTTAAATACAAAATGTGATAGTTTTTAAGTCTTTTAAAATTAAGTTTCAATCAGTTCTGTCTCAGGAATGCTGTTATTAAATAGATCTATCTTGACAGATCATAAATGTAGAAGCTTAATACAATCTGTGAAACACCTGTATTTTAAAAGAATTTTACACTGTTTTTGAGTGTGCATAAAATAATTTTTATTCCAACTGGCGGATGCGAGATGATACTGAAGATTAAGTTTATCACTTAATTTTTTTAAAAACATTTACATTTTATCCATTGCTGTAACTATATATATTATTTATTGTTGATGTAGAACATTCATACTGTCTTGCTAAATCCATTATTCGTATATCTTCCTCATATTTTTTATAATTTACCTCAAGCAAAATCGTGTGTTTCAGCTTTTCACCACTGCACTTTACACTTACTTTCTTTGGAACCATGGTGTCACTAAAGGAATTTTGCAGAATAATGGCAAAAATGACACGATGGAGGTACTTCCAGAGAGGTGTACTGTGAGTGGAAATACTCTCAAAGCTTGGTGCTCACTGTGCCAACTAGCAGATGCTTAACTGAAACTTGCTCGTATCTCAAGGCAAAAAGTTGGGTAAAATTCTGTTTGTATCTCAAGGCATTACTGTATATGGATGGTTGTACATGATATGAATCATTGTTACATGTTTTAAGAATTGTTTCCCCTGATGGCAATAAAGTGCTGTCAGGAAATTTTTGTTTGTACTGTGAACATGTGTTGAATTTCTGACTGACTTTGACTACCACCAACATCATCTCATTTTCAAAAATTTTATTTTTTATGATCTATTTCACTAAATATTTTAAATTTAGTTTTTTTTTTTTTTTTAAATACAATTCATTTATTGTTTTTCACTAAGAGACATACTGTAATTATTATTTTCTTTTTTAGTTTAAATTCTAGGGATGGAAACAAAACCATATTAAAAATAAGGAAAATTAAAAAATTAACACATTTAAAAAAAAAAAAAAATCATTCCATAAAATGAGAGGTACATATAATTATTAGGTATCTGTTTTATGGTATTATTTTTATATTATCTTAGTTATAAAATTTTTTCATAATTGAGATATAAAAAATTAATAATAAAATTAATACCATAAAATTTCATAAGAGACGTAGGTAAAAATTAGCTACCTTTTATGAAATTTTATCTCATTCTCAATTTGTTAGTATTTTAATTTTTATTTTTCCAGAAATCATTTTTGAATGTAAGCTAAAACACCTTTAAAAAAAAATCAATAAAATATTAGATTACTGAAAGTATTTAATTTTTTTAAAAATTACTGTATATATAAAGGATGAAAAAATTTAATAAAATAATCAAAAAATACTTTGGCCTTTCCTCTTAATAACAAACAAACATTTAGACAATACATTTTTCATCGTATGCTGTTTTTCATTGATTTAGAGGAGAAGCCTATGTTGAATTAATTTTTAAAAACATTTTTTTTTATTCTAACAAATATCGTAGCTTGAGGAATGTCTAATGAATGCTAGTCTATAAAAAAATTTACAACCCTTTTTTTTTTTTTTTTTTTAAGCAGACCCATCAATTTTACTTGTGCCAATTATAATGAGAGAATTTTAGTGTATACAGGGTAGGGAAAACATTTTTCATAGGAAAACCAAACAATGTGGCTTTTTTCTTTCATCTTCAATTTGGATAGAGATGGTTATTGACATTTTATTTATTTCAGCAATCTTTCCCTCTTTTGGATTTTACTCTTTTTCTTGAACAGGTTATTTGATTTTTCTCTCTCTCTCTCCATTCCCATCTGTAGATGTATGACTTACTTAATTTGATCAGATTACTATTATAAGGCATTTTTCTGCCTGTGGAATGAATGATTACCTAACAGAACAATGTAAACATTCAAGAACATGCTGACCTCAAACTTTTTCCCAAGAACTGTATGGAATAAGAAGTTAATTTTAAAAAATATGTTAATTATACTTACGCTTATTTAAACTCTAATGTTTGTTTTAACTACTAAAATTGATGAAAATGTATTTCTGAATGAATATTTTACGAGAACATCAATGGTTGTGTGATGAGTGGACATTTATATACATTTTTTTAAATCATTTTACAAATTATAGGATAAGTAAAGCAAAGGAACATTTGTGTCTTTAATAACTGCCATTTCTATCTGAATATTTGGGATATGGAGTTATTATTTATACTATATTTGGACTATTGCCCTTATTGTTGTTATCACAACATTTTGGTTGTTGTGCCCTCCAACCTTCATAAGGTGTATTTCAATTTGGGTAACCTACAGGAAATTCTGAACTGAATCCCTTTATTGAATCAGGGGAGGGGGTAGACTGTTCTCTACCCACTGCTTTAGGATGTGTCTAGTTATTATTTTTAGTACTGCTCAGTTATTGCTTGCTCGTTTCCACTGACTCTGAGTACAGACTACCTAGCCCAGAGATTGATCTCACAATTACTATGTCACCAAATTCATGAACCAATGCTTCATTCCACTAGGCTATTCTCTGTGGTAAACTTGAAGCCTTAAACCTAACCTGCCTGCTATTTAGTGCTGCACGTCATTTTTTGCTGCTATTGAATACTTGCTGTTATCTGTTTTTCTTTCTTTATTCACAGCTCTCAAATTTTTATTTCTATGCTACTAAGGAAGTCATGATAGTCTAGCATATGTACTGATTCTTTCAGGTTTCTAACTTTCCACCGTTCTTCCTTGTCCAGTGTTTTCCCTTCATTCCGCAGAGGCTGATGACTATCTTTTTTCCTCTTTACATAATCAGCCATGCCTTACTAAGAATAGATATGGCACAAGGCCATATCTATGCTTAGTAAATTGTTACTTTAGACAGTTTGACATGGTGTAATGATTAGCAGGCTTGTCATGCTTGATCAATTATGGCAGAGTAATGAGTTTGGTCCTTACTGAGTACTCCATATTAACTACATTTAGTAAATTTCTATAGAATGATCCTACTCTAGGTCAGTATTTATTATGCAAGTTAACTTATTCACAATAAAATTTGTATAACTCATTGATGTTGGTACAATTTTCATGATATAAATATATGAGGAAGATATTGTGTGTGTGGCTATATATTGGATTGGCATTTTTTTATGTGTTGGAATGCATTATTAACTAGGTCTAATGTAACAGCAAGGAAATCTTTTTTTAAAATTAGTGTTGATCTTTACTTTAAGGTTGAGGCTTAATTCTCTATGTATTAATTTCCTGATTTTGTCAGCTTGTGGAATTTTTCACCACCATAAGGCCATCATCTCTATATAACCCTATGTCATCAATGTTGATATCTTGGTGGGCACTAAGATTATATAAGAAGTTTCTCCATTTAATTGAGAAACACTTCCTCAGAAATAATCCACTTAGTAAGATTTTTAATAGAAATACACTAAAGCTAAACTATAGCTGTACCGATAACTTTGAAAAAAATATTAAAAAACAATAAAATTTTAAATCAATACAAAAACCCGAGTTATAATTGCCATTCCAAAGTGGCAGATGCAGATAATACCAACAAGTATAATTGTAGGAATTCTAACGGGTGTCCATTATAAGACAGATGCCAAACAGGCTCTCTTGTTTACCTAAGCACTATTTTTACTATAGAAAATCCAACTGTTAAAAATTTTATATCAGGAGTACCAAGAATTCTTTTGAAACTAGGTGGTACCAACATATATTATCTTTCACCAATAATGTGTACAGAAATAGGACATCCCTTTCTAAATACTTTTGGCACTTAAAAGAAGTTAATAAAACCCCTACAGTAAAATGGAAAATATTAAAAATAGAACTTGTAAATCTTTAAATGTACCATGTTTCTTATGTTTACATGAAAAATTAGAGATAATTAAATTTGCTGACAAAAAAATCTGCTAAACCAAAGGAGTGAATTAACTGTAAATTGCCAGCACAGTTTATCTTTTTATCTTAAAATATAGTTACATTTTAAAAAAAAAATAAAATACGTATTACCATTTCTTACAGCCATAATTTATTAGTATATAATGGTCAACCCTCTATGGGTAATTACCTTACTTTGTTTATTCAGCTTGAATATTATGTATTGCCAAGAAGTTAGTATTATTAATATTGTATATAGATGTTCCACATTTTTAAATTTATCTACAGGCCTCTGTAAAAAGCTTCCTGAATATTAAAAAAAAAATTATTTTTAATTTTTTCTGTTAACTTTGATTAACCCACTCCTTCCTTCAACAAATTGAACATGTCATATTTGTCTGCAATCACGATACATTTGACGCTGCCATATTTTCCACAATTGTCAATGATGCCATGTCTATGTGCTGGTTTATTGTGACAAGAAAAAATAACTCGCCCGCCTCCACCCTCTAATCTTACTTTTCTCTTTAGTGTAGATCTGACATTTAATTGGTTAATCAAGACACACCCACATGTCTAATTTTAATTCTGACCTTATCTCCCTCTTCCCCACTTTAACTTTCAGAAAAGAGATAACACTTTGTTTTTAAATTTCCTTAAAAATCATTTAATCACAAGTTACCATCGCCTGAAGAACTACAATCATAGTATTGAAACATGAAAGCTTTTGTGAAGCGATTTCAAAATGTTTTTATAACCTTTTATAATAAAAATATAATAATATATCACTCTGTATTGAGCACTTTTTAAAAGTAAATGCTACAAACAGTGGAGTTTTACTCCATCTGTTCTTTCTCTCATTTGTGTGTGTGGATTCTCTCATTGAGGACGGTGGATGAGGGCTCAAATTCTCAGCTTTTATTGAACAACTTGCACAAATGGATTGTTTAAAGTAGTCGATTGCCTGTGCTCAGCAACACGCACACACACATTCTCCATCATAGCACCATATTATGTACTGTGCCACGTGTCAGATGATGGTACAATCACAGGCTTTTTATTTTGTTGTTAATAGTCCATCTCCCAACTATATGTTGGTCGTTGGCTCCTATAAGAAGCTCATCAACATTTTGCCAATCGTCTCCAGGATGGTTCGAATTCAATTTTCCTTCTCCTAGGCTGGTTTCCAACCAATGTCATAGGGTTTAGTCTCTCCTACTATTTAACCATAGCTGGAAGAAGAGCTGGATTCATATCTTTCTCAAGGGGGGTTGTGTGTAAGCGAATGTAATGAACTCGGCTCTCTGATTTTTCATTTCTATCCGTTTTCCATTATGTCACCTGCATATCCAAGCTTACTGCACCTGGTATTTAGGTACTAACCAGGGTCAACCTTGCTTAACTTCGGTGATCGGAAGAGAACCGGTGTTTCAACGTGATATAAACACACGCACACATGAGAAACTGTACAAAGTTCATGTCTTTGTTCGAGTATTTTTTTATTTTATTTTTATCTTTTTTTTACCGTCTCTCAGACATGTCAATTGTCAATCACTATTTATAGAATTTATAATTATTTAAAATGTTGATTCTCTTTAAGCATATTTCCGATCCTATCTGACTCTTAGGTGTTTCAGCCGGGTGACGATGTTGATATCTCAGTTACTACCCGTTGTTTAGAGACACCATTATCAGCACCAATATTATTATTATTATGCCACTGTATTGCTTTCCTAAAGTCTATCATTTCAACTGGCAATCAACCCCCCCCCCTTTAAGTTACTGCCAGCTTAGCAAAGAAAGAAATGCATCAACTTTAGCTGTCACAAGTTTAAGTTGATTCTAGGTCAGAGAAAATAACTTTTTGAAATGGACAGTAAAATGAGCCGAGTTAAAAAAAAAAAAAAAAAAAATTCCACCAGAAAATAAAGTTAATTGTTTCTTGGTATCTACGTGGGTGAAAGGAGTGGTTCCAGAATTTCTATGGGTGCTCATATCTCTTATAAATGACGTATTTGACATGTAATTTACGCACATCACCCTCATATACTTTAATCGTATTTAGATTACTTATAATGTTTAATAGAATATAAACGCTATGTAAGTAGTTGTTTATATTATTATATATATAGTATATATATCTTTGTAAGAAAGTTAAAAGAAAATTGATACCAAAAATGTATGTCCGCATTTTATAGCAACGGTCCTCTCGTCATTTTTGCGCCACGGACCAATGTCATGCATGCCCATTTGTCCGGGGATGGTGGTGGGGAAAAGGCCGGGGTCAGTCTCGCGCATAACAAGACAATGAAGACCGCGATAGTTAATAATGAAAAAAAAAATTTTTTTAATTCTTTCTGTAAGGCCCGATAAATGGTCCACGGCCTGGTGTCGGTGGTTGGGGACCGCTGTTCTGTAGCACCGGAGATATTTGTAAAAAAAAAAAAAAAAAAAAATTGTTTAAAATAAATAAAAATCTAATTTGTTTATAAATGTTTAAGCGAAAAGCATCTTTATTTTTTTTTATGTCAACTAAGCATTTAATAAAGGAAGAAACTTGAAGAAGACCCCCCGCCCCCAAGATAACACAGACAGTGAACGAACGGAAAACAACGGGTGTTGGAGAGTGAGAATTTGTAAAATAGTGGAAGGTTACAGCAGAGTATGCCGATACATCACTTCTTTCGCGTTGATTTGAGTTTCAGATTAAAACCTAGCAGATATGATGGGTCAACCCCTGTATGAAATGATTTAACTTTAATTTGTGAAAATAAAATATCTGATTAATTGGTAAGAAGAAAAAAATATTTACTTGACTGGTTGGGGTTGGCTCTCTAAGTTTTTTTGGGGTTTTTTTTTTAATGTCTCTCCAAGCAATGTTACGAAATTGGACATTTGAACGAAAATAAATTTAAGCATAAACATTGGTTCTGAAACTAATTTTTTCTTTGTTTTATTTACTTACATATTAATGTTTTTAATGTAACTTTAGAGGTAATTCATTTTTAATATGTTAATGACGACAAGAATGAAGAAGAATATTTAAAATGCGTAAATAGTGCCTTATCTCGAAGTAAGATTCAAATGCCTATTTAATCAGGTTAAACTTGATTAATTCTTTATTATATAGTCGTAATAATCGCAAGAAAAGCGTTATTACGCTTATATTGTTCATATATGTCTAAATAAAAGAAGAAACTGATCAACTAAAGAGTCACTTGAAATTTGTTTTTCTAATATTGGGCTAAGCAGTACATGAGTAAATAAAATTCCAGTTCATTACGCTGCATCCTAATAACGAGAATCATTAAATGTTATATGCTCGATTGAAAGTCGTTCTTGTCCCATAATAAGACATGAGCGATATGCAACGAACAGATTTTTGGTTTGATTGGAGCTTTCTTGCTCGGATTGTACATTCACTGTAGAGTGAAGTCACATCTGGGCCTTATTCATTGTAGACGGAAGTCATGACCTGAAAAGTTATTCATCATTTGTATTTCGTAATAGTTCAAATGGTACGCTCTTTTAAAGTAAACTATGATAGCGTGAAATATAACTTTCGATTCGTCTATTTGTTAAATCACCATGGGCGAATCGGTCATGGTGGCACGGTGGATAGCGGAATCGGAGATTCGAATTCCAGTCGAATCCATTACATTCACTTACCTTGGGAAAGGTGTGAATCCTCTTCTTCTCCCTCCAACTATGGGTAAATAGCAAGACAGACTGTGTTCTATAGCCTTGGATGGCAACTGATCTACGAAACCGACAGCTCTGAATTCAAAACATGCTGAGGGACGTTTGGGGACCTTGTGGCACGTAGTGCACCAGGTCTCTTTTCGGCCCTTCAAAAAGTGTGGTTGGTTCTGCACAAAGACTTCACTATTATAATATTCAAATCATGTGTTGGTGTCTGGGTTGTCGGTTCCTAGGAACTGAGCTGCTTGATCCTCATACATCGAATATGACGGGAGAGTCCACCCATATATATATATATATATGAGAGAGATCATGTAAGCAATACGGTAGTTTTAAAATTTACATTTTCGACTGAAACGTTAATAAATGTATAAAACTGAGACTTTATTCATTAAGACAACTATTTGTATGCACGTTGGTAACAAAACATAATTAGGGCTTAAAAACAAATGTTAGATATATGAAAGATAATTTTAAAATTACAAAGTCGATTGTAACATACTTCGCGTAATTTATTTTACATTCTTTCATATGTGTACTTAGATACGTAGAATAAAATGGTAATTAAAAATCAGTTATACGTATCTTTCAACATAATTTTCATTCTCATTACACGTAATTCAGTGGGGAATATGAATTATTTAAACCGAACATTATACAATGTAAATTCAGTTATTAACGATATGTTAGACTACAAATTTACTGATGGGTCACGGACATAGAAGGAGATGGTGTATGATCTTATCTTGGTCTCAAGTGTTTCGTGTTTTATTACCAGCAATGAAGTCTATGAACTGGAGTCTTTGGGGTGACCACCCACTTGACCGAAGGGAAATAAAAGAATTAAAAAAAATGAAAGCTTTTGAGGCCAAGTGACAACAAACCGAACAGGGAGGATTTCCGGTTGCGGATTTATATTAACCGTCATGAGTGACGGAACTAATTTTAACTCTATTTAAAATCAAAGTTATCAATTTCCGTGAATTCCTAAGCAAAATGCAATGAATTGGTGTTAATTTTTTTAAATTTAGCATTAAAAATCCTTAGTAGATAAGATAATTCAGAATTCATCTTTTCTGCAATTTCCATTCATTTTTTGTTGCAAATTAATTTATTTACTTTTATTCATTTAAATCTGATCCTATAAAAATGCAATGTTCTTTGTAGCCAGAACAGTAGATTGCTTAGGTGGATTTTTTGGGGTTTTTTTATTATAAAAAAAACTCGTTCAAAAGAAGCCGTTATCGATCAGAATTTAAGAAAATCGATAAATTAAATTTTAATTTCGTTTGAAACTTCACAGATTTAAATAGTTCCGAATTTAAATTAATTCTGCACCCCACCATCACAGTGGATATTGGGTTGAGTTCTGAACCGCCATTGGCGAGGAACAGACTGTCTCTCGGAGCAGTGCCATGCTGCCTGCTACCGTATGAAGACAAACCGTCGAAGTTGTTCCAATGCTGCTCCTAGGAGTTACTGGTTGCGTATCAAGATATTAAGATGGCCAGAAGTTGGGAGGAGATACAAATTAATGGGAATCGTTGACTGACATAGCAGTTGTCCCAATTGTCACCTATCCACCAAAACCGTGCAAGAGAATCCTTGAATTAAACAACTAAATCTATTAGAAACAGGGTTTGAAACTTCATTTTTCGCCACGCCGTTTATTTTCATTTTTCGTTTCCTTACAACGGACCTTTCCATTTTTTTTTTATTATTCACACCGCCGACACGAAAGAGAATAGAGATGTAACGTGGGGTTTTATGTACCCGGTCATTGAAAAGCTGAGGTGTGGCTCTGTTGTACGTTTACACTGATTAATCATCCTTCTTATAAATATAATCTCAGAGGATATAATGAAGCAAGCAAGGGAAGAATACCCACTTCAGGGGCATTATTACTGTAATAATAGTGTAGCTATTATCGGTGCGGAAAACTGAAATCGGCAAAGCGAGTTCTAATTCCAGCTTAATCAGTTACATTCACTTCGCACTAATGCCCTTGGGGAAAAGCATGGATCCTTCTCTCCCGTGCCCTACCTATGGATTAAATATCAGAGGCGATTGGGCTCTGTGATGCCTAGTCTAGGAGAACTCGGAATTCAATACCGTGGAGAATGCAACAAGAAACCATTCGACTATATTTCCCAAGAAGTTATAGCTATTCACGAGAAAAGATATTACGCCCTGAAGAGATATGGTATTTATTTTTAAAATACTGTAAAAGTGGTGGTGGTGATGATAATAATAATAATAACAACAACTATATTAAGGTCGGAGGGGAAAAAAAGATTAAAAAGGATAGGGAAAAATACTGAGAAGAAATTCGGCCAGCAAATAAAGATAGTCTGTAAAAGTTATGAATAAGTTGCTAAATAGTTACCTTTGGGTTTCGAATAGACGGACTGTAACGATAATTCTTTTATGGAGAAAAAATCCGTCCGAGACATCCTTATTCCAATCACTACGTTAATTAAATATACAGAAAACTTCCTACTCCTTAATTTAGGCTGCATACATTTTCGGTAAAAGCGTTCCATTATAGAAAATTATAAAATATTTCATCCTCCCCGTCTATTCGAAATTCAAGTGTATGAAAACAATGTGTAATGTATTTATTTAACACAACAAATATTTAGGCTTGACTTTATCGGACATACTTAGGAAAATTATTTATTAATCGTCCGCTTATTAACTTTTTTTTTTTTTTAAACGGAGCAACCGAATTAAATTTCCTAAATGAGAAAATTAATATAATACTTGAATAAAGAGAAGGATAAATAAAATAAAATAATGATATTTATAAAAAAAATGAAAACAAAACAAAAAAAAACTTCATCAAATTAAATAAAATACGAAAGACCAAAACTACTAAAATACAGAAAATGGTTTCGTTTATGTTTAAAACATAATCATTTACAACCTTATATAACCAATATTGATTAGGAATATTTTTATTCTATAGACTTTTATGAAAATTAGTAGAATATTTTGATATTAATAAGAATATAAAATATTTTTAAAAAAATTAAAATAAGTTATAAGTTTTATCCATTGCTTTTATCTTTTCTTAAAAACAAAATAGGAGGCAGGCACGGTAGAGTAATGGATTGCGGCTTGGCTTGAGAATTCCAGTCGAGTTCATTGCATTCACTTACGCACTGATACACTTGGGAAAGGTATGAATCCAAATCTTCCCCCATCTCAGCTATGGATAAATAGTGGGACCTTTTGTGGCAAACGGTCTGGGAGAAGGAAAATTTTAAATTCAAAATTGTATGTAGCCCTGGCGAAGCACATACTATGCAACTAAGGTAAGACTCGTTCGCATTGACTCAATGATCCCGACTAAGGTTGATACATTAAAAAAACAACAAAATAACTTTGGCATTTATGCTGTATTTATTTATTTTAACTATTTGATGTCATGAGATATTTAATTGTCCTAAATTGGGTCTTTTTATCATTTTAAGAAAATTCATTAAACAAAAGAAAAAACAAGCTGGAAAATTGATAAAGATTTATTGAATCGATGTTATTAATTGCTTCCACTTTACTTTCTTTCAATTAGAAATGTTATAAAAATTCTAGACACCTCCAAACTTCATGCATAATTATTTTTGACCACTAGGGATGTAACTGAGAACTGTTGAATTATTTCCTATTTGATCTTCCATACAAAAAATAATTTAATATTAGCAATGAAAAAGCAAAATGAAATTCATGAAAAATATTTGGCACTCGAAACTGGCAGAATCGGGGATAATTCTTGACTGATCAGTGAGTTTTTTTTTTTTTCGGGAGGGGGTGCGAGGTTTTTGATAAGATCTCTCTTTCTGAAATGAGTATATTACTGAGATTGTGCTCAGTGAAACTTGGGAAGGGGATGGCTTTTGTCATCAAATGTTGAGTTTGAGGCGAAGAGCTTTGCCTTGTCTCTCGAGGAGGATATATCTTCGCGGCCGTTTATAATTGTTGGTACAGTCGCTTTGCCTCTGTTCATAATTTGTTACTGATCTTCCAGAATTCGCGAGATCCGATTTGTTTATTTTCAACCTTGCCCTCGACAGATCGCGCGTATCTGCATTTTGCGTTTTTCAGGACTCTCTTACAGTGATTGCGAGCATTTCTGTAAGAATCAAGGGCCAGACTATGCTGCTCCTTGCGATAGATTTTGAAGTGGCGGTTCCGGTGAGATATGGCTGCAGCAAATTCAGGTGTGAACCAAGGCTGAGAGTTTAGTTTTGCTCCATTCCAGAAAGGACCCATTCGGAGATTAGGACAGCAGTTTTGGGGGCACCGTGTTTGAAGAAGGTTGGAAGTGGAGCTTCCGTCATATAGGATCGAAAACTGTCCCGGTCTGCATCTGTATAGCGTGAAACTATTCTATGGAACGGTAAATCAGGGGATGTCATTGGTTTGGAGTCAATACGGTCGCTGACTAGGGAATGATCTGGCGTGCCAATGGGGTTGTATAGTTAATTTATGGACAGCCTGTAAAATAAACCAAAGCACCGGTAAAACTAACACAAAGCCCGCCAAGTGATCAAAGAAAATCAAAACTAAAAATAACACAAAAGGAAACAATCTGAAAAAAAAAATTGAAGACAGACAGCTACCTAAACAATAGAAGGTAGTGCTCCATGTCTAAATAAGCAATACAGAGTAAATACGCTACCCAGTGACACTACTCAAAAATAAACAAAATTCAAAGCACTACTCGAGTTTCACACTATCGTGATCGTCAGGCGACCAGAACGTTATGTATAGCAATTTATCCATGAAATTCTTAACTGATCGCAAGTTGGCTTCAACATATGATTTTATTTACCTGACCCCCCCCCCCGCACTAAGGTAGGATGTAACACAAGTTCATTTTTAATGTGGGCAGACCATATACGTACATTTGGGCCAAGGACAAAACTTGCCCAGTTCCCGCGACTACTGTCACGCTGGCGAAGATATTACATCAACCCCATCTCGCTTAGCGCAGTGAGGAAGGTGCAGCTGCAGGGCTGGAATCCCCTGAACCGGGTGTCTTCTCTTTTCTGAAACCAGGAGAACAGATGCTACGCTTTGACTACGGTCCGAAAACCGAGAAGCGATTTTATTTACCTGATTCTCCACCACCACTACCACGAATGCAGGTTGCGACATAAAGTCTTTTTTATGTGGAAAGCACATACACGTTTATATAAACCAAGGGCAAAGATTTCCCAGTTTTTTTCGAGCACGGTCACGCTAGCGCCAATATTACACCGATATTAGTTTATATTTTAGTGCAACGAGGAAGGTGCTTCTATCACGGCCCGATGGCTAAAGTTATTTACTCGCTTCCCAAAATGTGATATAAGGACTTTTTATGTGGGGCTGCTTTCGGCCAATACAAGAATTGCCCCGTCGCTGCAAACAGATACCACGTTTTCATCTCGGTCAAAGGCCGAGAAACGATTTCAGCTTATGATTATTAACTTCCGAGTATTTATCAGAAAAAATGTTCTGAGAATTGGTTCAAATTTTAATTTTATTTGTTAAGCTTATCAAAGTTTTCAAGCATTGATTAACTCTTTAGTTCATCTTTTGGGACTGTTTCTTTCGTCTGTTTTGTTTGATTATTCATAGCATCCAAACGTCATCTTAATCATAATCCTTCCTTACAAAACAATTCAGAAGTATCGCACCTTTCTGCTAAATGACCTATTTAAGCTAAATGGTATCTTAGATGTTAAGTTTCAAACATTCCTACACACACACACACACACACACACACACACACACACACACACACACACACACACAGAGTGGATGACTATGCTCTCGAAATAATTCGATTGAGCTCTCGGAGAGGAAGAGGTGATTTTAAAAACAGTGGCTGCTGCTGCTAATGCAATACTCTTCTACTCGAATCGAGCTCTCCTAGCTACTGACGCCTTTCGCATAGTAAAAACGTTAAAATTTCCCTATCGCTCTATCGTGCGACGAGAGCTTGGGGTTAGAATCTCTGACTGATGCCAAATCGGTCGAGTTTCGATCTCGGCTTTGAAGTAATCGGATGAGCTATGATACAATGAAACAGTCTGTCTGTGGATGACATATATATATATATATATATATATATATATATATATATATATATATATATATATATATATATATATATATGATACCCCCGCAAAATAAATATTTTTAGATGCATTATTCTGCTATAAAAAATTTTGTTTTGATTTTTTTAATCATTTCACGCCAATCAAGGCTGTTTCACTAAGACGCAAGGCGTTACTGAGAGTAACAAAAATAAGATAAGAAAAAAAACAAACTAAGAAAACCTAATTGAGGTGAGAGGACAATAAAAGAAAAGAATTCAAGGAGACAGATGATTATGAATGAAGTTACATTTGAATTTTTGAAGATCGTAGTTGATAGGAAAGCAAAACGACAACAGAGAAGTGAGAGCGAAGAAACCTTTAGGATAGAACTTACGGTTACATCTAGAAATTCCAACACTAAAATGATCGGAACTAACTGCCAATTTAGTACTAGGCTTAAATTCATGAAAGCAATGTACCAAAAGGGGAAAGTTTCTCAGAACATTTGCCATGAAAATATTTATAGAAAATGCACACGGAGTCTATATTACAGCGGTGGGAAACTGATTGGAGCCGTTTTCTATAAAGCCATAATTGAGCAACGGTTTAATAAAAATATGGAGGCGAAAAGAAGACATCTGAAGTTTCTGGGACACATAAGGAAAAACTGACATGGAGAACATGTTGACGGCAAAGGGGTTACAGGGAACAGCGAGTAATTAACCTAACAAGCTTGTGCAAATGTATGACAGAAGAGAGACTAGGAAAGATAGTAAAGAGACAAACATTTCTAAGAGCTACAAAAGATAGAAAGTTGTCGAGAGACATGAACGGCCATATTCCGAATGGACATGGCACATAAATGAAGAAGAGTTTTAGTAAAAATGATACAGCTAATCTCAATAACATTGTCATTGATTGAGGCCAAGATAACAAATTTTGTCTTTTGTATTTCTCAGCTCTATCAAAAAATGTGGGTGAGGATTCAGACCTCCACCCAGCAAAATTACTGGAGGTAACTTTGCAGAAATATTTTCGAATTTGTTAAAGTATTTTATGTAAAGACATTGATGGACATTTAGTTTTAGTTCTTTGAATTCTTGCCTGAAAGATTTGTTTTTAATAATTTCCTAAGCAACTCCATTTATCGAAGTCCACCCCGTTTATTAGAGTTTCTAATTTTTTCACTTCTGAGGATTTTGTTATTATTAAGTACTATCCTTTAGTTATTTAGTTACTTATTTGCAAATAAGTAGAAATAAATAAATCTTATATATAAAGTACATTGTATGTGCGTGTGTTTCTGCGTGTGTGTATCCAAGCAACTCCTCCGCTCCCACTGGTCCAATTTCAACGATTCATACCTCATTCAAAAGCCCTAGAAAAGTTAGGCGCAGTGAACGATATATATATATATATATATATATATATATATATATATATATATATATATATATATATATATGGATAAAAAGAAGACGTTTGGAAAATATATTTCTTAGTCATTACCGACGCGTTTCGTCAATCTGACTTTATCAAGGCAAGTTTAGAAGTTAAATATTTTTAGTAACATTAAATTCAAATATAAAGGGAACGCTCCTGTGTAAGACTCCTTCTGGATGTTGGTAACATTTTTTTCTTTCTTTTTTTTTTACGAAGAATATGTTTTAGTTTTAGATGTCGGCATACTTCTAATTTTCTCAGAATAATTCTGAAGTTAAGACAATTTGGATAAAAAGAAGACAATTGGAAAATATATTTCTTAGTTATTGCCGACGATTATTCGAGGTTAAAAATATATATTAATATATTATACTAGCCATTGCTTTCAATGGTTCAATGGGAGTAACTCTTATTTTCCTTTTGTATCCAAAATTAAAATTTTAAGCTAGCTTAAAAGCCTCCCTATCGGGTGGTATTTAAGCCAGCTCCTGTGGAGGACACTTGGTTTGGCCATCATCACAATAGCTAGGGAGGAGTAGATGCGATAGGCATCAATAAACTACAGAAGAACTCAAAATTGATTGCTGCATTTAAGTATTGAATTAACATTTAAGCTTACCTTTTAATAGTTCAACGATAATTCTTCTGCTACCACTTAATTTCAAGACGATTTGATGTACGTAGATCCTTATTTTCCGTACAAACAATTATTTTTATTTCATGGGTGACAGAACAGGGGACAATTTATGAGATAAAATTAATATAGTGTAAAGATGGGAAAATAGAAATTAGAATTAGTTATACATTCAACATTTGAAGAGTTAGAGAAACATAATAGCTAATTAAGTAAAGCTTAAATTATGGAATGCTATATGAATAAATGCGTAATTAGAGCCCAATTCCCGCACGAATTCTGAGATTAAAAGGCCCCAGCTTTATAGTAATTTACACACAAAAAGCTCAATATCTGTATTATATATTATCTACTTCTAGGCAATATCACTCTTCAGGTTTAACTAATTTGTATATTGATTTTAAAAAACAGTTTATTTCATTAATTACTTTATTACTCTTCTTTTATTCGAGGATTCTTTTGATTTTCATATCAAAAATAGTTCTGTTTAGGACTATCGTCTTATATAATGCAGAAAAGTGTTTGAAATTTGCATTTTACTTGGCCTTCAACAAATTGGCATCTATTTGTAAAACTTTCCTTAACTATAACTAGCCAATTTATGAGTAAAATGTTCATTTAAAATTTTTGTTTCAAAGATTTCAATTAGTGAATATATCTCAGTTTGCGAAGCGATAGCGTGCGGGCGAAGCCTGCTAGTAAATAAATAGTAGAAGCTG
>OZ038498.1:48709468-48771968 GCA_964036315.1 Acanthosepion esculentum
TTAAAGCAAAATGACCATCAATATATTTTAAAGCAAAATCACCAACAATATATTTTAAAGCAAAATCACCATCAATATATTTTACAGCAAAATCACCAACAATACATATTTAAAGCAAAATCACCAACAATACATATTTAAAGCAAAATGACCAACAATATATTTTAAAGCAAAATCACCATCAATATATTTTAAAGCAAAATCACCATCAATATATTTTAAAGCAAAATCACCATCAATATATTTTACAGCAAAATCACCAACAATACATATTTAAAGCAAAATCACCAACAATACATATTTAAAGCAAAATGACCAACAATATATTTTAAAGCAAAATCACCATCAATATATTTTAAAGCAAAATGACCATCAATATATTTTAAAGCAAAATCACCAACAATGCATATTTAAAGCAAAATGACCATCAATATATTTTAAAGCAAAATCACCATCAATATATTTTAAAGCAAAATCACCATCAATATATTTTACAGCAAAATCACCAACAATACATATTTAAAGCAAAATCACCAACAATACATATTTAAAGCAAAATGACCAACAATATATTTTAAAGCAAAATCACCATCAATATATTTTAAAGCAAAATCACCAACAATATATTTTAAAGCAAAATCACCATCAATATATTTTACAGCAAAATCACCAACAATACATATTTAAAGCAAAATCACCAACAATACATATTTAAAGCAAAATGACCAACAATATATTTTAAAGCAAAATCACCATCAATATATTTTAAAGCAAAATCACCATCAATTTATTTTAAAACAAAATGACCAAAAATACATATTTAAAGCAAAATCACCAACAATACATATTTAAAGCAAAATCACCAACAATACATATTTAAAGCAAAATCACCATCAATATATTTTAAAGCAAAATCACCATCAATATATTTTAAAGCAAAATGACCATCAATATATTTTAAAGCAAAATCACCAACAATGCATATTTAAAGCAAAATGACCATCAATATATTTTAAAGCAAAATCACCAACAATATATTTTAAAGCAAAATCACCATCAATATATTTTACAGCAAAATCACCAACAATACATATTTAAAGCAAAATCACCAACAATACATATTTAAAGCAAAATGACCAACAATATATTTTAAAGCAAAATCACCATCAATATATTTTAAAGCAAAATCACCATCAATATATTTTAAAACAAAATGACCAAAAATACATATTTAAAGCAAAATGACCAGCAATATATTTTAAAGTAGAATTACCAACAATACATTTTATCTGTAGCTGAAGGCGTACAAATGCGTTCAAAATATATTTAACTGAAGGCATAAAATTGCCTACAAAATATTTAGATTTCGGTATTAAATAACCCATAGATGTTGATATGCCGTTCGACAAAATCAACCAACCAACATTCGTTGGTTTATTTAAAAGTTTCAATGAGGATTGTGAACAAAATCTTTTATTCCTATAAATTAATATCATCATTAGTCCCTTTATTTCATCACTTACAGAATCTTTCAGTTAAATTATGTATTCCATCATAAAAGAACGATTCTAGCTTTGGATCGATGAATACGTCTTGAGCAATTTTTCGATATCTTTAACGCGTTGGAACCTCTGACCAGACTTGGTGTAAAACAAGTTTGGAGATGGCAGGTCTGGAGATTACACCGTCACGTGGAATAAATTTCCGTCCTAGTTTCATGATCATTCGATGTATCAATATTACAATATTAAGATAGCATATGCCATGCAGCAAAAATCACTGATCGACCGTTTGCAGAGAAAAATGTATTTTCTGTTCCAGTCCGCCATTAAGATGAGCCGATTTGCTCACCGTAACATTCAGCAACAACAGTTTATGAAGTTTTTAACATTTCGTAATAAAGCTTACCCAAGGATATTTAGGTGAAAGTGAATGTAACAAACTCGACCGGAATGCGAACTCGACTGGCCAATTTCTTTTTTCAGGCAGCTAGCCATTACAATACATGCACATCCAATTAATCTATATATTCTTCCCCCAGTTGTGAGCTAAACAGCTAGTCGGAATGGCTTACCTAGCCGTGGCTGGCAATTAGTCTTGGAGAAGGTCAACTTTGAATCCCAAAACTCAACCACCTGAAGCTGTACAAAGATGGTTAGATATGGGGTGCAGATAGTATATCTGTAAAGCAAAAATACGATGGATTTCTACAGTTATGGATAATCCGTTGATTATCTAGAATGCTGTTGTTACCAACAGGCATTGGGCCAGAGGAAAGTGTCATGTCCAACCAAACAGAGAATAACTTTTTTCTCTGTTGAGGTGGCGAGTTTACGGCTGTTTTCAATCTAGCTACAATTTTCATCATTTTACATTCTCGTAATAAATCCCTTTTTATGGCTTTGTCCTTTCTTGGCCAAGAAGAAAGAGACAAGCATTAAAAATTGACTGGGGTTCGTTACTATAAGCTCATGTTAGACGCATTTTTCTGGTCTCTGAATTTTTCTAATCCTGAAAATGGCGTAGTGACTGATTAAGCCCGATTTTCCTGAAAGTTTAAATGTGTTTTCTACTGTCGCTTCATTCGAAAGTTTTACCAAATCAACTTTCAAGTTATGAGGTCTTCAATATCATTGTTTGTCTTTGATATCTAATTTCCCTTTTTTCAACTTCGTTGACCATTTATGACTGTTTTTTATTTTTTTATTTTCTGCATTATTACCATAAGCTTCAGTGACTTTTTCCTACAAAGGTTTTGTTGCGTGCACACAAAAAGCAATAAAGAGCTAAGTAAACTTCAAAGATACTTCTCAGATTTCTGTAACATAGTGCAAAACTTGGTCCAAATAACTTTTGTGTCATCTTGATCAGGGCTTAAGATTAAATGTTGTCCCCCGGTAGTGATAGAACATTAGTTTGGGACGACTGACTAGTATTTGTTGCGGGTAGTGTGGGGTGGGAGTTAACATGCCGGAACAATACTAAAATTTTATTTAAAATTCTATTTATTCTAAATGCGACTAATTTCTTAAAATAAAAAAAGTACTTCTCCCAATAGTGGAGGGCTTTTATCAAATAGAGCGCGCACATACCCCTCCACCACCACCACACACATTTTTGTTATTACAACGATGGATAATTAAAAACAAGATTGATAAGAATAAAAATAAAGTTATTGAAAGTATAATGAGATTAGCCAAGTAAAACATCTAGATACACTAGATGTTAAAAATTTTAATTTAAAACTAAGCGTTCCTATATCGTTAACGTTTTGATGTAAAATTATAGAGGAAAACGCATAACTTAGGAGATTTTCCATTTTGTCATTCGATTGTCCTCTCTTTCCCTCCCTCCCTGTCTGTCTCTGTGTCTGTCTCTCTCTCTCTCTCTCTCTCTATATATATATATATATATATATATATATATACACATACATGTATAGGCAGCATATCTTCATTCAAGCACGTTTCATTAAAGAATATAGACCTCTTATGTCTATTTTATAATAATCCTTTTTAGTTCTTTAATTAGCTTCTTGGAGTTAAAATTCATTTAGGAAAAGGCCTTACTTTTTGTTAAAGGAAGTACTTTCGATCTTCTTCGAGATCATCCTTAGGGGTAAATTGCGAAGACAAACTTAATGTAACTGTGATCGTTGTAATGATAACTTTTGTAAACACGCATGAACGCGCTCTGTTATAATTATTTTAAAATTAACCGTTGTAGCTATGATATGGTGTTTTTTTAAAAACAAGCGTCCACAAGATATCGGAGGAGATCGAAAGTACTTGGGTTAACAACAAATACGGCACCTTCATTGATGAATTTCAAATTAACATCAAGAATTAACATCAAGAAGCTAATTAGAGAACTAGAAAGGATTATTATAAAAATATATAGACATAATATATCTATACTTTTCAACGAAACATATATGTATATATATATATATATATATATATATATATATATATATGTATGCGTGAGTGCGTGTGTGTGCAACATCACTGTACATTGATCTATTTCCATGGGTTAAATAGTAGAAAAATTTGTTAATGCTATATTTACACGTAAAAGAAAAATAATAATTCTTACAATACAAAATGAGTCTAGGCTTTAAATAACCCATAAATGTCTGATACGTTGTAAAAACAAATCAATCAACCAACTATAATTCTGCGATGAAACAGCTTTAAATCCTGTCCGCGTATGATAGCTGACACAGGTACACCGCCACAGTTACACCACATGTTTAAATATTACGTCGTTCATGTCTCCAGTGTTGCCGAGAGACCCAGAGCGAGAGAGAGCAAGCGAGCGAGAGAGAGAGAGTTGTATTCAGTAATTATAACATATTCTACCTTCATGCAATAGATAGAACGTGTGCGATGTATACATTGGAAGGGTACTTTTCGCCCCTGTTACGGAGGCATCATGGTGTGGGGTACCATGTTAATTGCTCTCCTTTGGTATTTGCAGAGAGTAACGTTAAACAGTGCCATGTACATCTAGAACCTTGTTCAACCGGTTCTGATGCCATTCCTGCTACAGGAAGGCCATATACTGTTTTAGCAGAATAATGCCTGCTCACATAATACCTGTTCTATTTAACACTAGCAGTATAACCCGTCTTCGACTGGGTCTTTCATTACTGGGAATTTTTGCCGTTCAATTGGAGCAGTTTAAGTTTAAAGTTATCCCACCCGAAAATCAATATTACTAACAACAATTGGGTGCAACTGAGGCACATCCCCAAATGGGGGGTGGGGATTAACAATTTGAAGCGGGGCTGAAAAGGGAACTGTATAATAATAAATAATATTATTGTAATAATTTAAATTATTTATTTTTTTATTAAAGTTTTTATGAAAGATATATATCCAAGAACAGACAGTAAATAGCAAAACGATGCTGAGAGTTATAATGGACAGGAAGTAGTGGAGAGCCATTGTCGCCAACAACTTGGACTCAAAACCGGCACTGAAGAATTAGCTATCAAACAAAAAAAGAATTCATCGAAATAGGATGAAAACTGTGGAAACGCATAAGCAACATCCGATCACACACACACACACACACACACACACACACACACACACACACACATTTTGAGAATTATAGATATGGATACTCTGGAAGATCTTCAGTAACCTCCCTGACCGACAGAATTTCTAAACTTGCCCAGTATTGAACATGTCTAAGGAATGATGGGACAATGCCCCAAAATGGGACTGGAAATTTCCTGTGGTATCAGAAAATGTTTGTATATAGTGAACGACGGGGTCAGATGATAACCATGGGGTCAGGTATGATAGCTGGGCTGAAGCATCAATTCCATACCCCAACGCTTCCCTTCAATACTACGATACTAACTGACTTTGTTGATTCCCCGTCACAATTAAAGAATGCCAGATCCATTCAGATGCAGCCATTGCCCTAGGTAGACATTTTTATCGACAATATTATATGGCTGGATATTTTCCGGCCACACTTTATATTCCATGATCAAGACTACATTAGCATGTCGTATATATTTATTTAGTCGTATGATTCGTGACGTGTACTTACTTGGCAGCATGATTCGGGAGTTGGACAAGCGATCAGTGACATATTATTGTCTTAATTCATTCATGTTACTGAGACGCTTCTTTTTATCACGCTAACCCTAACCCTGTATGGTCAAGTGACTTTGTTGATTATATTACATCCCTTCCTCAATACTTTCATACAATTATCAAAAGCGCAGAAATTTGGGTTCTCTCTCTCATGTTCTCTTATTTATTTACATAAAGGAAAAAACACCGAGAGAAAACCTATAAAATAAGTTTGATTGATCACTTTACTAACGCGTTCTTCTGCGTTTTTTTTTTTTTTTACAGAAGCCAATATCATGACGTTTCGACCTGCACATTTCCATTTTTACTAGAACTTTAATCAAAGCAAAGCTTTAGTGTTAACACAAAGAAAAATAACTCGTTCAATTATTGTTATAACGCGCTTTGTAGAGGTTATAATTAATATAAGTAATGCTTCGGCTACATGCCATGACGCCAGTATTAATTTGTCTGAAGACTGACTCCAAATAACTTTTTCTCTTACCTCTGACCTGGAGACCTTTATTTATAGTTATGGACTAGTAAAGTTCATATAGTTACCGGGGATGTACTATTTACTCCACAACAATTTAAAAAAAAAATTTATTAATCTTCATTTTCCCCTTAAAAACAACTTTGCCAGGAAATATTACGTGGCATAAATTAATTTTTACAAGATAAACAACATTTTGAGACGTACTGTTCACCTCGACCTATTGAGAACTGAAGTAAAAAAAAACAACAAAAAATAAACAGATTTTCGCCCTGTGTTTTTCTGCCACAGTAGAGGCTATGTTGCAGTGAAAAATGGAACATTGGCTGTAAATGCAAGCAATTCTATAAACAAGATCTGTAAAACTAGAACCGTTAAAGGAGAGCCAAGCCACCAGTGAGGTGTAATTTCATTTCAGGTATGTGTTTCAAATATTGGATTTGAAGTTAATAACACTGTTTCACCCGCGTAAAAACAACCTGATTAAATTTTTTAATTTAACCAGGGGGTTATGTGTGTAGAATTTTGTTTATACCATGTAGTAATATTAATTTTTTTATCTCAATATATGTCTTCATATAGAGCATCTCGGCATGTTGTAATGGTTAGCAACGCTTGTCCCGCTAGATCAGTTACAACTGAAAAGCGAGTTTGATCCTCACTAGGTGCCACCATACTTTCGGCCTCGTGCCACATCTAAGCTACGCTTTGAAAATAACTATATGTCTTTCTTCATATGTAAATAAGAAAGCAGTTGAATTTAAATGTGAACAGAATGTTCTATATTTCTATTTTGCAAACTTACGAACACATTCCAAATTGCACTACTAATAAAAAAATCAAAAAAAAAAAAATCACTCACTTAAGTTCTGTAGACTCCAATGAGGAGTTTGGGAGTCCACGACTCTAAAAACATTAGACTGATGTTGCTTTCATAGTTTTTTTTTTTTTTTTTTACGGGATGGAGTTGCTAGCCCCATGACTAACTCTTGAGTTCAGAGTTGCCCTTCTCCTAGACTGATCGCTAAGTTGAACTGGAGAGCTCTTTCTACCATACTATCTCATTTTTCTACTATTTATTTTTCTTTCACTCAGCTTTTTTCTCAATGAAATTGAAATGACATCAAAATATTTTGCAGTCAATACATCGAAAAGTTCGTAAATAAGTCCGTACTTCAAACGTATTTACCAACCCCTAAATCGCAGTTAATATGGAACACCCACCCTATTATATACGGCTGGTACCCAAAATTGTTCCCTTCTCGCGACACTTTCCTCTTGTGTGACGCCCCGGTGCGTTGATAGATGTGTAGCCCCTCGAGATGGCTCCATGGAAATTAACGTTTCAACGCAGGTCCCATCGTAAAGTGTTCGGATTGTGATGCTATTTATTAAGTTTCGGTTAATTTGGCATAAAGTTACATGTATAATAAGGCATACAGTGAGGATCGAACTCACTACTCAGTTGTAATGATTAATGGAACTCGCTCGTTTACTATTATCCCACTTCACGTGCCTAAACGAGTAAAGGTCTCGTTTTTTTTTCTTTCATTCAACTTCTCCTTTTCAGGTTTTTCAATATTTTAAGAAATATCAGTTTTATAAACCAAATACCAGCCAAGTTCACTTTAAGAGAATTAGTTAAATTTCATCAGCCCCAGCAAATAATTTTTGTTTATGTAAGATGTCAAAATTTGGGCTATTATTTATAATAACACGAATGTCAGAATCGTCATTTTTAATAAAAAAATCAGAAGGCTTTCAGTATAAATGTCAATTTAATTCGTGATTATAATCTTTTAAAAATATCTTTCGCCCGTTAGTTTGCTTTTTATAGCATCAAAGAATAAAATAACTTTTTGTGCTTCTTACTGTGTTTCCTACACTTTTTAAAAGTTATTTCTCATCATTCAAAATATAGGTGATGTAGTAGTTCAGTGTAGCGCTTTTACATTATTCACGCTTCACCTCACTTCAGGCTAAGTAGAAATCCCATTCAAATTACCGGGATGAAATTAGTTTCAAATTACTGCACAGGGTAGCCTTGTTGCAGGAGTATGTACGTTGGTGTTTTGAGTTGAGAAACGCGTGTCTCCTGGAATGTTTAGCCTATTAAAAAAAATGGACTTGTATGTGTGTTTGGGTAATAAAATACAAAGAAACAACTAAAACCAATATATATGCAAACAAACGATAATTGTATAACAAGACAAAAAGTTACATTGTTGCGAGCGACAAAGACAATGATATTTTATGTATGTGAAAAAAACAATACACATGCATGAAAACATTTAAAGACTAGTGAATTGTCCGTATATGTAAAATGTGTGTAGAAGTCCTAGAAAAAAAAAATGAGGTTGCATGCGTTTGTGTGTGCGTTTCCTAATAGGAGACGCGTTTTTACGATATACCTACATCCTAACGCGTCTAAGGAAAATAGGTAAAAGAGAATGATAGAAAATATTACAGTATATTTATAGGTTCATAAAGTGTCCCCTAGTGGTGGTTTTTTAGTTAGGAAAGTAAGTGGGGTTAACTCCACAACCGTAAGCTGATTTCAATCTAGCCCCTGCTAATGAATTTAGTTTACTTTTTCAAAACATTTATTTATTGATACTTATTTACACTTAGGGTAGTTTGAGGTAATTTCAAACTACCCACCTATTCTTAACTAAAAAAAAATATTTTACGAGGCAGTGATTTTAACAGTTGATAAAAACTAAAAAATTGCTAGCAATAATTTGGCATAATTTATATTAAAATACAGTGATTTTAACAACTGACAAAAAATTAACAAACGATGGTCGTTCAAAAAAAAAAAAAAAAAAGGAGTTGGAAAAACAAGACAGTTTTTCACCATTTTTCACTCTAGTCCCCCTTGACATCAATGCACTTGGTCCAATGATGTTTGATCATTGCAATCCAATTACGGAAGTAGGTGGCGTCCTGGTCCCCAAAAACTCACCTCACAGCACATATGATCTTATTGTTTTCAAAATGGCAACCACGCGAGTGGGATTTGAGTTTAGGAAACAGGAAAAAGTCAGATGGAGCAGGTATGGTGAGTAAGAGGGATGGTGTAGCAATTCAAAGCCACAGTTGATTGCTTTATCTACTGCAACCCGGTCAGTGTGAACGTGCATGTTATCCTGAAGCAAGACAACACCTGCCCTTCGCATCCCTCTGCGTTTAGACTTGATTACTTCCTTCGGTTGTCTTAATTCTGATGCATAGCACTGTCCATTAATAGTTTCCCCCACTTCCAGGCAGTCTGTCATGATTACGCCTTCAGAATACCCCCACCAAAAAAAAAAAAAAAGAAAAAAAAAATCAGAAACCATCACCTTGCCAAAAGACGCCGCCTGCTTGAACTTCTTCGGGGTGGAAAACCGGAGTGTTTCTACTGTTTGCTTTGACTCTTTGATTCAGGTTCGAAGTGGTGAATCCAGGTTTCATCTTGAGTTATTAATCTGCGGTGGAATTTCTCAGGGTCAGCCTGGAAGCGAGTCAGAAGTGTCCTGGAAATGTCAGCCGATTTCAGCTTCTGTTCTGGTGTCAGCATTTTGGGGACCTGTCTTGTAGATAGACTGCTCATCCACAAGATCTCAGTTAAGACATTATGGACCAAACCAGAACCAATTCCTATGGACTTTGCTATCTGATGGACAGTAAGACGTCTGTCATCCAAAATCATACGGTAAATGACATCAACTTGGTTGAGGTTTCTGGACAACCTGACCGAGGGTCATCTTCTGTCCCGATTGAATTCTGCGACCCACTTCTTCACAGTTGCATAGGAAACGGAGGCCTCAGCAAGTGTCTGTACCATGTCCTCATGGATTTCATTGGGTGTCATACCGTTCTTTTTCAGATACTTTATAACTGCTCGGGTCTCTGTTTTGTCCATTTTTAGATTTGTGGCACATCTTTTACCTTTATATGGGCCTCACCTGTACAGAAATTATGACAGAAATCGGAATTAGTTTTTCTAGTTTTATAAGAAGTCGTAGTATGTTAACTCAACAAAAATGTTCAGGTATGGCTCTTCTTTCTGGGGAAGGCATAAAACTTTTTGAACGACCCTCGTAATTTATATTAAAACATTGATTTTAAGAGCTGACAATAATTTAACATAATTTATATTGAAGGACGGTTATTTTAACTGTTGACAAAAAAATGAACATAATTTATATTAAATTTTAACTGTCGATAAAAAATTAACATAATTTCTATTAAAAGACTCATTTTAATAGCTGGCAATAATTTAACATAATTTATATAAAAAAATACAGTGATTTTAACAGCTGACAAAAGAAACTGAACAATGGATGAAGACAGTAATTTTAGTGCGTCTTCATATGCCAAAGCTGACAACATTGATCCGATATAAGTTCTTAAAAGCAAATCTAAGACTGTAAAAAAATAAAAAAATAAAATAAAAGTAAAACAAGGCCGGCTATTTTTTTTAATCATTTCACTCCAAGCCAAGCATTAAAGCCACTAAGACGCAAGGGGATACTGAGAGTGAAAGAAACTTAGAAAAACGTTATTGAGGAGAGGGGAAAATAAAAGAACAGGTTTCAAGAAAAAAAAAATGACGATTGATGTTGCATTTAAATTTTTGAAGATCGGAGTTGATAGGGAAGCAAGAAGGCGGATAGGAGTTCCACAATCCAGTTAGATATCATCGGCGGTAATATACCAGGGTAATATGAAATCCCGTTCAGAAATCGATTTTAGATTACCGGGCTGTAACATGAATGAAGGTAGTGTGAAGTCGTTTCATAGTTTCTTTCTGACGTTGAGCAGTTAATAGGTAGCAAATACTAGATCGGTAGCGACAATACACTTTACCTTAAATATAGTTGTTTTTTCTCTATGAGGTAGAACCGTGTTCAAAACGCTTTTGAAAGAGAAATCTTTTCCGATGTTTCGACTATTTATTGATCTGTTCAGCTATTCACGTTATCTGAACATTTTCATGGGTTTCTGTTGTAGAGTTATTTCCTCAGTGGAAACTGTATTAGGACTAAATTCGTCCTAAATAGGTTCAACGTCCAAAAACGTTAGAAACTTGTTATAATAAATATTACGCAGAGTAATCTAGTTGTGGTAGCTGACCACTTTATATTTATTGCTGAAAAATACAACAAATGTGGCACAAGGCCAAAAGAGGGGTTGGGATAAATGACGGTCATCATTTGTCTTAATTTTAAACTTAGCTAGCCACAACCACTGACCCAATCAAACCAAACAATATTCCTACCACCAAAACAACACATTCAGACTTACCTTTCTTACTACACCCACCAAAATACCTCACTGTCTCAATGAAAATCCTAATTAACCCCATATGTACAAATAATGTCAGTGAGGGGAGGGGAATAAACATAACAAGTTAAAAGAACCCCAATGATTACATACAATATAACATAAAATTATTTACAAGAAAATAAACAAAATCATGTTAGTAATAAAACTCCCCACAAACCTTAAATGTGGCAGAAAAATCAGTTAACAAGACGAAATCGACGCGGGACTTTTTAAAAAATAGAGAAAACATTCATCCATCCCAAACACTCACACAGACATGCACTCATTCAGACACAACAAATACGAAAACACGCACGCGAAATGAAAGGCGACCCGCATCCACCAGAGAACTGAAATCACTGACCACCTAACGAGAGAGGGAATGGGGAGTTAAACTAAAGGAAAAAAATGGGGACAGAAATAAAAGGGGCCAATGAGCAAACACACCCTAGCTAAGTTTACTGGAAAAGAAAAGAAAAACTAAACAATCAAAAACCTACTCTAGCCTAAATCCAGGGAGGGGTTGCCCAAGTTCAACCCAGGAAAACAATATCCTGATACCGAACCGACATCAAAATACCACTCCAGGTCAGCCCCTTTTACTCGACACATACGCACAAGACTCGCACACCTTTTGCCACATTCTGATGAGGTGAGCCGCCGCCTTTCCGTCCTAATCTTGACTTTAAGCTGATTCTTAAAGAACAAGATCAGTTGGGAAGAAGTGAACTTCTCGCCCTCATAGAATTCCTTCAGACGCGTCGTCCAAATCACGACTCTCATAACACCTAGTAAGCAACAGAACACATAATGTTCAGCCTTCGTCATCTGCGGCACCACATTGCTACAAACAGAACTGGCCTCAAGGACAAAGAACTTTCCCCGCAGCATGCGAACCATGAGGCCTTCAACAAACTTGCACAAAGGCACTATCGCCTTGCAATGAAAGAAGGCGTGACCAATGGTCTCGACCTCTCCAGTACAGCGACGGCAGTTTGGATATTTCTCCAAGCCTGCTGAACAAAGTCTCTTGGCGACCCAGAGAGCCCCACCAATCACCAGCCAGGTGAGTGATGTCTCATAATTATTGAGGCATTTCAACCCAGGCGCCCAAGGCCATATCGAGCGAGCCTCCTACTTCGTAAGACCGAGCTCGTCAATCAGATCATCCTGAACGCCCCCTCCCCCTTGACTAACACTTGATACAATGCCCTACGAGACAACGCCTGGACGTTGGAGAGGCCATCCGACGCCCGTGAGAGGCGTTTCAGAGCATGACATTCGCGGTTGAAGGAGCATTCGGCTCGGGGTGTACGGCCGGCCTCCTCCCAGCACGAGTGCACACTTCTCAGGGATGGGAAATGTTTACGGACGTCTTCCTTCCAGAAGGCGCCCTCCTCATCCGATCTGCGACACATTCGGTCTAGAAAGTTGATGCGAAGCATATATTGATGAATCTCAATGCTAGGCATACCCAGACCACCCTCAGAGGGATGAAGGCAACAGATTTCGCGCGATACCATAGCGGATTTGTCTCTCCACAAGAAAGAGAACAAGAGCCTTACTAATAAAATTAGTCTAGTAGACGGGAGTGGAAGTACAGAGAGTTGGTAAAGGAGAATCGGGTAGTTGTGTGAAACACATACTTCCGCCCTCCCCTTCAAGGAAAGCCTCCTCCGAGATCAGAGATTAACCGCGATCTCGGCCTTCCCTTGTACCTCCGACCAATTCATTTTCAACTGGAGATCAGGACCGAATCAGACGCCGAGTATCTTGATAGGCCCATCAGTCCAGAGGAAAGGTCCGGGAAGAGAAACTCCCTTCCACGCACCCAACCGCAAGCCAACAGACTTATCGCGGTTGATCTTGGCCCCTGTCACCATCTCATACTCACTGATTTCTTTGCTGACTTCGTCAATCTCAACTCTGATCGACACAAGAACCGAAACGTCGTCAGCATAGGCAGAAAACCTGGCTGAGGTGGTAGCCCTAGGCAAGGAAATTCCGCACAGGACCGGATTCGCCTTTAACTTGCGAAGGAAAGGTTCCAACGCAAGAACGTAAAGCAAAGGCGAAAGCGGACAACCTTGACGAATGGAGCGAGACAATAGGAAAGGCTTTGATCTTACCCCCATTCACCTCCACCAGCGCACCGGGGGTCGCATACAAAAGTCGGATCCAGGAGCGAAAGTCGGCTCCGAAACCGGCCGCCGAAAGGACAGCCTCCAGAAACCGATGGTCAACTCTATCGAAGGCCTTGGACTGATCTAAATTGATCAGCGCGGCTTCACTGTCGACTTGTTCTAAGATCAAGCGTACCATATGCAGGTTATCCTGAATAGTCCTTCCCTTCACAGCACAAGTCTGTTCGGAACCAATCAGACTAGACAGGACAAGCTGCAAACGGTTGGCGAAGATCTTCGCCAAAATCTTTAACTCTGTGTTTAACAGTCAAAGGGCGAAAGTTATTTATCCCATCCCCATCGTTCTTGTCCTTACGCAGCAACTTGATCACACCCCTGCTTCATCCAGTTGTTGAAGATCAGTTCCAGCAAAGGAACAAAAACGGGCGACTGCCTCAAGTAAACTTCGTAGGGAAGACCATCTAGTCCCGGAGATTTATCCAGGCCAACCTGCTTCAGCGCTTCCCAGATTTCCGACTCTGTGATGGGACCCTCGCACCCAGCTGCTTCAGCTGCCTCGAGGCAGGCAAAGTCGGCCAAATAGGCGTCGAACCGAGCAGGACTCAGACCGGGCTCCCTGGTGAAGAGATCCTGAAAGTAATATGCATATGCCCGCATTTGTAGTCACGGTCCGATTATCCGGCAATGTGACGCACGCGATATGTCGCCTAGCAGCGCTCCGATTTTCCTCTGCACGCAATTCAGCGGCTATATTCGTCGCCTCAGATGACATTCTTTTTAACCTAGCCCTAACTACCAGAGCTTGATCCGTCTTGATAAGCAAGGAGGACAACTCTACCTTAGCTAAGGCTATTTCCCCACTATTACGGGATTTCACTGCCCGATCAATTTTTTCTTGTAAAGCCGTTTGCGCCGCTAATCTATCTAGATAGAGTCGACTAAAATCGGCAGCAAACGTTCTAATTTTGGATTTTAATTTATCCCACCAGGCATTCCCTAAAACCGCCCCCGTCAATTCCCTCTGTATCATTAGTAGCAGCTGGTCTCGGAAATCCTGCTCACCAAATAGTGAGCAGTTTAATTTCCAGTACCCAGCCAAGCCTATGATCCGTATAAACTATATCATGGAAGCTTGGACACCCTAAGAGCCCTACATCGACTCTCCTAACTAAAACCTCGGCCGAGGTAGCTCGCAAGCGTCCCAGGAGGCGAGTTGCCACTATTTGTCAAAGTCCATGCTACCTCCCGAGGGTTCTCATACCGGTACTTATCGACAAGATCAAACCTGCCGATAAAGTCCCGAAATGGTTTCACATCAGGATTGTTAGTACCCAGTTTTTGCCCTATACGATCTATATCGGGGTCAAGGACGGCACTCCAATCCCCCGCTAAAACTACCCGACGAGATGTCGTCAAGTAAGGCTCGATCTGCCGAAACAAAGCAGGTCGCTCAGAATGGTTATTGGGCGCATAAACCCCAATGGGTTGTAGAGCCTTATCCTTTATGGTAAAATCCAGCACGCAAAGCCTGTCCGCCGGATCTGCGAAGACAAGAGTACATGCAGCCTTAAAAGACTTGCTCACTAGCCAAGAGATACCACTCGAACGACCATCAAAACATGCTGAATAAAGGGAGAACCCCTTAGACAGTAAGTCCTCACGTCATGAAAAGAAAACCGGGTCTCTTGCACACAACAAACATCCACCCCGAGGCGCTGAAAGTCACGAGAGAGCATCGCCCTGCGAGACTCGGAACTCAGGCCCCGCACATTTATACTAGCTAACCAGAGTGCCATGATGAAAACTGATTAGGGCTGCGTTACTGGTTTAAACATGGTCGGGGTAAGGATACCAACAGCCTCTCCCATAGACCCATGGCCCATCTCAGTCCTGTTGGTAGCGTCTTGGGAGATTCCGCCGATATCCCAGGGGAAAGTCAGTTTGAGTGCTCTATACAGGGAGGGGTGAACTAAAACTGGGACCCTCTCTGCACAAAATTGTTTTAATGATTTCAACTGCTGATTCTGTACAATTGCTATTGGCAAGGTCATCTTGTTGGACATGATGGCCTCGTCCAACATTGCCCAAATTTGTTTGGCTCCAGATCCGGTTCTAATCACTGTGAGAACCCTTTGGGCCAGAGGGAAATTTTGTGGTACTTCCACATCAAGGTCCGCAAACTGTTTTATTGAAAGGAGATATCGTAAGTCTTTTATGCGATTTCCACAGTCTCTAGCCCTTTCTGCCAGAGCCGGGTAGATGCGGCAAACATCCTCTCCCAAATTGTAGATTTGTTTTTTTATCTTTAAGCTCCTGAGTGGAGCTTCTGTTGCGCTTGGAGGAGGGTGGAGGCATTTCTGATTTTTTCACGGAGCGGGAGGACTGGGAGTATGCAGAGGAGTGTGGGAGGGTTTTTTAAATGGGGGGAAGGACTGGGAGTGTGGAGAGGGGTATAGAATGATCTATGTCTATAAGGGCTGGGATATCTACTTAGGGGAAGTGATTTGGATGGTGATGTCAGGGTGGCTGGTCGTTTCTTGGGAGAAGGGGAGGACCGGGTAGAGGACGTTGAAGGAATAGGGTCTAAATTGCTTTTTTTGGTGTCTAGTTTTTTTTAAGCTCTTTGATTTTTTTCTGTTTTCTCGTAGCCGGGATCATATTTCTGTTGCTTTTCCTTGAATGTCAGTTGAGAGGCTGGGGCATCGTCCTTAACGTTGCTAGAGGGAGTGGGGCTGTACGTGCCTTTGGGGCTTTAGGGGACTGAGGACCCGCTGTCTGGCGCTTCTCTCTGGCCCTACCAGCAACTAGCCATTCCCCCTCCCCCTTCTCCGCAATTTCACTAGCAGCGGGCGAAGGCTCTTTGGGGAATGTGGTCTTTTGGCCAACCGAAGGATTATCCCTACCGGTCCCAGATGCTGGCATGCCCATTACAGGCGAGGCTGTAGGTAAAGACGCGGTCAGAGGGGGATTTTGGTCAACAGGAGAATTATTCCAGAGGCCTTCTTCTCTGGGCAGGAAGAGGAGAGGTGACCAAGCTCTCCACACTTCCAGCATACCGGTTTACGGCCGGTCACAATGACCCGCAATTTCAATTTCCCTACAACCAGACAGTTGGGGATGGAGCGGAAGGCCTGTTCATCGAGTCGTATCTCAAAGCTCCACCACCCCCGTCCAGGCTATCGCAGGAAGCTCCCAGTATTTCGCCGTACTGGGACAGGTAGGCCGCGAGATGTTCCCTGAGAACCTAAGGAGGGACCTCATATATTGTGACTCTGGTCCTTCTACGGCCATCATCTTCAGTGCGTAGTATGAGATCTTTCGTGATGAGGTCTCGGCTCGAAGCCGCTACGCAATCTTCCGCTGTGGGTAACAATACATCCCACATTAAAAACTTTTGTCCTCTAACAACTCTGAGTTGTTTGAACCACAAGGACTCCAGTGATTTTATCACTGTGTTTTTCGTCGAGCGACAAATTTTGCGCGTACGCTTGTCGATGAGGAAAACTGACAATTCGTTTTTCAATCTTTCTGAGTTCCTGGGCGTTTACTAAGAGTCCACCTTCTACCACAATGTGTGCGTAACTCTTAGCTCGCTCCAAGAATTCAGCCACATTGATTATGCAACTAGGGGGGGACTTCCAACAAGAGGGCGATTCCCCAGCCTCTGAATTTTTCCCATTTTTGTCATTATGTGAGGTACTATTGGTCTCCATTTTACTTTCATTTTGGCCATTATTGGCCTTCATAATTTTAGAAATTTGGCAATTATTGCCCTTCGTAGATTCCGAAGTTTGGCCATTACTGGCTTCCATAATATTAGAAACTTGACCATTATTGGCCTTAGTAGATTTTGCGGGTGTAATTTCCACTTCTGTAATTGGAGAAGCGGCTGGTAGCTCAGGATACTCATCTATATCGTCTTTGTCGGGAGGTTTTTTCTTAATTGAAAATAAGTGCTTATTAGCTGATCTTTTTAGGTCAGGGATAACTGCTTTTTTCTTTTTAATGAGGAATGACGAAGAACTTTTTTTCTTCTCCATTTTTTCTAAAAATTACAAAGGGGAAGGAAGGGGAGGTGTGGTAAAACAAAAAACAAAATCTGCCTATAGGCGGTGTGTGCGAGGGGGAAAATAAACAAAAAGTTCGCTTAGTAGCGAAAAATAAAAATAGTAAAAGAAATAGGGAAAACTCGCCCGAAAGCGAGGCAGGAAATAAATTCAAACAAAAATAAAAAAGGTTTTACAATTAAATACAAATGACAAAGGACAACAATTAAAACAAGGTATACCTAAATGCAAGACAAAAAATTACAGACTAAAGAAAAAAAGCACAAATTTCGCCTAAAGGCGAAAACAAAAACACTAAACGAAATAGACAATAAAACGCTAGTAAAAGAAAAATGTAAACAAAAAAAAATACGAAACTTTCAAAAATAGCCGGAGTTATTTACAAAACCAAAATGGCTGACGCTAAGAATTTAACGAGTTACACAAATAAACAAAGGAAATTAAATGCACAAATTAGACAAGGGATAATACAAAGGTTAGAACAATATTTGGCACGGAAAAAAATTTAAAAACAGTACACAAGAAAAACTAACGGATATTAACAGGAAGAATTTAAATAAATAACGAGAAATTAATCGTTAGTCACAAACGAAAAACACGGACAGTATTTACATACAACAATAAAGAGAATGAAGATAAATTAAAATAGAAAATTTAAAAGAAAATAAAGAGAAAGAAAAATCATAAAGGAAAAACTAGAATAAAAGAAAAAGAGCAAAAAAAAAATTAAGGAGGCAAGAACAAAATTAAAAAAGGGGAGTGTAAAAAAAAAAAAAAAAAAGAAAAATCAAAACCCGTTTTTTTTCAAAACAGTCGTAAAAGGCAGTAAATAATAAAAACGAACTCAACCAAAATTAATGTTCAATACACAGTTCCAAAAAGAAAACGGGCAGCAAAGCCGCAATCAAAATTGAGGATCAAAACACAGAAGGGTAGATTTCAAAAAATCTGTCAAGCAGCAGTCTGAAAATGTAAAACAGAATGTCAAAACGGGTAGCTGACTACTTTTCCGTATTCGACTGCCACTGACTCCTACTTATATTAGATGGGAGAGTCTATTATTTATAGACTAGGTGTTTCACCATAACAATTTCAGACTTTGATATGAATAAAAATAATGGTAAAGAAATCTTAAGCTTCGATTTGAGGTACGCCTTTACTCTGTTCGCTACAAAAATGTGTATTATTTTCTCGATAGACCGACTTGAGGTAGCCGGATCATTTTAAACATCTTTTGCAAGAAGATATGGTTGCATTTAAAAGGAACAGCACAACATATACTTCAATTTAAATATCTGGGAAGTGTTTTAACAGAGAAGTGAAAGTGCGACAGCGAAATCCGAAGAAGCATTGGGATAGTAAAAAATGTCTCTGAAAAGCTAAGTATTGTATTAAGAAACAGGAAAATTTTGTTAGAAACGAAGAAAAGAGTACTGAACTGTCAGTCCTTCTATATGGTAGTGAGTGTCGGACAATCTCTTCACAGATGAAGAAGAACCTTGAAATGTGGTTCTACAGAAGAATGCTGAGAATATTATGAACTGTAGATGTGAACAACGTCGAAGTTTTAGAAAATGGAAACAAAAAGGACACTTGCACTTTACATCAGAAAGAGACAAGTTGAAATTTCACATAATGAGAAAAGAGAAATCTTACACTCACAGGACATATTAAGGTCAAGAGGAACAGGAAAACAGGACGTAACCTACCTAACGAGCTTGTATAAATGAATGACCGAACAGGGTTTAGAAGAGATAACAAAAAGACCGAATTTACTAAGAGAGTATTACTGCCACATTTGGTCATATATTTAGGGATTCTTGATAAAATCCAAAGAAGAATCTGCAATATTATTGATCCTGATCTCCCAGCTCGGATTCAGTCATTTTCCTACTACGGCAACATAGCTTTCCTGTGTCTTTTCTATAAATATTTTCATGGTAATTGTTCTAATGAACTTTCCACTTTGGAACCTAGACTTTATGAATTTAAGCGCAGTACTAGATTGGTGGCAAAGTCTCATTTTACAGTTGAAATGGCTAGATGTAACCAAAGCAAACGGCCTTGTTGCAGTGGTTCGGGGCTTCCTTGGGAATCACAAGGCTGAAAACTATGTGGGGCTTGTTGAAACCCTGGTGTTGAATTACGGCAAAATGGGCTGCAGATTGTCCCTCAAAGTCCATATCGTTGACGCTCATCTTGATAAATTCATGAACATGGGGACGTACTCATAAGAGCAAGGCGAACGCTTCCACCAGGAGATATACTGGACTTTGAACGCCGCCTATCAAGAACCGTATAACGAAAACATAATGAGAGACTATATTTAAGGGCTGATTTTTGCGAAAAACTTCTAATTTGTTTGTGGTCTCTCTTGTGTAATCATAGAATAAATAATTGCTATTTTTGAATCGTATGTCGTTTTGTTCCTACTGTGCGAGAACGAGAATGTTCTTCTGTAATCCTAGAATAAATAAATGCTACTTTTGAATCATATGTCGTTTTGTTCCTATTGTGTGTGAACAAGAATGTTCTTGTGTAATCCTAGACTGAATGCTACTTTTGAATCATATGTCGTTTTTTTCCTACTGTGCGTGAACGAGGATGTTCACATTCGCCAGTTTTTACAATGGGCATAGATACATTTCAGAAATATCATTATCCTGGTCACAAAAGGAAAGTTTGAGGGTAATGTTGGCCATTTTTCATACTTTGTAAGCGTAAGCAAACCGGAAATAATAGTTGCTAGCCAATGATAAAAATTGTGTTACACAGTGTAATAATTTCCTCTCTCGAACTTCTCGCTTGTGGAACCCTCTTCTGCATTTTTGCTTTCCTGTCAACAACGATCTTCAAAAATTTAAATGCAGCGTCAATCGTCATCTGCCTCCTTAAATTTATTTCTCTCGCTGCGTTTTAGTAGCTTTATCGCCTTGCTTGGGGTAAAATGATTTAAAAAAAAAATTTTTTTTCTCACCAGAATCAATTTTCACTATTTACATTATTCGGACTATTGTCCTGATCTATGTAGCCATATGGCGACAAAGATGAGGACAATAGTCCGAATAATGTAAATAGTGTACATAATACCTCATCTCAGAAATATAGACAGATACAGAATCAATTTTACAAATAAGTCAACCATTCACCCATGCATTGAATATTGCTGCCATATCTGGTCAGGTGCCTTTGCTATGTATTTAGAAATTCTTGATAAAATACTCAGAAGAATATGAAATGTTATCGGTCGTGACCTGGCATCTCGACTTCAGTCACCTTTCCACCGCCGTGACATAGCTTCCCTGTGTTTTTCATAGTAATTGTTCTGATGATTTTTCTCTTTGGTACTTCGACTTTACGAATTTAAACGCGGTACTAGATTGGTAACTAGGTCCCATCATTTATGTAGGTCCCATCATTTCAGGTAGGTTCTATCATAAGTCCCATTGGCTGCTAGGTCCTATCACCGTAAGTTCTATGCTAACAATTTCTTCTCTCGCATTTCTCGCTTGTGGAACACACTTCTGGCTTCTTGCTTTCCAATCAACTTTGATCTTCAAAACTTTAAATGCAATGGCAATCGTTATTTTCTATCTTCTTAATTACGGTTCTTTTATTGTCCTTTCTCCTTAATAATGTTTTTCTTTTTCTCATATTTTTCACACTCAGTAACTCCTTGCATCTTAGTGGCTTATTGCCATGCTTGGGGTGAAATGATTTTTTAAAAAATGTCCACTGATATGACCTCTGTCACAATACAAAGATGATCGCTCTGGATCTAGTTAAATCTAAACACTCCTAATACCATATAATAATACAAATAGAACAATGTTTTCGATTACCCAATATATGAATTACCTTTATTATGATTTATTCCCAAACTACAAAAAATATAAGCCAGCCTTTGCATAATATATATATGGTGTGGTGATAGTTTTATGCTAATTTTATTTTATTTTATTTTATTTTTTTAGATACACTTAAATACAATGGCGTCAAAGAAGTTGGGAGTCATCGGTACGGGAGATTTTGCTCGAGCTTTTACTATCAGAGCCCAGCGAGCTAATTTCGATGTAGTGATGGGCAGTCGTGACCCCACCCATCGCCATCTTGAATCCATCGACCCTAGTCTTTCGAAGACCATCCTGTTAGATATTGCTGACTGCATTGCCCATTCGGACATCATTATCAACGCCATCCACCCGGTCAACTACACAATGCTATCCAGGTTTAGAAACGAACTTAAGGAGAAAATCTTGGTCGATGTCTCTAATAGCACTCGGAAGGACGTCTATTCCAACGCCGAATTTCTTTCAACTGAGACAGGAGCCAAAGTTGTGAAGGCTTTTAATGGTGTGTCTTCGTGGGCTCTCCAGTCTGAGAGTTTTGGGGCTAGCAAAAACGTATATATATGCAGTGATTATTTAGAGGCGAAACTGGCAGTCATGCAGCTAGCTCGCGATATGGGTTTTGTGCCGGTCGATCGTGGTAACTTGAGTGCTGCCCATGATATCGAAAACGAAACTGGTCGCTTATTCCCACAATGGGTCGGACCGACAGCGTTTGCTTGGGGGCTTTTCTTCGTCTACTTCCTGTGGACGATCGCTCGGATGTTCATGCGCAAGACGATTATCTGGAGTGAGTACCCTCTGACTCGACTCAACCCAGCTGTATGCACGACGTCCGTGACGCTTTTGGCTTGCTGCTATCTGCCCGGCGAATTTGCTGCGTTCTTCCAGCTTTATTACGGAAACAAGCACACCCGGTTCCCGAATTGGCTCGACAGATGGATGAAGTCCCGGAAGCAGCTGGGACTCTGGGCATTTTTCTTTGCCACATTTCACGTGATCATTTCCATATGCATCCTCACCTCGTGGAACCTGGGTCATTTCTACAAGATCGATTACAAGATGTACACTGTGAATTCGAATCTCACCATCCCAGTGCCGAGTGAATTTCGCTTTTCTAATATCGGAGAGATTATGCTTTTAACAGGAGTTCTCGCTTACCTTGTAATGGCGGTATTGGCTGTGTCGACAATACCGTCTATTTCCAGCCAGCTCAATTGGATGGAATACGTTTTCGTGCAGTCTTATCTCGGCTATCTCTGCTTGGCCCTGGCTTTGACCCATCTGCTGATCTACGGGGTGCCCTGGTGGATAACCATCACCCGGGTATTCGTGCTAGTAAGATCTTTCACCTTCATTTCTAGCCTGCTGCCAATTCTGGTGCTTTTACTGAAGTTTATTCTTCTCGTGCCTTGCTTGTATGTTCCGCTGCAGAGAATTCGAAAAGGCTGTGAAATGAAAGTACCCTGGCGCAAAGTAGATACAATTGGCGAAAACGACGTTAGCCTTACGGCTATAGCACCTGTATAAAACGTACTCGCTATGCGCATATTCATTTGCGCGCACGCATGCGCACATATATTAGCTTATTCAGGCACGTACGCTTACGCTTACGCACGGCGTAGGTTAACTTATGCACACAACAATTACATCGATTAATGTACAAAGGTGAGTACATACACATTGCCGTATATATCACCACGCTTGCCGGTGTAACAGCCCAGATTAAGCCCCGACCAGAATATACTCAGGTATAGTTTAACTTAGAATAACCGCCGGATTATAATTGGGGCTAGTTTACTTCATACTTCGGGGTATAAAATAACCTCATCAAAACTACGTTCCTCGGCCAGTTTATACCCGCTTTTACTCTCAGTATCAACAACTGTTTTTCTTAACTGGAATGTTATGTGATGGATCCAGTTCACAAATTGGTAATAATAGCTGATAAAATCTCATTCAACAGTAATCAGATATCCATGTTTGTAAAAATAACTAATCTTCTTCAATAATTACGGCTGTAAACAGAATGCTCTAGACTATACCAACTCATTCATGTAGATAGTTTCGCCTATCGCCCGGTTCACACCGTTCCTCATTTATTGAACAAAAGTAGAGGTTTATCCCTTGTTTCCTGTTTAAGATTCGGTTTCCGGTTTCTTCTAAAGTTTTCTCATTCTTCTTCAATCTCAGCAGTCTCCTTGCGCCTTAGTGGCATTATCGCCTTGCTTAGAGTGAAATGGTTAAAAAATAAATAAAAGTTTATATTTCTTGATCTTTGAAATGCTAACGTTTCATATTCTTGTCAGGCACAGCACTACAAAATAAATAGGGGGTGGGGTGTGTTAAATCTAATATACGCCTCCCTTATATTTGCCCCCACCCTTATGGTTATTGACTATGATATACAATCTTATTACATGGGGAAAATGATTGTTTATATTTCAATTTGTGGGTATATATTCTTGCCTAGCTCATTTTAAACCGGGGATATAAACTGGCTTAGCCTAACTTACGATGTTTAACAACACGCCCACGTGTGTCGAATGTGGCACAAGGCCGGTTTAATGTGGGCTTTCCGAGCCCGTAGGCTCGGGCAAAAATTGCCCGTAGAACCCGTATAAACGGGATCGGGGTGGTCAACCACCTCGAACGAGGCTCTACCCTTCGGCGGAGCCTCGTCCGAGTTCCTCTCTGCCCAAAGGCAGAGAGTTCCCCTTAGCCTAACTTACACCCCGGGTATAAAAATTAGCATAGCCTAGAATAATCCTGGGTGTACTATAGGTTGTGGGTAGCGTCTGGGCTGTTACGCCGGCTCGTAAAAAATCCATTTATGCATATAAACAGATTGGATTATCGATATTTTTTACTGGCCTGTCTCATATGACATGTAGCCATTTTGCATGCTTTCACTCATGGTGTGCCTTCGCTTTAGAACCCGCTTCAACTTGAGTTTTGACTATTGAACTCTATCAAGTTATTAAAAATATATATTTACCTAATTATACATTTTTTTCTGCGTTTTTTTTTTTTAATTCATGATTTCTCATGTTATTCTTCGAGGTCTCTTGTAAAGTTACAGACTAGTTTCACTTTTACGCATTAACTTGATTCTTCAGAGTTATCGACATTGATTTCTGGTGCTGTGTATCTTTGATATCTTAAAATATTCCGATTTAGGGATCGCCACAAAAAAAAAAAACGCAATAAAATTAAAATGAATTTTTAGAAATGAAAAATCTTTCTTGAAGCTTTTATTTTAGTTTCAATTTCATGCTAATATAATAGATTAAATTTAATATTTCTAATAAGCAAAACACTTTGCTGTATTTCAAAACTAATTTAAATTGACTGGAAGGATTTTTTTTTGTTTCTGAAATAGCTGATCACCGCCACTTTTAGTCGTCTTTCATCGTTTTATTAAAAACTTTCAAAAATAAAATACACTTTTATGAAACTTTATTTGAGGAATAATAGCTGATTTAAAGAATTAATCTGATATTAAACAAATATTATTTACTTTAAGTATAAATTATCACAGAAATGCACTTTTTAACCCGACAGTAGCTGCTTTTTTTAATCCGACAGTCGTTGTGCTGACGTGCTGGCAGTGTAATGACAGATCTAATGTTGTTCTATCATAATTGAATAAAATGAAGTAAGCGCCTTTTTCATATAATTTTTAAGTACTGAGTAATCGTATTTTAGGAAAATATTCTCCATAATTTAATAATCTATTGAATTTTAGAAATTTTGGCTTTAAATTTACTATAGTTATCGTTCTTATTTTCTGATAATGTCGTATATGGTCATACACGAGATTATCAGAAACTAAGAGAGATAACTATAATAAATTTAAAGCCAAAATTTCTAAAATTCAATAAATAGCTCGTACTTACAAAAATCGGCTAAAACGATAAAATTCCCTAATACTAATCTTTAACCCACACGCTGACGCAAGACAATATTTTTAACCTAAATTTCGAACGTGCTAGAAAAGATTTTAAAAAATAATAAAATAATCAAAAAATACTTTGGTCTTTCCTCTTACTAATAACATAAACATTTGGACCAGAAATCTTTGTTTTTATCAAGTTTTGGGCCTTTTTTCATCACGGTATGCTCTTTTTTAAAGTTTTTGGAGATACCTACGATAAATACACTATACAGGGCGCGATGGGTAAATTGTCGTCATATTATATTTTTAATTTCACACATGTGCGTTGTTTCTTTTGATTTTGTTGACTTCTCCGTAAAGTAGGGTCAGTTGGGCACCGTCTGTGAGAAAAAGAGCACCATAACACAATTCACTCTGCCAGAAATTTGGAAATGGCATGCTGTACTGTTTGGTATTCCAATACGAACATTTCGGAGTGTTTGAGTGTCAATCTGTGGACAGTGCAGTGGATTTGGAAAGAGTTGGATGATGTCAATATCTTGGTGTTTGGAGTGATGACTAGTGATGGTGACGTTATGCCTCCATTCATCTTCCCACAGACCTCAGACTCAAGACGGAGGCCTACATCAAGTGCCTTGAGGAGGTAATTCTGTCCTGGGTCAAGAGGGGGGCTGCTGGAAGAGCCTATGTCTGGCAACAGGACTCTGCACCATGCCACACAAGCAGGAGAACCCAGTCCTGGCTATCAGCCAATTTCTGCGACCACATCACCACTTACATCTGGCCAACTAACTGCACCCCCTTGATTATTATGTGTGGGGTGCAGACCAACAAAACTCATTGTAACACCAAAGATGAACTGAAGGCAAGGATTATGGCAGCATTAAGCAACCTCAACAAGGAGACCGCCCAGAAGAGATGCAGGAGATTCTGAAATCGTCTGGTGGCTGTGGTTGAAGCCAATGGCGAGTTTATGGAATAAATTTACTCTTTAGTACTCCAAGATATTTTTGTGTTATTTTGGCTAATATATATGTTAAAATGAGATGTCAGTGTTATTTTCAATTTTTTTCCCCCCACGTAATTTAGACGACAATTTATCCATCGCGGCCTGTATACCCTTTTAAAAGACCTCGTCTTCCCTCATTCTTTTTATCATCGTCATCAACAACATCATCATCTTTGTTATTATTATTATTATTGTTGTTGTTGTTGTTGTTGTAAAGCGAGTTAGCTGCACGGCAACAAAGTGACCCTGGGATACAAATCTACTAACCCCAATATCACTATCATAACACCCGGTCTGATAACAGTATACCAGACAAATTGGTGAAAGGTTTTATTAAATGCAGAGCATAATCTTACAGATGGACCCAGTTATAAATACCTTCACGTCGAGTAACCCAATCTGCTTAGGCAGTCACTTAGTAAGGGCGTTTACAAGTATCTACATGTGACTCCAAAGTTTCATTGGCTGCCTCATCCTTCAAACTAAAAATTAAAACAAAAACAAAACTCTCGACACCCGGGCATGATGTTGACAGTGATGCAGGGTGCGTCAGCTCCTAAGGGACATATTCAACCGGTTATGGCCAAGCAAGTGAAAAACAAATCTGTCGTAATGAACGAGATGTTTACTTTCTTAAATCACGGAGGCAACACATGTTAACAGCTCCAATCACTTACCGTGCGGTTAACAGCTACGCTACCATTGCATCCATTAATATTAAATCCTAGCTTTTACCTGGACTTGAACATCTAACTTTGATGTACAAGAATAGTTAGCAAGCTGGTCTAACATACCATTGCCAATGTAGGGAGTCTGATCCTCACTGCATGCATCACTATTACAATTCTCTACTAAGTTTAAGCTGCTAAATATCTATACGTACAGCCAATCTGTCTGTATATAAGATGCCCCAAAAGTAACGAAGAATATAAAGATAGAATTGAATTTTTTAAATTTCAACCTTGATTTGTAAATTCGATATTGATGTTAGGGACCCAATCAACAACACGTATCTATATATTTATCTAGTTGGGTTTTTATTCTTTCTCCAGTGTTAGTTTTCGAACAGCCTCATGTATCTGCCTAATTTTAGTAATTTTATATTCAATGAATTGTTTCGAACTTGTTCCTACATCTTCATTAATTTTATCGCAACAGTGTCGGCCGATTAGAAACTAATTTGGTTATTTTGGTTAATATATCTATTAAAATGAGATGTCAGTGTTATTTTTATTTTATTTTATTTTATTTTATTTTATTTTTTTTTTTTTTGCTCAATTTAGACGACAATTTATCCATCGCACCCTGCATACCCTTTTAAAAAACCTCCTCCTCCCTCTCTCCCACATCCTTCTTATCATCACCATCAACAACATCGTCATCATCTTTGTTATTATTATTATTATTATTGTTGCTGTTGTTGTAAAGCGAGTTAGCTGCACGGCAACAAAGTGACCCTGGGATACAAATCTACTAACCCCAATATTATTATCATAACACCCGGTCTGATAACAGATGGACCCAGTTATAAATACCTTCACGTCGGGTAACCCAATCTGCTTAGACAGTCACCTAGTGAGGACGTTTACGTCGACATTTCTTCGTCGAATTGGGAACGGAAAAGTTCTGTTCTTAGAGATTGGTGTGTATGTCGTTCCCATCCTTTTCTTTTTCGTCATGCCTGGCGCATTTCCTAAGGATTTTTAGCCCTTAACTCTCACTTTCTTCTCCTCCTGCGAAAGAGAATGAGAAGAATCTAGAAGAAGGAACCGGAAACCGAATCCTAAGCAGAAAACAAAAGATAAAAACTCTACTCCTGTTCAAAAGACGCGGAAGGAGTGTAAACCGGTCGATAGGCGAACCTATCTACTCCTATTGAAAATAAATAAATAAGAGATTAAATGAAATAAATAACAACAAATTAGTTAAAGAAATTTCGGCGTTTAGGCTGAGACGTTAGAAGTGTAGAATTAAACTAAGAGCACGTGAGATTCAAGTGCATTCAACATTTTCAAAAGATTGGCAATATTAAATTTAATCTATTAGCTTGAAATGAAAACTAAACTAAATGCTTCAAGAAAGATTTTTCATTTTTTTAAAATGCATTTTAAAACATAGGTATCGCTTTTTTTGGAAGTACCTAAATAAGAATTTTTTAAAAACAAATTTATAACAATTTACACTATTTACGTTGTTCGGATTGTTGTCCCTATCTTTATTGTCACAGTCACAACGTTTACGGCCGTTGTACGCTCCGGTCTTCTTCATGTAATATTTGTTTGAATTTTGTACCGAGCCCAGAATAGTCAATCCGTATGTTGACGTTTCTGGAGAGTGGTTCGATGACGTTTGTGTAGATGTTCTTCCCATGTTTATTTGGAACAGACTCTCAGTGAATATACTGAACGACCCAGCAATGTGAATGTTATATGTCAGCCCATTTCGGGAAATAAACATGGGAAGAATGTCTACACAAACATCATCGAACCAATAAAAAAGAAGACCGGAGGGTACAACGGCCGAAAACGTTGTGACCGTGACAATAAAGATGGGGACAACAATCCAAACAACGTAAATAGTGTAAATTGCTATAAATTTGTTTAAATATCACCTGCAGAAGGCCGGAGCGTAGAACGGCCGAAACGTTGTTAATCTAATAATAAAGATGATGAAAACAGTCCGAACAATGTAAATAGTTACAATACCTCATCTTAGAAATAATGACCACGTTATGGCCTTAATGATTTTAGACAACTGATACAGTGAACAATTGTCACAGATTAATGCAGTGATTCCCACTGCGGCGCGTCTCATAGATGCGGTGCACGTCATAGGTGCGACGGAAGAGGGTAGCCGGTGAGGCGGAATGATTGAAAGCCAATCAAAGATTTAGAAACTAATTTAATTACCATACCGCGTGACCCTTCTCAGGGAAAACGAAGTCATGAACGCCCAGTCTGAACATGCATCGACCAACTAATCGAGGATACAAATATGAGAATAGCTATAGAAAGCTATGGAAGATCGTGAATTATGCAGTATTGTCCAGTTCACATTTCTCCCAGGTCTTTTGAACAGGAGTAGGAGTTTATCCCTTGTTTCCTGTTTAGGATTTGGCTTCCGGATTCTTCTAAAGTCCGCTTCGACTCTATACCCCTAACGTCTGCACCTAAACTCCGAAATTTTATTTATTATTTATTTTATTTCATTTATTTTTTCCTCACTAAGACTAGACAGGTTCGCCTATCGCCCGTTTCACACTCCTCCCCAGTCTTTTGAACATCAGTAGAGGTTTGTTCCCTGTTTAAGATTGGATTTCCAGTTTCTTTCTAAAGTCATTTCATTCTCTTTCACTCTTAGTAGCGTCTTAGTGGCATTATCGCCTCACTTGTCAGTGAATTGATTTTAAAAAAAAATTGTGATTGATGTCCAACCGAGGTCGACAATGCGATGAGACGAGAGAGAAAATTATCGTACTCATAGGGGTTTAATACAAGTGAAGGGGTCTTAATAATTGCGGGGTCCAGAAATTTTCTCAGTATTCAATAAACGAAGGGTTTTATTTAAAATAGTGAAATCGAAAAATCGTCTAAAGTGTCAAAAAGTTTGAAATTAATAAACGGGGTAGTTTTAATAAGCTTGGTGGGTCGGGAATTTTCATAAATCAATGAATGTCCTCACCCTTTTTTATTAGGCACCTAAAAATACAAGCGTCTCACTGTGGAATTAGCAGAACATTGCTGTGTTTAAAGATTTGTTCCCTTACTATCTCTCCCAGTACCTGTTTTGCAATCCATTTGCCAAAACACTTTAGATAGGTTATTCGACGTTTCCCTCTGTCCCACTTGCCTTCAATATGTCCTGTCAGTGTCAAATTCTTCAAACCCTCTTTCCTCTACGTGCCCGCCAAATCTCAAATCTTTTATTATACAAAGTATAAGTGTCTTTTTTGCTTCCATTTCCCCCTAAAACTTCCTCGTTGTTCACATGCACCGTCCCTGGTATTGTCACTGAGGACACATGGCACAGTGGATAAAGGCGTTAGTTAGATCCCGTGACAGGACCCAAAGAGTGTGTGTTCAATACCCGGTTAAGGCAGTGAAGAACTCGGAGAGGGGAATTAACAGGAAATAACTGATAACTGACATCCATTAAACATGGCACGTGGAACTAGTACAGTCTACCTCGGTGAGCGAAATAAAGGGTTCAGTTCGACATTCCAACCACCTGAAGAAGTACCGGAACGTACAACGGCCGAAACGTTGTAATAAATATGGCGACAAAGATGAGGACATTAGTCCGAATAATGTAAATAGTGTACATAATACCTCATCTCAGAAATAAAGACCGATGCTTCAGACTAGGTTTAATAAATACCGATCACCATAATCCAAACAGTAAGAATCACATATTTTTTGTTAGCACAATAAAAAAAAGCTTGTCCTTTTATTTAAAAGAAAAGCATCAGATACACAGTCATCAGTCTCTGTCATTCAACTTCATCCCCCTCTCTTTCTTACCCCCGCAATCAACACACTTCCTCATACTCAGAGTTGTTCCTATGTCGCTCTCTTTACAAACTCTATTTCCTTTTTACTTTCTCATTCCTCATACCATTCAAATACGCACATCATGGACATGCAGACGTACTTTTAACAACAGCCTTCGTACTTTTATCTCCCAATATAGTAGACTGAATGATGTAAATACTTAAAAGCGTTTTACTAAGTGCATCCTTATTTTAACAACAGGAAGCACTTTAAAAATGTCGCTTTTTTTTTTGTTGCACGCATTTTGACCATTAAATTTTTGTCGGAATGGTGGAAGAGAAATAAACACTAACAAGTAGCCGGAGGTCACATATTCTGCCTGAGAATATCCTATTGTTTCTCGAAGATAAAAAACTATTGTATATTGCGCTTCGACAAAAAGAAAACTTGTCTAAAAAACAGTTATAATCGAGTTTAGCAGGTTTTATTAACACAAACAAGCTAAACAAAATGTATATAATGAATCTAAAAAGGTTGTAAAGTATTTGTAAAATCCACGATGTCCAGCTCTAATAAGTAGCTACAGTCAATATAAATCCGAATTTACAGGCTTAAAATATCTCATCCCTATAAGAGATTTTGACGGACATAAAATTAACTACAATCTCCACTTATCAACACGTTATATTTAGTGTCTACATGCGTGTGAACAGACATCCTGTTTTTTTTTCGATTATTCTAAATTTAATTAAATTTATTAAAATAACGAAATTGCTACTAACCAAAACAGGAGGAATTGATTAAGAGTTATTTAATTGATAGTTTTAACTGATTGCTTTCACTTTGATTTCTTTTAGAGTTTAGACTTAATTGAGATAAAAAAAATTATAAACACTTTAAAACATCATGCGACCTTTATTTTTAAAGCACTGAAAATACTACCGCCAGATTTTAAAAAAGAAATGAAAAATAATCAATATTTACTAAATAAGCAGGAACACACAGACACACGAAAAACACACCCGTATCTACCGATTAAAAACAAAAATGATCGTCTGAATAAGATATTAAATTGCTATATTTGATTAATATATTACTTGTCCAATAGGGAAGAGTAGTCAGTCAAAAGAGGTAAATATATTTTATTAAATTATGCAAGCTAAGCGCCAACTCTTCACAAGAAATTATTTAAAAAAAACTTTTTTTAAATAATTTAAAACTACTTTGTTTTTTACTCTTAACAATAACATAAACATTTTGAGGTTAAAACTTTGTTTTTATTAAGTTTGGGGCCTTTTATCATCATGCTATACTGTTTTTTTTTTGTTTTTTTTAGCGAATTATTGGAGGTGCCCATTGTAGCGACTTGATAAGAGGGATTCAGAAAGTTACTTGATTAATGATGAAAATTTGACTTGCCACTTGATAAATATTAAGAAAACATTTCATGGGGTGTTTAAATGTCCCACGGTACTAACGGAGGTTTAAGGTTAACATAAGTTTCATAATGCGTAAGTTGAATTCTAGCATCATTTTTATTTCTGGCTCTCCTCAATCGGTAAATGGAAGCTACAAAATCAATTCGAAGTATATTGTTTATGAACATTTTGTAGTGTTGTCGACTTTTGGCGGTAAAACCATTCTGGAGTCGTCTCAGCCAATAATAAGCCGAGTTTCGCAATGTGTGGTGTTGATTGGTCGAAACTAGCTCTTATGGAATAGTCTATTTTTTTAACGGGGTTGAGTGGAAAAATATGGACGATTCCACAGTAGTATGGGTGAAAGAAAATTAAAAGTGCGTTCGTTTATGTTTGGAACAAAGGTGGGAAATTTGTCTCAGCTTTCTCACATGGAAGGGTCATGCTTAAATGTGACAGAATCGATAAAAGCAACAACAGCTTGAAAGATTAGAGCTGACAATTCTCTATTTTAGGCTGAAAATAAAACCCAAACTCCTACTCGGGGTGTAACATAGAAGAAGAAAATGTTTACTTACATACACAAAAAAGTTAAAAGGATATACACAAATACAGGAGAAAGACAAGGAGAAGAAAATTATTTTAACTTAAAGGAAGAAAACAAAGTTCATATAAAGGCTTGTTCAAAATATTTCTCTGAGTGCCTAAAAGTTCTTTAAGCGAGTAATTTTTTCTTAAGGGGTTAGCACTCACATAGATTTCGTCAGAGCTCTTGTTGAGGAGGAAACGGTCGGAAGATCCGAATTTTGTAGTGGAGTGAGTTCGTAGGCCGACGACAGGAATTTCTAGGTGCAAGGAAGCAGATCTGTAGTGGACCGGGGTGTGAGTGAGGATGATGTCTCTGGGTTAAGTTTTCCTGCTGGCCGGTCCAGCTACATAGGAATGTTGGACTTTAATGGAGTCCAAAGAAGATAAAGAAACAAACAAGACCGATATACATGTATGCAAACAAATATATATTAATAACAAATTACAATGACATGAAGGGTTACAGAGTGTTGTATGGAGAAGTTATGGTGAGTGTGTTGAGTGTCCGTACGAACGCGTATATTGTTTTTAGCGTGTTCCCAGAATATAGGAAACGCTGTATGTGTGAGAGGTCACATATTGGAATAAGTAAAAAAGAGAAAGTTTTTTACCTCGCCTCACGCGCGAGGTTGCGGCCCGAGGCCTGAGTCGAGAAAGATGGCTGCACGTGTGCGTAAGCCGTAAAAAAAAGAGGAAGAGGCGAAAGGTCAGCCAGTATTTATACTCGTGGGAGAGAGAGACCCCTGTTGAAGGATTAAGGAAACTGAGGAGGAGCTAACTGCGACAGATCTCAATTAGTTTTTAGTAGAGGGCTGACGTTCTCTCTTTAGAGCCCAGCAGGTAGATCTCTTTCTTGAAACAGGTTCCGAAGATGACTGGTGTTCTATCGCCGACCTGATGTTATCACAGACAATGTCAAATACTCACTGCCAAAAAGGGGCATATTCTCCATATTAGATTAGAAGGCTCAGAAATATCGGGAACTTTTCCCTTCAAAATTGCTACGCTTTCCCGACCCTCTCATTCGTCAGAAAATATATTCTTATCTCTGATAAGAATCAATTATCTCTGATAAGAATCAAAGTTTTGGGAGCTACATTTTGGAAGCAAGGGTCGGACAAGTTGTGAGCGTTACCCCCCGACTTTATGGCACCATGGTCAGGGCAAGGATGGTCAGATTCCTTTTTATATTTTCCAGCTCTCTCGTTCGCCAGAAAATATATTCTTAAACTCTGATAAGGATCAAGGCTTTGGGAGATGGATTTGAAAGCAGGGGAAAAAGTTGGGGCAAAGATCAGATAAGAGGCTAGAACGTTAACTTTTAAAAGATTGTAGTAAGTAGTTGTTCTCAAATTAAATTCTAATAAACAAATTTAAAAAACGAACCGAACACGTCACAAGAGTCACCGAGAGTTTCTGCGCTTGTGTTCTTTATATATATTTTTTTATCAACGTCCGTCGTATCAAAATTGTCTGTTTTATGGGTTATTATAGTAACATTATAAACAGTAATCAATTCCTTTTTTAAAATACGTTATTTGCATTGGTCGTAAAATCGTAAATTAATATTTCATTTTCTGTTTACTTTTTTAGTATTTTCTAATAAGTCAAGGGAGATAACTTGTCATTAATGTATTATCGGCTTTAGCTACTGTATAATGGTCTCCCTTTTCCGCAATGGTTACGTTCCAATGTCACAAGCAGATAATATCAAACCGTATTGTTTATTTATTTATTTATTTTATCTATGCACATATACCTATGGTGATTTTCCAAGCGTGGCTTAGATGTGGTACAAGGTCGTAAGTATAAAAGTATAAGGCACTCAGTGAGTTCGAACTCATAACTCAGTCGTAGTTGTTCGAGCGAGACAGGTTTGCTAACCATTATTACACAACATCGAGGTAGCCCTACACATATACCTATGATAAAGTTTATAAATTAGGCACGATAAGAGATTAATAAAAATAAGTAATAATAAAATAAAATAATTATAGTAATATAATGCAATAAAATAAAAGTTGTATGACGGATATGGCCAAACTGGGCCATGGCAAATTTCAGGTGGTTACAGAAATTTTATAATTTGATATATTCTATGTAAAATGGAAGTAATTTTTTACACTATAATAATTTCATGAGACAGAAAATTCTGGGTTCAAAGTGGGCCATTAGCTAAAAAGGTTGGGAACCACTGAAATAGAAGATTCGTTCTTTTCTTACCATAGATCTTAGCAAGCCCAGTATATGATTTTTTTTCTTACCTTATTAAGTCAAGAACTTTTATCTCTTCACATAAAGGAAGCCCTTGATAGTTTCACTTTCATATATTGGAATTCCATTTTGGGACAATTATTAAGTAAAATAAAATGTATGAATTGTTTTATGTCAGGAGTTGAACGCGCGAAATCGCTTAAAGCGAAACTGCTGTTGACCAGAGACCACTGTAATAGTTTAATTAAAACTCGTCCGTTTTTTGCTGATTGTCCGAATTATAATTTTTAAAAGGATAGTAGAATAATTTGATCATATAGTGTGCTGCCTATACCATCAGTTTCAAGATATAGTCATCAAGTTAATTTGAAAGCAATTAAAGCACACTTTTTCCTTTTCTTTTACTGTCATCCTTATTACGATGATGATGATGATGATGATGATGATGATGATGATGATGATGATGATGATGATGATGATGATCATCATCATCATCATCATCATCATCATCATCATCATCATCATCATCATCATTGTCAGTCCCATAACCGGGTTCTTCTTCTTTCATTTTCGTAAACAGAAAACATGTACGTCGGAAAGAATTGTGTTTTCTTAAATAGTAAAGGTCATCCTATACAAGGCTACTCAAAGTAGTGGGATATCTTGTCTAGTATTTTTTAGTATTGCTCAGTTACTGCTTGCCGTTTCCAGTGGGTTCAAATACACACAGCCCGGCCCAGAGATTTAACTCATAATTACTATGTCATCACATTCACGAACCGACGCTGTCATCCACTAAGCTCTTTGCACAGAAGTGCGTCTCGGCGTGAGGTACTGGTTAACAAGTTAGTCCCGTTGATCATTACTACCGAGTAATAGCCCCGATCTTCACCGAGTGCCCATACTGATGAGCTTCTACCAACCAAGCTTTGTAAATAATAACTCTACATATGGCTATGAAGTATTGGGATCTTGCATTATTTTAAAAACTCTTGTAGCATACATACGGATGATAATGGGTATGTCCCCATTCACGTACAGTAGTAAATACTGTATGTTGGTCAGCATTTGAAGATTCGTCTCCAGCTGTGCTGGTTAAACTCTCTGCCTCCGGGCAGAGAGGATCCCTAGACGAAGCTATGTCGAAGGGCAAAGTGTTGTCTTGGGAAACAGCTACCCGATCCCGTTTTATACGGGTTCTACAATTAATTTTTGGCAGAGCCGACGGGCTCGGATACCTGACATTACATTCGGCTTTGTGCCACACCTGACCGCGTGAGGCGGTTGGTAGATATCCTGCAGTTGGAGATTCATTATGTAATTCATTTGACTCACTTCTAGCAGTTGACTGCTCCTTCTACGCGCCGCTGGCGAATCTTATATGTGTTGTTCATGTCCTAAGTATTATCGTTCAATACCAACCTTCGTTTGATTATTCTATTCAGAAACCTTCCCTAGGTTACAACATAAACAGACTTCGAAAAATTGCGATGGAAATGAAATCATTGTTGAAATCGAGAAAGAAAATGTAATAAATTTTAGTTCATGGGATTGTGATAATTAATTTTTATTGCAATCTGAATCGGCAAAAGAACGAGATGGCAAAGGAGAAAGAATTGGGTGCATTTCAGTTTGTCATGCGAAAAAACATTTGTCAAGGCTAACTTTACTGCAGGCTGGCTTATTACAATTGTTGACCGATCCGTCCAACACACAAGACCTCCCCTGTTGAAAAATCGTATAATCAATTATTCAATTCACAACCAAGCTTATTTTTTATTCAATTAAAATACATTGGTACTAGTAGTGCTTCCATGCGAGTATCAATTTAGCAAATAATAAAATAAAACAATTTTCAACAATCTGATTTTTGTAAATTTATTAATTTCCGATCATGTAATAAAATACAACAGCGAGTTGAAAATGAAAATTATACAGAAAGCATTATCTTTCAAAATAGCAATCAATGACACTGAATGCACAGATAAAATTATTGTAAAATACAATTTAACATTTAGCTTCTTTCTTTCTTTCATTCTTTCTTTCTTTCTTTCTTCCTTTCTTTCTTTCTTTTGGAGATAAATTCCATTTTTCTTCTTATCGATTATCTCCCTTGTTGATTAATGGCGACTTATTTCTCCGGAAGCCAGTCAGCCTGATATCATTTCAGGATTTCTGTTTCTTTATCCAAACCTCCAACTCGTTTTAATTTTGGAACATAGTTCGGGTATGTGTAGATTTGATAAAGTGAACGACAGATTTCAGTTAATAAACGACTGACAATCATTTCAGCTGACCAGACCGAGAAAGCGATCATCTTTGGGAAGTTAAATTGATGTTATGTTTCCCATAGGCGAAACTGGAAAAGACAAAAGTTTTCTAAAATTTAAAGTATCAACAACAATAACAATGATGAACAAAATGATGTAACAAGTAGGGTCAAAACGAATGTAAAAACCAGGGCAAGAGAGTAGAGAGAATGAAGCACTGATTTTGATGCGGTCATTTAAACACTTGAAAAGGACATGGAGGTTAGAGTGACGTCCATAAAAACTGCCGTCTATAAAAAAAAACGCTAAAAACAATAGTATTCAGATCGTAGATAGGAAGCTTGCTGATATATATATATATATATATATATATATATATATATATATATATATATATATATATATATATATATATATATATGTGCGTGCGTGTGTGTGTGTGTGTGTGTGTGTGTGTGTGTGTAGTGAGTCCGCCCCAAAATGTACATACACTTCAGGAAAGGAAAAACTTGTATAGATATTGTAATACTAAATTTATTCAGACATCACGAGATTAGTACAAATTACTTTTGGACGCTGCAATCACAAGAAATGCTCAAAATGGTGGCCTTTGGCTTCCAGACATTTATTAGTACGTTGGGAAACGTTGGCCCAAGTGTCCAATGCGATTGCTACATTATTTACATTATTCGATTATTGTTCTAACTAACGCCTTTATCCACTGTGCCACGTGGATAAAGGCGTTAGTTAGATGTCCTTGAGGACATCTGTGTATGAATTTCTGGGTATTATAAGCCTAATGTCTTCAGCAACCATTTTTACCAGTGCTCATATTGCAATTGTTGCTGTTATCATTGTATGTTTTTACCAGAGCTCATATTGCAATTTTTGTTGTTATTATCGCATTTCTCTGGCACTCCTTATTACTGGTTCCCATATTGTATTCATTTCTATGCTTGGTCGGCACAGGAGATTTTTGTAGCCTAGCATATGTGCTGATTCCTTAAGTTTACGAATTTTCCAATGATGTTCTTTGTCTATGATCTCAACCTGATCCCACAGAGGGTGGTGATCACCGCCCTCTGTGGGAAATCTATAGAGAAATCTCGGCACTATTAGTCCATCACACATAAAAAATTCAGGTTACCGTCTAAACAAATTAAAAAACATAGATATCAGAAACAAATATATTGCTGGTTTAGATATAAAATCTCTATACACAAACGTCCCCATACAGAAATGCTTAAACTACTAAAAATCACGTAACAAACGCAAAAATTAAATTACCTCTACCTACACATAAAATCATAAAAATATGCCAGCTAATCACCAAGCAATGTTTCTTTACATTTGATAACTAACATTACAGACAAACATTTGGTTTAACAATGGGATGTCCTCTCAGCGGCGTTTTTGCTTGTCTAATTTTAGAATTTCTAGAAAGTGATCCATTCACAAACATTCTCCATCCAAACTCTTCCTATTTCAGATACATAGACGACTCATTATTAATATATCCACAAAACACTAATTTAACAGATCTCTACAAACTTAACAACGTAGAACCTATATATATATATATTGCAAGGAAAAGATATAAATTGCAAGGTAAAGATATAATTTGTTTCTTATAGGCATTGTGAAATATGAAAATAAAAAATAAGAAATGAAAACACTTACAATACAGACCAATCGGAAAAAAGAGTGGGGGGGATGTATGATTCACAGATACTAGAGTCTAATAACGTGAAGTCCAAGGAGACAGTCTTTTTGCTTACAAAGAGACGGCTCCCTGGACCGGATGTACAGAGACTCCAGTGCCCGCAAATGAAAAGGAGAGTGCGAACGAGACAGAACAAGAACCAGTCCGGACTGAAATTCCTTGCACAATCCCTGCAATTTATAAGATGTTCAGTGATATCTGACCCGGAAGTATTGACCAGCTGGCTCTTACGGGCATCCGGATTAAGAACACATAATGGGACATGCTGCCTAATCCTACAATCCAAGCGTTGGGAAGCCCCTCCTATGTAGTTGCTACCACAACCACAATTAAATGAATAAATCACCGAAGAAACATGATGGGGGGGAAGAGGATCCTTACGCATAGAGGAAAAGGCAGAACCAGTCGCAAAATGAATCCTTAGTTGAGCAAAAAAATAGCACAGTTGAACAGCTGACAAGATCCGCTTAGCCATAAGCTCGCATCGCGAACCAATAAAAGGAAGCCGCAGATAAATAGGACATTTCTGAACTAAGTATTGTTTATCCTTTCGAAAATTAATAATCTTATCACGCATAACACTATCAAGAGTATCACTAGGATATCCACTTTTTAAAAGAGTGCAGCGGATAAGATCCAATTCACCATCCAAATATTGTTCACTACAAATCATCAAGACCCTGTGAGTTAAGGTCTTGATGAGATCAATTTTACGCTTTTTGTGACAAAATGAGTCCCAACGCGTATACCAACTAGAAAACGTTGGTTTGCGAAATACCGAAGTAAGAAATTGAGAAGGAGTCCGATGTACAAGGACATCAAGAAAGGAGATACAAGAATTATACTCCTTTTCGATGGTAAATTTCAAAGATGGATGAAGTTGGTTCATGACTGAGAGAAAGGAATCAGCTTCCACTTCACTATTGAAAAGACAAAATGTATCGTCCACATACCGAGGGTACATAAACGGTGCATTGTCATAAGTGAAGAGGGACGACTCATAAAAGCCCACAAAAATGTTGGCCAAAGCGGGACCCAGGGGCGAGCCCATGGCAACCCCATCAATCTGTCTGTACATAAAATTATTGAATCTAAACTCAACTAACATAGTAGCGAATTGCATAAGCGACATCCGGAAGTGACAAACAACTTCGATATAACATGTCACAACAAATATCAATAGTTTCCATTACTGGAACACAAGTAAACAAAGAACATACGTCAAAGGAACGCAAATTTATTTTTAGGAGTATCACGTATAACCTGAATAAATGAAAAAAATCCTTAATAGTATACGAGCTAAAAATCTCAATGGCAGGTTGAAGAAGGTCTGAAAGAAAACTAGCAACCTTATGTTGAGACGAGCCTGACATGGACAAAATGGGTCGAAGGGGTACATCATCCTTATGAATCTTCGGAAGAACATATCAGCGAGTGCGGATAGACCCAACAGGTCTAATGTCATCAGTGGCCTCACGGGATATGAAACCACGTTTAGCCCAAGATAAAAGTTTCTTTTGAAATTTAATTTCTATGGGAATTGTGCGATCATGTGTCTCTACTGCACCAAGAGGAAGAAATTTTGTAATGTCACCAAGAATGCTTTGCATTTTGGAAACATAATCAGTATGGTCCAGCACGACAATACCAGCACCTTTATCAGGACGAGTAATTACCAAGTTATTATTTGCTTTTAAAGTCCTGACCACAGAACGGTGCTGTTGACTCCACTTAGACTCAGAAAGGGCTACAGGAGTTATAGCATAGGTATGTGTCAAACTGTTAAGAGTAGCCTTAAAATTGGAAAGTGAGTCAGAAGAGCGAGGCACAAGTCTACACAACTGCGAAGATAACACTTCAAATTCGGAAATTTTTTTTCCCTATCAGAAACCCTAAATGGAACGCAGTAGTCAAGGCCATGGGGAAGTATATTAGACTCTAGCTCAAAAAGCTCATAGGTGGACAAGTTAAAGATAACCCCTGAAATTCGTTCCACAACATGTCCAAACCGTGTACTAATTAAGTGCTGCAACTTAGATTGTGTGTCACTAGTTAATTTTCTTAAACATTTAGAATGAATGGAGCGAACATAATGAGAGAACCTAATCCTATCAAAAATTGAAAGGCAAATAAAACATTCTCTACGAAGAATAATAAGATCGCGGGTCAGTTGAAGGATTCTATTTTTACAAAACTGAATAGAATCCCTTATGAAAATCTTCTCAATTTTTAAACCTGGATGAAGTTTTGCACTCCTAATTTTAAACAGAAAAAACGGGGGGGGGACATTATTTTCTATACAGGCTTGAAGAAATTTACAATTACTTTTTAATTTTCTTAGTCTTGCTTTAATAAGAAGAAACTTATCAAGTATTTTGATAATATCTTTAGAATACCTCCGCAATATTTGGATGATGAATTGGATTTTTATCCGCTGCATTCTTTTAAAAAATGGATATCCTATTGATACTCTTGGTAGTGTCATGCGTGATAAGATTATTAATTTTCGAAAGGATAAAGAAAACTTAGTTCAGAAATGTCCTATTTATCTGCGGCTTCCTTTTATTGGTTCGCGATGCGAGCTTATGGCTAAGCGGATCTTGTCTGCTGTTCAACTGTGCTATTTTTCTGCTCAACTAAGGATTCATTTTGCGACTCGTTCTGCCTTTTCCTCTATACGTAAGGATCCTCTTCCTCCCCATCATGTTTCTTCGGTGATTTATTCATTTAATTGTGGTTGTGGTAGCAACTACATAGGAGGAACTTCCCAACGCTTGGATCGTAGGATAAGCAGCATGTCCCATTACGTGTTCTTAATCCGGATGCCCGTAAGAGCCAGCTGGTCAGTACTTCCGGGTCAGCTATCACTGAACAAAAATTGCAGGGATTGTGCAATGAATTTCAGTCTGGACTGGTTCTCTGTTCTGTCTAATTCGCACTCTCCTTTTCATTTGCCGGCACTGGAGTCTCTGTACATCCGGTCTAGGGAGCCGTCTCTTTGTAAGCAAAAAGACTGTCTCCTTGGATTTCACGTTATTAGACTCTAGTATCTGTGAATCATACACCACCCACTCTTTTTCCCCTTCTTTTCGCTGCGCAAATTCGCGTTGTTTTGATTAAGGTCTTCCCTCATACCATTAATCATTTCAATTTTTAATGTTTTAATTGTATGTAGGGTGTTTGTGGGAGTAAATGTATCTTTGCAATAAATTATTAATCTGTTCCCAGTCGACCCTGATGAGCTTGGGAACGAAACCGGTTGGTCTGTATTGTAAGTGTTTCCATTTCTTATTTTTTATTTTCATATTTCACAATGCCTATAAGAAACAAATTATATCTTTTCGTTGCAATATTACGGTTTTGTACCTCTAACAATTTATTTAAATATATATATATATATATATATATATATATATATATATGATTTCCCTTTTTTGCCGAAGGGCGCATATTTTTCTAACAAGATTTGTCGAATATTCAGGCCGGTAGATGTAAATAAATAATTATGTAGTCAAAAAAAAAAGAAAAAATAAGAAGACCACCTACTCAAATATGTATCCATTTAAAAAAAAAAATTTAAATAAATAAATATGTCGGATTCAATCCTGAAATTTTGGATTCCCAAGTTTTCATTACTACGATTGTTTTCGGATTCCGCCATATATATATATATATATATATATATATATATATATATATATATATATATATATATATATATATATATATATATATATATATATATATATTTAGTTTACGAAAAACTAGGCAATCCGTATGGTTAGACCCAAGGAGGATAAAATCCAGAGAACTCTATGTAAATCAGAGCTAATAATTTAAATAAAAATAAAAACAGACCACTTTAAGGTTCCATGTAATAAATTATTTCACCACAGCCCTGTTAAAGGACCGCGGATCATCAGACTTTACTTCCAAAGGTTGAAATGAATACCGGAAGATAGCGTTTTTAAAGCAAGCAGCCATTGAAATCATAGCCTAGAGTATTAATGAAAATAAATAAAATTAAAACAAATGTTCACTTATCTTGTCTCTACTCGGAGTTCCCCGGAGAATTCATCCACTCATCAGAAGATGTTATTATAAAGTTTTTAATTTTACAATGAAATTTCCTGATGAATTATAATCCTCGCATAAATCGGAGTAGAGAGAAAAATAAGTGAACATTTATTTGCATTTATTACGATGTGTGTGTGTGTGTGTGTGTGTGTGTGTGTGTGTTAGCGCGCGTGCTCATTCCTGTATACATTCATCTTTGCTTGTATATGTTTGCGTGTATATATGCACAATATAGACGCACACACACACTCATATACAAACTACTTTGTATATTTACCTAGTGGTTTCCTAAGCGTAGCTTAGATGTAGCACAAGGCCAAAAGTATGGGGCACCCAGTGGGGATCGAACACACACACACTCTCTCTCTCTCTCTCACCCCCAACACATATATTATTATTATTATTAGTGGATACACATATTTCACTTGACGCTGTCTTTATTTATTAAACAGTATATTTAATTGAAGTCCGTCGATGATCAAGCAAAGTTGAGTAGTGCCGTGGCCGAGACGGTTAAATCACGTCAGATCTAACGACGATTCCTGCTGCCAAGGTGGACGCAGGTTCGAAGATTTAAAAGAATCTTTAATAAGATTTCTCGAACATTCAACCCGGTAGACGAAATGAAATAGATATAGTGTTTAATAAATAAACAGAGCGTCTACTTAAATATGGGTATCCTCTAAAAATAACGTTTAAGTAATAAAATCTGTCGGATTAATAAATAAAATATGCGTGTGTGTGTGACACGCAATCTTCATGAAATGTCAATATTATTTTATTATTTTTTTTTTCGCGTAACATTTCCTGTTTACGTTCAATGAGACATATGTCTGGATCCAATATATGCAAATATCTAAACATTTGTGATTTAGCGTTTTCGTCTATATCTTTAGACGATTATCAAGAACAGGGGGAAAATATTGTTTTTCTCTTGTTAATTTCTGAATACTTTGAAATTTGGGCTGTATAGCGTCTGAGCATTACGATGACGTCACGCACGAGGTAACATACAAGCGAAATTCTTCACTAGACTAAATGTATCTATCATTTGATCATGATCATGATGATGACTTTTATAATCAGTCTGCGTCATCACCGCACTGGTTGTATGTGAATCCTACTTTATCCCATTGTGCTAGACGGGCGTTGACACTGCAAGAAGATTCAGTAGTCACATAATGCCTCAGTTTCCAAAATAAAAGACATATTTCGTTTCGGATTCCTTCATTTTAGGTTAAGGGCTTCAAGCATCTGAAGCCCCTTTTTTATTGTATTTTTTTATTTTATGCTCACTATAACACCGATTAATCGTCCATTTTACTGAATTGAATGTTGACATCACGACAGGAATTGATGGTTACTTACCTGTCGAGTATATTAAATTGTCAATGCTTTTGTTCATTTCTCTGTCGCGATCTGAAGAAGAAACAAAAAAGATAGTAAATGCATATCTGATGTGTAGTAAATACATAATGGGCTGTTGAAAACTTCTGAGTCCGGTTATGATCCCGTCTTTCTCCCCAGCAAAAATATATTTGGCGAAATCTTATTAAGTGAGTCAAGAACTTTTCATTTGCCTAAAAAAAAGGTATTAAAAAAAGAAAGAAAAAAAAAAACAGATTCATAATACAGGCATCCCTCGATTTATGCACATTCAATTAATGCGTTTTCGATTCGTGCGCTAATATTTTTATATCCCATAATACTCGATTAGTGCGGTAAAACATTCTTCAGCAATTTATTTCGTCTAACGAATCTACCATTATAAATACACCTTCAGCAGTATTGCCCCTTTCTAAAATCAGAGTCTTATGTGTTCTGTAGACACGCCCATCTTTAGGAGAGTCAAGTTAGTAATAATTATATTTGAATCGTACTGTGACGACGTAACTTACACTTTTAAAACTGTGCAAACACCTACGAGCATGCACTGTTATTATTTAGGTATTTTAGAAAAGCGAAAATATCATTCAATTTATAAAATAAGATTTGGAGCCTAGCTTATGGAATACAGGTCTTCCTTGCTTCTTTTGCAGTCGTGGCATATATTTCAGAACAGGCTTTGTTGTTTTTTTTATTTGATAATCTAAGTTAAGAGTATCCAAACTACAAACTGTACTCGTCATCCAGTCCTCTCGTAACAACTTTATTTAAACTAAAGGCAAAATGAATTACAAACACTGGATACGTTCACCCCTCTCCTATTTAATAGGCAAAAAGGTAGTGTAGCAATGGCAGCCAAAGGAGGTAAAAAGGTATTATATGCCGACACTTGAGTTTGAACATAGATCGCCAGTGAGCAAACAGAGGCGATCCTATTATTGAATGAAATGGACCACGTGACCATGGGAGAAACGTATAAGTAGGAAGACGCCTGACGTCTAATTGAGCGCTATTTCTACTCTATCCTCTATACTATACGGATCGCATTTCTAGTCTATCCTCTATTACTACACGAATCCTAATTTCTACGTTATCCTCTGTTACTATACGGACCGCTATTCTCTACTCTATTTACTATACTATTCCTCTATTCGGATCGCTATACGGATTACTATTCAAGCGAGTATTATCGAGCAAGTACTATTAGTACGAGTGCTATTCGAAGGCGCCTGACACCAGCATTGTTTAACGGCGTACTATAGTTGTATCTGCGATTATAAAGTCTCTATTACAACGAGCATTACAAAAGTGACAACGAGTATTCGTTGGCACCAAAAAAGTGGCAACGAGTGTTCGTTGACATCACGAAAAATGTTTCAATACCTTTTGTTCTCGGAATGGAAACTGCTCTAAGTCTTTCTTGGAAAAGGGTAGATCAGGAGTGTGCGAGGTCCACACAGGCAAAAATGGGATGTGAAATTGTAGGTGACGCAGGCATGGGACCCCTGCCGACTGAAATGAATGGTAGTCGCCCACCGAATGGCAGCATTGCATCAAATCACATTCAAAGCACTGTCAATGTCCATTACATTCCACGGGAAACTCAACGGGGTTTCGTAGTTATCGACTGATAAAGGCAGATTACAAGAGCAAAAGATCATAGCTAGTGGAACGACGACTGGAACCCTGTTGTCTAGTCAAAAGAGTCGTGCCGCCAGTGCTTTAGGATAGCCAGTCGAATTCGTATGTAGAGGAGACCGTATGAGGTTAAAGATTCAGCCTGTCAGCAGGGTGTTGCGCAAGGTGGTTGTGGTCCTGTAATAGTGTGAAGTGAGTTCTTTTTTTTGGCAGGTGTGGCATCTACAGATCTATTTATAATTACCATCATAAAGAATAACATGAAGCTTGTTCTAGAGACACTCGATTGGCTTTCAGGTACTCAATTACCAATGAGTATGCCCGATACGTATTGTAGACCTCTCTAAATTCACCGCAGCGAAACCCAACGAAAGCAAATTTGTTTTGACGTCTCGACGAGACTTATAATATACCGAGTATATTTTCTGCAGAGAATTAAGAACCATAATCAAAGGTGCTTTCTACCAGGTGGTGCTCACAGACTCAAGTATTAACGTTCAATTTTTCCCGTAAACTCGACTATAAATATGACAAATTTTTACTTATGGACTCAAGTAGAAGCCCGGTTAATGTTTACATATAGACTCAAGCAAAAACCCGACGGATGTTTACCTGTAGACTCAAGTATAAACTCGGCAAATTTTATCTATGGATTCAAGTTTAAACCCGATAAATGTTTACCTATAGAATCAAGTATAAACCCGACGGATATTTACCTATAGACTCAAGTATAAACCCGACGGATGTTTACCTATGGTTTAAAGTATAAACCCGACGGATGTTTACCTATGGACTCAAGTATAAACCTGACGGTTGTTTACCTACTGACTCAAGTATAAACCCGACGGATGTTTACCTATGGACTCAAGTATAAACCCGGCGGGTGTTTACCTATGGACTCAAGTATAAACAGTGATGATTAGCAAAAAGTACTACTGCCGATCAGTCTTATCGTTGTTTTTGATCCTCGCTGGATGCATCATAATTTAAAATTAACTTTAGTAAATAAATTTCCATATAAAGCACGCGCCTGCAAGCGTACGTTAGAGAGAGAGAGAGAGAGAGAGAGAGAGAGAGAGAGAGAGAGAGAGAGAGAGAGGACGTAGGTGATCGTGGTTCTCCACAGATTCCTTTTTTATTATCTGTGAATTGTCATGCGTTCTTGGGAAATATTTAATTTATCACTTGTTCGATTTAGGCGATTATTGATATTATAAATGTTATTATAGACACGACATTTCGGCCAAGTACCTTTTGGTCATCTTCAGGCGTCCATTATTCTGCCTGATATGGGATATCTTATACGTATTGATTGTCGCGTTATTGACTTATTCGATTATTGTTCACATTTTGATTATTATAGGTGCTATTATAGACACGTCGTTTCGGTCAGGTACCCTCTGACCATCTTCAGGCGTCCATTATTTTGCTTGATAAGGGATGTCTTCTATGTGTTGATTATTGTGCTACTTTGCCGCTGTAATGTCATTTCATGTCTACGCTAATATCCATAATGTTCAAGATTCGTTTTATTTGGGTAGCAATTGTTCTTTTAGACATGTATTGTTAAAAACAATAGATCGCTATTATCATGACCTCCTGCGTCAAGCTGCGTTCGATTTTGTTTAAAAAATAATAACGGTATTTTAAAAATATTGATACTGTGGTAGGTACGTTCACGTCAGAATGGCACCAGTGGAAACATTGTGTGGTAGGTAGGATTTTCTTTACTGGAAACTTTGGAATAAAACGAACTGACTCAAGAGTTTAAAATAAATATTTGTATTTATTTTCTTTAGAGTGATGAGGTTGTCCTTTCGTTCGTTAATAAGGCAGATATTGCTAGGAGTCTGGAGAAATGTCCGTTTCGGCCCGGTATTCGAGAGCTTGGAGTCAGTAGTCGTAGTCATTTTAGAAATAAGTCAGTGTCAATCTAATGTGTTTCTCGCGGTAATAAGCAGAGCAGAAATATCATTATCAGTTGACCTCTTAACTACGTCTTCACACGTCATGCATAGCTGGTTTCTCAACGGTAGCGTTCTTTTGTTCCGTCCTCTCCTTGTCCCATCTGCTTCTAGCACAGAGGTTTCAGGTTTATATCCTTTTGAATAGGCTCAAGAATCTGGCGCGAACATTGGTTTCAGCTAACATCAAAAGTCTCTTTCTGTCAATTTTTTTGATTGACCAAAATTATTTTATTTTTCGGCGTTCCTTCCTTTTTCATTTTTTTATAACGGAAGTTATGCGAGGAACCTCCCTGATGTTTGGTATTTTTCAGTCACAAATATGTAGGCTCTGCTCCTGCAAACTCCCGGTGTTTTCGGGTTCAGTCTTTTCTTCGTTCTCTTTTTATTTGAGGGTTGCCTTCTCGTTAATTGAGAGAGAAGTATAGAAAGAGAAGCTTAGAGAGAGAGAGAGAGAGAGAAGGTTTTTAAAGGAAAGCGCAAAAGCCTTATTTTTATTTTAATTGTTTTTATTTTTTTGTTTATATATTTTATGTCTATATTTTATTTTTATCAGAACTCACTACAATACAATCTACTTTTTAAACCACACTTGATTTTCTTTTCTTTTCCCTCTGCCTAAAGATGACTCATGCAAGTCAAATACATAGGACTACACAACATGAGTTTTGACCAATTCATTCACACGCAACAACTACATTTAGGAAAGGATATTACTACATTAGAAAAAAGGATATTAAATCATTCGGCGAACGTGAATATAATAACGTATAATAACGTTGAAATAAGAACGTTAATATTAAGGAAGATTACCTGTAATAATGATGAAGATGGTGACAAAAATGATTCCCAGTATTCCTATCAGGACCATAATACACGACAACAGCCAAAGCAGCCGACAAAGCTTTTGACACCCGACCATCCTCTTTGTGCAGTTGGGATTGACGCTCGGGCTGGCGGAGTTGTCTCCTCTTTGGTTGTCAAAAGAATAGTACGGACCAGGGTAATGACGGGACGAACGGCTTGCGCTAAGACTTGGGTATTTTAATGGGAGCTGAAATACACAAAAGAGATAAAGTAAAGCATCATAGGAAAACAGTGTCAAATAAAGCGGTGGCGGCGGCGGTGGCGGCGAAGAAGAAGAAGAAGAAGAAGAAGAAGAAGAAGAAGAAGAAGAAGAAGAAGAAGAAGAAGAAGAAGAAGAGGAGGAGGAGGAGGAGGAGGAGGAGAAGAAGAAGAAGAAGAAGAAGAAGAAGAAGAAGAAGAAGAAGAAGAAGAAGAAGATGATGATTTTTGGCTTTAATTTCTTCTGTAAAATTCTGTTTGGCAACGAGCCCAAATCCGTTCAAATCACTGAAAATCGCAAAGCTAAGTCTGACACGAGGTCCACCTGTTTACTGTACATATGTTTACCGTTTTTCTCTCGTGCAAATCAAACCCAATACTATCTTTTTGACTCTCGTGCAAACCAACCTTTGTCTAATCTTTCTAGTGCTTATCAAAAACGTCAGAATTCAGTATTAAGAATTGCGGAATATCAACCTGGAAAAGTTTGATATACCGTAAAACAAACTAAACCAAATAAAAAGGGAAAAAAAACAAAACATACTCCAGTCATGTGCCATGCACGCTTAAGCGATCATGTATTTTTCGATACATGACTGATGAGGCAGATTTTTTACAGTAGGTTGCCATTTCATTCTGCGGTAGATCAATTGCCATCCAAGGCTACAGAACTCGGTCTGTCCTGCTATTTACTCATAGCTGGGAGGAGAAGATTCATACATTTCCCAAGGCTATTAGCACGTAAGTGAATGTAATGGTTTCGACTGGAATTCGAGCTCGGCTCTCCGATTTCTGAATCCGAGCCGTTACCCATTACACCATCAGACTTACCATTCGCCTATTGCTACCAGTGCTATCTAATAACAAACTGCACTGTCACAAGCACAGAAGCAATTATGATCTCAGTCGGAAAAATGAAACAGTACGTTCTTTCAGCGAGTCAAAAAGGCTTATTGTCAAGCACTGACGACGGTTGAAGGAGCAACGGAAAATTTTGTGATTTCCCCAAAACTTTATTGTGCTTCCCCAAATCAACTAACAAATATAAAAATAATATTTTTATCATCCATTTGCCAGATTAATAATCCACAGTTCTTTAGCTTTTATTTTTTAAAAGTGCTCGATCCAGAGTAGAGCATAATATTATAATAAATCATAAAGCAATTTCAGCATTTTACAAAATCGTGCCTCAAAAAAGTCTAAAAATATTTTACAAAAATGTGAATTACAGAGAAATGATAATTTGGATAATCTTTACAAATATTATTGTGTTTTTGTTACATGTGCCATTTGTTTCACAGAAGATGAAGAAATGCTTATTTCGCTATGATACAATAATAAATATTACCAGTATACATAGTTTTAATAATTAAAATCAATTTACATTAACAAGAACACAAAATTAATTAACAGAGTAATTTTGGGAGTTAACCAATTAAATATATGTAAAAGGTGGGGGGAATTGAAAATAAAAAAATATCTGGTATCCTTGTGGTATCCAGTGGAATTTTTAAATTATCACAATCTATTTCTTTCAAAAATGTTCATATTCTTGAAAATAAAAACTAATATTGTTAAATATTTCCTCTTCTGGTGGACAATCTTTTCTTGTAACATAGGCTGCTATACACAAAAGTGATATTTTAATATCTTTAGCGATCCTAGTTTCAAGTTCTGGTAAGTTATCAATGTTTGACATCCCATCTTATCCAGCAAATGGTTCACATTTTGAGCAGTTATGGCCTGGATGAAAGTTGTATTCTTTGACATCAATCTTAAATTTAAGAAGTAGTTTAGTTTTTTCACTATGAAAATTTTCAATAACATTTTGAAGTGTTATAAAATATGCACCTTCAGAACTTTGACCCACTACTTCGTAAATATTTCCAAACATCAATTAAGTCATTGCATGTATGTTCAATGGTTAAACTAGTATCTCTTTTTAATGATTTCATTCGATTTCTTTGCTTTCCTTACATTCCTTTTGTCATTTTTCCACAATTAGAATGAAATAACAGATGTTCATCATCTAAATCTGATATCACTTTTTTCAGTGGATCATTTTTCTTAGTATCACCATATGTTTCTTTGACACAGACAATTTTCCAAAATGTTAACTTTTTCAATGAAATTAGCTGTTTCTGCAGTATCCTCCCCCCATTTAATAATGGGTGTGTTTTAATGGCAGCTACAGTTTGATCAAAAAAGTTTTAAACAATTGGAAACATTTTGTCACTCAACAGGTTTTGGGTAAACTGCTACATTAGTTTCGACAGTTTAACGAATTGAATGTTTTCATACTCAAAAAGACCTTTTAAATTTTTCCATTTTCCTGTCATCTTTTTGCCTTCAAAATAAAACAATAATTCAGAAGTAGGTTCAGTAATTCAATTATACCGAATATTTTTAAAAAGGTGGATAATAAGTACAAGTCATTTTTAGTTATCCAAGGCTTATTAAAATTAAAAGCAATGTCAAATTTTTGGGAAAAAAAAAGATAGATTGTCACATACAATTGCAATTACTTAAACATTTGATTGCGTGAAAAATATATAAAAATTTTTATGATTCGTTTTTTTTTTAACTACAATCATTTATTTGCACATTTCGTACAAAAGCAGAAGTTTTATTTGTTGGTTTTGATTGAGGACAAAAGGTAACTTCTGGCAAATGATCAAATATTGATGGTGGATTTCTGGGTCACACTTTTCTTATAATAACCACTGTTTCATAATCAGATGGAAAATGTATTTCACAAAACAACAGTCGTGTTGTCTTGAGCTATTCCCTTTAACCACTGATTTCGCGCAATCTGGACTTGGGGAAGACAAAATACACAAACCTTATTTTGATAATCATAGTTACCAAGACAACCAATTACACAGTACTTTTTGATCATTTTGAGAAAGATTTTGGGGTACTGAAATTAAAAAATATTAACTAAACTATTATTTCGTAAAAATTATAATTTTATTACATGGTCCTTCTAAAAAGTATATGAACATTAAGGTTTGGACAGAAGGTCTTAGGATTCAGAATTAAGAATTTAAAGTTTGTATGAATGTAGGAATTTGTCATCCTTTTCTTATGCAACCTTCCGTCGTCTTTAAGGAATTACGTGGTTCCAAAGGATTTCCGAATTGTTTCACTGATCAGGGCCCGTTTTATGCTGAAGTTACATAGCGAACTTCACCTCCCTCATTAAAATTTTTGGATAATCGTATTTTATAATTTTATGGGGGTGGCGAATCGATCACTTCACTCCCTCCTAAAATAATGTTATCCAAACAAAATCAATCAGTTTAATATTTTTGGAGTATATTTTTAAAAAAATATTAAACTGTTTATTTTTGTTTTACATTCTTAACAACAATAATGCTAGTAAAATTCAACATACATTTTTTAAAAAAATACATGTAAATAATTATTTTTTAAAATCAATATGTTTGTTATGAAGAATAATATAGAAAAAAATATTCAATTAAATTTTTATTCACATTTCTTAAAATGCGCAAATTTCGGTATTGTAATTTTGGAAAATTAACTGCAAAAAGTTACATTCATATTTTTTATTTTCTTATAAGGACGTGTTATAAAGAAAACACAAATTATTCATTAAAAAATGAATTTTATAATCAAAATATTCGTTATTATGAAGAATAATAGCATAAAGAAAAAAAAATTCAATTAACTTTCTGTGACAAAATTCTTAATATTGACATTTTTTTAAAATAAATTTCGCAAATATGTAAAAAAAGAGATAAAACCATATTAAGAAGACAATGAATGTCCTCCTCTTTATTTTGTGATATATTTTGAAGAATACTTGTAAAATATTAATAAATTTATTGGATTTAATTTTGACATTAATCATAAATTTCTCATTAATTTCGCTGTGAAAAACGTTGCTTTTTTTAATGTCTTCTATTCATTTACGAAGAACAGAGAAATTCAACATACTTTTAAAAAAGATACGTCTGTTCCGTTAACATAAATTATTCATAAAAAAAATGATACTTAATATGTTCATTGTTGAAGAACAATAGCATAAAGCAAAATATTAAATTTAAATTAACTTTATGAATTCTTAATAATGACACTTGGGAATTTCGCACTGAAAATGTTTATTTAAAGATAAAATATGCAAGTTCAAATAAAATAAATAAATATTATCTTAAATAATCCAAAGCTAAAAAGTAAAAGTGTCTTTACAAAAATACTAATTTCTCAATCCAATTCCAACAACGAACTTTCACGTGTTAACTGTTCGTCCCCAGTAGCTCACAAGCCTCAACATGGTGTAGAGGCCTCACAAGCCTCAACATGGTGTAGAGGCCTCACAAGCCTCAACATGGTGTAGAGGCCTGGTAGAAGGATCGCCTTGATGTAGGGTTATTCAAAAAAGAAAGAACAGATTTCGAAAGTTTAACAAAAACAAATGCTAAGTGACAGAAACACATTCAACAGATTACTGGATAGGAAAAAGTTCAAAGTTTATTATTTTAAGGTTGTTCAACTTGTATGCGCTCAACATGAGCGCCATGTGTTGCATGACAAACATCAAAACAGTATTCCACTCATTGCCACACACAAATCAATTGATCTGTGTGGATATTGACTTCATAGCTTCAGCAATTCAATGTGTCAAATCTTCAAGAGTTGCAGGTATAGGTAGAACACTCTATCTTATATATATATATATATATATATATATATATATATATATATATATATATATATATATATATATATATATATATATATATATGTGTGTGTGTGTGTGTGTGTGTGTTTATTTTAATCAGTATTTTATTTCGTCTACCGGCCTGCACATTCGAGAAAGCTTATTAAAAATGATCCCTCCAGCAAGATTCGAACCTACGTCGTTCTTTGCAGGAGAAACCACGGCGAGCGAAATGGGAAAAGTAAGGGGGCGGAAGAAGTGCAGGGGGGTAAGTAATAAAGTTGAAGACAAACGAAAAGAATAGGCAGTGTATGAAAGGAAAGGAAAAGGTATAGGGACGAAAGAAAGATAAACAGGTTTGATGTCTTCAGTTTTATTCATTACCCCTTTGAACTTTTAAAATGGGTGACAATTTATTTATTTCTCTTAGAATGTGACGCACACCTTACTTCTGAACGTAGATAAATACCATGGTATTGATATAGAGATGTTACTTTTTTTTTTTTTACAATTAACCTTTATCATCAATTCTTTTATCTATAAAGTCAACGCAACGTTGTTTTTTTTCGGAGTGTATTTCTAAAATGTGATGTTTATCTACTTTCGTTGGACAAGAAGACTTTCGTCAAAGCAAAAATTCTGATTCAACGAAGTAAGAATTCCTTTCTGTCACAGTAGCCATTTTGTTGACATTCAATACATAGTTTAAACATCAGTCAAGCAAACTGTGACCCCAAAATTCTTGAAAGTGGCGAAGACAGTCATGTGGAGTCGTTACACTGAGTGTTAAAGTACTGAAAATGCAGATAAGAAAATATTGTTTATCCAAATAAAACACATTAAGTAAATTCGATAAAGATTTTATAAATTTTTGCTTTCAGAGAAGGTCCGTGTCTCTCACGTATACAATTGCTTAAAAAATGAAACAGAACAAACCCCTTAAAAATGTCTTGTATAAATTGCAAATGTTTGCACGTTTTCATCTTAAACTCAAGAATTTGGTTCTCAAAGGAATCTTTCATAAACACTGACGTGCCAAAAGTCATGGGAGATGTGCTTAATATCGCAGCACCCCGTCTAATCAGGCAACTACTTCTCTTGGTATCGATTCCACAAGTGGTCAGAAAAGTTCTGGAGAGATACTGAGCCATGTCGCATAGTTCTCTGATAGTACAGGATCTTGTGTGCTCGATTGGGCTTATGACGAGCCATCGCAATGGCCCCGCACATTTGTTGAAGGTTTACGGAATGCTCCTCAAATAGTTTCTGCGCCACTTGAACATAAGGACACAGTATATTATCCTCCTGGGATAACCTATCGTTGTTGGGCTAGGTGGTAATTTTAATGGCAATATTAGCCGTTTCATTATAAGGAAACATTCGGCATTCATTGACCAAGCAGTCAGTGCTACCTTCGGTTAAAATTAATAAAATCTTTCTATTAAAACAGTTTTTCAGGAAAATAGGTTACTCAAGTCCAGTAGCTGTTATCGCTCTTTCCGGTATTTCGGAGTTTCATGCACAGCACAATCTTCAAGTGCTCCTATTATATGTTGGGCACTTCGTCATGGTATAATGGTTAACAAGTTTGTTCCACTAGATAAATTACGATTGAGTAGTGATTTCGATCCTCACTGGGTACCCCATACTTTCGGCCTTGTGCCACATCTAAACTGCGCTTAGTAAATCGCTATATATATATATATATATATATATATATATATATATATATATATATATATATATATATTAATTTAAAGAAAACCAATGAATTTAACCATACACTTTTGAAAGGTAGTATACTACCCTTTAAAAGTGTAAGTTTAAATTCATTTTTCATCCTTGGAAGTGAAGTCTGATGATCTAGGGGAAAAGAAACTCTCTAGGGAAATAAATTATAACCATGGAACCTTAAAGTTGTCTGGTTTTCTTTAAATTAAATTATTCGATCTGATTTATCATTGAGCTCTCTGGATTTCATCCTCCTTAGGATTATCCATACGGATTACCAAGATTTTCATTACTTAACTTTTAGTGGCTTTATTGCCTTGCTTCAGATGAAATTAATTTTAAAAAAAGTTTTCATCTTTATTGCTGTACCCGGAAATCCCTGGACCGGGTTGAGTAGACTGAGACTCTGTGGAAACAAGGCGGACAATGAGTAGTACTAAATAAGAACAAGACGAGAAGGTCGGAGAGCACAACGGCCGAAACTTTGTGATAATAACAACAAAGATGAGGACAATAGTCCAAGTGTGATTAATGTAAATGGTGATAACACCTCATCCCTGAAATACAGACAATCCACCATGTATAGCCACGAGAACATTTCTTTGAAAACAATTTCCTGTTTTCGCAGAAGACTTGACTCTTTCCACCCGAGACGCTATTTACTTTTCTGTTTTCAAAAAATTCAAAGATTTCTCTTCGTTACTGACGAGTAACCCGTGTTGTTCATCAAATGTAGTCCAATCGATGACTCACAAACCGTCTAAGCCAATCGAATACCGACTCCACCCTGGTTTACACATAAAAGTACGTGCTATCCAGTCGTGTGTCGAATGATTTTTTTCTGTTTTATACTCGCTAAGAGCTTATTTATATCGATTTATTTAGTTTTTGTAATAATAAATTTATTTTAATCGACGCTTATTTACCCTTACTTAGCGCACCCCCACTCTATGCACTTTTTCATTTTTTTTTTTTTTTTTTGTATGTTTAGGTTTTTTCCCAGCGAATCTTTTTTGTTGGACGAAAAAATTCCTTTTTAAGAAAAAGAATGACCTTCATTTTTAAAACAATACATAAATTCTGTGGTATCATTTTTTTGTTTAAATATATACATACATATTTTATGCATTTGTATAGTATGGATATTTTATCCTTGCAACACTAAATCTATTCCAACGCAATACCATATAAATCCACGTTCATTTAAATTTTTTTATCATTTCACTCCAAACAAGGCGATAAAGTCACTCGGACACAAATGGTTACTGAATTTGAAAGAACCTGTGAAAAGAAAAAACATTATTAAGCAGAAAGACCAATAAAAGAACAGGAATTAAAGAGACTGAAGGTGATGATTGACATTATGCTAAGTTTTAAATTCAAACTCCGAACCATTAAGTACATAAATACTATATAATCTGTCTCTTGACTTGTGCCTTCGTTCCTTGGAAATAACCTGCGATGGTTGAAAGATGCAGACAGTTTCGGCATGTTCCTTTACAAATTTCCAAACAGCAATAAGCGACTTATTCGGTATCCGGCGAGAATCACCAAACACTTCAGAGGAATCCTTTGATAGTTCTATTAAATGAAGGATTGCTGCCTAAATATACTTTGTTTACACACATAGGGTGAAGAGGGCTTAATATCAAAGACAGCATTCGTAGATATACATATATACCAGATGATCGCTTAAAATGCTTATTATCTATCTATCTATCTATCTATCTATCTATCTATCTATCTATGTAAATCTGTTAATTGCCTTTTTATCTAGCTCGGGATGAAATGATTTAAAAAATCTATCTATTATTAATTGAAAGGTTTTGGATTAACCAAACTATCAATCTATTGCCTATTGTATAAAAATCAAATTGGCATAAAATTAGATTTCTAAGCCTTGTTCACGTTCAAAGGATATTGGCCGTAATTATCACTAATCTCTAATCTTCCGTTAAGAGAAAAGCTCTTAAATGTGTAATTTAAGCTTATCCATTTACGGTAATAAAACCTCGCGTATTCAAGTTGCTTGAGCCAGATTAATCTCTTTGTATTACCAATTTAGCATTCATCCTCTCAATATACACAGTTCGCGCAAATTAACCTTTTCTATGCGCATGTGCAAAGTTCAACCAAAACTTCGATGAGCACGTCATATCCCCCATTCGCCACGTCGCCTGTTTAAACAAATTGGCCGATAGTATTTTTGATTGCTAAACATCACGGATTGGTAAAGGTCTCGAAAAGAGGTCAGGCGCGCATGCGCGAAATGAAAACTGAAAATTTTTTATTACTCGTCAGTAACGAAGAGAAATCTTTGAATTTCTTGAAAACAGAAACGTAAATAGCGTCTCGGGTGGAAAGAGTCAAGTTTTCAGCGAAACAGGAAATTGTTTTCAAAGAAATGCTCTCGTGGCTATACATGGTTGATTGTTTGTATTTATGGGATGAGGTGTTATCACCATTTACATTATTCACACTTGGACTATTGTCCACATCTTTGTTGTTATTATCACAAAGCTTCGGCCGTTGTGCCCTCCGACCTTCTCGTCTTGTTCTTATTTAGTACTACTCATTGTCCGCCTTGTTTCCACAGAGTCTAAGTCTGCCCAACCCGGCCCAGGCATTTCCGGGTACAGCAATAAAGATGAAAACTTTTTAAAAATTAATTTCATCTGAAGCAAGGCAATAAAGCCACTAAAACGCAAGGTTTTACTGAGTGTTAGAAAATATGAGAAGGAAGAAGAAGAGATTAACCAGAGAGAACAAGGATTAACAGGGATTAAGAAGACAGAAGATAACGATTGACATTGCATTTAAATTTTTGAAGATCAATGTTGACTGGAAAGCATAGAGCCGGAAGAGAGTTCTACAAATGAGAAGTGCAATAGAAGAAACTGTTAACATAGAACTTACGGTTACATCTAACCATTCCAACTGTATGATGATGAGACTTTAGCACACTTAAATTCATAACGTAGTGGTACCAAAGAAGAAAGCTCACTGGAACAATTACCATGAAAATATTTCAAGAAAAGGCTCGGAAAAGCTATGTTATGGCGGTGGGAAAGTGACTGAAGCCGAGATGCCAGGTCAGGACTGATAACATTGTAAAGTCTTCTTTGTATTTTATCAAGAATCTCTAAAGACATAGTAGAAATACAAGACCAGATGTGGCAGCAATATTCAATGCATGGACGAATGGTGGACGTATAAATGTGTAAGATAGATTATGGCGAAAAATTTGTCTAGCACGACACAGTGAATCAACTTTCTTAGCAGAAGACCTGGCGATTTATTCGTTATAATCTGTTGTGAAGTATGCGATTCAAGTTCTTTTTTGGTAGTAGAAAGACTATAGATACAAGTCTACATTATAGGAAGACTTTAGATACAATCTATACATAGCGAATCAATGGAGGAAAGCAGCGTGTAACCTACCTAGCGGGCTTGTGTAAATGGTTGGCAGAATAGGGATTAGGAGAGATAGCAAAAGGATGTCTTAGCTACAAAAGGAGAGGAAGTTTGGGAAACCCTGATTGCCCAAGGTCCTGAAGGGACACGGTACATAGAAGAAGAAGAAGAAGAAGAAGAAGAAGAAGAAGAAGAAGAAGAAGAAGAAGAAAGAAAGAAAGAAAGAAGTAACTAGACTACCGGTTCATAAACAGAGTGTTATGACTCTTTCTTATTTGAAAGAGAAAATTAGTTTTGGTTTTTGAACTGATGCATGTCTCTCGATTGAGCCCGTACTGTATTGTTTCATAGTTAATTGTAATGTATAACATTTGTATTTCGTTCTAGAAGAACCGTTCGTGCAGATATAAGCCAGCGATGCAGAAATCCAAATCTGACAAGCTCATTCTTTATTTTTCCAGAACGCTCGGTACCGTCTTATTTGGTGGTTATTTTTATATACATTAGGAAGTAAGTGTCTAGTATATTATTAAACTTTAGGTTGATTTTTAAACTTTAAATTTGAAAGTGACGGCTATTTGGCTAAAATACCATAAAAAATTGAAGAAACTGTTAAATTTACTTTTCGTGATTTTATAGCAGTTTTTATTCGGAAAAAAAAAAAATTGGCGAATTCAAATCGTTGCAAAAAGAAACTCATATCTTAGTATGTCCTAGTTAACTTCATCCGATAATTTACCCAGAGAAAGATGGTATAATGTTTGTGTCATTTTCTTGCTTCTCTCCAAGTCAGCGGTTCGAATCAAGGTAGGATTCCGTCAAATTATATGGAAGAAACAGTTTATTGACCAGAAAGGGCAAAGTACGAACATAGAAACAAGAAATTCTATTCGATAATAGAAAATACAAAGCTACTATATATATTTATCGGTCACGCTGTCTGACCTCCTTTTCTTATTAATGAGATATTCCATTGTTGTAATAACATGAAACTTTACTGGACGCTAATAAGCGAACATTGTTAGTGTTACGGTAACAACGGAATACCTTATTAGTCGGTGAGATCAGTTTGTCACATTATCATTTATTCCTTTTATTACATGATAGTTTTCTTTGGATAATTTTAATTGTAATGGTTTATAATGAGATTTTTTTCTTAATAGAAATAATTGGATAGATCAAAATCCTAGATTACTCATGCAGAAAATGTAACGAATGTAATCGTAAAATTACTTTAATATTGTTGTCAATTTTTTTTTTTTTTTTGAGTTACGGGTTGCTTGTGTTAGAATTCTTGGTATATTTTCACTTTTAATGATTCAAAGAGTAGTACTATTTCTTACGTGCGATAATAAAGGTAATTAAACTTAAATAAAATTATTCTGGAAGATTATTAACAGTGACTCAGACATTGGCACGCAACCGAGACACGTGGCGTGAGCTGGTCATTTGCTCAGCCGCGTTGCGATTCTACGACCACACCCGATCAGGCAAATGATGATGATGATGACGAGATTGGTCATGCAGAAAGTATAAACAACTCAGTTGTAAAATCAATTACATATCAGTCATTTATTGGCGGTAAGAGTATTTTAGAAGAAAAAGAGGAGGAGGTGGAGTAGAGTGGGGAGGACGAAGGAGGAGAAGGAAAGGAAAAGAAAAAGGGAGAAATTAAACGATGCCGAATACAAAGAATATTGAGGAGCAATTTCTGAGGTGAGAAAACTTGCTGTCACTTGGTTCACGACGATAGTAAACATACTTCCGTTGTCGAATTCAAAGTACTTCTGGGCGGTTACAGAATTTAATTAATGCAATAAAAACTGACATATTTATTAAAATGAGTAGGGAATGGACAGAGAGAAAAGATAGAATCGCCTTAAATGGCAATTCGAAACAAAGAAGAAAAATGACAATATATATGTCCGTTTTTATAGCACTGATTAAAGATTATAATTATGTTGGTGTGGCATATTGACATAGTTCACGGAAATTCTATTCTTGAGGCATGATATCAACAAGATTCCTCACAACACAAGAACTTTTCTTCGGATAATTCTTGCAGGGTAAATGATAGCAGTTTTCTGGAGGTCGACATTGATTATTATTATTATTATTATTGTTGTTTTTGTTTTTGTTGTTGTTGTTATTGAGTGACAGAGCAGGATTACAAATACACGACCAGTGTCGGTGCAAGAGTCTCGTGACCCCCTTCAAATCTATGATGCACCCCCTCCCCGCATTCTACTACATCTCAATTTTCATAAAGTATTAAATATAAAATACAAACTTTATTGTAATCAAATTATGTACAATAACGGATTATATGCAATATAGGTGTACAATTCAATTAGGAAAATTGAAAATAAATACAATGTATCTAAATACAAATTAGTGACATATCATAATAGATCATGCCATCTTAAATAAATGAACAATGTTTTGTGGCAATTTTTAACATCAATTTGAAATTCTTGTTAAGAAGTTGAATAATTTTAACATATTCAACATTATGGATAAAAAAATAATGGATTTTATAAAGTATTTTTTTCAAAACTTGGCATGAGCAAAACAAATTCATGAATTTAGACGAAAAAGAAAAAAAAAGACCCCAGAATGATGTCAACATTTTTCATCCTTTAATGTAATAAAAAAGCAAATTTTGATAAAATAGCGCGGGTCACAAAGCACTGGCTCTCATGGTTCGAGAAGTTCGGAGGTGAACGCGCCGGCCCTGTATACGGGGCCTAATACACTCATCTTGACCCCAAAACCGATAAGGGTATGTTACGCACATGCATCACAGCCAGATGTGAACGATATAGTGAGATATTTTGATAAGAGCAACGCATAACCTTCCAGGTGGAGTCCAATTAGAAATACCTTCAGGTTGATTACCCCATCCTTGAAATTAAAATAAATAAAAAAACTCTATTGACACCCGCTGCCGCTCTACTTTTTCATGAACAGAAATGCACGATGCTTCAAACCCCAGGAGACGTAGTCAACTGGTTATTATTATTATTATTATTATTATTATTATTATTATTATTATTATTATTATTATTGGATCAATTTTCACATCAGTAATAAAAAAAAACAAGAAAATTTCGTTAGAAAAGAAATTGCTATGTAATATCAAATCATCTACTGAATGCTGGACAGTTTCCAAACAGACGAAAAGAAGTCTTTGAGATGTGGTTCTACGAAATGGTCATGAGAAAGTCCATGGACGGAACATGTAAACAACGAAGAAGTTTTAAAGAAAATAGAAACAGAAAAAGGATGCTTGTATTTAGAATCAAACCGAGACAGTTGAAATTTCCAGGATATATCATGGGGGAAAGACGGCTTGGAAAAGTTGACACTTATATATATATCATACGCACACGCACATGCATACACACACATAAACAGAAAATGAAGAAAAAAATCAACCTAACACCAACAAAAAGCGAATAAATTATTTTTT
>OZ038498.1:48776968-48781670 GCA_964036315.1 Acanthosepion esculentum
AAATATAACTTTTCTTTTTAATCATTTCAACCGAAGCAAAGCAGTAAAAACTAGATGCTAGGGGTTACTGAGAGTGAAAGAAATGGAGAGGACAATAAAAAAACATGATTCAAGGCGATAGAAGATGATGATTGCCACTGCATTTAAACTTTTGAAGACCGAAATTAATAGGAAAGCATGAAGCCAGTAGAGAGTTCCACAAACGAGAAGCGTGAGAGAAGAAACGAGTAGTAAATAACTTACGCTTAGAACTAGAAAATTCAACAGTGAGATCCTAGCTGCCAATCTAGTACGGCACTTAATTCCGTGAAGTAGAGATATCAACGAGGAAAGCGCATCAAAACAATTACCGTGAAAACGTATTCATAAGTGGCATAGGGAAACTACCTTACGACAGTAGGGGAAGTTAGTGATGCCGAGATGCCACGTCAGGACCGATAACGTTGTCGATATTTTGGGGGGATTTTATCAAGAATAAAGTATCATCATTTTACAGTTAAAATGGCGAGATGTAACTATGCTAAAATTTTTTTTCTTATCGCATTTCTCTTCTGGCTTCTTGCTTTACAATCAAACCTGGCAAGGTCTACTCATTTTACAGTCGAAATGGTTAGATGTAACCGTAAGTGCTATGCTAACAGTTTCTTCTGTCGCTTGTGGAACTCTCTTCCGACTTCTTGCTTCACAATCAACTTTGATCTTCAAAAATTTAAATGCAATGCCAGTCGCTATCTTCTGTTTTCTTAATTCTTATTCTTTTATTGTCCTCGCTCTTTAATAGTAATTTTTCTCATATTCTCTAACACTCAGTAACGCCTTGCATCCTAGTGGCTTTCTTGCCTTGCTTGTGGTGAAAAGATTAAAAAAATGTTTGTAGACTTACAAATAAGCAAGATAAATGTTCAGTTATTATTTTTAGTCCTGCTCAGTTATTGCTCGCCTGTTTCCACTGAGTCCAAGTATACATTGTCCTACTTAGGGATTGAACTCAAATCACTAGATATGGGTAGTGGAGTGAGACCAGTTTACCCCCGTAATTCCCTGTAGGTTACCCAGATCGATATACACCTGAGGAGGGCGAGAGTGTACAACAATAAAGATGAGGATAATTGTCCGAATATAAATAACATGAATAATGATAACGCTTCATCCCAGAAATTCAAACAGAGATTACTTTTAGTTAAAAGTATCGCAGAAAAGCATTATTTTTAACACGGAGAAATCAATTTTTATAACACGGAGGTGTTGATAAATTTTTCAATAGCTTGATGTTTGGCATTTTTATGTAAAGAGTACATAACTATAAAAATTACTTGACGAATACGACGAGAACTGCCATTTTATATGATTTTGAAACTACCCAGTAATCTCAAAAATTAGGAAAATATTCTAAGTAATCTAATATTTTCTTGAATTTTAGGTACTTTGGTTTTATAGTTTTCCGAAGACGTTTGTTGATGAAATGTTTGAAAATTACCAATAAATTTACTATAGTTACTGCTCTTATACACCCCATATATATATATATATATATATATATATATATATATATATATATATATATATATATATATATATATATATATATATATATATCCGATGCGATGAGAACGAAAGTAATATATAAATTCCAACGTTCGCAGCGTTAATTCAAAAAAGAGCTCGATACAGGTAGCAGAGCGATACAGTTAGTAGAGCGATATTTTGTATGTACATTTTTCTTCTCAAAAAACGGAAAAAGGAAGTGACGTTTTATATCCGGGCTTTCCTACAAACAGGATCGTTCATAACCATTTTCGACCCTCACCCGTAGATGTGCAGTTAAAATGCACTGAAACCAAGTTGCATCTTTGTTGTGAGTAAAATGGTTTTGTCTATATGATAAAATTATAATATATATATATATATATATATATATATATATAACAAGAGACGTTTTGTGTTGATTAATTTTACTGATCCACTTTTCCAATTTACGAATAATTCTTCTCAAACAAGGGGGAATTTCTGTCAGAAAATTTCCGAAGTTCATTTGAAGGAAAAGTACAGTTAATATTGTTCAAACTTTCGAAAGTCATCATCAGGGAATGTAGAGACTGGTGACTTTTCGTCGAACTAGTGAGTGCTGTGTGACGTAGGCAAAGAGTAAGCGAGGTTTGATTTTTTTTTAATTTTTCATATACATTTGAAGATGCAGGCTCTTAAAAAAAAATTGAAAAAAAATCCTTTCTTAAGTTCACTTATGAACTAAATATCAATAAAAAATCCCATTTCTTGATATTTTCATTGGCTATAAGTGATATTTTACTACATCTCTATTTAAGTTTACTAGTTCTAACTCTTGCCTTCTAAACTACAACAGTAAATACCCTAAAAAATATAAAACTGCTATCATTAATAACCTAATCGAAAGAGCTATACCCATTTCCTCATCTAAAATAATTCTCCTTAAAAAATATAGAACTAACATTTATCAATAATTGGTACTTTAATTATATAGTTGACAAGCAAATCAAATTTCATTTAAACAGTAACAATTTTAATAGTAAAAACCACAGTCATAAACATAGTATTGACAATAATACTATCAACATACATTACCAAAAACATAAATAATAATAATACCAATAATACTATCAACATATATTACCAAAATCAAATACTCCACAATTACAAAAAAGGAAAAGCATCATTAAAAAAACATCATACATAGATATATAAAACCAGTCCATAAAAATAAATACATCAGTCATTATTTATTACAAAAAATTAAAAACTAACAACTTAGTTCTTACAAATAACATATGACCAACTTCCAACCCCCTATATAAGAGCAATGCTGTGTACGAATCTACTTCTCATTCGGAGTTATCTGTAAATAAAATAATTCTTTTCATAGGATATACAGCAATCACACCCTCCCGGAGACTTCTCCCTCTCAGACCATAGTGTCATTAGACAATATATTAATAAGCAGATGAGGGTTATAGTAACATTAGACAACTACTTACAAACAATAACAAACTACTAGTAAAAACAAACAGTAAAAAATGAGTTATGATCCTTGATAGCTTAATGTTTGACATTTTAAAGTAAAGGGCACATAACTGTAAAAATAATTTGGCGAATACAACGTGAACGCCTTTTTTTATATAATCTTTTAACTACCCAGAAATCTTTAAAATTTATGAAACTATTCTAAGTAATCTAATATTGTATTGAATTTTAGGTACTTTGGCTTGTTTAGGAAATGTTAGAAAATTCCGAATAAATTTTAAATTTACTATAGTTACCGCTCTTGTTTTCTGATAACGTCATTTAACAAAAACAACCATCCATAAATAAAAACCACCCATAAATAAAAAACAATTATAACTTGAGAACCCGCATCCTCAAATGTATGTAAATAAAAACACACACACAAAAAAAAATCTAAGCAAAACAAAAAATCGCGACACACCTCGCTTACGTCGCAACATTTTTTGCGGGCGTCTCACCACTCACTAGTTTTACGAAACTCACCATTTTCTCTACCTACTTTGATGATAACTTAAGAAAGTCGAAAGATTAGACCATATTACCTGTACATTTATTCGAAATGTACTTTGGACAATTTCTGAGAAAGGATTATTCGTAATTGGGAAAAGTCGAGCAGTAAAATTAATCGACATAAAATGTCTGTTGTTTTTAATAATATTTGCCTTAAAGAACCAAATACAGAGAATTATATATATATATATATATATATATATATATATATATATATATATATATATGTGTGTGTGTGTGTGTGTGTGTGTGTGTGTGTGTGTGTGTGTGTGTGCCCTGGGTATGACGATGAACTGCATCCGCGTCCTGGGTAAGACGATAAACTACGTGCAACAGCAAGGCTTCTGATCAGGAGGTTTTGAGGAGCGTGGAACCACCTCTTAATTGCTGGTGTTCCCGGGTTCACCCTGACCCGGGGTGGTAGCACCTGTTAGGGTCCCAGCTATGGGCAAATAGTTGACTCCAAAATCTGACTCAAAACTATGAAAGTGTAAAAGTAGATTTTAATACCAGAAATACTTTAAAAAAAAATAGTATCAGCAATAAATATTTGAAAAAAAGAAAATATTACCAGAAATAAAAATCTTGTTAGCATTAACTAACCCATTCAGGTTAATATGACACAAATCAAAACAAACCAAACTATTTAAAAAAAAATATCACCAGCTATACATTTTTGGAAAAAAAAAAGGAAATTTTGTCGGCATTAAATAACCCATTGTGTTTGATATGCCGTAAAACAAACGAAACCAAACCAAACCATATATATGTGTGTGTGTGTATGTAGAAAGAGAGAGAGAGACAGAGAGACAGAGAGACAGACAGACAGACAGAGAAAGAAAGTTAGATTTAACTAGATTCACATCCATCACAACAGTAATATGCATTAATTGATTCAAACTGTTGTCCGTTCGGCCGTTATGCCACCAGCCTTCTTCAGGTCTTTGTAGTTTTCGGTAATTTTCCTGAATTTTCGCGTTTAACTTTTTATTCAATCGAAATTCTGAAAGGCATCTGGAGAGGGTCGGAGAGTACAACGAGGGAAACACTGTGATCACAACAACCAAGATGAGGAGAACAGCTTGAATAAACCACTTAAAGCCACTACAGCTTCTCGCGTAGCTGACGCAGAGGCGTATTCCTCGCTGGTGAC
>OZ038498.1:48781870-48839370 GCA_964036315.1 Acanthosepion esculentum
CATTTTATGTCTCGTACTGACTGCACTTCAGTTAAGGTATTTAAACATGTGAACAACCACTCCTCACCTAACCACCGGCTTCCGTTGCAACGACCTGGTCGCTACATGAGCTGGTCGCTAAGTGAAAAGTTGTAGCTGACCGTTATTTCCGGTATACAACGTGTGTATTGGGTTTGTGTCAACCGTCTCCAGATGGCTTTAATCCTACTTTTGCACCATTTGTAACATTTCTAATTTAATATCTGTCTATACGATATTATGTACACCTATGTGAATGAGGAGATACCCATTATCGTCCGTAGGTATGCTCCAACAGAAACCGAACATGATTAAAATAGCAAATAAAGCAATTAAAAATACAGTGTAACCCGGATATAAGAGAAACCCGGATATAAGATAAACTCGGATATAAGAGAGATTTTCTCTGGTCCCAAATTAGAGCCTGTGTTAATATATATAAATTAGACCAAACCCGGATATAAGATAAACCCGGATATAAGAGACTTCTTCTCCGGTCCCGACATCTCTCTTATATCCTGGTTACACTGTATATTAAAAATATATAAACGTCCTAAATCACCGCCCATTTTCACACGGAAAAATTTTCCACCGCCCACCTGTTTAGTAAATATTCAAAAGCATACCAACATTGTTTAGTAAATGTTTGTTACTGGTTCATAAACTGACTTTATGATGTAGGAAAAAAATACCAAAGGGAGGTAACAAATAACACTGGCTTATGTGGCGGCTGCTGCTCCTACTACCGAATTAAAGAACAAACGAAAGCAAACTTGACTATTGAAAATTATACATATTATTTAGTTTTATGGTCAAGATTAGTTTTATGATTAGCGTTGAAAGTGTTGACAAAAAATTAAACGATTTTTGTTCATAATTATAAAATTAAAAAGAATATAAATTAATAGCAACTAATGAAAATATTTTTTAATGTTCTTGGTCATCCCTTATCTGATTTATATATAAAAAAAAATGTTATTTCGTCTGAGTGACTATTTGAATATTAATGACTCTTCTCAAAACTACAGAAATTACCAACATATACGTTGTTTGTGAGTATATTTATATCTTATTTAGGAATGTGACACAGTTACTACCAATTAGCCACCTGTTTTTTTATATACAGGTTCTTTGCATATTTCCTTTGAATATTTTTTACGGGTAGCATATATCGAAATACCTTTTTAACTACTCAAAATCCTATATCGCCCCACAAAATTTCCAATCGCCCACCATTTTCTGTTCAACTGCTCATCGCCTACACAATAGTTGAAATCGCCCACCGGTGGGCGATATTACCCAGGTTGGAAAATGAAGCAAAACTGTGGTTGTAGTCATAACATCAATTCAAAAAACTTTGGAAGACTAAAAACCAAGCCAAGTAATAGACATAGAAAGAGAGACAGAGAAAGAGATTGAAGTCCTGCAGGCAGAACCCTCAAGATTGAATGACGTATGAAAAGGAATACAAATCGAAAGCAGAAGATTGTTAAAAATGAGACGTAAATATATGAAGAAAATGACATACCATATTTGCAAAAGATGTCCTAAAACAATTTTTTTTTAATGAATGAAACTTCTCTGAGTTCTGGGTCAGTTGATGCGTTCAGATGACCTTACAACTGGAGGTCTTTCATCTGGGTATTTGTATTCGTTGGTTGGCGATAAAATTAAGCGAGTTGGCTAGCGAAGACAGCTGTTGCAGAAATCAGAGCATACCGTTTGCTATTAGTCGCCGACCTGACATGTAAACTATACCACAAAAAACCAGCAACTCCTGACTGAAGTCATTTTGAAGTATTTCTAAATTCTATGTTTTTTTCCTTTTAGCTACAGACCATAATCATTCAAATTATAATAAAACACTTCTTTTTTCTTTGCTATAAAACTTAGTTAAACTTCTTGTTATTCCCTTTGCTCTTTTTATTATCTTATTTCTTTTGTCGCACACGTGCCACAACGTATCCAAGTAAAAACACGAAGAGAAGATATGAGAAAAGAAATAAATTTTACAAACAAACAACACTTTCAAAACGAACAAAAATGTTATACAGGGAAATGAAGAAATCAAAGAAGCTGATATTATTATCAACATGGAGAGATAGATTGATTTGTTGTTTTTTTTTTTGACGGATTATCAACCTTTTGCAGGTTATTTAAAGTCAGAAAATATTTTTAGATTGGAAGAATTTTTCAGAGATAATAATTATTTACCGTTAAAGGTCCTACTAATTGAACCATAGCTGGAGGGAGAACGGGTGGATTCATACCTTTTCCAAGGGTATTTGTGCGTAAGTGAATATAACGAACCCGACAAGAATTGGAACTCTGCTCTCTGATTTCGAATTCCAAGCCGTTATCCATTACACTATCTGCACGTCCTAGCTTACAGCACCTGGTATTCCCAAGCGGTCACCCATCTAGGTGACCAGGCTTGACGTTCAACTTTCAACGTGATATGGCTGTAACCCTTGAGAGATGGATGAACATGAATGGAAGAAGATACACGTTAAAGAAGCATACCTGATAATTATTTTACTTATTTATTTTAATGGCAAAATCTCTAGGAATAAATAACGGTATGTGACGTCTGGTTAACTGCTTTTCTATCTGAGCACAAAGCATCGACAAATTTGTTTTCTAATGCTACCAATAAGCGAAAGAGAGATCCAGAATGCCAAGCAAAAAAATTAACTATTTAATCCGTAAAATTGATGACGTTGCCAGTCCTCCAACATAGAAAACGCTCAAATCGATTTTAAGTGAAATTAATATCATTATCTCTGAAGAGCAAAAGACATGCAAAAAATGTTTTTTGTGGTTGCAAAGATCAATTGCTGACCAACAAGATGTTACTAGAAAACTGACGTTCGTAAAGTAAAAATCTAAACAATGCATGGACAGACTATAAAAAAAGAGGAGACTTTGACCTTTGTGCCCGCAAAAGAAAAAAACAGAGTTTCAAAAGAACGGGTTTTCCTTGATACCGCTATTATTTTAACTACATTTAACTTTATTGTTTTAAAAACGATGATTAAAATCGTAATGAAACCTAAACATATGAAAGTGAGTTTATATTTTTTGTTCTTGAGAATGTACAATTTTAACACTATTTATTTATTAGATTGTTTATTTACAAGAATAATTTTATATTTACAACATTCTAAAAACTAATACAATTAAAATTAATGAAATGCAATATTTATCATTTACCAATTTATAAAAACAAATATGAAAACAATTTTTTTATTCAGAAATTTATAAACATTTACTAAATTATTAAAATATGTGAAACAAGTATAAAGAAATCTTTATTTGCCATTTTATAAAGTTCGAATCAATTGGCAATTAGCCGTTGTTTTGCCAACCATTTCAATAAATAATATAAATATTTTGAATAAACAATTTAATAAATAAAGTGTTTATCATTTTTGTTGTCAATTTTCAAGAACAAAGAAAATGTATAAATTCACTTTTATATGTTTAGATTTTATTATAATTCAAACCATCGTTTTTAAAACAATAAATATTGTCGAGGAGTAAAGGTAGTAAAAAAATAACCGTGTCAAGAGAAAAATTGTCCTTTTGACACTCGGATTTTTCTTTTTTTTGGCATGAAAGTCCAAGCCGAGATCATCTCGCATGATTGGAACATAAAGTCGTCAGAATTAATGAACATTTCTCTCTGCCTTATTAATTTTCTAAAAGTCAGTATGAAAAAAAAAACAACTTTAATCCACAATCACATTAATGATAAAATTAGACGTGTTAACTTACAGATCAACGGTGGAATATTTCAATGAAACTCTCTTTCACTTCTGTTGTAATACGTTTCCGAAACGAACTGAATAAAACAGGTTACAGCCACCTAGATATTTAATAAGTTTATTGATCACATGTTCTACGTGGATGATTTGAAACTGTTTTCCAAAAATAATGATGATATCCATATGGAACTGTGTTTAAACAAATGTGTAAAGACAACTTTAAAAAAATGGAAAAAACAATGGCGATAGAACTTGATAATGAAACTATAAATCGGAAACAGGATCAGAAAGTATTATACAAACATTTTCGAATCAATGAAGGACTAGAGATTCAACATACAAAACGAAAAACCAAAAAAGAAATTGTTTTAGACAAGAGCGACAAAATGCGCAATAGTCACAAAATAATGAAAGTTATCAAGTCCTTAACCATACCTAAATATGTTAGGAATGTTACATATTCTTTTAATACGATGAATAGGAATACTGAAGACGCGTGGATAATAGAATCAATAGAAGACTTTGATGTGCATTATAACGTTCTCTAGCAACGGATATCGGTGCGAAAAGTGGAATAAGCAAGCCGAGTTCGAATTCTGGGTTAGTCTGTTGCGTTCACTTTCGTGCAAATGCCCTTGGGAATGGCACGAATATATCTCTTCTACCCCAGGTATGGGATAAATCGAAAGGTAGACTGGTTTCCCTAGACTTGTATTGTAAACAATCTAAGAGAATATTAATAATTCACAATATATATCAATTATTAATTGTTATCAATTGTTCACAGTAATAATAATAATAATAATAATAATAATAATAATAATAATAATAACAATTCACATTACTTACATTATTTACATTTACTGTTATCCTCATCGCCATATTCACAACGTTTCGGCTGTTATACGCCCCGGCCTTCTTCAGGTAATTGGAATTTCAAACCGAACCCTTTATTTCGTCTACCGGGGTAGATTATTCTAGTTCCACGTGCCATGCCTCTTCCCCGGATGTCTCAGTTATTTCCCTTTAACTCAACTCTCCAAGTTTGGTTCACCACTGCCATTGGCCTGGTATTGAACTGACAACTTTTTGGGTCTAGTCACTGGATCTAACCAACGTCTTTATCCACAGGGCCATGTGTCCTTGAGGACACATGGCCCTGTGGATGAGGATAACAGTCCGAATGATGTAAATAATGTAAGTAAACATAATACCTAATCTAAGAGATATAGACAAATAATTCACATATATATAATATTATATATATATATATATATATATATATATATATATATATATATATATATATATATATATATGTGCGTGTGTGTGTTATAATTTTCAAATAAATAATTATATATATATATATATATATATCAGTATCGCATATTAAATGCTAGTCATTATAAAACAGTGGCATTATAGCATAGTTGTGTTAACAGTGAGAAAAAAAAGTATATTTATTAAAAGCATAGCGTTGGTTAAACACTCTTTTTTTCATCACCCTTAGCATAACTATAGATTTGTACTAACGGTGAGGAAATGCACACACACGCGCGCGTGCGCACGCACACACACACACACACGCACACACACACACGCACACACACACACGCACACACACATACATATATTTTTTTTTTAAAATAGATCAGTGGAAGATGCCATGAAGCCATTTTGTCTCTGGTTGGGACCCGGAAGAAACGTGTATGCAAATCAAAGGAATTAGTAAAAATATGTCAGTGCAGTTTAGAATGGTACGCCATGAAGAATGCACATTATTAACTGTTGATAAGATTGACTGTAAAATTTAGATATTTCAAAAGTAAATTCTACCGAAAGAATATAAGTTTTCCAAAACAACGAATAAATTTGGGGCTTGAAATTTTCGACAACGGAAACAAAATTTAGTTTTTCGATTTTTCGAGATGAAGCCTTTCCATTATTGATGTTTTAATTTTGACATTTTTGCTTAATGGGAACAAGTCTTCTTTTTTACGGTTGTAAAATGAATAGAACTGATCAGAAACAAAGAAGTCGCCCCCGACGAGTTTAGAACTTGAAGCGCGAAACCTTGGGAGCCTATCTGAGATGTAATGCGAGTTCGAATTTTGTTAGAGGCTAATACATTATTTCTGTGACATGTTATTGACACTAACGATCGCAGAACGAAGAATTCTGAGAGTTGCGTTAAAATGCAACAATAATATCAGTCATTCTATATGGCAGTGAATGCTAGAAAATCTCCTCAGAAATGTGGCTCTACAGAAAGGTGCTGAGGATATAACATGTGAGCAACGACGGAGTTTTAGAGAAAATGGTAACAAAAAGGAAACAGGTGCTTAACACCAGGAAGATACAGCTGAAATTTCTACGGTAGATAATGAGGAAAAAAGGTTTGGAAAATTAGACACTCAGAGGACAGATTGAAGATAAGAAGGACAGCGGAAAACAACGCATAATCTACTTAGGGAGTTTGAGTAAATGGATGGTGAAACAGTGTTTAGGAGAGAAAGCAGACAAACTTTATTAAGAGTTACAACGGACAGGAAATTCTGGAGAGCCATGATCGCCTACGTCCTGAAGTGATACGGCACATAGAAGAATAAGAATGAGATGAAAGATAAACTATTAGAAAATGAACAAAGAATCAAGTTGCATACAATAAAATTCTTTAGGGACTTATATAAAAAATATAAACAAATAGAAATTAGTTTGTTTTGGTTTTCTTTTCAGAAATGTATTTTTTTAAAAATGATCTTTGGTGAGATCCAAAGAATAGAAGCTAAAAAAGTTGAGTGTTTAGTTAAATAACCTAAAAATGAACCCCCATATTGAGAGACAAAAACATCTATTCAAAACGTCCCCTCCCCCGTCAATAAATAAATAAATAAATAAATAAAAAAAATAAATAAAAATAAAAAAAAACTCACTTTGGTTTTGTTGCGATGATTAGTAGGTTAATGTGACATGTCTTTCAGGTAAAAAAAAAAAAAAAACGAAAAAAAATCCAAAAACAAAAGATGTTCCACCTTTTCGACGTTTTTTTTTTTTTATCACTTGACCCTGTTTCGACACTCCAATGGCCACTGGTTACCCTTTTTCCTTTCTTGTTATAAACTAAAATTTGTAGCTTTCTTGCAGGTGTGATCGAATGAAAGAGTATTTAAAAATAGGAAAAGTGTTGACGGGTAAAAGAGAAGTTAATGCGTTGAGTCAGTTAATTTTGGAGAGAAAGAGAACAGCAAGTGGCGATTATAAGTGGTGTAGAACGTGTCTGTGTATATATATTATATTCTGAAATGTGTGTTTGTATAATAATTACAAACGGACTGTTTCTTGTGAAGGTCTAGCGGCCTTGATTGTCAATGTGTTTATATATTTGGTAGTGAGGGTAGATCGAAGGTATATATTAAAAAATAATCTGTGCATAAAGGAAGAGGGCAAATGTTAGTATAGAGAAGAATGAGGAAGAAAGGGGGAAACAAGTTTATGGCGAGGTATTATCCGAATGGGAAAAGCGAAGTGAGAAAAAGAGACAGTATGTAAAGTGGAAGAGAGAGTAAAAGGTAATATAAAAAATCGAGAAATGTAGAAAGAAAGAAAGGGGTGAAAAGAGAGGCTGGGCTGGGATAAAGAGAGAGGGAAAGAGAATAGAGAGAACTGGGAGAGATAGAGAGAGACGGATGAGTAATTAATGATAGTTTTCTTAGCCAATAAGTCAAGAAAGGAATGTAACAATGAGCAACTAAAGAAAGAAAGAAAGAAAGAAAGAAAGAAAGAAAGAGGCGGTGGAATTGGAGGGGAATCTTGAAGAGAGAAATAAATAAATTGAAGACAAAAAGAGACTGAGAGAGAGAGGAGGAGAGGGAGAGAGAAAGGGAGAAAGAGAGAGAGAGGGGGAGAGAGAGAGTGCAGAAGAACAAAAAAGTGAAAAAGACCGCGAAATGAATTGAAGTGAAAGAAAGAAATTGAAGAAAGACGGAAACTTAGAAAGAAAAAAGAGAGAGAAGTGATTTGTAGAAGAAAAAAAAATTAAAAAGAAAAAAGAAAGTAAATCGCAAAAAGAAAAACCTTGAAGAAAGAAAGATAGAAATTAATTGATGAAGACAGAAAGAACTGGATACAAGAGACACGAGAAAAAGGGAAAAAAAGAAGCTAAATCGATTAACTAAATTATAAAAAAAATCCCTGCCGACTAATAAGAAACAATGGGCCAAAAATAAGAACAATTAAGAAAAAACGAATAAATGAAGATAGAAATTAAACATTCGTTCTGATTCGTACTAAGATAATTAACGTTATGGATGTGAAAGTAATGGAATCGGAATCGTGAGTTGGAATTCTGATCGAGCCTGTTTCTCGCACTTCGCACTAATGCTCTCGGAAAAGGCATGAATACATTCCCTCTAGCTGTGGATAAACAGCAAGGTAAGACTGGACTCTTCAGCTTTGGTAGAACAACTAATCTAGAAAAACCACACTGAATTCAAAGCCAGCAAGAAAAGGGATGGGCTCTTACCCTAGACACATCTACAGAACCACTGTCGCTATAACCGCAGTAAATGTGGTCACCCTAATGGCTGGGTTTGAATTCAAAGTTTTTTTTCAGTTTTCTTTTTTAACCTATAGTTGGGAGGTGGAGACAAGAGATGAAGTGAACGGCCTGAATTCGAAACGACCACGTCGATTTCTCTTCCCGAATCGCTAACCGTTACAATGAGAAATGTGGAAATATTCTACACTTTTCAAACATGGCGAAAACTAGGAACAATATGTTAGGTTAGGTAGAATCTCATATATATATATATATATATATATATATATATATATATATATATATATATATATATATATATATATATATAATCGCCCGAAGATACTGAAAGTTTGAAACCAAGGTAGCATGTTTTCCTGATCTTCTATTTTTTAAAATTTAATTGCTCTACATGTTAAATTGTTATTTTATTTATACGTGCATTGAGCAAATTTTTATACTACTGTTTCGTGGTCTAATTCAACTCTTTTATTTTAAAAAAAATTGTGCCCGATACAAACAGAAGAACAAAATATTATAATTATTTCCTTTTTAAAAAATATGATTCCATCGCGACACAGAAATTTCTGTTTCAAAACTGAAACTAAAGTTGTAAATTTAATTCTAAAAATTTAGTTTCAGTTTTGAAACATAGAAATTTCTGTGTCGCGATGGAATCATATTTATTTAAAAAGGAAATAATTATAATATATATATATATAATGTTGATTTCTTGATTTATACTTTTTCTGTATATATATATATATATATATATATATATATATATATATATATATATATATATATATATACAAAAAAAGTATAAATAACGAAATCAACATTATACAGACGGTGATTGTCATTTTCACGCCTGATCCTATGAGAATAAAATGCCGTGAAACTGCCTATCGCCAGGCAGTGTTGATTTCTAAGTTTACAAAGTTTACATGTTCAAACGATCTATCCCTGATATTAAGCACTTCCCCTTCGTATCCGTTATCAATAACACATTTTAAAAAAACATATTTCGATTCGCATTTATATATTTTTGTCTCGGATGCTACCTGAATTTTACCAAACACAAAATAATTTTCATGCCTGAAGATGACTGAATGTACAGTAGAAAGTAATCGCGTATTTAAGAAAACCTTATACAGCTAATAATTCTAAAAAACAAGGATCATAAAATTCATCAAGTGATTAGTAGGTTAATGCATCTTTAAAATTTTGTTATGGATTTCGCCATTTTATATCATTAACTGTACTAATTTACTTTTTTTATGAATGATTTATTGTAATATAAATTGAACTGCACCACATATTTGATATATATATATGTGTGTGTGTGTGTGTGTGTGTGAAGAAACTTTTTTATATACAAGGTGTGATGGGTAAATTGTTACCATTTTTAATTTCGTGCATGAGTGTTTTTTTATTTTGTCAACTGCACAGTATAGTAGGATCAGTTGGTCGTCGTCTGTGAGAAAAAGAGCACCATGACGCAATTCACTCCACCAGAAATTTGGAAACGGCATGCAGTACTGCTTGACATTCACACCGGAAGCTCCAATACAAACATTTCAGAGTGTTTCGGTGTCAATCTGAGGACAGTGCAGAGGATTCGGAAAGAGTTGGATGAGTCTAATGGTGCTTACGAAAGTGTTTGGCGTGATCACTAGTGATGGTGACGTTATGCCTCCATTCATTTTCCCACAGGGCCTCAGGCTCAAAACGGAGGCCTAATCAAGTGCCTTGAGGAGGTAGTGCTGCTCTGAGTCAAGAGGATGGCTGCTGGAAGACACTATGTCTGGCAACAGGACTCTGAACATTGCCACACAAGCAGGAACCAAGGCATGGCTGTCAGCCAATTTCTGCGACCACACCACCCATTACATCTGGCTACCTAACTCCTCAGACTGCAACCCCCTTGATTATTATGTGTGCGGCGCAGTTGAGCGAGAGACCAAAAAAAAAAAGACCCCTTGTAACACTGAAGACAAAGATTATGGCAGCATTCATCAACTTAAACAAAGAGACCATAGAAAAGGAGGCCGTGGTTGAAGCCAATGGCGATTTTACTGAATAAATTTAATCTTTAGTATTTTTGTGTAATTTTGGTAAATACCTCTATTAAAATGAGATGTCTGTAATTTTCATTTTTGCGTAATTTAGGCGACAATTTATCCATCGCACCCTGTATTTCGGATCATGTTTATTGGTTTCCAGCACATATTTAAATACAGATCGTCCAATGTCTGAATAATTTTGACTTTCATAAGACATCAAAGAGGGTTTTTTTTTTTGTCCTATACAGGTTAAATAATTTTCAAATATCGGCTCTTCACTTCTTCACGGGACAATTCGCGTTTCGCGTTATCGTATCATCCTTTTTTACCAGATATATTTAGTACTGAACAATTTATGTTTAAGTATGTATCGGAAACCAGAAAATTGGTTCGAAATATGGAAAAATGAATTTTTAAAATCCCAAAAGATCTTTCGCTGGTTTTAACCAGACTTGTATGAATAAAAGTTTGCTGCCTGCACACACACACACACACACACACACACACACACACACACACACTCTCTCTCTCTCTCTCTCTCTCTCTCCCCACTCTCTCTCGCTCTCTTTCTCTCTCTCTCTCTATATATATATAGTAATGCCTCTTAAAAATTAATATTTGGGTTTTCAAATGTTGCAGAGAACTCTCGATATTGTCACTTGTAAGTGTAAAAAATAAATATATATATATTCTCGAAATTTCATATCTCTTCTGTTTCGTATCCAAACGTAGGCAAAAGAATTTCTAAATAAGTAATGCATTTTTTATTTATTTCTTCTACATATATTAATCACTTAAACGTGTGGATGTTCACGAATTTGCCGAAATAATGGTGTACTATGATAAAAAAAATGCCCGAAAGTTTTATCGTCAAAATCTTTAATCCTAAGAGGGAAGACCAAAGTGGTTTTTGATTATTTTAGTAATTTTTTTATCCTTTTTAGAACATTCGAAATTAAACGCTATATATATATATATATATATATATATATATATATATATATATATATATATATATATAATATTATTTGCTAATTTGTATGATAATTCCAAAGAGGCTATAAATCCAAAGACAGCTCAATGTAAGAACATAGCAAATGATGATGATGATGATGATGAAAACGGAAACTTTAGAAACCCATAGTAATATTTTATTTTGCAAGACCGATTCCTCAGTCTTGTTATAAACCGTTTCAAACTGTTTGGTCTGATGAGGTGAGACCGATTCCTCGGTCTTGCGAAATAAAATATTACTATGGGTTTTTAAAGTTTGCGTTTTGATCATTATATATATATATATATATATATATATGTGTGTGTGTGTGTGTGTGTGTGTGTGTGTGTGTGTGTGTGTGTGTGTATCTGTTAAGTATAATATATATATATATATATAGATAGATAGATAGATAGATAGATAGATAGATAGATATAGATATATAGATATATATACATATATTAATGTAATGAATTTTTAAATGGATTTTTTTTATTAATCCGACAGATTTTTATAACTTAAACGTTATTTTTAGTAGATACACGTATTTGAGTAGACATTCCGTTTATTTATTAAACAGTATATTTATTTATTCTCGTCTCCTAGTCTGTATGTTCGGGAAATCTTATCAAATAAAGATTTGCGCTCTTTAATAACAAAATAAGTGATAAAAATATAGAGATTTTATCTTGTAACTTTTATTTATAAACAAAAATAAGCGGAGGAAAATTTCTTAAAATGAAAATTCGAAATCTTAACAATTTTTTGTCCACTTTACTTCTTTAAATATAAGTTGAATTTGTAAATACAACTTACAAAAGAAAATCCCTACATTTACTTTGATAAATGCAATGGTAAAGAAAAGTTTTCTTTTTGTCTTTTATTTATATTGTCTTGACATATATTTTATTTATATCAGAATTATCTCTATGTATCTCTCACCCACTTACTCACTCAAACACATACGCGCATATCTATCTATCTATCTATCTATCTATCTATCTATCTATCTATAAAATTCTGTGACTTTCGTTAGTCCGTCAGTCACACCCTCTAAAATAGCCATACATTGACCAATTGGAACCAAATGTTGGGGAGAACTGCAAACAGGCAAGTACAGTTGGTTTTACTCGGGTGCGTAGCTTAGTACAATCAATTTTTATTCATTCTTTTTTTTTGAAAAAATTAAAAGTTTTATTATTTAACATACAAAATTATCCCACTATTTTAAAAACAATTTAATGATTAAAATAAATACTTATTTATTAAAAATGCAATATATTTTTTTTGCATATCTTTTAAGTTATACTAGAATCCAGTTTCCAGTTTGCCCTGCGTTTGCGAGAACTATAAAAAATCAAAAGGCCAAACGGTTCAAAACGCTTTTAAAAGTCGGAATTTGGCTCCAGTTGTATGTTGCATGCTGAAGTATAAGAAATCCGAAGAATTTATTCTTCTCTGTTAAAAAGGAAAAAAAGAAATTTTCTTAAAAAATATTGTTTACCATGACGTCATATAAAATTAAATTAAATTAAAGAAATTATTAAAACGTGAAGTAGATTTTTGTCTAAGTATTTTTCCAAACAAAGCAGCTTAATAAAATTTCATCGATTGTTTTACGAAATTGAAAGAAACGTAGAGTTTGTAAATCTCGACAAAAATGTTAGCGATAACTTCAACAATACTAAATACTTTAAGGATTTCAACACGCGTCAACGTGTTACAAAAAAAATTCTAGTAGATATATATATATTTCGTAATTATTTTTGTATTTTATCCGGGGTAATATATGATGCATCATTAGTATATATATGTACACATTAAGTTTTGCGAAAAAGAAAAAGATTAAATAACAAATCTAATGTAGAAAAAAGGAACGCCTCCTTAACAAGTTTAATAACTATAATAAATGCCTCACTGGCTAACTTGCTGTTGACCAGATCGTCATCAATCTTCTTCTTAATATTTATAAAAAGGCGTTTATTTTTAAAGCTGCGGCTTACCACGTGGTACTTTTAATAACGTATTCCGTGGCTAGTGATTGGATACGAAACAATAATTTATATGTTATGTGCGTTCTCTCAATATCATCACCTCTGCTGCTTACTTCAGAGTTGCCGATTTGTAAAGAAAAGGCGCATACAACAAAGCAGGCGTTCTAAACTGATATTGCAGTGTTTGATTATTTTTTTTTAAAGTTCTGTGATATCGAATCATAATTTTGTAAGACCGGGTAGCATTCTCATAGAGTTAAAGTGAGATGAGGAGCCATTGAACATTTGAGGACGTAAATACAGTGTACGCTATACTGGCTGCGTTGAAAGGAGACGCAGCTCTGGGTCAACTTTTTTTCTGTCTCCAAAGTATCTAGTAATTATTTAGTGTATAAATAACAAATAAGGGAATTGGTCTGCAACGCTACGAGAGGTAAATTCTCATCTAAATTCTTTTTCACTCTCTTTCTCTATCGCTCTGTTTTCCGCTTTTTATTTCTCATTTTCTCTCACACACTCATTTCTTTCTTATTCTCTCTCTCTCTCTCTTTTCTCTCTCTCTCTTTTCTCTCTCTCTCTCTCTCTCTCTATATATATATATATATCATTTCACTTAATTTTTCTGTCTTGATTTCTTTCTTTCTTTCTCTCTCTCACTCTCTCTCACTCTCACTCTCTCTCTCTCTCTCTCTCTCTCTCTCTCTATATATATATATATATATATATATATATATATATATATATATATATATATATATCTCATTCACTCTATCCCTCTCTATATTTCACTTTCTCTCTGGCCCTATTTCTTTCTCACTTTCATTTTCTTTATGTCTATCGCTTTTTCCCACTTTATCTATCTCCCTTTTTCTCTCGACCTCTTTCTTTATATTTTCTCTGCGTATCTTTTTTCCCTCATTATCTCTCTATCTTACTCTCATTCTCACTTGCCCTTTTTCTTCCTTTTTTCACTCATTATCTATTTCTCTCTCGCTTTCTTTTCCTGCTTTCGTTCTCTTTTTTCATTTTTTTCCTCTCTTTATTTTTCCTCTGTGCTTTCTTGTACTATGTGTAGGTATTTGGAGAGGCTTCTTAGTGAGATAGACAACCTTACTATCAACAGAAGATAGACATGTGTACCAAAATTCTCGACAGCAACCATTGAAAGGAAAAACTCAAAATTCTAGATGGTATTATCATACAAAATAAACAAACTACAGTAAAATATCAGTCACCACAAGTGACGGTATTTTGAAGTGTGTATAAAATATTTCAGTTATGTGCCACGCGTGATACACGCTTAAGCGAACATGTATCTTTCGATACATGACTGACAAGGCAGACTTTTTCCCGCAGTAGGTTACCATTTCTTTCTGCGGTAGACCAGTTGCCATCCAAGGCTACAGAACCAAGTCTGCCCTGCCATTTTACTCATAGCTGGGTGGAGAAGAAGAGGATTCATACTTTCCCTAGGTTATTAGCACGTAAGTGAATGTAATGGATTCGACTGGAATTAGAACTCGGCTCGCCGTGTGTTTTTTTCGGCACGGCCTCACTCCCTTTAACCTTTACACATGATGTCATTGCACACTATTTCAAACTTTCAGCTCTCTACAAAATACCGGGATGTAGCCAATCTTGTCTACTACACCGACAGCACATGGTTTGTGACATTCTAGGGGGACACACAAAGGGGCCAATGCCCCCCCCCCATTTTGACTGAACCCTCGGTTGGGCTCCCACTTTTCTAAGCTTAAAAAATTTATGAAACGGATCATTCTCTGATTTTGATAAGATTTGATCTTCAGCACTTTCCCCCTGAGTTTTTTTTTCATTTAGTTTTTTCTTATTACATTCACATCTGCGAAGATCAGGCAAAATAAGGACATACAGCGGCGATGATATCTCAACTACGATTAATACAAAAGTATTTCTACTTTAGAGATATCAAAATAAAACTCCGATAATCAAACCCATCCGCTACAAATTATCCGGTTACCGACTATACCCTGAGTCCGACCATTCAATCAAGTTTACATTTTGGGAGCTACTAGTAGGGTAAATTGACTCTGCTCTTTAAGAAGCAAGAATAGATTAGAACTTCACTACTATGAATGAAAAGTTATTCCGTTTTAGTGAAGTAACATAGTAATACTAAAACTCATTCCTCAACATCTTATTCAATAATTGGAAAAATAGAATAAAAATTAAACAGACAGACCTTGTCGGTTGAATTACATCAAATTTGGTTGTAGTCTTACTAGAACTTGATTGTTTATTTAACAACGCTGGAAATAATTTTGAAGGCAAAATTCTATTTATTAAAATTAGATATTTGCTAAACTTTGGTACTGAACCATAATAGTAGGGCACCCTACGAGGATTCAGCTATGAAGGTGGATCGATAAGTCCGTAACATGATAGAGTTATTAATGAATTTTGATATAAAATGAAAATTTTATCGTATTATGTGATTAATATTCAGTGCTAAATTAAATGCATTGACAAGGAAGGTGATTATATAATAAATATTTCTTGTGTAACAGAAGTATATGTTTCTCATTAGATTACGGAATTATTGTGAGACCAGCTAACTAACCATAACGCTAAGGCGGGAAACCTGTAGCGGCGTTAAACAGATGTTGAGGAAGGATCTTAAATAGAGAAATGAAGTGAAAGAAATGTTTTTCTACAGACGAATGAGAATAACGTGGATATAATGTGTGAGAATCAAGGAAGTTTTAATAAAAAATACGAATGTCAAGGAAACTGCTGCTAACAATCAGAAATGGTAACGGTAATATTAGCTGTTTCTTTATAAGGAAACATTCGGTATTCATTGACCGAGCAGCCAATGTTACCGTCGGTTGAAATTTATAATTTTTTTTTTATTAAAATATTTTTTCAGGAAAATAGGTTTCTCATGACCATTGTTGTCACTTTTTTCCAGTATTGATGGGTGTTTCCTTGCTAACCTTTTGTTTGAAGTAGTGTAGAATGTCGACGTTTTGATTATGACATTATTTGCTTTTCGAGTCACACGTGTTATCCATTTTATTTGCTGCTGCTGTTGAATTTCATCAAGTGATGTGGTTACTGTTATCTGGTCCATTTCTTTGTGAGTCTGTAGCACCAGTCCACGAGGCCCGAAGAAGTGTGGTCCTCATGAAAACCTACCATTGGTTCGAGAAAGCGGTTGTATATAGGTGACAGTTTAGATATTTCTGAACGGGTCTGGCATCATGCATGACGTCCATATGAAAATCTCGATCCGGCGAGGCTATTAAAGTACATATTAATGTTTTGGTTTTGTAACAATTTGTGGTGTTGGACGAAACTAATCCGAGCGTAGCCTATTCTATATTCATTTTCCTAATCTTCTATACTAAACTTGTTATAACTGATGCATACATCGAAGTAATGAGGAAAGAGAACTTGAAGAATCTAACAGTCGCAAGAAATAATGAAGGCAAAAGAAGCCGGTTGAAACAGCAAATAATATACTTGACGAATTTGTGTGAATGAATGACAGAACAAATATAAAGGCGGATGGTAAAGAGTAAAATATTACTTAGAGCAACAAAAAAAAGGGAAGTTGTGGAGTGCCAGTAATGGCCTATGCCCCGAAAGGACCTGGCATATAAAAGGGGAAAAATTGTGGAAATTTTGGCAGTGGGTTTAACGACAAAGACACAGCGATTATTAATCTTGCCACGAGAATCAGATCAGCCCTCAAGTATTGCTGCCACATCTTGATTGGCGGTGCCCAATCCTCACTTTGCAGTCTTAGCAGAGTTCAAAAGGGTTTATGCAGCCGGCTGGGTAATTAATTATTTTCCACACTACAGCCCCTTTCCTCACAGACAAAATGTTGCCAGCCTCTCTCTACTTTGTCGCTATTTTCATGGCTGATGTTCGGACCAACTACATTCTTTGGTTCCACCAGTACAGACCTTCACAGCTAGGACCCGCCAGGCCACGTACACTGAGTTGACTCATCTGATTTCCTTTATATTTTATTTGCGAAGAAGAGGTTCCACTCAGTTTCTTCCCCAGAACTGTTGTATTGTGGGACGGACTCACGAAAGGATGCTTCCTCAATCATTATAATCTTAATCTCTTCGAGTCTAGGGTCAACCGTTGTCTATTCTGTATATCCTCATAATATACCCCCCCTCTCTCTATCTATCTCTCTCCCTCTCTATCTCTCTCCCTCTCTATCTCTCTCCCTCTCTATCTCTCCCTCCCTCTCTCTCTCCCCTCTCTCTCCCTCCCCCTCTTTGTACGTCCTTAAAACAACCACATTCAGTAATCCTCTACCTTCAGGGGCTCTTGAGCCTTGTCTTGCGTGAACAGTAATATAAAAAAAAACACTATTTTGATTTTGTAGCAGATTAGACAAAGCTCAATGAATGTCTACCGACTGAACGGGTTTCCAAAAAAAGATCTCATTGTGGGCAGTAAAAAAAAATATACACCGGAAAAGGAGTCATTAGCTAAGATTCGTCAGCCTCAAGAATTTCTCTCTATTTAACATTGTCCACATTCTTAGCAAATGTTCTGCTCCAGACACAAATTACTGTCTACTTCTGAAATCTATAAATAAGTCCTTGATCTATATTGCAACAGAATGGGCCTGTCATAGTGTATCAAATGGCACGCTTGTTGTGTACTTTCTTTTAATTGGGTCGGTTGAAATATTGGAATATTTTTTAAAAGCAAATAGCATATAATCGCTTATACGCGGTAAATATGTTCCAAATCTCCGAGCGGATACATGCAACCACGTAAACTATATCTAAATCAAACTCTATATATACTGTTTTTTTTTTTTTTCCTATAGATACATAAGACTTTTTAAGGCTATGGTCACATCACGTTGAAACACCGGTTCTCGTAGGATCACCGAATTTAAGTAATGTCGAGCCTGATCTAGATGGGTAACCACCTAGTAATACTTAGTGTCTTGGATGTGCGGGTGGTGTAATAGATAATTGCTTAAAATTGTTAATCGAAGAGCCAAGTTCCAATTCCAGTTGGGTTCGTTATATTCACTTACGCGCAAATACCCTTGAGAAAGGTATGAATCCACTTCTTCCCCCACCCCAACTATAGGATAATTATTAAAACTTATATTCCTATATCACTATTATATATAAAAAAAAATCTTATAATCTAAAAATAGTTCTGGCTTTAAATAACCTGCAAATGGTTGATAAGCCGTAGAAAATGAATGACTCAATGAATCATAATATTTTTATAAATTATGCGTAGTGTCCGGTTAATCGCTTCCGAAAATACCCGTCTTCTAGAGCGGCTAGCCAATCCCTGTTGCGGATGCCTGCTCAGGCACATTTATGATTGTTCATCATCCATAGAGTCCGCATGTGATTTATATTGCAACTATATTATTTTAGTATAGAACTTACGGTTACCTTTAGCCATTTCAACTGTAAAATGATGAGACTTGTAAAATTCTATGTGATAATTTTTAGGACCCTCCGCAAAAACGCGATACCTAACTTTTAAAATGAATTTTTAATAACGAAAAATCTTTCTTGAATCTTTTATTTTAGATTTAATTTCAAGCTGAGAGATTAAATTTAATATTTCCAATAAACAAAAATACTATGCTCTATTTCAAAACTAATTTAAATTGATTGAAAGGAATTGTTTTTTGAAAATTCTAAAATTTTTGAAGTTAGATCCATTTTTAGCAAAGGTATTATAAAAATGTAAATCTCTATTAAAAAAATCTTCCAAAGATAGAATATACTTTTCTGTAACTTTATTTGAGGAACATTAACTAATTTAAAGCATAATTAATCTGATTTGAAACAACCATTTTTTAAAAGTTTAAAATATCACAGAAATGCATTTTTCAACTCGACAGTTTTACTTAATAATAATCTTTCCTAAGAGTTACACCATTGGAACTAAATTTTAAGAGATTTTAAAATATTATAAATTATTCTAATTAAAATTTTTAAAAAAATGAGAACAAATCTTTTAAAAATTCATCGTTAAAATTTTTTCTTAATATTTTCTTTAATATGTATTATTCATGAAAGCAATTAAAAGCTTTCTAATTAAATAATATCTTAGTTTTACTGCGTTTTTTACTTTTCGATTCAGAACAGATTTTCGGTAAAATAGGTTCCGATTTTGCAAAAAAAAAAAAAAAAATTTTTAAAAATGATGATTTAAATTCTCCAAAGAAATGTGCTTTTTTAGCTAATAAAGTCACTAAAGTAAAGATAGGTAGGGAAAAACAACGAGTGATAAACGAGCTTGTGTAAATAGATTTCAGAATGGAGGGTTGGGGGATAGTGACAAACTTTACTTAGTGCGACGAAGGATAGTGAGTTGTGGAGAGCCATTATTGCCCACGTCCTGAATGGGCACAGCACATGAAAGAGGAACTTTTTAATACGTTATTTAGACAAAAAAAAAAATGTCTCCAATTTTGGGGCCGGTTGGGTGTGTATTTTACAGACCAGAACAAAATGGAGTCTAATATGCAAAAATACGTAATAATATATTTTAAGCCAAGCAATTAGAAACTAAAGGTAATTAGTAGTGAGATATTTATTTTCAATGCATCACAAAGGATTACGGATTAGTGAAATGCATTGTTTTCTCATTTTTTTTTTTTTTTCAACTTCAAAGTGAATTAAAATTTGATATGTGGTTTATCCATCTTAAAGAACATTCGTCTGTGTATATATACGTCAGGCCTAAACCTCTAGACTACGATATTACGACTAAGGTTTCCCAACATTTTTTTTTTTTTGCCTCATCGCCCACTTTCTCATGGAAAATTTTCCATCGCCCACTTGTATAATAATATTCTAAAGCATACATTGATAAGTAAATTATGTTTTGAATGGCACTTTTCCTGCCTTGATAAATTCAAGATGGCCAGTCTGATTAAAAAAAAAAGTAAAGACAATTTTATATTAAATACAGTGTAACCCGGATATAAGAGAGATTTTCTCTGGTCCCAAATTAGAGCCATACTTACCTAAACAAAATAGACCAAACCCGGATATAAGAGAAACTCGGATATAAGAGACTTCTTATCCGGTCCCGGCAACTCTCTTATATCCGGGTTACACTGTAAAAATTATCCTGAGGTCACTTCTTAATTTTACTGGCTAAGTTGTTCTTGATCTTCCCTTATCTGATTTATATTCGAAAAAAAAGTGTTATTTCGTCTGAAGAACTATTTGAATGTTAACGACCCTTTTCAAAACTATAGAAAATACCAAAATATTTGTTGTTCGCTGGGGATATGTATATCTTATCTAGGAATGTGACCCAATTGTTCCCATTCAGCTTCTTATTTATTTTTTTTATACAGGTTCTTTACATATTAACTTTGAATATTTTTTTCAGATATCATTTGTTGAAATACCTTTTTAATACTCAAAATCCTATATCACTCATCATTTTCTGTCCAGTTGCTCATCACCCACGCAGCAGTTGAAATTACCCACCGGTGGGCAATATCGCCCAGGTTGGGAAACCCTGTGCTAGAGAAACAACCATAACTTTAGTTTCATTTTACACCCACCCTTAAAATGTATTTAATGACTATATCTGAAAAATCCTCTGAATGAAAATTTTGCTGTAGTTGTTTTATAAATCCTGTTCATGATATGAATTACACAAAAGACTAATTCATATCCTATTTGCTAAATCTGTTCACACACTAAATATATTATGGAAATTCTACTTACATTATATATACTTTTAACACTTGTACTTTTAAAGTAATGATTAGAGTGAATGAAAACAAACTTGACCATTGAAAACTCTATATATAATTTAGTTTTATGATCAGGTTTAGTTTTATGCTTAGGGTTGGCATTGCAAATGTTGACAAAAAATTAAACAATTTTTGTTCATAATTATAAAATTAAAAAGAATATAAATTAATAGCAACAAATAAAAATTCAGAGAATATTTTTTTTATTGTTATTGGTCTTCCCTTATTTGATTTATATCTGGAAAAAAATGTTATTTCATCTGAAGAACTATTTGAATGTTAACGACCCTTTTCAAAACTATAGAAAATACCAAAATATTTGTTGTTCGCTGGGGATATTTATATCTTATCTAGGAATGTGACCCAGTTATTACGAATTAGCCACCAGTTTTTTGGGGTTTTTTTAATGCACGTTCTTTGAGTATCTCCTTTGAATATTTTTTCGTGTAGCATATGAGGAAATATCTTTTTAATACACAATATCCTATATCGGCCACCAAAATTTCTAATCGCCCGCCATTTTCTGTTCTATTGCTCATCACCCATCCAACAGTTGAAATCGACCATCGGTGGGTGATATCGACAGGCTGGGATGCCCTGATTTAAACAATTAAAATCATATATAATATATATATTTTTAAGGCAATTCACCCCAAGCAAGGCATGAGCGCCACTAGCACGCAAGGGGTTACAGAGGATTGAGAACAAGAGCAAAGAGGCGCGTTTGAAGAAAGGACACAGAAGAGGACGGGGAACAAGCTCAGGGTGTCAGATGTCGATTGACATTACACTTGAATATTTGAAGATTATAGTCATCCGGAAGTAAGTGGAAGAAAGTTCCACAGACGGGAATGATTCAACACATGTTCCAATGAAGGTTTTGATAAACAATTTCTTATTCTACTCTTTATATACCAATGATATTTATGAATTAAAATATATGTAATAACTTTCAAATAAGGAGCGAACAAAAAGCTTTCCAACGCTGTCATTCAATTACTTTTTTAAATAAACAGTGATAAAGTTAATGAATGAATAAATTGTAGAAAATGACATTATTTTTGTTTAATAGAGGATGATTTGTTAAAATTATTATTGATAGATTATTTATTTTATATCAAATCACTAGATATCGGCATGGACTTACTAAAAATCAATACAAAAACGTATTTTAAATAATTGAAATATCTTCTTAGAAACTAAATTTTGCTTTTATTTCAAAGCTAATCAGTAAAAAAAAATATAATTTTGCATATTCAAATAAAGTTTATAAACATTTTAAAAACTTTGGCACGGTCACTCATCATTCACCGACTTACCTATCTCTATTAATGTCGAAAAATGAAGTCAACAAATTTAATTTTAGTGAGTCCCGATAAAAATAAAGTAATATATATATATATATATATCAGTCAGTTATCTGCCATGCGAGATACACGCTTAGGCGATCATGTATCTTTCGATATATGACTGACGAGGCAGATTTTTCACCGCAGTAGGTTGCCATTTCTTTCTGCCGTAGATCAGTTGCCATGCAGCGCTATAGAACCCGGTCTATCCTGCTATTTACCCATAGGTGGTGGGGAGAAGAGGATTCATACCTTTCCCAAGGGTATTAGCATGTAAGTGAATGTAATGGATTCGACTGGAATTCGAACTCGACTCTCCGATTCCTCAATCTTAGACGCTACCCATTACTTCACCGTATATATATATACACAAAAATAAAATGAATTAAAAAATATACGCACAAAAATAAAATAAAATAAAAAGAATTAAAATTAAAGTAAGGCATTTGCGCTTTCCTTTAAAACCCTTAACTCACTCTTTCTTTCTTTCTTTCTTTCTTTCTTTCTTTCTTTCTTTCTTTCTTTCTTTCTTTCTTCCTTCCTTCCTTCCTTCCTTTCTTTCTTTCTTTCTTTAAACTTCATATATACTTCTCTATCAACTAACGAGAAGGTAACGCGCAAATAAAAAGAAGAAAAAAAAAAGAAGAAAAGACTGAACCAGGCTGAAGTTTGCGGAATCAGAGATTACTAATTTGTGTCTGAAAACCAACAAAAATCAGGGACGCTCCACGCATAATATCTGTTAAAAAAACAATATTGAAAAAGAAAGGAAGGTCGGAAAATAAAATAATTTTGGGCAACCAAAAAAAATAAAATAATTAAAATTAACACTAAGAGACTTTTAATGCTTACAGAAACTAAGATTCGCGCCAGTGTCTCGGAGCCTGGTCAAAAGGATATAAGCTCACACATCTGAGCTAGAAGAAGCGACGGCAAGAGTGACTACAAGAGATGCGACTGCCGAAAAAAACAGCCGTACATGATGCGTGAAGAAGTAAAGAGTTTATCTGCTAACCATATTTCTGTCCTTCTTAGGGCCAAGAAAAACACAGTATATTGACACTGACCTATTTCTAAGATGACTATGACTACTATCAAGTGCTGACTCCACAAACTCTCGAATACCGAGCCGAAACGGACTTTCTCCAAGCTACTACTAATATCCGCCTTATAAATGAACATTTTGTTACACCGAATATCAAAGAACTCATTCTAAAGCAAATAAATACAAATACAGTGTAACCCGGATATAAGAGACCCTGATATAAGATAAACCCGTATATAAGAGAGATTTTATCTGGTCCCAAATTAGAGCCTGTGTTAATAAAACAAAATAGACCAAACCAGGATATAAGAGAAACCTGGATATAAGATACTTTTTTCAGGTCCCGACAACTCTCTTATATCCGGGTTACACTGTATTTTATTTATTGTATACTCTTGAGCTAGTTCGTTTTATTCCAAAGTTTCCAGTAAAGAAAATCCTACCAAAACCACATAATCTCTTAAAAATCCAATATTTGTTCTAGAGATTTGTTTAAAAGTAAATTAGTAAATTCAAGAATTAATTAACTAGATGTTGCAAAAATAATAGCTACCTTTTGCTTAAAACATAACGTTGATGTATACTCGTATATAACCGATAGTTTATGGCTATAATTTTCTTTAGAATTCTATAGGTTTTTATAAAAATTAGTAATAATTAATCATTTATCTTTGATGCTACAATAGGAGCATAAAAAAGAAATGAATTAAAAAAATAGTTAAATGATGCTTTTTCGTTTTCTTAACTATTTGATGTCATAAAATATTTAATTGCACCAAATGTAACAGTTTATTTTATACATACCTACTTCAGAATTATTATTATGGACATTTCAGGTGTATATAAAATAAACTGTCACAGCTTTTCCTTACAATAGATGGGGGAAACTTATAAAATAATAAAAAAAACGTATTTATGCATACGAAAAGAATCTCATACATATCAATCTATCAAACGGATTAGTTATACACAGAAATAAGTTCAATGACAACTTTGATCTAAAAATGCTACACTTATGAAAAGAGAAAATAACATACTTAGACGGAAAATTCTCGAGAGTGCATTTATCGATTCTTCCGAAAATGTTAACTTACGCCCTGGATTTTTTCAAATGTCTTTCTTAAAAGAAATACTCCTTTCCAAAGCCAACATACATGACATAACAAATTAAAAGAAAATACCTAACTTAAGACTTTCTGATATTCAAAATAAATAAATACATAAATAATTTATCAAATTAAATTAATAAATAAAAATTACATTAATCTATCTATCTATCTATCTATCTATCTATCTATCTATCTCTATATATATATCTATATCTATCTATCTATCTATATCTATATATATATATATATATATATCTATATATATATATATATATATATATATATATATATATATATATATATATATATATATATATATATATATATATATATAAACAAAAGAGAAAATAAAATAACATTTACAACATTTACTCACTTATCTTTACTAGGCATTAAATTGCATCAGTTAACGTCCTCCATAGTTTATCTTTACTTACACAAAGAATATGTTAGAGCGTTCTTAAATGTTAAGAAATGAAAACTTAACGATATTTTCGCTTCTGTTTCTAAATACATGTTTCAAAATAATATCTTTACATTTACTTTGATAAAGTCCATCATCATACGAAACACTTTGATAAAGAAATGTTTTCTTTTGTCCTTAATCATATTGTCTTTTAACAGATATATTTTATTTCCATCTGAATTCTTACATATATTAATTGATAAATAAAAGCATTAAAATGCAGAGTGTGCATATAATTTTGTTTTAAACCTCGTTGTTGAAGATCTCATCATGAAGGTAAAGAATGTATTTTAATTAAACAATAAAAACGGACATAATTAAAAAGGACAACAGGGTAAACATTAAGGGTAGTTGACAATACGGAATTAGAAAAATAAGAGAAAAACACAATAAGCTAACTGGTTATCGCTCCCCAAGTATCAGAACTTGATTGAGGAAAGTAAAGGTTTTTGTACACAACTGACTAAAAAGGAAATATAAAAAAGAAAATGTATCAATATTATATTATCAGGTCATCCCATAAGTTCTGTCCGAATTTTGAATAAAGAAAACAAGTGACCAAATGTTACATTTAATTACAGATTCAATCAACAATGTATTTTCCCTGGTTATCTATGACTTCCTTCCATCTATTAACAAGCTTACTAATTCCATTACTGTAAAATTCTTTTGGCATTGATTCGAAGAACTCACAAATGTCAGTTTTAACCTCTTCCTGTGTTACAAAAGCTGTTTCTTCCAAATGATTCTGTCAGCTACGAAACAAATGGTAGTCTGAAGGAGCAAGGTCGGGAGAATAAGGTGGATGAGGAATTTTCTCCCAACCAAGTTCTTCGATCTTTTGTGACGTGATTCTTGCTGTGTGTGGTCGTGCATTGTCCTGATGAAACATCACCCGTTTTTGATTCACTAGAGCAGGTCTTTTTTTCCTCAAACCTTGGTTCAAACGCTTTAATTGCTGACAGTATATTTGAGCATTAATTGTTGCATTAGGTGGTAAGAATTCAAAGTTGATTATTTCTTGGCAATCCCACTAGATTGAAAGAAGAACCTTTTGCCCATGAAGTTCCCTTCTCGGCTGTGGCTGGGGTCCTTCCCCTTTACCAAGCCACTGTCTATGACGCTTAACATTTCGATAAAAGATCAATTTTTCGTCGCCAGTCACAAGTCTATCCAAAAAAGGTGAAACAATTTGGCGAGAATGGAAAGAAGAGCAGATGTCAACTCGGGAGTTGAGGTTGTTTTCAGTCAATTCATGAGGCACCCATTTTCCAAGTTTAGGAACTTTTCCAAGTTGTTGAAGATGACGATGAACAGTTGTATGGTTTGAACTGAGAACCACTGCCAATTCCTCAACTGATAAAGCAGGATTTTCTTCAAGGGCTGCTTCAAGAAGCTTTTCATCAAACTCAACTGGACGTCCGGTTCGATCTTCATCTTCAAGGGTGAAATCTCCACCTCTGAATTTTGCAAACCATTTTCTGCAAGTTCTTTCATTCACACATTCCTCTCCATAAACTGAGTGAATGTTTCTAGCCGCTTCGGCTGCTGAGTTTCCTTTCTTGAACTCATAAAGAATTATGTGCCTCAAATGATTCTTGGGTACTTCCATGTTAGCAGGGTTTTAATCAAACAAAATTTAATTTTATTGTTCTCTGAAATAAAATTTGATCAGTGTAAATGCATCTAAACATAAAAATAATGTTCAGTTCCATTAGACATTATAAAATACTCTTTAAATTTCGTTCATTTTAACAAAAAGTTAAAATTCGGACAGAACTTATTGGATGATTTAATAAAACAAGTATATTTTCTTTATAAACAAACCACATTCAGCCCGAACAACCGATCTCTGCATAAGGAAGGTCATCTTGATTTAATGAAAATAATTTTCAAGATCGATAGTTATAACGTTATTCTTGTCGGCCCACGAGCAATCTCCTCTCGCCACTATTAAGCATTGGAATATGTCATGATTTGGCCACGTCACACGGCATAACAGCTCCGCAAGTTCATCTTGCAAGGCACCGTTGAGGACAGACGCACGCGGGTACGCAACGCAAGATATGGTCAGACATAATCAAAGATTGGAGTGACATGACAATGCCGGAACTCCCGAGATCCATCACCAACAGATCATCCTGGAGGAGTTTGTCTGTTTCTTCTGCTCTTAGGTACCCCTGACGATTGAAGCAGCCAAGCGACTAATGATAATTGTTATATCGTACCTATGGACTATAAGGGGTATGTCCCAATAAAGCGAAATATACTATATGTTGGATTCAGTATAATCTTTCACAGTGTGCTTGTCAAACTCCCTGTCTTCGGGCAGAGAGAAACCCAGACGAGGCTATGTCGAAGAGCAGAGTCTCGTCTAGGGATTGTACCCAGCTACCCGACCCCGTGTATACGGGGTCTACGGGAAATTTTTGCCCGAGCCTACGGGCTTGGTTACCCCACAATGAATTCAGCCTTGTGCCACATCTGACCTGCGTGGGGAGGTTAGTGAATATCTTCACTGTGGGATTCACTTCCCGGTGTGCTTGTCAAACTCTCTGCCTCCGGGCAGAGAGAAACCCAGACGAGGCTATGTTGAAGGGCAGAGTCTCGTTTGGGGAGGTAGACAGCTACCCGACCCCGTGAATGCGGGGTCTACGGTAAATTCATGCCCGAGCCTACGGGCTCGGTTAGCTCACAATAAATTCAGCCTTGTGCCGCATCTGACCTGCGTGGGGAGGTTAGTGAATATATATCTTCACTTGTGTTTCACCTTGATTCACTTCTAGCTCACCACTATCAGTTGATTACTTAATATACGCCGCTGGCGAATCTTGTATGCTGTTCCTGTTATAAATATTATCGTTTCATTTCCAACCTTCGTTTTGGTTATTCTTATTCAGTAACCTTTTCCTAGGTTACAACAATGATGATGATGACGTGATCCGCACACGCGCTCTTCCCTCTTTATCTCTTCTTGATCCAAAGCGCAAGTGCCCTTTTCGTTGCCATTTTCCTTAAAACTTCATCGTCGTTTCCATGTTCCGTCAACGATATTCTCAGCATTCTTCTCTAGCGCCACATTTCTGTGGAATCTCAAATCATCATAATAGGCACAAAATTAGAAAACAAGACAACCACTGCGTAATATTTTATAAGGAAAAACATTTATTTACACAATTACGAAAAGCGGTACAAATACAAAGTTTGCACACAAAAAAAACCCTTTTGTGCCCCTACTAAGGCAGTATAACAACTTCAAATATAAAGAATTACCATCGAAAAATGGAAAAGGTTTGGGAAAAGACGAGAATTTTCAAAAAATCAAAAAATATAAAGCAATACAAGAAGGCAGTAAAAAGAAAGGTGCAAGCATGTTTGAGAAAAAAAACAAACCCCGAAACACCTGCTTTCACAAGCGTCTCTGGGACATATACTTGTAATAATCATCATCACACACATACATACATACACAAATTCAAATTATACAACAACAGGCATTCATTGGATAATAAATCAACACTACTGTGTAATAGACAATTTATAATCGCTATATTTTCATGTAGTCGATTTCGTGCACTTTTGGGAGAATCGGATCCCGGAGGCTTTCTTAGGTCTCCCAAAACATCGCTCGCAAATTGGTCAATGAACACACAAGTAAGCGTTGCAATCCACCCACGCACAATATATTTTTCCAGCGCGTGACCAAGTCAAGTTTCCTGCCAAGGTGCTGCGATCCTCTCACGAATTTGCCTCTTTCTCTTTTTTCTCTCTTCTTCCTGCGAAGATGTGACCTTTAAGAATTATCGTCTCGACCAAGCGGTCAGACGTTAAATAATATTTCACGCATTCACATACGTACGAACTGTTACGAACCTTTCCAACCTTTTCACTCACACCCACCACTCACATGCTGAACATTCCTTATACACTCACATAATCTTTTCTTACACAGCAAATCTGCTGAGAACAATTATTACAAGAAACTCTCACAAACTTTCTTTCATTGAACTTTGGAACACAAATAATAGTTAAAGAGAGACAACTCTTGTTTTACTCACTGCATGTCTTTCTTTCACATCCTTGTTTGTACATCTTGTTAAATACAAATTTTGTGTAATGATGTCTTTGGCTTATCCTCTTTTTCACCTCAGTTTGGTTTCCTAATCTAAGTCAAATTAATGTGGTGAAGTCCGACACATACTACTGTTAGAAAAGTCCCTTTTAAATTCACACAGTTCGTACTTGGGAAAATTTCTTAGAATTCTTTTCGTCCTTTGTTGTCCAAACGCAGGAGAATTTTCACTTGAACTTCAAAAATTCTTTAGTCTCTCTGCAGTTGGCCGGTAACTGGTTCCCTTCTTTGATGTTCTCTCCTAGATGTCAAATGCCTTCTTTGATATTGACCTGCCTTGTCCCCTCGCTGACAAAAAAGTTTTCTCCTCACATGTACTGACCTGAGTTCTCTTTATTCAGAAAATTAGGCTCACATAGGTCCCACTATTTGGGATGTTACTAGAACTTGAGACCACGTCAGTATGTCGCAGTTAGCTCCTCCTCATTTCCTTAATCCTTCAACAGGGGTCTCTCTTTCCCACGAGTATAAATACTGGCTGACCTTTCGCCTCTTCCTCTTTTACGGCTTACGCACACGTGCGGCCAGCTATCTCGACCCAGGCCTCGGGCCGCAACCTCGCGCGTGAGGCGAGGTAAAAAAAATTTTTCTTTTTTACTTATTCCAATATGTGACCTCTCACACAAACAGCGTTTCCCATATTCTGGGAACACGCTAAAAACAAAAGACGCGTTCGTACGGACACTCAACACACACACATAACTTTCCATGCAAACACTCTGTAACATTTCATGTCTTCGTGTATTAATGTTTGTTATTAATATATATTTGTTTGCATACATGTATATCGGTCTTGTTTGTTTCTTTATCTTCTTTGGACTTAATTATAGTCCAACATTCTTATGTAGCTGGACCGGTCAGCAGGAAATCTTAACCCAGAGATATCTCATCATCTCTTTCACATTCACACGCTCGGTCCTCTACAAGTATGTACGAAAAATAATTTTCCATAAACTGGAAATGGATCCTTCACGAATTTTGTCGGGTTTTAACCGCTGAGCCGAAAAAGATATACAATTGTAACAATTTTTAACAAAAAGCGTCTAGCCTTCATAAAAATACATTTGTCCTAAAAGAACATGCATAAAAACCAACCTAGACGATTAAAGATTTATACAAGGCTAAAATAGTAAAATAAAATTTTTATAATGATGTTATCACATTTTCAAACTTGACATTTGTAAATAACAGCTAAGTGATTTATAAATCTGTAAAATTTTGGTATCGATTTGACACTGTATCGATATTATAAACAGGAGACCCTTCTAAATGGATAGCAAAACAATATTTTTGATTCTGACAAGTGCCGCGGCATAAGGAAGATGCAAAGAACACTAATCTGCAAAAATTATTTTCTCCAAAATTTTCTTTCATGAGTAGACCAATCTATTTAAGCAATGCCCCAATTTTTCCCATTGAAAAATTTAAAATAAAACAAATAAAAAATACATATACCGAAGTAGTTTTTTTTCACTGAAAGCATTAGTTTTCAGTGTTTCTAAGGGAAGTAACTCTTTGTTTTATAAAAGTTGCCTCCCTTGGTTGAAAAAAGAAGCAAAACTAATTTGCATATCTATCAACAATTTAAATATCTGGGAAGTGTTTTAATAGAGGACGGAGTGTGTGATACTGAAATAAGGCGAATGGGATAGCGAAAGATGCATTCCAAAAATTAAACAAAGTGTGAAGAAACAGAAACATTTCGTTAGAAATGAAGAAAAGAGTACTGAACTGTTATGTAATATCAGTCATGGCAGTGAATGCTGGGCAATCTCCTCACAGATGAAGAAGAGACTTGAGGCAATGTTGTTCTACAGAAGGATGCTGAGAATATCTTGGACCAAACATGGGAGAAACGACTAAGTTTTAGAGAAAATGAAAAAAATAAAAACCACTTATAATTAACATCAGGTAGAGACAGTTGAAATTTCTAGAAAACCTAAGGAGAAAAGTGGGTTTTGAAAATTTGATACTCACAGGACAGATTGAAGGCTAGAGGAACAGAGGAAAGCAACACGTAAACTACCTAGCGATCGTGAACAAATGGATGGCTGAGCAGGATTTAGGCGTTTAAAAAGACAACATTTGTTAAGAACTACAGAGAGCAGACTTTCTGCAGCTTCGTTTTCATTGATGGAAGCATTCTTGGAACTCCTTTTTGGGGGATAGCGAACAGCTGCCTCGTTGCAATCCCTTAGATTTGCACAACGTCATGAAATCTTCCTTTCAAGTGGGATTTGATTTTTGAAACGTCGCAAGTGGCCAGTTCTGGGGAATATCTCTGTTCGGACCTGGGGAATGTTCTCCTCTGCCAAAAACTGCTGAACAAGACATGGTCACTGATGGAATCTCTATGGTGTGTTCAGACGACCACACTCTACACACACATTACTTCAATGTGTGTGTGTGTGTGCGTGTGTGTGTGACTGTGTGTCTATGTACGTTTATGTGTGTTTGTGTGTATGTATATATGTATGTGTGTGTATATGTGTGTTTGTGTGTGTTTGTATGTATGTATGTGTGTATGTGTGTGTGCGCGCGTTTGTGCTTGCAGGTGTGGATGTGTGCGTTTATATATTTTTCGACGGAGTGTCTTGTTTCTCACAAACGGACTTAATGTGATTTTTTGTTTGTACCTAGTTTTATTAATTTTTCTGAATTAAAGTTATAAAACTAAATTTTATTAATTTATGAAAAAATAAAATAATTAACTAATATATATTTCGTTAAAAACGACTGACAAGGCACTGTGGTTAACTTTTTAGTTAATTTGTCTTCTTTTATAAATTTCTTCTTTTCTGGGCGTAAATTATGCAGAAATTGACCGAATGATTTTACTTGTGTGTTCGAGCGCTTTCTGCTATACTTTCAGCCATTATGAGGGATGATTTTATTTTTACTTTTAACTGAATGTATGGATTGTTTTACGCATGTAACTAGAGTTATACGATAGTTTTATTTTTCAAACACGGTCAGCAAATTCTGGCTGTGTTCATAGTTGATATTCTCTTTTATTTTTTAATAATACTTCCATTATTTTTAACCATTTTTAGCCTTTTTTAATCTATGCATTCAGTTAAAAGTAAAAATAAATTCATCCTTGATAATGGCTAAAAATATATCCGAAATCGCTCGAACATTCGGACAATTTATGCATAACTGATGTCCAGAAAAGAAGGCAATTATAAGAACACAAGAAAAATTTTGCTGCTTCTGAAAAGGATTTGAAAAAAAAATTTACATAAAAATTCTTTTTTTTTTTTAATAATAACACAAAGATTTTGACGATAAAACTTTGTTTTAATTAAGTTTTGGAGACACACACACACACACACACACACACACACACACACACACACACACACACATACATATATATATATATATATATATATATATATATATATATATATATATATATTACGATTCTAATGTAATAAATTATAACCATGGAATATTAGTGTTTAAGCATTTTTATTATATTCTTACTCTGTCCTGGACATTGAGTTCTACCTCGATTCTATCCTCTTGGAAATTTTTTACATATATATATATATATATATATATATATATATATATGTATGTATGTAAAAAAAATTTCAATATCAGAGATAGAACGTATGTAAATATAAATATAAAAGTGAACATTGAAGTCAATTATTCTTAGAGGCTACAGGCAGTTTCATGCTAGACGCATTCGTCAGGCCGAGAGTGTTGGATTTTTCTCGACTATTTATATACATGGGTCAGTGGTGTATTGGGGTAATCCATTATGGTGGTTATTTTGGCGGGAGTGGCTTGTTTATTTATTTATATGGGTTAATTTATTTTACTTGTTTTTATTTTCATTTTTTATTTTATATATCTACTTATTCTTTTCGGTTTTCGATGTTTTATTAACGTAGTAAAATTTTTCTTGCCATTTGTTAAGGTCGCTTATTTAATAGTTTGTTTTGTTGTGGGAAGATAAAGCTATTTATTCGTCCAAGTTTTGGATTGATTGCCGTAGTCTATTCTGCTATTTTGACAGGGGACAGTTTTTAATTTGTTTATTATTTTATTTATTTATTTATCTGGATTGATTATTTTTAGTTGTTTTTGCTTATTTATGTTTATTTTTATTAGTTCTAACGGTTATTTTAGAGGGAGCGATTTGTTAATTTATTTGGATTAATTTTTACTTATTTTTTCTTATTTATTTTTTATTTTTTATATTTTTATTTACTCTATTCGGTTTTCGATTAAAATTTTTTTTTATCGTTACATAGCAGTTATAGCTATTTTCTCGTCTAATTTTTGGATGGATGCTGTAGTCTATTCTAACGGTTATTGAAGATAAGGAACAGAGTAGGGCCCAGGATAGAACCTTGGAGAACATCTGCGTTCGTGAAAAAGGAACTGGAAGAGAATTCGTTAAAGATGACCTTCATTAGACGGTTTGACATGAATGATTGTATTAAATCAAATAATCGCCCTGAAATAAGCGGAAACCATATTGCTTGTCAGAGAGCAGATAATGGGATGTAGGTTGCTTAACCACTTCGGTGTTGATTAAAGCTTCAAAGACTTTGCCGAAGAGTGGTAGGAGACTGATATGGGTCAGAATGGGTCAGAAGTTCTTAAAGACAGGTATAACAGATGAAGACTTCCAACAGGATAGAAAGCAGGAGTCGTTGGGGCAGTAGTTGTTTTCCCGGTAAATAAAATATACAGGTGTAATTCAGATAGAAATTATATAGATTGGAATTTCAAATACTTGCTTGAACTTTTAAAAGTTTTCTTAAAAGCGGCCATTTTCGTAATTTTAAGAAATTCGTAAACAAAACAAAATTATCGGTTTTAAAAATCTTCCAAAAATAAAATGTCTACTTCTGAAACGTTATTTGAGTAAAATTAGAAAAATTTAAAGTTAAATTAATCTGATTTGAAATAAATTTTAGCATAAAAAGTAATATACAAACATTTCTTAACGATGGGTCCTGTTATTTGAACTTTATTGACGTATCGATAAGTTCTGAGGTGATGACCGCTCTTATGGATGACCAGAATTGACATAAATTTACGAATTTACATTTACATTTTTTTTTTTAGTTTTTAACTACCTAGTAATTTTTTAAAAATTAACATATTTTCAGCAATTATTTAATATTTTATTGATTTTTAGTTAGGTTTCAAGGTACTTGATTCACTTGACATTATCACCAAATCGATGCCTCAAAGCAATGCAGAATTTTAAACGATTTTAAAATATTATAAATTACTTAATTGAAATTTTTTAGAAATGAAGACAATTCTTGTAAAAATTAATTATTCATCGAAAAAAATTTCTTCTAAAGACAATAGTTTACTTAATAAATCTTATTTACAAAAGCAATTTAAAGCTTTTCTAATTAAATAATGTCATAGTTTTTATTGCATTTTTCATTTTACAATTCAGAGCAGATTTTCAGTGAAAGGAGTAACTGTTTTACAAAAAAAAAAAAAATTGATAATTTACTTTCTCCAAGGAGTCCTGCTTTTAACTAATAAAAAAAAATTGAATTTCTCAAAATTTCATGAAATTATGTAAGTGGGTGGTAACATATGTAAAAAAAAAAAAAATTACCAAGATTTTCTAAAAAAATTTTAAAAAAATCATTCATTTCTAAATATGTCCTGAAAGTTTCATTAAAATCCAGCAATTATTTGATTTTTGTAAGAATTTCCAAATTAATGTGTGTTTCAACGGAAAAAGCGAAAAAAAATTAACCATTATCATTGGTTCGGCCGCTGACGCAAAAAAAAAAAAGATTTTTAACCAAAATTTCCAACGTGCTAGAAAGGATAAAATTTTATTCGAAAAATGATAAAAAAAATAATTTGGTCTTTCCTCTTAATAACATAAACATTTTGATGAAAAAACTTTGTTTTTATTGAGTTTAGGGCCTTTTTCATCATGCTATGCTGTTTTTTTCCGCGAAAAAGTGGAGGTACCTATCTATCTATCTATCTATATATATATATATATATATATATATATATATATATATATATATATATATATATATATATATATATATATATATTTAAGTAATGAAAAGTTTGGTAATCCGTATGGATAATCACAAGGAGAATGTAATCCAGAGAGCTCAATGTCAAATAAGAACAATTATTAATTCAATTTAAATAGAAAACAGACAACCTTAAGGGTCCATTGGTTATAATTTATTTCCCAAGGTATGTGGCTTTACCTGGTTCATCAGACCGCACTTTCAATAGTGAAAAAATGTTTTAAATTTACATATCATATGTGTATGTGCGTATGTGTATGTATATTTATGTATATGTATATATGAGTATAGGGATATATATATATGTGTGTGTGTATGTATATATGTATGTGTATGTGTGTATATATATGTGTATATGTAAATATATATATATGTGTACATGTATATATGTGGATATATATGTATGTAGTTGCGTATATATATGTGTGCATATGTGCATGTATATGTATGTATATGTGTGTAGATGTGTATGTGTGTATGCATGTATGTATATATGTATATGTATGTATATGTGTATATGTATGTATAGGTATGTATATATGGATATATGTGTGCATGTGTGTATATGTATATATATATATATGTGTGTGTATGTGATGTATATAGGAATATATGCATATATATGTGTACATATATGCATATATATATATATATATATATATATATATATATATGTGTGTGTGTGTGTGTGTGTGTGTGTGTGTGTGTGTGGGCGTATATGTATTTGTATATCTGTAAATATTTATATGGAATATATATATGGTTAAATAGATTATAACTGATCTAATATTACCGTTTCTTCATTATGAACCTACCGTTATTCCTTTCATTGGGACGATTAATATTATTATTATTATCATTATTATTATTATTATTATTATTGTTATTATTATTATTATTATTATTATTATTATTATTATTATTATTATTATTATTATTCCTCTCACAGGTAATTCTGTATTAGGACTATTATTATTATTACTATTATTATATTTCTTTTTTATCGTTATTACAATATTAAAAATAATATTATCATTACTTTTAAATCTTGTTTCACTTTGAAATATTTTTCAAATTATATATATATATATATAATTAATATAATATAATTATATGTATATATATATATATATGTGTGTGTGTGTGTGTGTGTGTGTGTGTGTATATCATTTTGAAAATTTAAAATTTGAAACTTTAGATTTTAATTTAAAAAATTACTCCTTAATTGTTATTCATAATATTAATAATGCTGTTAATATTTTTTGTTTATTTATCTAATGTTCACATTTATTTCCTATTTTATTATGTTGAAGAATTTTAAATGCTTAATTTAATATCAAACGTTAACTGCCAAATATATAAATCTGTGTTTTTCAAATTGACCGCAATATGCCCATATATGTTAATTTATTTTTCCTTTTCTTTTATTCTTTCCACACTTTCTATTCCCCTTTCTTTCCTCATACCCCTGCTTCCACTTTTGCTTTCTTATATCTTTACTTCTCTTTTTTCTGTTTATCTCGTTTCCCATGAGATGACTTATTAAATAGGTCAATATCTGGTCCTTACCCACTCCCTTACTGTTAAGTATTTTAATAAAAATAAATTTAAAACTATTCCTATTTCTCCCTTCCTTCTCTAATTTCGACCATATCTGTCATACTCCCCATCCCCCTCTCTATATCACCTTACATCAGCTTAAAACTACCCCTCAAAAGTGTATAAAAATTATATGTAAATTTAAAACCATTTTTCAGCCTTGAAAGTGTGGTCTGATGAACCAGGTAAAAACTACATACGTGGGGAAATAAATTATAAGCAATGGACACTTATGGTTGTCTGTTTTCTATTTAAATTGAATTAATATATATATATATATATATATATATATATATATATATATATATATATATATATATATATATATAGGTAACTATACTCGTCACGAAAAACCTTCGAATTCTTGATTTGCCAATAATCAAAGCCCAATGAAAAAACCCCGACACGAGTAAACAATTAACTAAAAAGTGCTCGATACAAACGTAGAGCAGACCTAGTCAAACCTAGTGAGCCAGACAAACCTACCAAGGTTTCACTTAAGCAGATCGTCAGGGAAAGCTGGCTAAAGAGGCAAATGAAAACGGCATATTTATAGGCGCCAACCAAGACAATACCACGTGACCAAAGACAAAAAGAAAAAAGAATCAAAAGAAAAAAGGAAAAAAGAAAATTAACACAAAACCGAGGCGGGGGTTAAGATTTTAACGACTTAAAAGGGGGGGGGATATTTTAAGAAAACACAGATAATAAGGGTGGAATAACAATACGATCAGGTTGAGATGAGGCCTAATTCAATAACCAAGATTTTCTATGCTTACATTTGTTAAGAATCTCGGCTTTAAAGTTTAATAGATCATTAGTTTCCTTATATAAAGCTATGGTTAATTTTTCCTCTATGCATAGTTTACAGAATTTTTGACCTGCTTTATATTTGGGACATCTTTTTAATATTTCCCATTTAAGGATAGGGTCTTTATTATTTTCTTGTCTAATTTTCCATACATAGCTAGATAGTGTGGTGCTTTGTTTAGTTTTTTCATTGTTAAAACTACTCGTATGATTATAATACCTTTTTTTTCAATATATCCTGAGTTGCTCCTTTGTACACTTTAGGGATTATATCTTCTATATCCTTGTAAATTTTCGCCTGGTAAACTACGCTTTCTTGTTGACATTTTCCCTGTAGGGGACAGGTATTTTTGTTCCTACAGTTACAACTGGAAGAACTAATGCGCGGATTGTCCCTAGTTTTTTTCTTATTAAATCCACTAATCAAGGTCTCTACATTAGGCATACAGCAGTAACTAAGTTTTACATTGTTTTTATTGAATATTTTACGCAACTTAGTTTTCTTGGGGAAATTTTGCTCTAATAAGTTAAAAAATATTTTGCCAATTTTCTTTCTTACAGCTAGGTTAAATGGAGGGTTAAACCACAAAATATTTCTATGCCTATTAGTACGTTTATTCTGAGCCTCTTTAGCGAGCTTTCCCTGACGATCTGCTTAAGTGAAACCTTGGTAGGTTTGTCTGGCTCACTAGGTTTGACTATATATATATATATATATATATATATATATATATATATATATATATATATATGATGAATTATTTTTACAATGCAAAATATGTTCGGCTTCAAATAACCCAGAAAGCCATACAATATCAATCCGACGCCATAAAGAAATACACAGATATCTCATCAACCAATTAACCAACCAATCAACAAAGCCCTCGCGCGCTCTCTCTCTCTTACTCCCTCCATATCTCTTTCTATCTCTCTGTCTCTATCTCCGTCTCTGTTTCTGTCTGTCTGTCTGTCTGTCTGTCTGTCTGTCTCTCTCTCTCTCTCTCTCTCTCTCTCTCTCTCTCTCTCTCTCTCTCTCTCTCCGTGTGTGTTTCGGTTTTCCTCCCTTTAAAAATCTTCTTTTCTCAAACTTTAAAAGCAGTTTTCGTGTGAGACAAAATAATTTGAAAAGAAGTGAAATTGTATGGAGCATCTAAATGGTCCATCACACACAAGCGGTGGGGAGAAAAGAAACTCACAAGAGAGACAACTCGAAATTCTCTCCAGTCGATGTCTCTCTCCATTGTTCACCTTCCTTCATTATTTATTTATTGGACTTTGAAATTTGTAAGCCAAATTCCTTACTCTTAAACACAGCAAAATGGTTGATCTGAACTATTCAAGTCGATTCTACGTCACTTCCTTCACGTTCAAAGATTTTTGTATTTTACAAGGAAGCAGAATTTAAAAAAAGAAAAACGAAAATTAACACAATAAAATGGAATAAAATAAAATGGTCAAATATTTCGATATTTTTCGATTCAAAATCATTTCAGGAATTATTCGGTCAGTCTAAACCATCTCGTATGGTTTTATTTAATTATTTTTTATATTGTTCCGCGTAAAGATATTTTAACCGTTCCATTTTTTAGCTTTTTAAAAATATTCAGGTTTTCTTTCTGTCTAGCTTTTTTTCTTTCTTCCGTTATTTATTTATTCATCTATTTATTTATTTTTCTTCCCTTTTTCTTTTTCTTCTTTATTTGTCCATATTCTTTCTTTGTTTCTTTCCTTTCCATTTTCTTCAATTTTATGTTTTTTTATTTGATTTCTTCTTTTCATATTATGCCAACTTATATATTTTTTTGAAAATTTCATTTCTTTTTCCTTCCCATCGATTTAGCATAAAGTACTTATTGGAAATCATTCGGCTCAGTGGTTGTTCATTATAGAAATTAAAGAATAATTTGTAATTATTTTTCTGACTTATTGATCGTGTCCGTATCAAAAGTCGCTTTGTTTCCCTGTCACGTTTTGAAAAATAAAAGTCTCCTGACCTCAATAGCAATTTCCATTGCAATACTTTTGTTCCGAGGCATATTTTTCAGACAAAACTGACACGCAGGGCCAATAAAATTCGTTTTTGTTCGGAGAGAAAACTGACTAAGAAAGATAATGGTATGCCACTCTTTCCAGTCAGGAAGTTATGGCTTCTTTGTAAACAGTCTTTAGAAATCCCGGCTTTTTTTTTTATCGGAAATGAAATTCTTGAAATAATGCCAACTTCAACAGAAGACCAGTTTAATAAAGTATACAGTAAGAATCGAACTTACTGGTACAGCGAGTAAAACTGTAACCACTGCTCTACCGTAGGCGCTCTAAAATGCGTATTGTTATGCATTTTCGAGGAAAGGCACTAACGTATAAGGTCTATTTTCTTTTATGCGCAGTGTTTCTTCAAGATGTAGGCGATCATGGCTCTCCCCTACTTCCTATCTTTTGTAGTACAAAGCAATGTCTGACCCCTTACTATTCCTCCCAGGATTCGTATAATGCACTAGAGAACAGGGTTCGCCTGCGTATAGGGCCCGTATAAAACACTAATGTATAGGGTCCATATGCGTATCTTTCTCCACACCCTCTCCTTTACCACTCCTACCTGCTCTTCCTCCAAACCTTCTGTAACCCCTTGCGTGCTAGTGGCTTCCAGCCTTGCTTGGGGTGAAAAGCTTAAAAAAAAAGTGCTTTGTCTCCAGGACGTGAGCGATCATGTCTCCCCATAACTTCCTATTCTTTGTAGATCTAAGCATTATTTCTTCCCGTATTTTCTCTCCCAATACTAGTATGATCACTATACACTAGTATTTATATACGTATACCTATTCGTTATATAAGTATATATAAGCACTAGTGTATAGTGCCCGTGCGCGTATAGGTTAGCGTTCCATAATTGGTTGATTTTTATTATCTAAATATAGTTAAATTTTTGTATAATTTTAGACAACATTGTCTCTTCTTAAGAAATTCCATTAACCATCAAAGCTTTTTTCTTTATATAAAAATATATTATTTATACGATTTACATTCGGACTATTGTCCTACTTTTTGTAACTGTTATCACAACCTTTCGACCGGGCTTCATCAGGTGTATATCGATATGGGTAAACAACAGGGAATTCCGATCTGAACCCTTTATTTAATCAACTGTGGTAGATTGCTCTCGCTCCACCGTCCATGTCTAGAGATATCTTGTCTAATTCTTATTTTTTAGTACTTCTCAATATTGCTCGCCCTGTTTCCAATTACACACTATCCGGTCCAGGGATTGAACTCACGAGTATTATGTCACCAAATTCACGAATATAAATTGTGTAAATAATGATAACTCCTCATACCAGAAATTCAGACAGAAAGTATATATATATATATATATATATATATATATATATATATATATATATATATATATATATATATATATATATATATATATATATATATATATATATATATATATATATATTTCCCCGGAAAGAGATGATAGTACGATGGGTCTTTTAATGCCTACTATATACACTTCACCTTCTTTCGGTGATCCTCCTGTATAACGTTATGACAGTGAGTGCTGGACAATCTCCTCAAAGATGAAGAAGAGATTTCAGGCAACAGAAATGTGGTTCTACAGAAGGATACTGAAGATGCCATGGACCGAACACGGGAGCAACGACGAAGTTTTTAGAGAAAATGGAAACAAAAAGGAAACATATTTAACACCAAGAAGAGACAGAGGAGGTTTCTGGACCACATAATGAGGAAGGAAGGTTTGGCGAATATGATACCCACGGGACAGATTGAAGGTAAAAGAGACAGAAGAAAAGAGGGCATGACATACTTAGTGAGCTTGAGTAAATGGATAGCTGAACATCGTTTAGGAGAAATAACAGAAAGACAAAGTTTATTAAGCACTACAAGGGGCAGGAAGTTGTGGAGAGTCATAATGGCTACGTCCTGTGGGAACACGACACATAAAGAAAAAGAAGATTAGTGATTCATTTTCCTTGCCTCTCGACCACTCGAACATTTACAGTTCTGTCTCCGTAAACTGCAGAATCCTGTTTTTATTTGCGTCACATTTTTTTTTATCTTTATATGAACAGGCAAGAGTTATTAGGTTGGTGCAAAAATAATGTCGTTTTCTCATATGAATTTGAACGTCAAAAAACGACATTATTTTTGCACCAACCTAATACCTGCCAAAATTTTTTTCTTTTATATGCCATAACGCTTCAGGACTTTTGCCCTCCACAATTTGCTGTCAGTTTAGCCCTTAGTAAATTTTGTATTATTTATTTATCCTAAACTCCGTTCTGCCATCCATTTACACAGGCTGGTTAGGTAGGATATGTGCTGTTTTTCTGTCCTTTTATATCCAATCCATCCTGTGAGTGACAAGTTTTCCAAACTCTGTTTTCTCATTAGGTGCCCTGGAAATTTCAACTCTCTTTTTCTGACGTTAAGTATAAGTGACCTTTTGTTTCCATTTTCTCCAAATCTTCGTCATTGCTCACATGTTCGGTCCATGGCATTCTCAGCATCCTCCCGTGGAACTGCATTTCTGTTGCCTCAAGTCTTTTCTTCATCTGTGAGCAGCTATTGAACTTGAGAAACCTATTTTCCTGAATGATTGGTTTAAAGAGAAAGATTTTATATCCATCCTGTGAGTGTCAAATTTTCCAAACCCTCTTTCTGCATTATGTGCCCTGGAAATTTCAACAGTCTCTTTCTGATGTCAAGTATAAATGTCCTTTTGTTTCCATTTTCTCCAAATCTTCGTCATTACTCACATGTTCGGTCCATGGTATTCCCAGCATCCTTCGGTAGAACGACATATCTGTTGCTTCACGTCTTTTCTTCATCTGTGAGGAGATTCTCTAGCATTCACTGCCATATAGAAGGACTGATATAACATAACAGTGCACTGATATTTTCTTAGTTTCTAATGAAATATTTCTGTTTCTTGATATTTTGCTTAGTTTTTGGAAGGCATCTTTCGCTATCCCAATGCTCCTTCTGATTTCGCTATGCAATGTCCATCTTCTGTTAAAACACTTCCCAGATATTTAAATATTTGTACTTGTTTGATTTTGGTATCTTCAATTTGTAATTTGCATATTGGGCTGACGACAATACATTCTGTCTCCTTGCAATTGATATTTAGTCCATTCTCCTCGCTTTCTTTCACTATCCACTGTAGGAACTCTTATAGTTTCTTGTCTGTGTCTGCTATCAGTAGTGTGTTATCTGCATATCTTATGTTAAGAAAATGGCCGCCCATAATGAATCCTAGTAGGATTTCTAATTCTCTCAGAATCATTTCACTGTATAGGTTGAATAAGTCCGGTGAGAAGATACATCCTCGTCTTATGCCCCTTCCTATTTTTTTTTAATATTTAGTGAATTTATTTTCTATCCATATGCAGGCGGTTTGCTGCTAGTATATGTTCCGGGTTGTTTTCATATCCTTCTAAACTATATCAAGCTTACCTAAGAGTTCAAATAGTTCTTTGTGTTATGCTTTGTCAAACGCTTTTGCATAATCTATACAACATAGGTATACATCCTTCTGCATTTGCATTGCACTTCCTGATATCATTCTGAACATAATTATCGTAATCCCAGTTCCAAACGAACCCGCACTGTTATTGTCCTATTTCTGCCAAGAAAATAATCCTAATATTTCATACATTTTCTAGAAATAATAATAAAAAATAAAATAATTTTCACAAAAGAGGCTATTGACTGCTGTCACAATACAATGAAAGTTATCTTTTAAAAATATATGTTTAATAAGCTAAACACTCCTAATGCCATCTAGTGACAAAGACCAACTCCGTAGTAAACATCTATTTGATTTCCTAGATGTTTATGGCTGCCGAATAATACTATATTTGCCGGCATATAAGACGCGTGATTGACAAGAATATTTGCAGGTATAATGCGCACTGTAACTTATATTTTATAATATATAATAATTATATATTATAATTGTAATATTTGCATAATATTTTAAAATATTTTACCTTGAACATAAAATCAACAATTTTGGATAGTAAATCAATATTATCTACTAAGTGTTCCAAGAAATAGGACTCATAAACTTTTTCCCAAACAGAAACTATGATCTGGAATTGGAATGAAAGCAGTGATGGAACATACCCGAAATCTATGATAAACATTCAGGATGTAGAATTGGTGAATACTAAACATTTCATATACGTATGGATCAGTTATAACAAATTTACTACGAAAGAAAAGGAAATTGAACATAGATTAAAGCTACGCTAGAAGTCGTTTCGCCCAACGCCGCAAATTGCTACACAACAACAAAAAGAATTAAACCGGAAAACTCGAGTCATATTCTTAAATAGCCCTTAAAAGAGTCTTTTATATGGATGTCAGGCATGGCGCCAAACCCGTTCAGAAATCTCTAAACTGTCAGCTGTATACAACCGCTTTCGAAGATCAATGGTTACAAAAGGCTTTGAGCGAGTGCCTTGAACCTTGTGGACTGCCGCTACAGTATCACAAACAAAGAACTCTGCCAGATAACAGAAACCACATTACTTGAGGACCATTAACAGCAGTGAAAACTAAAAATGGATAGCACATGTAACGCAAAAAGAAAATAAAGACAGAATCAATTTATTAACGTTTCAAATTATTTTAAATAAAAGGTTAGGAAGGAAACTCCCATCAATACTGGGAAGTGTGTTAACAACTATTGGACTCGAGAAACTTATTTTCCAGAAGAATTGTCTTAAGAGAAAGATTTTATAAATGACAACCGAAAAGAAAGCCCCCATCAATACTGGAAAGGGCGATAACAGCTACTGGACTTGAGAAACTTATTTTTCTGAAGAATTGCTTGAAGGGAAAGATTTTATAAATTACAACCAAAAAGAAAGCTCCCATCAATACTGGAAAGAGCGATAACAGTTACTGAACATATTTTCCTGTAACAAAATTTGTTTTAAGAGTAAGATTTTTATAACAGTGAAATGAAAGCAGCACTGGCTGCTCGGTCAAATTATTGCTAAATGTTTCTGTTGAGATCAATAAAACATCCTTCGTCGCCACTGTTGAGATGTTGAGTGTTTCCACGTGAGAATATGGTAATAACGAACAAACACAGTCGTAGGGAAAAAGACTGGTATATTCAGAGAGGTATTTACATCAGAGAGATTAGTAGTAGAACGAACGTAGGTTAGTAGTAACAATAAGTAATAGTAATAAAGTCCAACGGTATCTTCCGGTCGAGAAACGGAAGTGTAACTGATCACTACAGAAGTCTCACTCTGCACTGCACTACACTGCTACACTACTCACAGTCTCTAGAACTACTGTTCTATTTATAATAATAGGATCAGTCTATTGTGGTTGTGAAGGTGGGTGCGCCCCAACAGTTTCCTTATAGGGAAACGTCTAATATTACCATTACCATTTGTTTATTTACATGTGCGTCTGATGTGCCAGTAAATACGATACTACACTATATTTACTTTGTTTGGTGACTTTTTGATGTCGAATCCCGATCAAATTGAAGTGTCACCCCCTTAAAAAAAGAAAGAAAAAGTCTCACCCCCTTAAAAAAAGAAAGAAAAAGAAGAAAAAGAGGGAACATATTATTAGTTCATCGAAAGGATCTCATAATCGACGACTGTCTTTTATTTAATGCTGTTACAAACTGTTATTAATTGCTGTTACTAATTTGTATCTCAATGTCAGAAGCATCCAATAAAGAATGAACTTACTATCAATAGCTTTCGAGACTAGCACGCCACTATGTAACCCAGACAGAAATTGAAACACACACACACACACACACACACACACACACACACACACACACACACACACACACACAAACACACACACACACACATCTACATCATAATTGAGATTTGATGCATACGATATTTGTGGAAAAATCGATATTTTTTAGATTATATTAGCGATGAAGTCTTCAAGGATACTGAAGAAAATGGTGGAGATTTGGAGAGACTTGACGTCTCTCACATCCAACGATAACCATCAGGCAAATATGTGGAATAATAATAATAATAATAATAATAATAATAATAATAATAATAATAATGACCAGCAAATAATAACTAGCAAAGAAAGTAACTACAGTACCAATGATCATTGGAGCACTGGTTGATTGTACAAAAACATGGGGGATTGTGATTTGAAAACAAAGACCTCACAAAAGCCTGCCTGCCCGGAATAGCAGGGATAGATCGGAAAATATTAAACAGAGCCTGTTGGTGAAAGGAAGAAATGATTGGTTTATTTTCTTAAGTCACGAGTGGTTATCTGAAAATAAACTTTTCACTATCAACCAGCATCATATATTGTGAATCTTGGTAATAATAGTAGTAATAATGATAATAATAATAATAATAATTTGCTTAATGCTATGTTCTTTCATAGTGTAGGTGATCATGACTCTCTTTTCTTTATTATTTGCGAACTGCCATACGTTCTTTGGAAAGATAGCCGGGTGGTTTGCCATTGCCTTCTTCACGGTTTGGAATTCAGAATTTTTTCTTCTCTTAGACTGGTTGCCACCCGGGCAATTACACCTTGCTATTTATGCAACAGCTGAAGGGAACGAGACAGATTCATGCTTTTCGCAAGGGTATTAGTTCAGTTTCCCCATTTCTCTTTCCGCATAGATATTCGTAATACTACCAACACATCCCAATAATAATAATAATAATAATAATAATAATAATAATAATAATAATAATAATAATAAAAGTGCTTCCTTATTGGTATGGCAAACCCTGCAGATTGCAATATATCTTTGAAGATATTCAAAAAGCTATCAAAATACAAGGACCTTGAAATAGAAATCACAAAAATGTGAACAACATGGTAACATCAACAATCCCTGTTGCAGTTGAAGCCCTAAGATTGGTTGGAAAATATTCCAGTAGACTAATTGAAGGGATTCCTGGAAGTCCATGCCTCAAAGAGATACAAAAAATTGTTCTGATAAGTACAGCCCACACTTTACGAAGGGCTTTATTTATATAATTTTTTTTTTTTGCGGTGGAAAGTGTCATGGTACCATTTCTAACCTTAGGTCCCTGGGCGGGACCCGGAAAGAAATGTGTAAACGCCAGATATCAAAGGAAATAATAATAATAATAATAATAATAATAATAATAATAATAATAATAATAATAATAATAATAATAATAATAAAAACTAGTTTTAACCCAGGAAAATTTCACGATTTTCCTTCACTTAATGATTGAATATCCGTAGAAATTCACCAATCGCATCGTTAAATATTTGAGCTTAACAACTTTAACAAAATATTACAATAACAATCATAAATATTGTTGTATCTCGTGTTTTCGAGATAACGGCGAGAAATAAATAAGGAAGACAAACTCGTAGGTAAGTAATGAAATAGAAAGTTTACTACACAAAGGTACACTTAGCAATAGAACTAATGCTAACTCGGTATTTACCCGAGCTCCCCATAAAGCGGGATATGGCACAAGGCCGGTTTAACGTGGGTTTTTTTCGAGCTCGTAGGCCCGGGCAAAAATTCCCCGTAGACTCCATAATATCGACGTCGGGTTTGTGTATCTCCCTAGAAAAGACTGCCCTACTGGATTCCTTTCTGCCCGAAGGCAGAGAGCTCGGCAAGGACTAAGAGTTTAGCGCCCGGCTAAGACCTAATGCTAACCCTCCTCAACTCCGCTTAGTTACATAAACGGACGATTCATTTCATTTATGTCGTATATGACACATATGAATGCTGGTCGTTAATAAGGAGATACAAATGAAAAGGTTTGAAATTGACAACTTTTCCCATTTCATTGAAACAGCCATTAAACACTTCTAACTTTTCTTCTTTCTTTCATTTTCTCACTGAAACCAAGTAGCGTCTTTGATATGTCTTCTGTCTTCTCACACGATCAAAACGGAATAGTTCATTATTTATGAGGCATTGACAGGGCGTAAAGGTCTTGTGAACTAAGAAAGGGGGGAACAAGCAAAATTATTATAAGATAATAATAATAATAATGAAAAATATATGAAAAAATAGCTGTAGTAACAGTGGTTGGCCTTTGTTCAAATGACTGAACTTCATTAGAAAACAAGCCCGTATCACTCATATCGTAATAGCATATCAACCTGCCGAATTATTATAATTTTCTTTACTCTAGCTTTTATGTCAATCTAATTCACTTAAATGTGCTAAGTGAGGAATTACTAAAAAAAAAAAAAACAAAAGAAAAAGATCCCGCTGCGAATGAGAAACGTATGTCAGGGGACCTCTGCGTCCACTGGAGCCCACCCTCAGCTAAAAACAAATATAGATGCCCGGGAGGCAACCAACTATTCCCGCCATGGTGGGTGTGCAGCAACGGGCTGGGGTCAATCGTCAAGACTAAACAGGGTACAAGGTCCGTTGGATAGGAATGGATTAACTTTGTCTTCACTTCGTTTTAACCTCGACTAATATTTACCTTTCAGGATTTGACAGTTAGTAGAGATTCTGCAAGATTTGTTTTGGAACCTCCATGCGAAGAAAAGCGTCTTTCTTCTACGAATCAACTCCAGTTGCAATGCTGGTGCGAGAGACGCAACTGTCCGTGGTGGGAATAGGGTTGCGTGTCTCGAGGTCTGTAATTGCCGAGTGGGCAGAGAGATGCGACGGGACTGCTTCTTTTTTTTTTTTTTTTTTTCTTTTTTTTTTTTAGGCCGGCCAAGCAAGGTCAAGCAATTGACAGGCAAACTTCTGGTGTTGGGTCAATCAGGAAATGAAAGGGTACCGACAACACACGGAACGATCCGGGTCATGTGACCAAAATTAGCCGGTGGAATTGTTTTTAACAGGATATTTTGAATATGAAGTGAAAGCGATTACATCAAATTAAATACACCCACCCGCACGCCCCGCCTCATACGCACGTAGGCGAGCTCAACGCACATACGCATGCGCGCGCAGACCCACACCCACATTCATACATGAGCATGTCTATTCCTAAATTGAATCGGATTTTACTGAAGTTTGAATTTGTTTTAACGGTTCAAACTTCTAATATTTGTAGTTGCATTTTATATTGATTGATTCATTTTCTATGGTTTATCAACCCTTTCCAGGTTGTTTAAAGCCTGGAAAATATTTTTAGATTGTAAGAATTTTTTTAAATTATAATAATGGCGGTAGATAATAATGGTGGTGGTGGTGGTGGTGGTAGATAAACCTACGTCAGCTGATTCTTTAAGAATAGATTTAAATAAACGGTGGTGATGTAATTTAGTGTTTTTGACGTGTGTTTACATTTGGTAAAATATTTAACAGAATTTGTTTATTGTGTGTTTATATTTGGCAAAACATTTATCAGGAGTTTGCCAACTATAAACACACGTCAAAAACCCTATAATAAATCACCACCGTTTATTATTAAATTCATTCTTAAACAATCTAACGTATGTCTATCTACCACAACCTGTAAAAACGTTCCCAATTTTGCGGACAATCACTAGACATAAATAGCACGCGCGCGCACACACACACACACACACACACACACACACACACAGAGAGGAATATATATTACAATCCGAATCATGCATAGACAAACTAGAATTATGATATGCTTACACACATAAATTATACACATGAACGTTACTTGACAAGGCAGATGCACATGAAGTCTGCTTAACCAATGAAAATCAAACAACACAAAAATAAAAATACCAGAATTTCTTTTTACCTGTATTTCGTTGTCTGATGAAGCTTTAATAAAAGCGAAACAGATTAGATTTATAAACTTTTCGTATTTATTCTTTATCTTCTCATTCTGTCGGATTCCAGCCCATATCTGATCTCAATTCATATATATATATATATATATATATATATATATATATATATATGGTGCGATGAATAAATTGACGTATAAACTACGCAAAAACGGAAATAATAATGTCATCTCTTTTTAACAGATATATTTACCAAAATTACACAAATATCTTGAAATACGAAAAAGTAAAGTTATTCAATAAAACCGCCATTGGCTTCAACCATCCTCCAGACGATTTCAGAATCTCCTGCAACTCTTCTGGACAGTCTCCTTGTTTAAGTTGATGAATGCTGCCATGAGCATTGCCTTCACACATAATAATCAAGGGGGGTGCAGTCTGGGGAGTTAGGTGGCCAGATGAAAGGGGTGTGTAGTCGCAAAACTGGTCTGACAGCTATTACTGGGTTCCCCTGCTTGTGTGGGATGGTGCAGAGTCCTGTTTCATGGGGTCTTCCAGCAGCCACCCCCTTGGGATAGCGAAAGATGCGTTCCAAAAGCTAAGCAAAGTATTAAGAAACAAGAACATTTCATTAGAAACAAAGAAAAGCGTACTGAACTGTTACATGAGTCTTTCTTATACGGCAATCTATACACAGATGAAGAAGAGATTTGAAGCAACAGAAATGTGGTTCTACAGAAGGATGCTGGGAATACCTTGAACTGAATATGTGAGCAATGGCGAAGTTTTAGAGAAAATAGAACCAAAAAGGATACTTATACTTAACACCAGAAAGATACAATTGAAATTTCTGGGGAACTCAATGAGGAAAGAGGGCTTGAACAAATTAGATACCCCCAGGACAGACAGGCAAGAGGGACAGAATAAAAAAAAAACGCACATAGGGAGATTGTGTAAATGGATAGCAGAACAAGGTTTTGGATAGATAGCAAAAAGGTAACAACAACAGGAACATCATCAACAACAACAACAACAACAATAATAATAATAATAATTACGTAAGTATGTTGTACGTTATTATCAGGTGTTATTGTTTTTATTAATTGTAGTTCGTACTTATACATGCTTACGTTAATATTTCATATGCATGTGTGCGGGTGAATTTATACACGTTTGGTCATGAACCACAGGCGCTGATGTGTGCATTAGTGTCAGCGTTCGCGCCCGGGCGTGACTCTTCTTCACCAGATCGCAAACATCAATTAACATGTGAAACAGAAGTATTTATTGTCATTCGCTCGCCATACGCTTGCATATATCTGGGGCGTGTGCCTAATCACGCACATATGCCTGTGTTCGAGCGCGTGCATGCACTATGCAGCCGACCCCTAGAAACTCCAAGGGTCAGGGATAAAATAATGGAAAATAAAACATGAAAGGCTTATCCACCCCCCCCCGCTCCACTTTTTTCTTTCTTTCTCGACTCTGTGGGTGTCACGGCAGACCTCAGCCTATCACTTATCGTAGCAGAAGCGTTATGAATCCCCAGAAGGTATAGCGACTTCATATGTTGACGGTAGAGACGAAATTGAAAAGGAGGATCTTTTAAGAATAGTATAAATAACTTAATTTGCGCTTCAGTCTAATGTTATTTATTTGAATTCAAATACTTGAAACCGTGACTTTTCCTATTACTCTTGTGTATTTTTATTTTATTTTAGCAAGAGATTAGCAATTGAAAGACAAATACTACCGAACTGAATCATTTAAAGAGTGCTTAATATTTAGAAGTAATATGTTTCTTACGCTGTTTGTTTATGAAGGCATATATATACACATATGCGCACGCGCGTGTGAGTGCGTGGAAAAGCTTTTTATTGACAAACCATTTCGCCTTCGTTACGAACTTGGTAGATCTTCAGGTCATAATTTTTTTACTGTAAGATTCGCCTTGTACAAGGCCTGGGAGTCACTTGAGGTAGAGGGTTACGTTAAGGGTCAGTTTATATGGATAAGAAGGGAAGATAACGGTTAACTCTAAACTTGAACAGGTTAAAATTGTAGTGATCTGGGAAACATCCTCTTGGGTGTCTGTTCTACAGGGCACTGGTTCACTGGAAGAAGCTGTTTGATTGTTCTCGAATATATATATATATATATATATATATATATATATATATATATATATATATATATATATATATATATAATATGGAGAAAACAACTGAAAAGTTGCAAATTAAAAGAAAAAATAAATTGAATGTTTTTTTTGTGAAAGTAATTTTTAAAAATATTTTTTTATATATATATATATTTGATATTTCAGATCGCCCCGATCTTTCCTCAGAAATTAATTAAATAACTGTATTCAGAAGTTTGTTTTCAAGTAGCGTCCGTCGCGAGAAGCGGACGTCACGTGATGTGGAATGCAACTGTGTTTGAATATTTCTAACGTAAATCTAACGATAATATTTTAGATGTTGTTTAAAAAGTTTTTTTTAACTATATCATATTACATATCAAGAAAGTATACGTGGCTTCTCATTATGCCACATATATATATATATATATATATATATATATATATATATATATAAAAGTGAACATAGAAGTCAACACTTATAGGCGACAATCTGTTTCATGCTAGTGCAATCGTCAGGCAACTGTTGACTTCTATGTTCACTTTTATATTTACACACGCTCTATCTCTGATATTGAGCACTTTATCCCATAAATATAGCACACTTTAAGACTATATTTCTTCATATATATATATATATATATATATATATATATATATATATATATATATATATATACCGAGTGTAACAGCAAAATTATCCAAATCGTGTAACAGCGTAATTGTCCATCTCACAAAGTCTGCTCCAAATCGTAAAATAAAAAAATGCAATAAAACTGTCTAATTATTTAATTAGATAAGCTTTTAATTGCTTTTAGAAATAATATATATTAAGGATATTATAGTCTGAAGAAAAAATTTTTTTTCGATGAATAATGATTTTTGCAAGAATTATTTGCATTTTTCTTTTTTTTATTATAAAGTTTCAAAAATATTTTGAAATTCTTGCAAACATCATCAAAGTTAGTTATTAAATAAAGACTATACAGTGTAACCCGGATATAAGAGACCCGGATATAAGAGAAACCCGGATATAAGATACATTTTCTCTGGTCCCTAATTAGAGCCTGTGTTAATAAAACAAAATAGACCAAACCCGAATATAAGAGAAACCCGGATATAAGAGACTTCTTCTCTGGTCCCGACAACTCTCTTATATCCGGATTACACTGTATTTACAAATTGAAAAATGAAAAGCTTAATACCAATCATCCCACCAACAAATTTTTACAGTAATTAAAAATAAATTTTTGGTTGTGTGTCTAAATGTTCTTTATTTAAGTATGGTATTTCATATGCAACATGATCGTTAAAAGGTCACGTTTTCAACTGTTGTACCCTTTACACTTTAACCTTTTAGTTTTACTTAGTTAAGAAAAATAATTTGTTTTTATTTAGTTTTTTAATATTTTAAAATTTTTTAAATTCTTTTTAGTGAGTTATATTTTGATAAAAAACGTTTGAAAGGTAACCTTTTATTTTATTTTTAACCTAATGTTTAGTTTAATTATTTTATACTTTATTTTATTTACATTTGAAATTAGTTCCCCTTACTCATTTTATTTTTAATTGTGGTAGGTACCTCCACTAATTCTCAATACCTAAGTTTTAAAAATAAAGTTAAAAAACAAAAATGAAAAAGCTTTCTTGAAGCTTTCACTTTAGGTTTAACTGAAAGATAAAAAAATTAAAAAAATAAATATTTACTATTTCCAGTAAGCAAAATACACTGGCGTATTTCAAACAGAAATTATATATTGATTAAAATGTTTTTTGTATTTTTTGTCAGTAAAAAAAGCCATAAAAATCTTGTCATTTTTTGTAAACAAAAGTTAATTCTCGTTTTTAAAAAAAATTGCAAAATACAATATATTTTTCTAGAACGTTATTAGAGGAAAATTAGCAAATTTAAAATTAAATTAATCTGAATTATTTTTTTCTATTGGGTAACCCCCAAAGTTTGTATGTTTCAAGTAAAAATAAAAGACAATTTTGATTTATTTTTAAATCTATTTTTTATTATATATTATCTAAATTTTGCCCAATACAAGACTGAGTGGGTTACAATCGAAATGGTCATGAGGTGCTTGATATGAATAGAAGAGAAGGTGCCAGGAAATGAAGATTCTGACGATTATGAGGGGAGATAATTATTGACGAAGAGATTATGATTATAAAGAAATGAATAGCATTTTGGCACTAAAAATGCTCATAAAACATGTCCTTGTGTAGTTGTATGTTTTACCTCTTTTAAAGCAAGTTAAAAATAGAGAAAGAAGACAATGGCTTTATATTCATTCTTCTAATATAGACTGTTTTTTCTTTTGATTCAAATAATCTTTTTACAAGACTTGAGAGCCACTCAAGGTAGACGGTTACAGTCGCAATACTACTGAGGTATGTAATAGGAATAAAAGGGGAGGTGGTAGGAAGTGAAGATTATGAAGATAGGTAGAATAGATAATTATTGACCCCTGAGTTGAAGAGGTCAAAATTAACCTTTGAGGTCATGAGTCATTATTAAGTACAAAGCTTATTAAGTATATCCAGTTGTTCCAAGTCCCTTCCCACCTTAAAAAAACACACTGAATACACAATAGACAACCGCTTGCCACGACTTATCAACCTTTTACAGGTTATTTAAAGCCAGGAAATAATTTAGAGGATAATAATGATTTACTGATAAAAGTCCTACTATACAACCCATAACTGGGGGTGGGAAAGCGGATTCATACTTTTCATAAGGTATTTGCGCGTAAGTGAATGTAACGATCCCGACTTCGAATTCGGACTCGGCTCTCCGATTTTCAATTTGGAACCGTTATTCATTCCACCACCCGCACATCGAAGCTTACATCACCTGGTATTCCCAAGCGGTCACCCATCCAGGAACTGACCAGGCTCGACGTTGGTTACTACGGTGATCATACGAGAACCGGTGTTTCAACGTGATATGACCGGAAGCCTTGAAACTTTTGCATATATTTAATATTTGTAACATTTTTATTAAGCAAGCACACTGACTTAGGGAAGAATTTCCCAGTCCCCGCAACCAACGCTGCGCTGGCGTCGATATTATACCGACCCCCTTTCTTCGCTGCAATAAGGGAGGTGCTGCCGCAGGGTTGGAATCTCCGGTACCAACTGTCCCTCCTTTATTTGCTGTGTTCTACCCGAAGACAGAAACACAATTGAGAGATAAAATGTAGTTTGTCCGCCCGAAGGCAGATACTACACAATGATCGCAGCTCGAAGGCCGGGGAGCGAATAAAAGCGTAACTCTAGTTGCACTGACAGGTCGGTCAATAAATGTAGTATGTTTCATTATAAGAAAACGGCTAATATTACTATTATCAATGTTCCAAGACGGAAATTGTTAACAAAGAATTGTACAAGATAACAGAGACCACACCACCTGAGGATTTCCAATAGCGGCAATAACTAAAATGGATATCACATGTAACGCGAAGTGAATATAATGACATGTATGTTCTTAAATACCTTCATCAAATCGATACTTTCATTTGGATGTCATGCATGGCGCCAAACTCGTTCAGAAATATCTACACTGCCAGCTGTATACAACCGCATTCACAGGTCAATGATTAAAAATGGCTTTGAGCGAATGAAATCTGTGGGGTCCCAGCGAGCTTGTAGACTGGCACTACAGATCCACAATCAAAGAACTGTACCAAATAACAGAAACCACATCACTTGAGAACTACCGTCAGCAAAAACTAAAATAGGTATCACGTGTAATTCGAAAGAAAAATCATAGCATAATCAAGATGTTGTTATTCCACACTACATCAAACAAAAGGTTAGGAAGGAAACCGCTATCCACACTGGAAAGAGTGACAACAGCTACTCGACTTGAAAAACATATTTTCCTGAAAAATTGTTTTAATAGAGAGATGTTATAAAATTCAACCGACAGTGGCACTGGCTGCTCGGTTAGTGAATGTCGAATGTTTCTTTATAAGGAAACGGTTAGCTGTACCATTACAGACGAAGAGAACAAATGCTATATTTGATCTCAGCCTGATGGTCAGGGAGTGAAGAAAATCGTAACTCAAGTAGTATTGCTGTTCGGTCAATAAATGCCGAATGTTTCCTTATAAGGAAACGGTTAATATTACCGTTACGTTTGTTTGTCATTAAGGCAGCACTTTTTTTCGATCATTATTGAGACGCTACTTTACTTCAAGGTTAAATTTCTCTTCGCCAGACTCTCAATCATCTACGCCTTCAAAAATAACGTTGAACTCATATTTGCTTCCTGGTATTCCGTCTTTTACTGACTCATGCCAAAATTGCGGCTCGACGTCTGCCAAAGTGACCTGACACACCATAAGTGTCAGTTGACACCTAAAAGCCGACACTGTCTCGTGTATTTTAATGACCTTTGTGCATGACGTTGCAATTTTACGGTAGCATGTCTCCATTACGATAACCACTCAAGTCAAGTTTTATTACTTGACTGGGCCTCGCTGTGTTTGCTTCGCACAAACAATGGATGTTCATTTAACATGTTGCTTGAGTCGACATTACGAGGCTCATTTGTGACTAATATTTCTCTTCTGTATCAATAGTTGCGCCGTCTTTATCGCTGCTTTCGCATTTCTGACAGATTTACCGACTTCTGTTTCATTCCTATAAATGTATTTGCAAGACATGCTTCTTCTCTTTTTTAATGTGCAGGACATGGACCTTCACAACTTCCTATATCCTTTGTAACTCTAAGTAATATTTGCCTCCTTATTATTCTTCCAAGTTCCTGTTCTGCCATCCGAACTTGTATAAATTACACAAGATAGGTTACTCGATACTTCCCTTTTTTTCTCTTGCTTTCACCATGTCCCATCAGTGTTAAATTCTCCAAGCCCCCTTTCTTCATTACGTATCCAAGACATTTCAATTGTCTTTTTTATTCTAACTACAAGTGTCCATTTTGTTTTCATTTTCATAAAAACTTCTCCGTTACTCACGTTTTCACTCAAAGAGATTCTTAACATCCTTCTGTAGAGTTCCATCTTTGTTGCCTCAAGTCTCCTCTTCATCTGTGAGGAAATTTGTCCAGCATTCACTACAAAACAGGAGGATTGATATTACATAGCAGTTCTTCACTTTGTTTCTTGTTGGTTAAAAGTCCATTTGGCAATCGCAGTCATTATTAAGACCCAATGTGGTTTCTGTGTGGTAGGCAGAATTCTGTTGTCTATATTCTAACCACCACACAGACACCACATTTGATTTTTCATAATGACTTTATAATGACTACTCGGAAGTACTACAGCAAAACAATAATAAATTATGAACTTCGGACAGTATACACACAAATTCCATAATCCATAACAAATTACATTTTTCCAAATTTCCAATAAGATGTTGAGTGCTGTACTCAAGGGAATAGCAGAAGAATGACTATAAAAACATTGCTTTCTTTCTCTATTTTTAACTTCCTTTAAAAGAGGTGTTGAGTATTGTACACAAACGAATATCAGAACAATGACTATGAAGGCATTGTTCTCTTTTCCTATTTTTAACTTGCTTGACAGAGGTGTTGAGTATAGTACTGAAGGGAATAGCAGACGAATGACTACAAAGCCATAGTTTCCTCTCTCTATTTTAAACTTGCTTTACAAGAGGTGTTGAGTATAGTACTGAAGGGAATAGCAGACGAATGACTACAAAGCCATAGTTTCCTCTCTCTATTTTAAACTTGCTTTACAAGAGGTGTTGAGTATAGTACTGAAGGGAATAGCAGACGAATGACTACAAAGCCATAGTTTCCTCTCTCTATTTTAAACTTGCTTTACAAGAGGTGTTGAGTATAGTACTGAAGGGAATAGCAGACGAATGACTACAAAGCCATAGTTTCCTCTCTCTATTTTAAACTTGCTTTACAAGAGGTGTTGAG
>OZ038498.1:48846870-48861870 GCA_964036315.1 Acanthosepion esculentum
ACATCTACAGTTGGAGTTTCAGAAGCATTTTCGTGTCTATGTGTAGATATGTATGTATTTTTGTGGGGACTGCAATGAGGTTGGTAAGAAGAAGTAATTGAAAATGCAAGACAGAAAGCAAGTATAAAGGCGTGTGCGTGAGTGCGTTAGTGTAAAGTTCGATTCTAGGTGAGTATGGCGAAAGCTCTAGGGGGAGTTTTTACATGGGGTGAGATGGAATGTTTGAAAGTAGAAGAATATGTGTGTATGTAGCCTCGGCAATAAGGAGAGGAAGATAGAGGGATGCGAACGGACAATTAGATAGATAGATAGATAGATAGATAGATAGATAGATAGATAGATAGATAGATAGATATGAACATATTGTAAACAGATATATAGATAGATAGGAATAGAATTAGATAGATATATATGAACATATTGTAAACAGATATATAGATAGATAGGAATAGAATTAGATAGATAGATAGATAGATAGATAGATAGATAGATAGATAGATAGATAGATAGATAGATAGATATGAACATATTGTAAACAGATATATAGATAGGAATAGAATTATATATATATATATATATATAGAGAGAGAGAGAGAGAGAGAGAGAGATAGAGAGAGGGAGATAGAGAGAATGATATATATATATATATGTATATATATGTATATATATGTATATATATATATATATATGTGTATAATATATATATATATATATATATAAAGAGATAGATAGATAGATAGATAGATAGATAGATAGATAGATAGATAGATAGATAGATAGATAGATAGATAGATAGATAATATTAGTGGTAAATATACACATACATATGCAATCATATATCTAAATTATATAAATATATATACCTACATACACATACATATCTATATGTATAAAAAATAATTCCAATAGGATAGAATCCAGGTAGAACTCAATGTCCAGGACAGAGTAAGGATATCCTTTTTATTATATATATATATATATATATATATATATATATATATATATATATAGTGAGAGAGAGAGAGAGGGGGGTCGGTATAAAGAAGAAGGAAGACTTATCTTAGTTGACGTTTTGTTTCCTCTGACGGACTTTATCAATGCAAATCCAAGGTTTTTATTTGGTAACAAGTATTTATATACAGGAGTAAAAAACAATATTGTTTTTCACTTTAAAAAAATTTAAAAACGTTCATAAATATTCATCAGGTTAGCCGGAAAGATAGACAAGTTATGGAGGACGCGGAGTGACATAATTCAATGTCTAATACACGAGAGTTAGTAAGTGATGTTCTTGAATTTTTTTTAAGAAAGCAAATTAGTATTTAAATTATTTTAGTTTGGTACTAATTTATGTGCTATATATTTTAAATATCATGAGGTTATGAATTTAAAAGTTTTCTTTTTATTTGTTTAACATTTCTATAGTTAAATATGTTGGCTTTGGAAGGTAATAATTCTTTCGGGGTGCAGATTTATATTTTGATAAGATTCGATAGCGGTACTCTTGAGAATTTTCCTTCTAAGTAAGTTACCTTCTATTTTAATAAGCGTGGCATTCTTTTGATCAAAATTGTGATTGAATTTATTACTATCTATAACTAATTCATTTAAGAGATTCTTGTGTATAAGAACCCTTTTGTGGTCATAGGTACGTTTTTTTTAAAATTTCTGCAAGTTTCCCCAATGTATTGTGAGGAGCAGTTCTGGCAATTCATTTAAGATCAGAATCATTACTGTTATGGGTATTTTTGGTTCGGATCATATCTATAATAGTTTTCCTCAGATGATGAAACGCGTCGGCTAAGATAAGTTTTCCTTTTGTGTATATTCATATTGTCCTTTTAGAGATACACTCGATCGGAAATATTTACACATAGATAGATAGATAGATAGATAGATACGAACAGAAATCGAGCGGTATATAGACTAGTCCATAAGTCAAAGAGACTACATTTTGTTATTTTTAATTTATACTTTTTTCATTATGGCCTACAGAAAATGTAATTAAAAAAACTCCGGATTGAAAATATTGTCATATAAATGCCTCCCTTTTTGTAAGGGGCTCCGTAACATGACACCCCCCATCTTATTATATGTTTGCTGCATTAAAATAATGGAGCCTTGATTTAAGCAAATAATTGCTATGAAAGAAAAAAATTTAAAAAAAAGGAAAACTCGTTCATAAATATCAAAACAATCAACTGTATACAATCGCTTTCTCAGATCAATGGTTAAAAATGGCATTGAACGAATGAAACTGCGTGCTTGTTAACTGGCACTATAAAATCACAAGCAAAAAAACTGTACCAATTAGCAGAAATCACATCACTTGAGGACTCACGGCAACAACTAAAATGGATATCACATATAATTCGAAGAGAAAATAATGACAAATTCAAGATGTCGACGTTCCACCCTACTTCAAACAAAAAGTTAAGAAGGAAATTCCTGCCAATATTGGAAAGAGCGATAACAGTTAGTGAACTTGATAAACCTATTTTACCATCTAAAATCGATGTTACCTTATAGTCCGAGGGTTATGATAGGAGCGCCAGTCGGTAATCAGAGAACCTAACTGAGAAAAGGGAATATAAAATGCAAAGGTAGAGGATAGCACGCGGAGTCAGGTAGAGGAAGCCGACCACTTTTCCTGCATCTTTTGCGATGGATCATATGTTCCACTTGAGATCAGGTGTGACCTTAAGGCCAAATAGTCTCTCAAGGCACTGAGGGGACATCCATTAGTTTGGTATGCTAAATAAAACATATCTCATGATTTCTGATAATACTCATGAAAATTGAAATAATTTCCACACTTTGTCGATCAAATGATGATTAATTCCGGGATATGTTCTTCGGAATCACATTTGATTCGACATTCATAGAATTCGTATGGGGGGTAGCTATGCGAAAATTATGAATCAACAAATATTCGAAATGAATAGGCATGCGTGATATGTGTACTTTGCTATGTATAATCGTTATTTTTCTATTCTTCCCTCTCTTTTTTTCTTTGTATTCGTTACGAGTCGAGAGAAAACAACAAAAACTGGCTGTCATGTTGTTAATTGGATTTCGTAAATATATATTAAAAAAAAAAGAAAAATTTTAAGATCTTTTTTACAGCATTTTCCCTTTCGGCAGACCCATTTTATATCGATTAATTCCTTCCATTGATTTATTGATTGGTTCATTGATCGAACAGCACGCCCCTCTCTCTGTTTCGGACAGTCGTTATTGATATTATTGATTGAAAAGGGAATACAGACGGAAAGAAGTGTATTCTCCCCCACCCTGTACGGAAGGAATTACATGAAAGTGACAAGGGCGATAACCTCTCTTGGATTAACTGCTTTCTCCATCTTTCATATCAGATGTGTACATTACTTGAACACATATTTACATTGTTCTAACTGAGACACCCGTTTCGTTATACATCAATAAAAAAAACTCAATAGCTTATTCTTTTATTTCAGAAAAGATGCTCTTACCAGTGGTGAATGAAAAAAATAGAAATTTAATTAATTCAGTCCAATTCTAAGAAATTTCACAAACGTGAAATACTTCTCAAATTGTTCTGCAATCTATTAAACTCAGAAAAGTTTTCTGTTTAAAAATCACTATTTTTCTTATGTGAAGAGAAAATTTGTATGTACGAGGGTCGGTCAAAAAGTAATGCATGTTCTAATTTAATTTTAAAAGTATTTTTTAGCAATAAAACTTAAAGTATCTGGGAATCACAAAGAAACATTTTGTGGAGTTACCTTCTCTTTTCCTTTCTTACCCATATAAGACATTTTCAAAGATACATTAGCTAAAATTAACACCTTTATATATATATATATATATATATATATATATATATATATATATATATATATATATATATATATATATATATATATATATAATAATTGATGAATATTAGTGGTAAATATACACATACATATGCAATACATACATACATACACACATATATATATATATATATATGTATAAAAAATAATTCCAAGAGGATAGAATCCAGGTAGAATTCAATGTCCAGGACAGAGTAAGGGTATAATAAAAAGGCTTAAACACTAATATTCCATGGTCATAATTTATTCCATTGGAATCGTAAATACGATCCAATTCATCAGACCTACAAATTCAAACAGAAAAAACAACTCCGGGAATATATATATATATATATATATATATATATATATATATATATATATATATATATATATATATATATATATATATATATATATATATATATGCACACACGCAATCATATATAGGTGTATGTATTTTATTTAGAAAGTCAATCCTAGACGTCTCGAGAGTTAATTTTGGTGAATTCATTTAATTTGTGACAAAGTACTGAAGAATTCTAACGATACACATGCCAGTCGTTTGCAGACAGTCTTTTCATCCGTCTTTTTCTTTGGCTGGTTTGGCAAGTCTGTGCTCCTGCTACTGAGTAAGCAAATAGACTCGCGGCAAAATTTAGCTGATAAACTGGAAAGTTTGTGTGTCTTAAAGATTTCGTTTAGGCTCGAACCGGTTTACTAATGTACTTAACTTGATGTAATTCTACCTAGGGTTAGCATTGCAGACGTTCGACAAGGTGAGTAAATTTGGGTTAGCTGCATTGAGTAGAATATGTTAATTTTCGTTCTGTGAAGGCAGTTTTTAATTTTCTTTAGGTTAGTATAATCTTTCTAATTACTAGTTGTAATTTTATCCAGTGTTAGCCTTTCTTACATTCGACAAGGTGTGTAAATGATTGAATTGGACAATTTATTTTACTAATGTAGATTTTTTGTTAACTATTTATATTATGGTTTTTATATTATAGTGTGCATGGGTAGCGAAGCAGAAAGTGGGATCGGCGTGCCGAGTTCAAATTCCATAGAGTCCGTCGCGTTCACTTCGACCCAAATGCTTTTGAGAAAAGTATTAAACCATCTCTTCTCAAGCTATGGGTTAAAAAGCAGAGAAAACTCGGCTATTCAGATTTGGGTTTCAACCGATCTAATAGAAGGAAGAGTCTGATTTTCAAACCATGGAGAATGTGACTGGGAATTAACCCATTTTTACCAATAAATCATGGCAATTCAAAGATGATAAAGAAAAGGAATCTGTGGAGAGTCATGACCCAACTCCTCCCGAATGGATATCGCATTTAAAACTTTGGAAAATCTGTGCTCTCTTAAAAGTTGTGTTTAGACTCGTACAGTCTTACTAATTTCTAGTAATTTTACCTAGCGTTAGCCTTGCACATTAGTCCATGTCGATTTTGGAACCATGGTATTGCAATCCATTTGAAAGTTGAGGTTTGACATGATAAATAATTATACAAAATATTTTTTCCAAATCGCTACTGTTTTTTGAGGAAACGAGTTTAAAGATTAAGTTTAGGTTCAAAATCGTAGCGTTGGAATTTTATTCCGGTAATCAGTGAAAGCCTTATAGCACAGCCTTATAATAGCTTCGGCCATAACTCACCGCAGCCGCCATTTTTATCAGGGAGAACGATGTAGCAGAACTCTTGCTTCGTTCAGAACTGCCCGCCACCGGTGCAAGAGAGTTCTTGTAAATACAAAGAGAATCTATACGCAAGCATTCCAAGCCAAAGTTGAAAACAAAAAACTTGATCCCTGCGATATCATCATTGTCAGATAAGACGCAATGAACAGAGGTTTCGGTGCTATCCGCGGTATCAGGTATCCGTTGGTGGCTTTAGAATATATTTAACGCGGATAAGGATTACTACTGTAAATATGCTTGTATGTGTGTCTGTTTGTACGAATGTGTGTGCGCGTACGCGCGTGTGCATGTGTGCGTGTATGTTTACGAATAAGTGGGTGGAATTAATTTCCCTTTCTTTGTTTTCATTTTCAAGCGTCTGTCCCTTCGATTTAAACATACAAAAAAAAATCGGCTTATCATCGTTCAACTGAACAATTGCTCTTCTGACCTGCTTATCGGCTGCATTAATGAAATTGTATTCAAGCGATCAACCGACTGTTCGTTCTCTCTTTGCATACTGACGCCAGTTGAAAGACCCGGTTCTCCGGCGATCACAGAAAGAGATTTGGCGAGCGCCTCCCAGCAAAGAATCAACAGAACCAACGGCTGACCCAGCGTCTAACCAAGAATTTAGCTCCAGCAGGATTAGTCGGTAGACAAACAGACCAACTGACCAATGGTCATGGGTCAGTAATCAGTAAGGTAGATTGTGAATTCTAGTTTAGCAAGTTGACGGAACAATAAAAATGGAGAGTTGAAAAAGAAAATGAAAGAAAGATATAGTACAAACAGTAGAATTGGCGATCCGAGTTCAAACTCCGGGCTCTCAGACTTGTATTCTAATGCTCTTGAGAATAGCATGAATCCGTCTCTTTAACCTCAGTCATGGATTAAATAGCAGGATAGGCTGGACTCTCTAGAACGGCATCCAAGAACAATTCAGAAGCCAAAACTGTGGAGAAAGCAGCGGGAAACTACTCCACTATCTTGCCTAAGAATGCATGGCAGTTCAGAGATAATAAATAAAGGTAATCTGTCCAGAGTCACGATCTTCTATGTAATAAATGGACATTCATGAAAAATGTGAGAAGGCTAGAGGAAAAAAACAAAATGAAAAGATACCAGGAGAAAGGAAGAAGTTTATATGGTTAATGATGGGCGGGGTCAAAAGGTAGATGGATCCTTGATGGTCGGCTGAAGAGAAAGGAAAAATGAAGGCGGAGACAAAGGTGGCAAAAGGGTATGAAGAAGAAAATGTGAGAGGTGAGAAAGCTAGAGAAAAAAATGAAAAGAAATCCAGGTGAAAGGAAGATGTATAGGTAGCGAATGATGGCTGGCGACAGTAGGTAGATACAGCCTTTCTGGTGGAATATCAAGTGAAATTGAAAGATTTTAAGGCAGGTAGAGAAAGGTGTAAAAACTGAGATACAATAAAAATTCTTTGTAGAAGTATAGAGCAAAATAAAAATAAAAAAAAGAAGATTCAGAAGAATACATCTTTTGTGACTTTTTCGCATATGAAACTAATCCATGTTTGTATAAGGTTTAGGCAAAAAGAAAGCATGAAAGGACAACAAAGATTGAAATAGGTAAAAGAGAGAATGAGAAGATATGGGATAGCGTCTTTAAATGAAAGAAACTACTGCGGGCTGAAATGTTTAGAAAGGGTGTATTCAGTTTTAGAGTTATGCTCCGAAAATAAATCGCCCTTTAGAATTTAACGATGACTTACAGTCACCAGAATTAGATAGAATTAGTGCTGTTAAGAAGAATGAGATCAGGAACTGAACTCAAACCATTCAACAGTTGTCATACATTTGCAACATCTTGGGAAGATGCTTAAACTTGGGAAATAGTTTGTCATGATTAAACAGAAGCCAACCGTAACTTAAGAATCGACATGTGCATTTCTCTGTACTCCAGTGACAACATATCACCATTTTTACATAGATTGGTTACTGACAGTAAAGAAAAACATAATGGCGGTAAAGAGTCTAAAATAGTGATTCTCAACCGATGTGCCGCGCGATCATCTTAATTGTGCCGTGAAATGTTGTCACGGCATACATACATTCATATATATATATATATATATATATATATAACATAAATCATTCATACGAATAACAAATAATGAAGCTAATTATGGCAAGAATCACTCCTGCTAACAACATTTAATAATAAAATATAATCAACATCATATCCGTTACTGAATGGTACGATCCTTGTTTATAAATTCTGGTGTTGAGTGGTCTTATTTATTTTACTACCTGATGATGATCGAACGATACGATTGAAAGCTCTGGCTAGTAGGAAAATAAGACCACTCAGCACCAGAATTTATAAACAAGGATCGTACCATTCACTAACGGATATGATGTTGATTATATTTTATTATTAAATGTTGTTAGCAGGAGTGATTCTTGCCATAATTAGCTTCATTATTTGTTATTCGTATGAATGATTTATGTTATATAAATTGATCACGTACCACATAATATATATATATATATATATATATATATGTGTGTGTGTGTGTGTGTGTGTGTGTGTGTGTGTGTATAGGGGGGATAGTAATGATACAGCGTTAGTATTTGAATAAATGTATAAGTATTGAATTTTTTTCCAAATAATTCTCTTCACTATTCTTCGATTATATAATTTTAAACACTTTTATAATAACCTTTAAAAATGTGTGTGCCGTGATATTTTTCATATATTTTCATTGGTCTAAAAACATGGCCGAAAATGAACTTCCATTCAAGAACGTTTTGCTATGAGTTTGTGAGACTGTGTTTGATGCAGTCCGTTTTGAGTTTTTATAAGTCAATATTAGGATTAAAGCAGATATGTCGTCAACGGAGCATTTAAACATTACTTTGAATGAAAAGATATTCAGTTGGATCGGTCGTATAGATGTGATGTTCCATCATGTTAATCAACGTCTTCATACAGCAATATTCACATCTAATTGAAGACTTCGGCTGAAAAAGAAACTCCATATCGTCATTATTTTCCAGACCTTGTTTCATCTTTTTGTTATCTATTCTAAAGTTTACATGACCTTTTAGCTCGACTGATTTATAAAACAATAAAAAGATTGATTCGTTTTCTGCGGGTTATCAATCCTTTGCAGGTTATTTAAAACCAGAAAATATTTTTAGGTTGTAAGAATTTTTTTTTTTTTAGATAATAATGGTTTAGTAATACAAGTTTCATTAACTAACCAATTGCTGGGGGAGAAGAGGTGGATCCATACATTCCGCAAGGGTATTTGCGCGCAACTGAATATAACGAACCGAACAGGAATTGAACCCCGGTTGTCCGATCATCAATTCTGAGCCATTATCAATTACACCACCCGCACATCTAAGCTTACAGTACCTTTCATTCCCAAGCGTTCATCCATCTGGTGACCAAGTTCGACGTTGCTAAACTTCGGTGATCTTACGGGAACCGGTAAAACACAAAAGGTAGAAACTATCCTCACTACATTATTTTCTTTCAATCAGTACACTTTTTTTTCTTCAAAAAATGTCTTGAAATTGTTTGGATAATAATGAAGCCAATGTTATTGAAGGAATTCTTATTAAAGTTGATATTTTAAATATTATTTCTGACTTTAAATTTAGTCATTGCTTACGTGATTATATTTTATACGAAAGACAGCCTAAGTGAAAAAAAACAAACTTTTCTTTTCACGTTCCTCTCTATTTTAATAATTCGGACATTTTGATTTTGAGAAATATATTTCAGCTATTTTATTTCTTTTTTGCCTGTATTTCTTTTAGTTTAATTTCAGTTGATTTTCATTGCAACTACTCAAGTCATCAATCTACAATCCTGAACGGGGAACAAGGGATAAACCTCTACTCCTGTTCAAAAGACCAGCGAGGTGTGTCAACCGGACAATAGGCGAACCTACTTCTATTATTATCATATCCGGGTGGCATGATCTCTGCACACACACACACACACACACACACATATATATATATGTATTTATATATATATATATATATATATATATATATATATATATATATATATATATATATATATTTAGCTCTTGAAAATACATTTCAATTGAGCACTGTTGAGTGATAAGCTAATTCTATAAACAACAGCCACCTGCACTAATGCAAAGCTCTTCAGTAAAATGAATGGAGCACTTTGGCTGATGGGCATTTGTTTACATTTGTAAAAACTATACGCTAGATTTAGTTGTGTAACTCTACCGAGTGAAGATAGCTCTGGCTGACACCAAATTAGTTGTGTTTCAATCCTGGCTTGAGGCCTTCGGAAGTCTAGTCGCACTGAGGAGCTGTGATACAGCGAAACAGTACTGTCTGTGAATGACATATATATATATATGTGGCTAGACGTCCGGTTGCCTCTGGCTAGAATCGAAAACCGGCTGAATTCGCGTCAGTCGGAAATTTTACCCTGAAGCCGTTGGCGCACGGCAGAGAAGAAGGTGAATTTAAGCGTATTTATATTTAGATAAACACACAGTGACTGAGAGAACTCGATAGATAGATAGATAGATAGATAGATAGATGACAAAATCATTAACATCATTTTGTAGTCTAATAACATAGCCAATTCTCGCTGAAATTTGGTCATATATATATATATATATATATATATATATATACCATTATTTGCAATGACTTGTTGGCGATTATCAGGCAGCTCTTCTGTACAGGTTTTAATGCGAAAATGTTTTCATGGAACACTTGAATCTGGATTTCATTAGAGAAAGATTTCCCAATCAAGGCGCTTTGCAGAGTTCGTAAAAGGGTAAAACTTTGTTGGTGCAAGGTTAGATGAAAATTGCGAGAGAAGTAGAACAGACTAACAGACATCCAAAATGATTCCTTATATTATTCTTGGTGTATGCGATCCTGCATTATCACAAAAGGGAAACATTATCTTTTCTATTGTCCAGCGCTAAGCGCTTTTTGATCAAACTTTTATGGACTCGTTGCAGCCGCTGGATCTATAAATGTGCATTTAGGGTTTCATTGCGTTTTAATATCTCTAGATGAATAATACGCCGACGATCCCGTACCAACGTTTTCTTTCTTCCATAGAGCTCATCTTTTGGAGTCAGTTTCGGAAATTTATTCTTGTCAATACAAATTGTCGTATGTCACCTATTTTTGATCAGCTAGTAACAAGTAACAGCCAGTTGGGATGATATATTCGTCATTACAATTAGTTCCTCAAAACAGAACTTTTTATGACACAACCTAATATATATATATCGTGCAATGTTAAAATGACTTCTAGTCCCTCTCCTCCTACAATATACCGCGTGTTACTAAAACTACTTCTACTCTTCCTCCTCCTACAATCTATGGGATGTGCCGTTGGTGTAATAACGAGCAACTCGGAATGAAAACTCGGATAACCGATTTCGAATTCCAGCCAGGGTCGTTACGCGTATGCGCTTTTTATTTATTTTTTTACAGTAATGTTCACCCTGTACAAGGCCCGGGGGGGACTCAGAGTCACGTTAAAGGGGAGTTTATATTGATAGGTGTGGAAGATAACGCTTAACTCTAGACTTAAACAGGTTCTTGGGAAAGGTATGAGTCCATCTTGTCGCCCAGCTATGGGTTAAATAGTAGGACTTCTATTTGAAAAAAAACATCATTGTCGTTCTCAAAAAATTGTTAATGCAACATTCACTTGCAAAAAAATAATTATTCTTACAATCTAAAATATATTTCGGCTTTAAATAACCAACAAAGCCATAGAAAAGACCACAAACAAATTCGTCTACCATTTATGGCATATTCCTAAAGTTGTTATTCTTCCCCATCTTCCAGCCATCTATCGTCTATTGACCAAATCACTTTTATTCCCCCGCCTCCTACATTCTGTCGCGTATTACTAAAATTACTTCCCTATACCATGTACCATATATTATTAAAAAAAATTCCGCCCTTCTTCCTTCTCCTCCTACAACAACCCACCACAGTAATATCGGGAGAAGATTAGAATAAATGTCACGTACAATAAAAAATAGAAATTAGTCAAAGGATAATAACAATATTAAAATACAATTGTTAAATTACATTTAACATTTACTTTAAATGATGCAAGATAATTGGTTAGTGTGGTGGAGACTTCTTGGATTGATCAGTGTGCCGTAAACTTTCATTGGTTGCGGCCCTAAATATAAATATTTTTCCGTCTGGCGATCCTCAGGACGGAAATATAATTTCAGTGTTTTTACATTTAGCTTTATCCTCTCAGTGTTATGAACTGAATCTTATTTTTGATATAATTGTTATGAATAATCAAGAGTGGTTTCCATTTGTTTTGATACTCTCCTCTTTGAGAGAGCTATTTCTGTTTACTGGGACTATGAAAGGACACTATACGCGAACCTTGTATTCTCAGCTGAATAAAGCTTCCTCAAAGTCTACACCTGCGTACTTTTGTCATTACAATAATTATTAATTCCAGATCATTTTTTAATGCTGACTGAAGTAAATGAAAAGCACCATTTCATGTAAATGTTTCACGTGCGCATCACAGCTGCAGAACGGTCATTCCAAAAAGCAGCACCAGAAGTGAGCCAGAAATGATACTGCGATTGCGTCCAAGAATGCTTTATTAAACACAACTATGTTCTGTTTTAGTGTTTCAGCGATGTCTTATATTCCAAAATTGTGATCTAAATATATTTCTTCTTCTTCTTCTTCTTCTTCTTCTTCTTCTTCTTTCTTCTTCTTCTTCTTCTTCTTCTTCTTCTTCTTCTTCTTCTTCTTCTTCTTCTTCTTCTTCTTCTTCTTCTTCTTCTTCTTCTTCTTCTTCTTCTTCTTCTTCTTCTTCTTCTTCTTCTTCTTCTTCTTCTTCTTCTTCTTCTTCTTCTTCTTCTTCTTCTTCTTCTTCTTCTTCTTCTTCTTCTTCTTCTTCTTCTTCTTCTTCTTCTCTTCTTCTTCTTCTTCTTCTTCTTCTTCTTCTTCTTCTTCTTCTTCTTCTTCTTCTTCTTCTTCTTCTTCTTCTTCTTCTTCTTCTTCTTCTTCTTCTTCTTCTTCTTCTCTCCTCCTCCTCCTCCTCCTCCTCCTCCTCCTCCTCCCTCCTCCTCCTCCTCCCTCCTCCTCCTCCTCCTCCTCCTCCTCCTCCTCCTCCTCCTCCCTCCTCCTCCTCCTCCTCCTCCTCCTCCTCCTCCTCCTCCTCCTCCTCCTCCTCTCCTCCTCCTCCTCCTCCTCCTCCTCCTCCTCCTCCTCCTCCTCTTTCTTCTTCTTCTTCTTCTTCTTCTTCTTCTTCTTCTTCTTCTTCTTCTTCTTCTTCTTCTTCTTCTTCTTCTTCTTCTTCTTCTTCTTCTTCTTCTTCTTCTTCTTCTTCTTCTTCTTCTTCTTCTTCTTCTTCTTCTTCTTCTTCTTCTTCTTCTTCTTCTTCTTCTTCTTCTTCTTCTTCTTCTTCTTCTTCTTCTTCTTCTTCTTCTTCTTCTTCTATCTCCAGCTTCATGTTCTGTCATCCATTTACACAAGTTTGTTAATTAGACTACACACCGTTTTCCTCTGTCCCTCTTGCCTTAAATATGTCCTGTGAGTGTCACATCTTACAAGCCTTCTTTTCTCATCATTTGCTCCAGAAATTTTAACTGTCTCTTTCCGATTTTATGTATAATTGTCCTTTTCGGTTCCATTTTCCTTAAAACATCCTCGTTGCTTACATGCTTCGTTCATGGTATTCTTAGCATTCTTCTGTAGAACCATATCTCTGTTGCCTTAAGTCTCCTCTTCATCTGTGAGGAAATTGTCCAGCATTCACTGCCATATAGGGGGACTGATGTTACGTAACAGTTCACTCATTTCTTTGTTTCTAATGAAATTTTCCTTTTTCTTAATATTTTGCTAAGCTTTCGGAAAGCATCTTTCCCTATCCCAATGAGCCTCCAGATTGCTGTGTCGCGTTTTCCGTCCTTTGTTAAAAATATTTCCCATGTATTTAAACTTCTGATTGATTTTGACATCTCCAATTCGTAGCTTGAGGCTTGGGCCTTTTTTATTTTGTAGTCTTTTTATGGTTAGTCTTTATTAGTTCTTATGGTTAGTCTTTTCTTTTATTACCCTGTCTAGGAGGTCCTGTACTTTTTTTTCTGTGCCTGCCATCAACACAGTATCATCTGAGTAACTCATGTTAAGATTGTAACTACTGATAATAAATCCTGGTTGGATCTCCATGTTTTTTATTTTCTTATTTTTTTTCTAAACCATTCCCCAACCTTAAATGACCAATAGTTGCAACCATCATTTGATTTGGTAACCATTGGTCTGTGTATGAAATGTAATGCGCCTGCGTAATGTATATGCGTATGTCTGTATTGTGCCATACACAAGCACACAAGCATACACACACAATTTAGCTAAGTTTGAAATAAGAAATTGGAATAATGCATTCCACTTCCTCTCAGTTTGGACAAAACCTACCCTAGGCTGAGTATCAAACTGTTAAAGGAAAAAAAGACTAGATTTTTGAAATCCTTGAAAAATAAGTACTTATAAAATTTTATTGATTTTTTTTTATTTGGAAATTATTTGATTATAAATAGAATTCCTTTTTAAAGAATTTTTAAGAACATTTGTAGAAATATTTTCTGGTCTGTCATTTGATTAAAATATACATGCCCACCGACAAACGTACATACACATGCACAATTTGAATAAAATTGAAATAAACATCTATGTCACGAGGGCTAATTTCCCTTTCTGTCCGGCAACAACCCCAGGATAACAGGAAAAAAGTATAACACGAGACGCGAGGGCCTTTGAAATCTTTTTCATGACTCCTGTATTTAAACTGAACATATTTTCTAATAAATGTAGAGTTTTAAATAGACAAACAATTTAGATTTGAAAATTGACCATCTTGTCGTCAGGGAAGCGACAGGTACCGAGGTAGTCGTAATAATATTTAATAAAACTGATTCTCCATCATTACCACGGTGGCTGTGCAGGTGGTATAATGGATAACGGCTCAAAATGAGAAATCGGAGAGCCGAGTTCGAATTCTAGTCGAGCTGGTAACCAACGTAAATAGGAAAGGTGTGAATCCAGCTCTTCTACATCCAGTTATGGACTAAACAGTAGGACGTATTGCTAAAATATTGTTAATGCAATGTATTAGTATTGTTAATGCAAAGTACTTTTCGTACAATCTAAAATTGGTTTCGGTATTAAATAACCCTCAAAGGGTCGATAAGCCGTAAAAAACAAGCATTACCACGACAGGTTCTGCTTTTCCCTCTTTTCTTAATATCCTTATCAATATAAGGAAAAATAAGAAACCAAAACGAAGAATGATTTTATAGAGATTAACAAAACAAATATACATGGAGATAATAACATCAGTGTAACCAATAATAATAATAACAATGGTAATAATAGTGATGACGATAATAATAATAATAATATGAGATTATGATTAATATAATTGCTAACAAAATTGAATACAGAA
>OZ038498.1:48866870-48924370 GCA_964036315.1 Acanthosepion esculentum
AGGATGAGTGGAAAATGTCATGAAAACACTTCTGACCTTAGGTCTCTGGTTGGGACCCGGAAAGAAATGGGTATACAACAGAAATCAAAGGATATAATAATAATAATCTTTTTCTTTCTTTCTTTCTTTTTTTTTTATCTCTGATTGCCATATTCTTCATATTCTTTACCCTCCCAGTCTCTGTTTTGCCATCTATTTTTCGCAAGGTCGCTACGTATGTTAAATGTCAAATCTTCCAAGCCTTCTTCCCTTATTATGTCCTAGGAATTTCAACTCCCTTTCCGATACTAAATAATGGTGTCCTATTTGCTTCCATTTTCCTTAAAACTTCCTCATTGCACACATGATCTGTCCATGGTATTCTTAACATTCTTCTGTAGAATTACATCTCCGAGTTACATCTTCAAGTCTCCTCTTCATCTGTGAGGAAATTGTCCAGCATTCACTGCTATATTAGAGGATTCTTTTCTTTATTTTTAACGAAATTTTACTTTATCTTAATACTTTTTTTTTTTTTTAGTTTTTGGAAGGCATCTTTCGCTACTCCGACGAGTCTTTGATCGGTTTGTTTTGTTTTGTTTAATGACATGTCAACCCCAATGGGTTATTTAATGCCTACAATTTTTATTGCTGGTAATATTTTTTTCCTTCAAAAATCTATTTCTGGTAATATTTTTTTTTCAAAAAATGTGTAGCTGGTAATATTATTATTATTATTATTTTTAAATGTATAGTTGGTAATATTTTTTTTAAGTATTGTCGGTAATAATTTTTTTCCTTCAAAAAAATATTGCTGGTAATAATTTTTTTTACAAAGTATTTCTGGTATTAAAACCTATTTTTACACTAACATAGTATTTTGACCCAAGTTTGGATGTTAACTATTTGTCCATAGCTGAGTCCCTAACAGGTGTTACCACCCCGGGTCAGGGTGGATCTGAGCAATTAACAGATGGTTCCACGCTCCTCAAAACCTCCTGATCAGAGACCTTGCTGCTGGACGTAGTTTATCGTCATACCCAGGACGGCGCGCGTTCGAATTTAGGTTTTATATTTTTCATCGTCCATTAAAACACTTCTCAGATATTTAAATCTCTGTAACTGTTACGTAATATCAGACCCTCCTATGTTGGACAATCTCCTCACAGACAAAGAAGAGACTTGAGGCAACAGAAATGTGGTTATACAGAAGGATACTGAGAATAACATGGACCGAATATGTGAACATCGACGAAGTTTAAGAGAAAATGGAAGAAAAAATACTTATATTTAACATTAGAAAGAGACAGCTGAAATTTCTAGGGTACATAATAAGGAAAGAGTGCTTGGAAAATTTGATACTCACAGGGCAGATTGAAGGCAAGAAGGACAAAAAAAGCCAAAAAACAAAACAAAAAAAAACGCATAAGCTACCTAGCGAGCTTAAATAAATGGACGGCGGAACAGGGTTCAGGTGAAATAACAAAAACTATTAAGAGCTCCAAAGAACAGGGAATTGTGGAGAGCCGTAATCACCAATGTTTTGAAGAGACACAGCACACAGAAGAAGAATACGTGTTTTATATATATATATATATATATATATATATATATATATATATATATATATATATATATATATATAAATTCAAATAAAATAACAATGCTAGCGATTAATATTACGAATTAATTTACGTAAAATATATAATTTAACGTATATAAAATTTAAATTAATACAATGTCTGCTAATAAAGTGTTCAATATTAGACTATAGCGATAATTAATATTAAATTAAAGATAACGTCAATACTTATCGAAAATCGACTCAAGATTATCGTAATCACTCATCGGGACATTTACAAGAAATTCAACAAATATTTAGATATATCATTCAATAAATAAATACAATACAGCCAATAAATATTAAACGAATAGAGAAGTAGTTTTTACGGAATGAGTATATGTATATATAATACGCGGCGTGTATATGCACGGCGACACCGAGTGGCAGTGTTCTTGCTATAATAAGCAAAAGTGGAGTGTTCCAAGAAACCGTGGACCGATGAGACCGACTCCATGAAAGAGCAGAGTATAACAACAACAAGAACAACATAATAATAATAATAATAATAATAATAAGAAGAAGAAGAAGAAGAAGAAGAAGAAGAAGAAGAAGAAGAAGAAGAAGAAGAAGAAGAAGAAGAATACGCGGCGTGTATATGCACGGCGACACCGAGTGGCAGTGTTCTTGCTATAATAAGCAAAAGTGGAGTGTTCCAAGAAACCGTGGACCGATGAGACCGACTCCATGAAAGAGCAGAGTATAACAACAACAAGAACAACATAATAATAATAATAATAATAATAATAATAATAATAATAATAATAATAAGAAGAAGAAGAAGAAGAAGAAGAAGAAGAAGAAGAAGAAGAAGAATATCATATAAGTGAAATAGTGTAATTGAGGCTCGTTTTTTGTAATGACTTCTTATAGCTTATTGGCATAGCACGCCTAGCCTGAAGGTGGATTCTCATATTAAAAAGGGGACACCTGAGATCCCTACTGAGACGCACCTACTTTCTTTAATAAGTCTCGATCTCTAGACCGGTTGACATTCATTTCACTGTTTGAAAAGTAGACACTTAAACACTGAATATAACGTTTATAGCAGTCTTTGGTGTTCTCCTAGGGTTCCGCGAAGGGTTCCGCGAAGGGTTCCGCGAAAAACAGTGATAAACAGGCTCATGCATTTCTGAGTTATTTTTGTTTAATTGTATATTCGTATGAACCGAACATGTGAACAATGACGAGCTTTTAGAGTAAATGGAAACAAAAAGGAAACTTATACTTAACATCAAGAAGAGACAGTTGCAATTTCTGGAGTACGTAATGAGGAAAGGAGGCATGGAAAATCTGTTACTCGCAGAACGGATTGAGGGAAAGAGTGACAGGTGAAAACAACACATAATATACTTGATGAGCTTGAGAAAATGGATGACGCAACAGGGTTTAGAAATAACGAAAAGAGAATTTATTTAGAGGTGCAAGTGACAGGAAATAGTGGAGAGCCATGGCCGCCTACGTCCTGAGGAGACACAGGGCATAAAAACTGATAATTTTACTATACACGTCCGGCATATTGTTGGAAAATCCTTGGTTATTATAATAAAGACTGCAACCTCTTATATTATTTAAAATGATATAATCATTTTTATGCAGGGGTTCCACGAGACATGAAAACAATTTCACGTGTTCCACAAGGGTAAAAAGGTTGAGGGACGCTGAATTATAGTAATAAGAATTAATATCTGATTTAAAAAAATAATTATTGTTTATAATTTATTTTGCATACATTTCAGGTACGATCGCGTATGGGAGTATATGTGAACACGTGTGTGGTTGTGTCTGAACATGTGAAGTTGTAAGTTAGTTTCTAGCTATGTGTGTGTTTGCGCGTGCCTGCTTTTCTGCGTAAATGTGTGTGTGTGTGTGTGTGTGTGTGTGTGTGTGTGTGTGTGTGTGTGTGTGTGTGTGTGTGTGTGTGTGTGTGTGTGTGTGTGCATACGTGTGTTTTATTAATTCTGTTATGTTTTCATTATGGGCTTACTGTAGCGCTTTTCTTCGGTAAACACTTCTACGCATGCGCCAAGGTGCGTGTGTGTTCGCGGCTTTGTGTCTATCTGCGACTATTTGGTTTGACGCTTTGTTGTTTACAGAGGATTTACTAGAGTTTAGATGTTGAAAGATTTGGCACAGGAATCAAACAAACCCGAGATTAGCCATTGTCAACGGGAAAACAGAGACTTATAGACAAGCAATCGTAATAGTTTGCAGGCCTTCTATGAAAGGCTCTTTTTAATTAATATATTTTATGCATTAATTCGTTGATCAAGGTTATTACCATTCGTTTCATGCATGTTCCATTCAGTGAAGAAAGCGTAAAGAAATTTAGATATTTGCTAGACAAAGGCGCGTTTGACAGAAGACCACCTACTGAGGATGAAAAGCAGCGTTGGTGGTTTATGAGAACATCGTACTAACGATTTCTTTAAGACACCTCAGTCCATGACCACTAACGTATTTATTTTGACTCATACAAATTCAAAATATTTATGTATAAGGGCATATTTACTAATCTTAGTGTTATGTGGCACAAATCTGCACACACACACACACGCATATATATATATATATATATATATATATATATATATATATATATATATATATATAGGTAACTATACTCGTGTCGAAAAACCTTCGAACTCTTGATTTAACAACAGCCAAATCAATCACGAAGGAAAAAAAGGTTTTAAAAAAAGAAAGAGCCAGGAACATGAAAGTCTGTCGAAAATAATCGCACAGATACAGGTTCAAAGCCCAAAGAAAAAACCCCGATACGAGTAAACAACTAACAAAAGAGCTCAATACAAGCGTAGAGCAAACCTAGTCAAACCTAATGAGCCAGACAAACCTACCAAGGTTTCACTTAGGCAGATCTGCCTAAGTGAAACCTTGGTAGGTGTGTCTGGCTCATTAGGTGAAAAAAAAGCGGTGTAAATAAACCCCTAGTGAGTATAAAACATAAAAAGAATTACTCACGACCCACCTATGAGACACAGAGAACGAAGAAAGTTCTCCTTCTGCCTGCACAAAGTCCAAACGCTGACTCACAAACTGACCGAGTCAAGCGATTACTGTTATTAGCCCTTTTTTCAGTTTCGCCGTTTTGATTATTGTCCTTCTAATATTAATTCTCTTCACAAACACAATATTTCTTAATGGATTCCAAGACATAAAACAAAGGCGAATTAACACTAGTCGATAAACAAACATTACAATAAATAAAAACAAAAATAACGCAAAACATACCAATAAACTATTGTACTTCGCAGTAAGCACGAACTAGTTGAAAAAATTATAATAAATCTAATATATGAGCATCACTAAACGTCGAAAAGTGATTCACTAACATACAAATCAATGAAACAATAATTGTAGTACAAAAGTTCCCTTTTACAGCGATATAAGAAATATTTATGCACAAAATTGAAGGTATCGCCATTTGCGTTTCGTCCAATGAGAGACTTTATCAAACACGTGCAACATAATAATTTGTTATATTTTCCTTGATAAAGTCCCGCAGACGAATCGCGTCGGCTAAGAATAGTTTTCCCTCTTGTCTTTTTACACACACACACACACACACACACACACACACACACACACACACACATACACACACACACACACACAATCTTCAGGAGGTGCGGAAAAATATATATTAGACTATATTTGTCTCAATTTGTGGTCGTACGGGCCGAAAAGATTCTTGTCACGTGTCTCCATTTTGACATAATATCCGTTCCTCCGTTTAACAGCCCCACACTGTCCTGAAATGGAGACACGTGGGCAAGAATGTTCTCGGTCTGTACGACTCCGAGCGATGACAGATATCATATAATATATACATATATTTTTCCGCATCTCCCCCACCTCCCTGACTTTTGGCGCCGTGAGAGAATAAAAGTAGTGTGCGTTGATGAACACTTGTTACCTAGCCACCTGATGAGGCCTCACGGTCGAAACCAAGGCACTGCGGTAGGATATAGTTTTACCTTTTTTGTATTGGTTGCTCTGCATGTTCGATTTCTGAGTACTGTATTGAGCACTTTTTTATATGTCCGTATATTTTGTCAAGGTAATTATTCCAGCCTTCTTACATATATTTTGTGTTATATATATATATATATATATATATATATATATATATATATATATATATATATATATATATATATACTTTTCTTAGTATATGGGATGTCCCTAGTAGGGTGATTTTCTGGGTAACTTGTATGTTGATGTTACCTGGGATACTATTAGTAAAATCGCCCAGAGCTTCGACTACTTTTTGGACAGTCTCGGTCTTCATTCCTCACATCCTGTTAATTTCAATCTCCTTGTATTTGGACAATTTCTCGATAATTTTTATAGAAGCTTTTCTCTCAGATGTTACTGCTATGTCAATAAGCATAAACTTCCTGAATTTTTTGTCTTTTATGATAATATCAGGACTGTTGGCTTTTATTTCCCTGTCAGTTTGAATTGGCATGTCCCAGAGGATAGTTACATCGTTATTTTGGGTAACTGTGTTTGATTGGTGCTCATATCATCTCTCAGTGGTTTCGATTTTGTGCTTCTTGCGTATCTTCCAGCGCACATATGTCGCTACCTTGTTATGTCTGTGGGTATATTCATTTTATGCTAGTTCCGGATATCCTGATATAATATGGTCGACAGTTTCATCATATTTTCCGCAGATCCTGGATTTCGGGTTAGTTCCATCCTTGATTATGTGACAGTGATAGGATCTGGTTGCGAGGCTTTGGTCTTTAGCTGTCTCCTGTTTCAGCTTTCAACCCGGGGCTCCTCAGCCACTGAGATTTCTGTTTTCAACCGAGGATCTTGCGTTATGGATGCAATCCCTTAAGTCGTATGTCCTCAGAAAGAGAACACCTTTATTATTATTATCATTATTATCATTATTATTATTATTATTATTATATGGAAAAAAGAATGACAAAACGTAATACGAAAATTAATCTTATCGAAAAGCAACAATGAAGGAAGGAGGCAAAAGAATTTTTACACTTTAATAGGAAAATTATTATTAATATATTTTTTTGCATGCCTGGGAGACGATATGGAATCAAGGATTCCGTGAAGGGATCGATGGTCTAAAAGTTTTGGGACCCTTGGTCTATATCTACAAACACTTTATCTTCGATACTCAGCCTTTTTCCCCTATAGCAAATTTTAATCAATACATATATATATATATATATATATATATATATATATATATATATATATATATATATATATATATATATATCAACGTGAGAAATAACGCTGAAACCAAATGATGGGGGTGTAGATAGAAATAGGATATCATAAAAAGAGAAAAGATGTCGCCGTTGAAGAATGTAATTACCAGTTAGAAAGAGGGTCGGTACTGGCAATGTTGTTAATTGCTACCGTTGTGTGAAGATAAACACTGGCGGTAAACACTTTCTTATTTGAACGCTAGACAGCCACCTGCAGCATGTGTCAGGGCTAAGTAGTTGCTTCTTCCATCTCTCAACCCTCCTCCCACCATCTGCTCTACTCCAGCATTTTCTTCATCTTTGTCTTTTTTCGCTTATTTCTTCTCAACCCCCTACTTGTCGTCATTTACTTCTTCCCCTTTCTTTCTATCTATCTTTTTTTTCTCCCTCTCCTTCCCTCTCTTATTTTAACTATCTATTATGAGGTGATGCCGTGTCACTTCCCAGAGTGTTTCTTTCATCTCTCTCTTTTTAATCCCTCCCCCCTTATAGTAATCTATATCTTATCCTTTCACTTACATTTTTTATATAATCGTCTTCACGTCATCATCTTATTTTCTTTCACTTCTGTTTTCGATCTAAATGTTTCCCCCTTTTCGCAACTGCTACGCCTAGTAAAGAAGATAATAAAACAATTTATTGACCACTTAACCCCTTCATTTTTTTCTAAGAGATCTGTGTAAGACCTTCAACAGCGCTAACAGCTTTGTGTTGGAACACACTTTGTGCGACACCCTCTACACACGTACTTTAATTTATTTACTAAACTTACCAACATCTGACACAGTGCTTACAATTTTGGAGCACCCTGTAAAACAGGCAAGAGCAACCTTTTTCAACCAGTTGGCCGCATGAGGTATGACTCATCAGAAAGCGGGACGCACTACTTTTTTTACAGTAATGTTCACCCAGTATATGGCTTAGGGGTAGATGGTTACAGAGTAAGAGGTACACCTTATGAGGATATGTAGGTAAGGTAACGGTTAACATGAAAAGGTTAAGACTGTAGTCACCGGGGAAGCATCCTCTTGGGATTCGGTTCCAGGGAGTAGCTGTATTCAAGGTAATTATTCGTTGTAAGTACCTCAGCTATTTTCATTAAAGAAGGCCATAAGCGTTAGTTGATTGTTTTTTCTTTGGAGAAACGATTTTATTATAATTAAAAATTTAAATTAAAACGTCTTGGTATAATACTATCACTGATGGTAGTATAATTAATATCGATTCGAGTACAATCTACACACACGTATTTTAAATAAATGGTTTGGCAAACATGGATTTACGTGTCCGCAAAAATAGTGTCAAAAAGGACGATTTTTCCCATTTTTTTTAACTACCTTCACTCTTCGTCAATGTTTATTCTTTGAAAAACAATGAATAGAATTGGAATAAAATCTAAACATATGAAAGGGAATTTATACGTTTTCTTTGTTCTTGAAAGCTTACAACAAAAATAATAAACACTATTTATTTATTAGATTGTTTATTTACACTATTTATAATTTTTATTGGGATGGAGGGCAAAATAGTGTAATTGTCAATCAATTTAAACTTTATAAAATGGTAAATATTAAACATTTCCTTATCGTTGGCTCACATATTTTAATAACTTAGTAAATGTTTATAAATTTATGAATAAAAAATTGTTTTCACATTCATTTCTTTATAAATTGGTAAATGATAAATATTGCATTGCATTAGTTAATTCATTTTTGGAATGTTGTAAATAAGCAATCTAATAAATAAATAGCGAGAGAGGTACGAATTTCCTATATATATATATATATATATATATATATATATATATATATATATATATATATATATATATAGCTATGAATTACGTATAAAGATATGAAGACCATTTTTAAAAAAAGAAAGAAAAAAAGTTGAGTTCGCTCAGATAGGAACACACGAAAAGGTACCGACGAACAACAAACGGATTAACATTTGTAAATAAATTTTATATGACAAAATACAAAATATAGGAAAGGTATGGAGTGGTAGACGTACAATTAATAAAATAACAATTAACTGATATTGGATATCAGTTCAAACATTTGTGTTTCAGGAATTTGGAGTTCGAATGTTCGTAATAACAGACAAAGTTGCTGTAAAATATTCACAAAATTTCGTTGTTGTTTCTTCCTTAATGTGAAATATAAGATTCAGGGATAGTTGTGTTCTCCTTGGTTATTTGGATTACATACAAGATGACAGTAAGATGTTTTCTTTGTGTTTATTTTAGTACAATATTCCTTTATCATTTACCCATTAAATAGCTAAATACATTCAAGATCTCTGGGATGAAATGTCCTTATTCCTTACACAATAAGTAATGGAATATGTTTATGGGTGTATTTTTAAACTCTCACGATCATATGATGAGTGTCTTTTTTTCTTTTTCTTTTTTTCACGTACTGTTATAGTTGGAGTTCATCGAGAAAAAAACAGTTACAATACCAAATCCTACTTGGTGATGTATGTCACGTGATCTTAGGTGACCGATCTTTACTCAATTTCTTAGCGGGGGGGGGGTCATTCTGTTTGTTGTCAGGCGATCCCAAATTCATTTCCTGTTCTTTCTTAGCCGAAACAAGACCCAGTCCAGATAGGGAGTAAAACAAAAACAGAGAGAAAGAGAAGAAGAAACACAAAGATAGCGCATCTCTTATTAAATTTATTGTATGTCTGATTTAACAGTTAACATTGACGGCCATGGCACACCTCACTATCTAATAAAAAAGAAAAATGGCTATTTTTTAAGTTAGGTGTTATGCTAGAAACAGGAGAAGGCGTCAGCGCAGACATTGTCAATATCTTTATATCATATTCTTGCAATGCCAGACTCCAACATAACTATCTTCTATTTTTATTTTTCATCTTATTTCGAAAGTCTATAACGGGATACCACGCATTAGCGGAATGAACTTCGCTATCCTGATTTGATTCAAATTCAGGAGTTGACCGATGAACCACGAATATAAGGTCAATCTTTCCCCTTTTATAATAGTGTTTTATCACATCGATATGACACTCTTAATTTGTGTGAGCAAGAAACTGACGTTCTGTCATCTTCCGGCCAAGTCAAGGTGCCATCTTGCACATTAATGCAACATCTTCAGAACTGCGGGGACCAGCAATGTCCAATAATCTGGTCCTTAACATCAACTCTTTCAAGTAATTTCTGCTCCAGAAGTGCAATCAGGTCAGCATGACTTATTTTCTTAACCTGGTTATCATTGTTGCTGAGGTATTTCACAACAAGAGGAAGAATGTAAGTGGCGGCAGAAATTGGAAAGAAGTTCCTGTTCTCTTGGGAGTACATCTCCACGTGGTGAACTTTTTCTACCATATTAAAGTGAACATTTGGTTCACCATTGCTTGACAGGCGTACCATGGCCCGCAGGACAGCAATACAGTCCTCATCAACGCTACCAGGTAGACGCATATTTTCTAGAATTCCTCTTGCTATCAACTGCTGGATGAATGCATTGTCACTATCAATTCCAGCTTTTGAAGTACCGTAAGGTTGTCATCCGATCAGAAAAATTCGCCACGATTTCCATCTTGTAATGCATATCCTAAAGATAAATTTTCTTCCGGAGTATCTTCCGATTCTTCCTGATAGAATTTGATGTCTGCCATGTTATAAGAAACCATTGCCCAGTCTTCCGAAACAGTGAGATGAGGAGGTCTCCACTTCCTCATCAACACTAAAGTATCATGTTGGAACTTTTGGCAATACGTGATTAAAAGGAGAGTACTTTTGGAATCTCCCCTGTTCTATCCTGAGTTGTCACCTTGATCGGGAAACATCTATAGCAGGCTGTACATTACCAATGCTATTCTTTTTCTTGAGGCTGTCAGAATGACAAAATCTATGTCGTTATTTAAAATGGTCTGGGACAGGTTGATTATCTCGTCCCTTGCTCCGCAAAATCTCTCTTCTTTATCTTTTCCCTTGGACTGTACCCGAGTCACAGTACACGAAGGAATATCCAGGGTTTTCTTCTTCCATTTTGTCTGTTTCTATCAAGGTAATTCTTTCTAGTACTACTTTGGGATGGATAATTACCTTTCCACGAGCTAGTTCGTTCCCTAGCAACATAGATACCCTTTTTATAGGCAGAATAGGAACGATACCAACAATAATAGGTCCTGACACTAAGTCTGACCTCAAATGAATTCGATTTAGAGGGACACTAACAAACTCACTACTGACACCCTGTATAACAACAAATTCACTCGTGGCCAAATTTGACCCACATGGCAGAGAACTCTTCAATATTAGTGACTGTGTAGCTCCCATATCTCATAAAATTTTGATGGGTATCCTTCTAGTGCTATCGCCCACAAGCGAAACAGATCTATCCAACACAAAAGGTCTGTATTCTTCCCTAACATCTTCAACAACAGGTATTCTACCCGACTCACCTCGGCTAGAAGAAATTAACTCCTAGGGTTTATTTTGACTTAAGGTTTGAATTCCTTGTTTTCTTTGGTCCGACAATTCGACACAATGGGTCCGATGTTTTTACAATATTGGCACATTGAGAGTTTCTGATCACATTTGTTTGTTTGCCGAGATTCTGATGACTGGGAATTATTTCCCAAAGTTCATTTAGGATAAATAAATATAAAAATCAAATATCTCTCTCAAAGTACTTCTGGCACCTAAAAGAATCCAATAAAACACCTACAGTAAAATGGAAGTTAATAAGAAAAGCTAGAATATGTAGGTCATTAAATGACCCATGTCCTTTGTGCATACATGAGAAACTATATATTACTAAGTTTATAAAAAATAAAAAATTACTGAAGCAGAGAAATGAAATAGCTATTTTGTGCCGTCATTGTAAAAAAATTTCCTTAAATAATATTTTAAAATAAAATTAAAAAGTGCGACCTGGTAATATACATACTTATATTTGATGTGAAAAAATAATTTTATATACTGTAAGTAATTCTATTACATTTACTTGTTTTATAAAAAAATATATATATAGTCTATTAAAATTAACAGTGAAAATATTTTTAAATTGTTTTTTGAAATTGCAGTTAAATAAAACTAATTCTAACCTAAACATCTTTTAAAATTGTAGTTAGATAAAACGTATTCTAACCTTAACACCTCTCTCAAAGTACTTCAAGCACTTAAAAGAATCCAATAAAACACCTACAGTAAAATGAAATTAATATGAAAAGCTAGAATATGTAGGCCATTAAATGACCCATGTCCTTTGTACATATATGAGAAACTATATATTACTAAGTTTATAAAAATAAAAGTTTACTGAATCAGAGAAAAAAATTAGCTATTTTTTGCCGTCATAGTCATGAATTTTACTTAAATAAAATTTATACATAAAATGTAAAAAAATGTGACCTGGTAATATTACTGATATGAAAACATAATTTTACATACTGTAAGTAATTCTAATACATTTACTTGTTTTTAAAGATATATAGTCTATTAAAAATTAAAAGTGAAAATTTTTTTAAATTGTAGTTAAATAAAACGTATTCTAACCTAAACATCCCCAAAAATTCTTTTATGTATATGAATAGAAAAAATGCCGTAAGGATATTTTGCCGTTAATAATAAAATTTAAAAAAAACAACAGACGACATGCATTTAGCGGATGTCAGAATTCGTTGAAAAATACATCCCTACCCATCCCTAAACATAACCCCTTTTTTGAACGTAACTAATAACTGATACAACAAAAGTTAAGAAAAATGAACACGCTACCACCCCTTGTCTGGATGAGTGGATTTCTCTGTATCCTTGAAAACCTAGAATTATGGATTTTTGCCGTACCTTTAAAACTCAGTAAATTTAAAAATAAGTTACTCCAAAATTCGCTTGAGGATGAAATGGAACTAATGTTTTTAATTTAATTACAAAATTAAATTCGAAGCTTTTAGCTTCCATTTTTGAAACATGGCTATTACTGTGTAGCGGTAAAATATTTTAAATCAGTTAATTTATCCTGTTGTATGGATATGAGTTTGTGACCTTGGGTTTCACGCTTTTGCGATCATCATACTAACTGGTTTATTTATTTAAATTGTATCTATTTATGCTTGTATGACTATGTTTGGTTGTGGGAGGGGAATTTCCATTTCATATCCATACGACAGAATATGTTAGCTCTATCACTGATACTGAGCGCTTTCCACTAAGTACTGCACATAGCAATATATATATATATATATATATATATATATATATATATATATATATATATATATATATATATATATATATATATACTCTTTAAAATTCAGGAGGTCAGTTGAATCTGCTACCTTGGTTTCAACCAATTTTAAAACTATGCGAGGCTTTATAACAACTACAACAATATTTGCAACCTCTGTCAAAAAAAAAAATTAGCAATAATGACATTTCCGGATTAAAAGGACCTATTGAATCAGAAATCCGAAGTCATGAGTCCTTGCATACATATTAAGAAATTTCTCTTAAGCACATATGAGGCTGGATAAAAAAAGTTCATTTCAATTACCCCCCACCACTGATACTTTTATATTACCCTTGTTTTTCTTCTCTTTCCCCTTCTTCTTATTTAAAAAAAATAAAGCGTTAAGAGGCCATTTGATAAAAATGCCTGTGGATATCATAAGGTTGAAACTAAGTTAGCGGATTCAGCTGACTTCATGATTTTTAAAGTTGAAAGCGCTACATGTTATTTTTACGTATATTTTATTTTTTCATACGTGTATTGAACACTTTTTAATACCACTGTTTCCTGGTCTGATTCAACTCTGGTCATTAACCTTTGATATATATATATATATATATATATATATATATATATATATATATATATATATATATATATTGTGTATTTGGGTAGCAATCCCTCTTTTATACAAGTTTTGTTGAAGGCGACTGACAAGTTACTGCAATTAAGTTTTTTATTTGATTATACTTGTGTTCGTACAAGTCTTTCCTTTTTTTTCGAACTGTCCAAAAGTTACGCATGTGTTTGAAGTTTTGGGATTGTTTTTTTCCAAACACGGTCAGCAAATTGTGGCCGTGTTCATAGTTAATGTTATTTTGTGTTGGCTTTTCTTTTTTATTATTAGTGTTTCCATTGTTTTTAATCTTTTTTATATGTAGACGAGACTACTATATTTGTATTTTCTACTAGTATGTTTATGTTGTGGATCGAGTTTGGTAGGTTTCCGTGTGTGCTTATTGAGTTCTATATGATGACAAGAAGAAGAAGAAGAAGAAGAAGAAGAAGAAGAAGAAGAAGAAGGAGGAGGAGGAGGAGGAGGAGGAGGTGGAGGAGAATAAAAATTGCGAAAAATCGGGTATAAATATTATGGGATGTTAGAAAAGAACAAAAGCTTGGAATGAAAAAAGAAGGGAGGAAAATCATAAGTTATTGAAAAAGAGGTATTTTAAAACGTTGAAGAAAAGACGTAAAAAGAATGAAAAAAGAAACAAAATTAAAAGGATCAAGGAAAGTAAAAAAAAAACTAATGATAAAAGACAAACAAATTGGTTCCAAGAAAATCTATGAAGAAAAGAAGAGGAATGTATGAAAAAGAAGGAAAAACTACAAAAGAAAGAAGGAAAGGAAAAGAAAGTGGACGAAAGAAAGGAATATAGAGACAACAGGACAGAATGACTTCGCAAAAACATGTTTGAAAGTAATCAGTAAACGAAGAGTCACATATAATTTCGATTATTATTCATATTATCTTCAAAACAGTAAGTTGCAAATTATAACTTCTTGGTGTTTTATTAAGTTAAGATGCAATAAATAAAAACAGTGGAACGGAAACACGATAGATCAATAAGAAACGAAATAAAATATAGAAATATAGAACAAATAAGAAAAGAAAATCCTCAGCGGAGGAATTTTCAAGCACTGGAAATTAAAAACCAACAAACATGAACATTATATCTGAACATTAGATATTAAAAAATTGTTCTCAGTCAATTAACAACTTTAAAAAGAAATTAAATAAACACATCAATCTATGGCACTTTTATGGAAACCGATTTTATAAGGACTGTTAATGGCATAGATAATTACAGCTAGCCAGTTTGTAGAGCCGACACACCGTTTTACCGAAGGCTACACATAGCAATGAAAAAACGTGGCAACAAATATATCCACTAACTTAAAAGAATGAAAAAGAACTGTTTCAGTTCGACTTTCATTATACCCCTTTTCTTTTTATTGCTTTCAAATCAGTTCAATCTACTTTGAAATGTATCTGAATTCAGTGTCTTCAAGCTTACAAGTCAAATTAATACAAAAATATATTTTCTTCTTTACATACAAAAGAAGGTAATAATGCAAAAAAATTAATATATTTCTCTTTATTCTAACAGTTTAAAAATCTAGGGTATATTGTACGTAGATAAATAAATTTGTTATTTGTGGTGCATCGATGTTTTTTGCTTTTTCTATCCAACTCCAAATATATGAAACTTTCGACTCAATAAAGCCTATTTCTAAAACTTAACGGATGTACGACAATGATGCAAAAATTCAGTTAAAATTTGGTAACAGTCAACGTGGATTTTTAAAAAAAGCTAGTAAAAAAAAAAACAAGTCCAGATAAAAAAGACAAACGATGGCTTAGAAAAGAAAGAAAAACGAAAAAGAATAAACGATGATTTATTAAAAAAAAAAAAAGCACTAGAGAGGACCAATCAAGCAAGATACGGATGAGACAAAATACCAGCACCCTCAAAAGATAAAAATAAATAAATAAAAGTAATTATTTTAAAATACCCAAGGGGAAAAAATAATGAATTCTTGTAAGAATGCTTATATCTTATTTACGTATCACCTTTTAAAACGTAAACATTTCGTTTTCTACGCTCATGAAAAATGAAATGGAAAGTATTTTTGTTTTTATTTTTAATATGTCTATGTATTTGCGACGTCTAATGAAACGAAAGTCAAACTTTTAACACCCTGCACGCCCCCCTGCGATTAATCTGTTGGCATATTTGTTCAATAGTGGCTTGTAAGAGCTACGAGTGACTCTTCACCAACTTGTTCAAGCGATCTTGAAAATGTCAACATTATGGATTATTAAGATCCTCGTGAAAGTATATATATACATATATATATATGCACGCGCGCGCGTATAGATAGATAGATAGATAGATAGATAGATAGATAGATAGATAGATAGATAGATAATGGACAGACTGAGATAGATAGATAGATAGATAGATAGATAGATAGATAGATAGATAGATAGATAGATAGATAGATAGATAATGGACAGACTGAGATAGATAGATAGATAGATAGATAGATAGATAGATAGATAGATAGATAATGAACAGGCATAGATAGATAGATAGATAGATAGATAGATAGATAGATAGATAGATAGATAGATAGATAGATAGATAGATAATGAACAGGCATAGATAGATAGATAGATAGATAGATAGATAGATAGATAGATAGATAGATAATGAACAGGCATAGATAGATAGATAGATAGATAGATAGATAGATAGATAGATAGATAGATAGATAATGGACAGACTGAGATAGATAGATAGATAGATAGATAGATAGATAGATAGATAGATAGATAGATAGATATAAACAGTGTGGAGAGATTAAGCAATACTAGACAGTGACTGTTTCACGCATTAAGCGATCAGCATAGCATCTACCACTCAACATGCTATGTTAATTTTTATCTTTACAATGTAGCTACATACTACCTCTCTAAATCTAACTGTGAAAACTAAAAGAAAAAAAAAACAGTCGAGTCGAAAAACTAACACAGAATTTATCCATATCAATGTTTCAGACAGACGAAAGTCACGAAGCAGGGGTCAGGGGAAAGTGGAATGTATTTGGCTTAAGGGGAAGAAGTTTTATAAAATTAAACCCTGAATATTAACCTTCTGACATTAATTTGGGCTTATATGAAGAATGATTTTTTTAAGCTTTCACAAAATTCTGACACGAGCACAATCCACACCGAGGTTGATAAGACAGACAACCGATATCTTCGTCTGCCGAAATAGGCTATTCCCCATATGAAGTGATTTCGGATTTTATTGTTTATTAATTATTTACTCTGTAATAATAAATACATTGAGCTCTTTTTGTGGATCAGTTTTAATATTTTGTATTACTAGGATCCACTTATACACCGACGTATTTATTACCTTTACTTTATATATATATATATATATATATATATATATATATATATATATATATAAGTGAACATAGAAGTCAACACTTAGAGGCGACAGTCTGTTTCATTCTAGATGCAATCGTCAGGCCACGAGTGCTGTTATATAACGCCTCTAAGTGTTGACTTCTATGTTCAGTTTTATATTTACACACACTCTGTCTCTGATATTGAGCACTTTATCCCATAAATATAGCACACTTTAACACTATATTCCTTCATATATATATATATATATATATATATATATATATATATATATATATATATATATATATTTAAAGACATTTATATTATGTTTAACGTTCTTTTTATAGATACAAGTATTTAAGCAAATGCTCTGTTTTATAATAAACAGTATTAAATAACATTTACCGGCCTGAATGTCCGAGAAATTTTCATAGAAATGTCTTTAAATAAATTGTCGGACAATGTCCAATTCTAAAAAATATATATATATATATATATATATATATAATAAAACTGAGAAAATACGTGAAAGTATTTTTCCAGGTCATAAAAATTTCTGCCAAAAGGTGCTCAGTAGATAAGCAGAGCTATAATATTCAATAAATTAAGTAACGTTCAAGTGGAATTTCTGGTTAACCGACTAAAGAGTTTCGCATCGAAACGCTCACCAGGGCCAGATATTTGATAAATTTATTGGACTTAAATTGATTTATCTATTATTATTATTATCATTATCTTTATTATTATTATTATTAGTAGTAGTAGTAGTAGTAGTAGTAGTAGTAGTAGTAGTAGTAGTAGCAGTAGTAGTAGTAGTAGTAGTAACGGAATTAACCAATTACTGCATAAAGTTTCTTTACATTTTAGCGCTCATTGCCTAATCTACGTTGCTGGCTAATGATACTCTTAGTGTTGGTGGATTAAAAATTTTAGGTAATAACTCTCAAAAAAAGGAAGCCTTGCACAGATAGGTTAAATAGTTTCAACATCCTAGCTTAGTAGTAGTTAATTAAACCCCAAAAAGTTTGAAACTTAATAATTATTAAATCTAGTTGTTATCCTCAAACATTTGACGTATAGTATACACACGCGGGCGCGCGCACACACACACTGATATAGATATAGATACACACACACACACATATCTCTCTCTCTCTCTCTCTCTCTCTCTCTCTCTCTCTATCTATCTATATATATATATATATATATATATATATATATATAATATATATTGATATATAGAGAGATGGGTAGATATATTTATATTAGTAAGTGTGTAGTGTAATGATTTATTATTCATTTTTCACAACATATATTTTAAAAGAACTTCTTTTTTTGCAATTGCTCGTAATTCAGTAATAAACTTTAGTTCGAGCATTATACATAGAGAATCTCAGCTCAAAATTCAGCTCAGATAATGATTGGTAACTACGTTTCAAATTGCGAATTAAATGATTCACCCCCCCCCTCTCTCTCTCTCTCTCTCTCTCTATATATATATATATATATATATATATATATATATATATATATATATATATATGCACACACACACACACATCAATACATATATATATATGTGCGGGAGAGAGAGAGAACGGTCACTCTTTTCATTTCAGTAGGTGCTCAGTCGCTGTGGGTGGTCGTTGAACGCAATGAAGATAAGGTTTCCCCTCATTCTAAAAAATCATTACCATATTAACATGTCCGAGGAGGTTGGGAGTTTTCTTAAACGAAAAAAGTGTCGCTTGTATTTTGGTACGAACGTTTTAAATCTAGCAAAACTGTATTACTGTTTGATCCCTGTCAAGGGTGGCTATGGCGGCAACAGCCTGTTTTTCTATTGCAAGTTGACTCGCTCAAGTGTTTACTCTCATACTTTCTGTGTCAACCCTCGCAGCGTGCCAGTGACGAGACTTTGTCCAAATATCTAATAGAGAGCCCAGGGAGATGTGGATTCATGCCTTTTCAAGCTTATTAATATAAATAAAAAGAATTGGATACTGAGGTCAGCATCAAGTGGCGACAGTCTTTTTCATTCTTCAACGCAATCTTCAGGTCATCTATATATATATATAAACTTGAAACACTAAATTAAATTTAGGGAATTACCGTTGAGTTTCTTGCATAATTATATATATATATATATATATATATATATATATATATATATATATATATATATCGGTGATAATCAGTTTCATGCTAGAACGCAATCTTCAGGACATCATACGTACGCTCTATTCCTGATGTGTAACACTTTTAGCCATAAATATAGCATCCTTTTATATATATATATATATATATATATATATATATATATATATATATATATATATATATATATAAACAAAACAACTTAGCTGATATTTGAACCCAGTTCATCGATTCTGTCCCGATAGCCGATAGTTAGTTATAATTTGCCAAAGAAACATGATGGAATCATTACAAAAGGAGTAGCAACAAGGGAAAAGAGAGACTTAACGTTACTCAAGACACGTGCGTTGTCTTCAGGTAAGGTTTATTGAAAATAAACGTCTAGTCGCCCCGATTAACGGCCATGGCAGCCGCCAGGTGATCAACAGTATGATTATCGGAGGAAAAACATTGAACTAAAATAAATAGAAAACATAGAAGACAATTTACACAATATCGAATGTGCTAATCATAATAATCAATGATCGGCAGACCTACAATCAATATTCGTATATATATATATATATATATATATATATATATATATATATATATATAAACGAATGGGTAAATATAGGTGGGTATACGAGCGAAGGATCGTCTACAAATACATATAAATACTCTATAGTGTAAGAAAAAGTGCTCAATGGTAATTAACAGAGCAATTTAATATATATATATATATATTGTGTTTTTTTACAAAAAAAAACATTTTTTTTAATTTTCCTTTTTTTTTACTTTTTTAAAAACTTTTTTCTATTTTTTTACTTATATTTTTTACTATATATATATATATATATATATATATATATATATATATATATATATATATATATATATATATATATATAAAGAAATATACATAATATCTTACATTAAAAATATAAATAAATATTATAACTCCAGCACTTGAAAATTGATTTGGCATGAAACTCGGAGTTGTGCAATTACTGTAATACACACACACACACACACACTATGAAAAACTTGCACCAATGATAAGTGAATATCAAAAAGAAAAATCGAGAAGTATAAGCTGATACCGCCTGACGAAGTAGATTGCTGATACCCACTGAAGAGTTCATGGACGGATCCGCCTACGAAACTCTGGAGTCGGGATGCTGAAGGTGACATCAATCAACTAAGTGATAAACCTTATATATATATATATATATATATATATATATATATATATATATATATATATATATATATATATACTTTATTATTCAACCATTATGTCAAAAAATGAAATACAATTTTCCTAACTGAAGAAAACACTACAACGCTCAAAAATTAACAACGACTTTATATGTCTAGAAAACCAGAATCAAAATAGCAACAATTGAAAGAAAAGCGAAAAAAGACAAAAAGAGAGAAATGGTTAAGGCGTGAATATAAAGTGAAAAAAAGCCCACAAATAATCACAACAATCTACACGTACGCACATACGCGCAGACAAGCGTATGACCGCTCGCGCGCGAACGCACACACGCATACAAACACTATGAAAATAACTTGCACCAATAAAAAGTGCATATCAAAAAGAAAAATCGAGAAGTATAAGCAGTCAATTGCTGATACCCACTGACGAGTGGGCGGAGAGATTCCCGTAGTGTCCGTCTAGGAAGTCGGGATGCTAAAGGTAACATCAATCAGGGACAAACCTTATACGTGTATTAATTCTTTATATATATATATATATATATATATATATATATATATATAATTAAAAAATATCAGTTTTATTAATAAAAAGCGCTCGAGTTCATAAATATGTGTGTGTGTATTTGGACAGTAATCCCACTCTAATAGATTTTTCATGAAAAATGACTGATAAGGTACTTCTGTTAAATCTTTTATTGTATTTTTCTTATGTGCAAACAAGAGATTTTTTGTCCATATAGCAGATGTAGAAATTGTACGAAAATAAGCAATAATAATACTGTTCATATACATAACAGTAATGGTTCGAATATATTTTATATAAACAAGGTGCATGGTAATTACGAGCAAGACGAATTCATTTTTGCGAATATTATTCAAAAGTGCATCACTCCAGTTGATCATACTAAGAAGATTAAATTAATTATTTAAAATAGCCAACTTTATTATTAGCAACAACAAACAACAAGCGAAATCCAAACTATACAAGACCGATATTATTTATGAATTCAAATGCTCCAAAGGGAACTATATTTCCGACGAAAATAAATTAAGGAATAATTATGTCGGATATGCTAATGCTTATTTATCAAGGCGGCTAACCCTCATCTTTTGGATCATAGCTCTATAAGGGACAGTTTAACTGAACACGAAAACATACCAACTTCTATACGGAAAAGACACAAATATAGTACACACCTATAACTGTAAAAACGTATAAAAATGACAGAAGTTTTTGTCATAAAAAAAAACAATCCTTAATAACATCAACTGTGAGCACGGCATAATGTATTGGACGTGTTCAGGAAGTAAATGCTTGTCTACGTATCAACAACCTACACACCATTTTTAATAATACAACTCAAACCCTTGAAAATGGCTAATAGACTAGTCGAATACATTCAGAATAATCATTTAGACATTTTCTACATACACGATGTCCAAAGAGAAATCCCTTATTCACACACAAGAAAAACACAATAAGTAACTTAACAAAAATACCACGTCAGTCATTTTCATTGAAACAATAGGAGTAGATAGGTTCGCCTATTGTCCGTTTCACATTCCTCCCAGAAGTTTGAACAGGAGTAAAAGTTTATCCCTTGTTTCCTGTTTAGGATTGAGTTTCGGGTTCCTGCGTTTTTTTCATTGTCTCTCATTTCCAATAGGCACTTACGTCTTAGAGGCATTATCACCTTGATTGAGGTGAATTAATTAAATATTTGTATGTGCGCTAACGCGCGTTTCTGCTCTCGGGTCTAAAATCGATTTCTACACATAAAAAGGAAACATTTAATTAACCCATGACCCCCCACCCAAAAAGAAAAACTTTAATATCATTCTCTGAAAAAACAACGACAAAAATCCTTTTGTATTCAAGACAAAAGTTATTTCCAATGAATACATACAAAATACTTGCAACAACCCTAAACATATCTACGGATATCTTTCATCATGTGTAGAACTCACATACCATAAAAAGTCATCCTACAAAGTGTGGGGGGCGTATGTTTGATCCCTACCTGGAAACGTATATTTTACTAAGATTTCTCGAGTGGACAGACCAATATACGTAATATATTATGTTTAATAAATAAAAAAAAAATGTGGTGTCTATTTCAAATACGAAGTATCCACCATAATAACGGTTTAAGTATATATATATATATATATATATATATATATATATATATATATATATATATATAAAATAGGTGAAATAGTTATATATATATATATATATATATATAACTATTTCACCTATTTTATACATATATATATATGTATGTAGAACTATTTCACCTATTATATATGTAGAACTACTTCACCTATTATATATATATATATATATATATATATATATATATATATATATATATATATATATATATATGATAGGTGAAATAGTTCTGTTTTTGCAGCGATGTCAAATCCAGATATAGGCTACGATTTAGAATGGAGATTTGCAAAACAGGCAAACGTAACACAATCTATCTATTCAACATTAAGTCTCTGTCTAGCCTATTCGTAGACTAAGCTGATCTTAGCATGTACCTGTATAGTTATATATAAATATATATATATCGATATATATCGGAGCTTTTACTATGTGGTTTATACAAGTTTCTCATTAAGGTCTAAACACGTTGCTAACATTTCTGGCAAAAGTGCTAACTGTATTTACCGTAAGAACTAAGCCACGCTCACACAACCTAACGACACTAGCGAAAGAAAGGACATGCTGGACGAAAATGAGGCTAGAACGGGTCGGGGTCGGGCGTTGAAACGCATCTTCATGTTTGAGTCGGTGGGGACACTGGTGTTGATGTTTGATAGCGCTTATGTTTGTGATAGCGGTAGTGCGAGGGAGAGGACCTTAGGAACTGTGATGTCTCGTTGCCCGTCAACCTTCAAAACAATGAGAGACAGGGGCATCTGACTTACTGTGTAAATTTACTTTACAGGTGTATCAGACAAGCTTCACTATCTGTCCTCGGTTGGCGGTGTGAAAAGTGCCAGAACACCTGTGATTATTAAGAGAAGGCTACGGCGCATCGTCCCGTCCCCAGAGAGACAATCCCTTCCCCCACTTTGTACGAATGAACAGACTGACTTAAAGATAGATATGTACAGACTTGATATATATATATATATATATATATATATATATATATATATATATATATACCATTTAGATATTGAAGATTTTACAAGTACATGGATGTACTGATTCCTGTGGATTACGAGATTTGCGTTGTGTAAGGGTTCCGAACGGAACTTTTATCTTTAGAAAGCAATATTTATTTTGTCAAGATACAAAAATATGGCACAAGCGCAAAAGGAGAGATGAGAAATCTGGTCCACAATTACTGACCCAAACACACTACATTATTCCTTGCACCAAAATATCACATTCTTACTTATAATAGCTGGCCACTCGTATTCGAGGATACCCGTCTACTAGGGCGGCTAGTCAATCCCTATTGCAGACGCTCATTCAGGCACATTTGTGTTTGCTCAATATCCACATAATGTGGTTTATACTGCAACTATTCTGAGCAGACCTTAGTTACAGTTTCTGAGAGAGAGCGTGTTATCTAGCGTGATCAACAATCTGAACAAGGCCAGAACGCTCAAGACCTAGGGCACAATGACTTGTGGCTTTTGTTCTAGCACATCTATCGACAGCCCAATTTCACTCACAAAGCTTGGGTCAACCCGTGGTATGGTTTTCAGGCACTTCTAACTTAACATTCCTAATCTATTCAGCATAATACCTCAAAGTCTTTATAATGTCCTAACTAGTCCCCATATGTACATTTTTTCTGCGGAGGGTGGGGTGGAATTTACAAAGAACAATTTAAAAATTCTAATCTAATCCCAATGTGTATCTAACATTAGAAAGCAATATTTTCGAAAACTGTTTATTTTATTTATTGATAATCAGTAAACGTGGGGAGGGGGTGCGGAAAAACCGAACTAGTGAGTCGAGTTCAAATTTTAAACTATTTTATTTTCACTTCGCACTAATGCTGTTTTTGAAATGGCGATTTTTGAAGCGTAGCTGAAATGTGGTACCCAATGAGGATCAGACTCACTACTCGGTCGTAATTGTTGTAGCGAGAAAAGCTTGTTAACCATTACGTCACGTCGAGGTCCCCCATTTTCTAGTTTAGCTGTGGCCGAATGTATGGTGCACCCAGTGAGGATCGAACTCACTACTCATAATTGTCCTAGCGAGGAAAGCTTGTTAACCATTAGAGCACGTCGAGGTCCCCGTTTTTTCTAGACGTAGCTTGGATGTGGCACGAGGCCGAATATATAGCGCACCCAGTGACGATCGAACTTACTTCACAGTCATAATTGTCCTAGCGAAAAAAGCTTGTTAATCATTACATCACGTTGAGGTGCCCTGGTTTTCTAAGCATAGCTTAGATGTGGTACAAGGCCGAAAGTATGAAGCATCCAGTGGGGATCAAACTCACTATTCAGACGTAAATTATCTAGCGTGACTAGCTTGTTAACCATTACACCACGTGGAAGTGGTCAAATTCTGTTTGGAAAATAATTCTTCCTTAGATATATATCTACGAATGGGTGAACATATTTACGTGAAAACATATATGTGTACATGAATTCGAATGTGTGAATGGATGTAGGCATATATGTGTATTTATATGCGTATATAGAGAAATGTGCATGTATGCAGGTATAGGGGTTTGTACACGCTCTCCTGTTCTCCCTTCCTTTATTCTGTTTCCTGCTTCTCCTCTTTCTTTGTTCCATTCTTGGTAAATCATCTCCACCCCTTTTTCTTGTCCGGTGAATAAGAGGTCAACTCTACAACCATCGCATCTCCAAGAGACATATACCCCCTCCTTCCCTTCCTACTTTGTGGAACTATCTTAAAAACAATTTCCGTTAATCTTGTTTTTCGTTTCGTTTTTCGGTTGATTCCTGCAAGAATTTTTGAATCCATTCATTGTTTTGAAACCGCCAGGTCTGACGAAGCGAAATCGAATTTTATCGATGTCGCGAAATAAAATAATACCATTGCTTTTTGAAGTCTCCAATTTGTTAATTATATATATATATATATATATATATATATATGTGTGTGTGTGTGTGTGTGTGTGTGTGTGTGTGTGTGTGTGTGTGTGTACTAACCGAAGTACCTAGCCTTGCCCGGGTGTACATGGCTACAATTGTATAACCGAACCCCTGTATACCCGCTCACCCTTTCTAGAAATGTCTACCTACATCCCCGCTTGCATGCATCATCCGTTGGTATACTAGGCAACACCCCACGCTTTTTTACTATATGTCCTTCGCAAGCTAGTTCCATGCACAATGCAATCGTCATATACTGATTTCAATTGCATTGTGCATGAAACTGCTACCGATGAGAAAAAATGTATATTTATTATTAATATAAATTATACATCGAACACTATTTTATTAGCCTCAATGTCCGATATATATATATATATATATATATATATATATATATATATATATATATATATATATATATATATATATATATATATATATATATATATATACGTTTTACCAGTTTGGGACTGGAAGGGATAATTACGTGGGGGATATATATCCAGGCAGAGTTCAATTTAGAATACAGAGCATTGTAAAGTCTGCGAAGTTTTCGTTCTGATGAGCTGAACATCTCGGTGTTCACGAAATAAAAATTATAAATGAAATGGATAATTAAAGTCTCCGTCTTTTTATTATCACTATATATATATATATATATATATATATATATATATATATATATATAAAGAATTAATGTATTTGTTTTTGATCCGCCATTTTTATATTTATTACCATGTTATAATGCTCGTATAAGCACGTAGTTCTGGTTAATATTATTGTAAAGAAAACAACTGAATGAATGATAAGTGAAAAAAGTTTTAATCACATGTGGAACATGGATTATTAATAAAATAATAGCGAAAACTGTAGTTAAATGCAACAATGTGTACGATTCAACGCTACGCCTTCCAGCCCACTTTGCGGCCCTGTTCCTATGAGCAGACGTTCTACTCATAGTGAATGGACGAGTCTATGTTCAACAATTAGTGTAAGGAATGTTAGTCACCTTTCTACGCAACATAATTTAAAAGCTATTTTTAGTGGATACGAGTGTTTGAAATAGACAGCTCGTTTTTATTTTAAATAGTGTGCATTATGTCCATCGACCAGCGCACTCGAAAAATTTTAATCAAGAAAATGTGCTCTCCGGCAGCGTTAAAATGTGCGCCCCCTTGATCTGATGTCCTTTAGACCGCTCGACCACCGAGAGCGTCACAGCACGATTCCATTTTCTCTTTTAGAGAATTGACACTCCCGTGATCATATTTTTGTCTAAAGAATTAATGGATTTATTTTTAATTCAACATTTTTGATTACTTCAGATATGGGCTTTCGAGAAAAAATCTGAATGAGGGAGTGTGTATTCTTCGAAAGAGAAAGTAGATGCTTTCTGTGGCCGAGCAGTCTAAAGCATGTCGGATCAAACGGTAGTCTCTCTTATAAATGAGGATGCAAGTTCTAACACTTTCAATGAGCAGATTTTCTTTATTAAGATTTCTCGAGTCGATTGACGCAATACACTTTGTTTAAGATAAAAAAAATAGGGCGTTTATTTCAAACACGGGTATCCACTACAAATAACGTTCGAACACACATACACACACACACGCACACACACGCGCGCATGCACGCACACACACACACACACACACAAATATATATATGTATTAATATATATATATATATATATATATATATATATATATATATATATATATATATATATATATATATATATACCAAACCTAATGGTTTTATTAACACTTAGGCAGAAATTCACTTTTGTCAGCAGTCCAGAAAGGAGTTCAAGGCTCACTAACTGTTATGGGACCTTACCTGTAACGACAGAGTGAACTCTTCCTGACACTATGAATATTGCGCCTCGCAAGAGAGAGGGAGGAGACGGAATCGAGTCGAGCCAATAGTAGTTCACTCCAAACCAGACTGACAGTCATACTAACACCTTCAACATCTTGTATTATTATTCTGTGTAATATATCTTTGTTATTTCTACTCTTGTGTTTGTGTTGTTCTTCCTTGGTCCTAACCTTGGACCATAACACTAACAAATACAGAAAACAAACAATGAAATATGAAAGCAGCATAAGTAAAATTTATTCCTTTAAAAAAAAAAATTCCTTTTATTTGCCTGAAGAAAGTCACGAGACCGGAAACACGTGTAGCAGAAATACGAAGAATAAAATATAATATATACTGAAAGGAATCCACATTATCACCAAAAACGTTTGCGGTTTCTCTCTTTTTTTTAAATATATATTTTTCTCTCGTTGGAACAACTATAACCTTTCCCATATATATATATATATATATATATATATATATATATATATATGAATTGTATAATCGGACAGCAATATTTCTTTTATGCTTCTATTGTTCATTGAATGTGACGAACAAGAAATGTTTTTATTCATTTTTTTTCTAAGATTTTTCCATTTTTTTTATTAGGACTAAGACAATCTAGAAACTGTTCATAGTCATTATTGTTCCAAGCGCTTTTAACTAATTCATTAACCATTTTCAGGGGGTTTGCAGTTAGTATAATTTTCTGTGTTTATGTTCTAGAAGTTATTGTGTAGAATTCGTAGTAATTCTAAGTCATGCTGGTTGAGAGTAGTAGTAATTCCATGCATGGATGCGTTTAAAACGCTCCCAAACATTTCGTCCAGTTTCAAAGAAGTTAAGATTAAGGCATAATTTAAACTACTTCATATGAGGTGCTTCCATTATCTTTAAACGTCTTTTACAATTAGATTAGTTTTTAGAATGACAGTGTTATCTACCAGACTGTTTTTTATAGGAGATCAGGGTGTTGTAAATAAAAAAAGTGTTTAAAAAGAATACTTTTATAAATTTCAAACGAAATCAGTACTGGCTACTCGGCCAATGTTTCCTTTTAAGGAAACGGTTAATATTACCATTATCATATAATCTACCGTAATATTTAATTGATTCTTCTTTTTTTCACCAGGCGTCTATCAGCAGACAATCGTCTTCTGCATGAAATTTCTTTTTTAAAAAATCTCCCGACATTTCCTCTTCAATTGGATCTTTCCTTATTTTTCTGTGTTGGGTTAGCAATGAAAGTGTTTCTTTGCGATAAATGTGATTGACAGGGTCACATAAATAAAGGCTTTAGACCTCTTGTTTTTGTTTATTAGCCAGCCCGAAGTCAACCTCTTGGTAGCCACTTAACCGCCAGACCGGGGGATGAGCGGGCGGATGAGCAAAGTGCTTGGTTATCCAGAACCCCTTTAGTTGAAATTCATTTTGAAGATATCAAAAACTGCTCTGCCTCTCTCTCGATATGACATCGAGTGTGTCCTCGAAAAACTTGACCCGCTTCTTTTTTGTCACCGGGTCGTCGTCATTATTCGATTAGACCAACTTAGTGTTTCTACCATTTCGCTTTACTTAATGAAATGGGGGGGGGGAGTTACCTTCGTGCACAATTTGATAATCTTATTTTCGGGGGCCAGAAATCGTGCTGCATTGAACTAAATTTTCTATTTTCTCTGTTTATTTATTTCGTTTTTATTCATCTCTTCATTAGTTTCTTTTGATTCTTTCTATCTATCTATCTATCTATCTATCTATCTATCTATCGATCTATCTATCTATCTATCTATCTATCTATCTATCTATCTATCTATCTAACTAACTAACTATCTATCTAAAATAGCCTGTTCATTATCTATCTATCTATCTATCTATCTATCTCTCTCTCTCTCTCTCTCTCTATATATATATATATATATATATATATATATATATATATATGTGTGTGTGTGTGTGTGTGTGTGTGTGTGTGTGTGTGCAAGTTTCATTAAAAACGACAGACAAGGTACTACGGTTAAGTTTTTTATTTAATTTTTCTTGTGTACGAACAAGAGCTTTCTTTGCTGGACAAAGGGTGTGTAAGAACTGTCCAAATGTTTTATGTTTCCGAGCGCTTTCGGCTATATCTTTAGCCATTATCAAGGATGATTTGATTTCTCTGCTTAATTGAGTGTGTGCATTATGTATATGTCTTAGTGTGTAGTAGTGGTGTTTTAATTTCCAAATACGGTTAGCACGTTGTGGCTTTGTTCGTAGTTAATATTGTTAAGGGTAGGCCTTTTCTTTTTTATTATTAAAGCCTCCATTATTTTTAACTTTTTTTTACAGGTGGAAGCAATTAATATATTTGTGTTTTCTACTAGTATATTTCTAATGGAGTCTGGTAAATTTTTGTGTGTGTTTAAATGTGTGTTTTGTGTTTATATATATATATAGAAGAGCCTGTTCATATCTATCTATCTATCTATCTATCTATCTATCTATCTATCTATCTATCTCCGTCCGTTCATATCTATCTCAGTCTGTTCATATCTATCCATCTTAGCCAGATCGTATTGTATCGTATCGTATCGTATCGTATCGTATCGTATCTATCTATCTATCTATCTATCTATCTATCTATCTATCTATCTATCTATCTATCTTCTCCATTGATTAATAAGACATTATTTCCTTCTTTCTTCCTTCATATGTATCTTTTTTTTTTCATTCCGTGCATTTTTAATATTAATTATTATCTTTTTCTTTTTACATATAATTTTATTTATTTATTTCATCTTGCCTTTTTGCTCTTGACTTTGATTATTAGTTTAAAACCCGCCTTTTTTATCGATTCAAACTTGTCTTTATCCCACCTCCACAAATGTTTGAATTTTTTTAATGTCATTTTTTTAACTTTTTGAATTTATCTTTGCTGTTTATCAATAAACCATGCAATTTTTTAAAATTATTTTAAATATTCTCCGATTTGGAAATTTCTCTTTCGACTTTCCTCCATTTTTTCGCCTTCCTATGTATCTCTCCTCTCTTTAAAGCAATATTTACCTACTATTTTTCTTCTTCTTTACTTCATTCTTATTTCTTTCGATTTTTTCTTTCTTTCTCTATTTCTTTCTTTCTTTCCTTTGTTTTATGCCCTGTTGCCTCTGTATCTCTTTCTTTCGTTTTCTTTCTTTTTCTTTCCTTCTCCCTTTTGTAGTTTTCCTTCTTTTCTCATATATCTTTCTTTCATACATTCTTCTTCTTTTCCTTATAGATTTTCTTGGAACCAATTTGTTTGTCTAAAGATTTTTTTTTTTTTTACTTTCCTTGATTCTTTTAATTTTGTTTCTTTTTTCATTCTTTCTTCGTTTTTCTTCAACGCTTTAATATATCTCTTTTCAATAATTTATGACTTTCCTCTCTTCTTTTTTCATTCCAAGCTTTCGTTCTTTCCTTATATCCCATAATATTTATATTCAATTTTTCGTAATTTTCACTTCTTCTTCTTCTTCTTCTTTTTCTCCTTCTTCCTCTTCTTCTTCTTTTTCTTCTTCTTCTTCTTCTTCTTCTTCTTCTTCTTCTTCTTCTTCTTCTTCAATAATTTTTTTTTTTCATAATTAACTTATTCCTCTTTTAAATCTTTCTTTTTATCTTGTATCTTTTTTTGAGTTTTTGGTTGTTTGATTCCTTGATTCAATTCATTCAATCACCTGCTTTATTTTTTGTATATTTTTTCTTCATTTCTTCGATATCATTCCATTCGGTTTTCATCCTCTCCTTCTATCCTACCTCACTTTGCTTATTTATTCATTTGTGTAATGATTTTAACGTTTTTCTTTTCAATTCCATGACAGTTATCTCTTTATTTTGTTTATTTTTTTCTGATGTTCTTTCTCTTTCGGATTTTAATATACGTTTCCTTCTCCTTTTCTTTCATTAGTATCTTCCCCACTTTTATCTTTACCGGCTTTAAATTTCTTTCTTTTCGATCGTTATTCATGTTTGTTATTTTCTTTTTTTCTTTCTGTTTTCTTTTCCGTTTCCTCCATTCTTGTAATTTGTTCTCCTTTTAAAAGCCTCCTTCCCACCTTCTTTCCTTCCTTCCGTTTTCTTTATAAGTACCTTTACTTATTCTATTCTCCTTTTTTTTTTATCTTTCCAATTATTTTTGAAAAAGAACAAAAAAATTTTAAAAATATTGAAATAAAGAAAAAAATAGAAAGAGAGCAAAAATAGAATAACTGAAAGTACTTACAAAGAAAAAGGAAGGAAGGAAGGAAGGAAATGAGAGAATAAATGCAAACGTTTTTATTCCTCTTTTCTTTCCACAATATTTTTCAATTTTCAAATTATGCTTATTCTCCTATTTTTTATATTTCTTTTTTTTCTAGGATCATTCTCTTGTACCATTTTACTTTTTTACCAACATTTTCAAAACCCCTTTTTATTCATATTTTTATTCTTCCGTCCTTTCTTGCATGTTATTTCGTCTATCATTTTTTCTTCCCCCACCCCATTTTAATTTCATTTGTAACTAATATTCTTCTTTTCTCCCTTCACTTTTATTTTTTTTTTTTTGCTCTACAAATTCTGCTTCCAGTTTTCCAAACCATTCAAAATGGCGGTGAATTGCGATTGTGCCCGATCCTAATATTTGGATTCTAATTCTACCACCAATCTTCAGCCAGACGATCAAGGTTTATTGATATATTAACAAAGATGGCGCGATTCCATCCTCAACCGGACCTCATCTCTAGCCAACGTTTATCATTAAATGCCACCAGTTCTCATTGCTTAATTTCATTTGCTCAACGCACCGAGAGGGACTTCCATTGTGTACCTCTGCCGGCTGAACCACAGTTACATATATAATCGTATAAAAAGAATGGAAAATGGGAGGTGAAAGAGATGAGAAGGTATAAAATATTCAGTTTCTTTAGAAATGAGACTAAGAATGGCTAACTTAATTTGATACAGATAATGTAAACTAGTTGTTCGTGACTATCTTTAATGGCGTTTTAACAGTTCGACAACCTCTTTTTTTAGGTGGCAGTTGCTTCTCTATTCTTTGCAGGGGTAAATGATCATTAGGTTTTCTCATTACTATTTGAGGCTTGATTGATTTTTCTTTCTCGATAGAGTTTATTTTTCTCTTTTAGTTTCTCGAGTTGAACTCTTTAGCGTTTCGTCTGTCTCTCATGCAGTCATTCTCAATTACTGTTTCATTGATGATTCTATCCCTCCCATTTAGCATGCTATTATTATGACGTTCTCTCTCTCTCTCTCTCTCTCTCTCACTCACTCACTCACTCTTAGTCTCTCTCTTTCTATCTATTTCTCTCTCTTTTTCACTCGCTCTCTAAACCAAAACACGCATACCTTCTGTTTCTCCATCTATCTATCTATCTATCTATCTATCTATCTATCTATCTATCTATCTATGAGAGTGTATCGATAAGTCTGTAGCCTAATAGGTAGTTAGTTATCAGCAGAGTTTTTATCTAAAGATTTTTTCGTATGATTTTCGAGTTATATGATTAACATTCAACACAAAATGGAATATTGAAAAATAAATATTTATTGCGTAAAATAAATTATTTTTTCATTATTAGGTGACAGACTTATTGACGAATCTACATACGTATGTATGTATGTATGTACTTATGTATGTATATATTTATGTATGTATGTACACGTGTGTACCTGTGTGAGATTGTGTGAGTATCTATTTATGTCATTCTGTTCGCATTTATCTCATTCCGATCACATCTATCTATCTATCTCTTTACCTTTCTCAGTCTGATTTATCTATGTCATTCTGATCATATCTATCTATCTATCTATCTATCTATCGCATTCTGATCATTTCTATCTATCTCAATCTGATCTATCTATCTCATTCTCATCATATCTATCTATCTATCTATCTATCTATCTATCTATCTATCTGTTTGTTAATATCTATCTATCTATCTATCTATCTATCTATCTGCGTTTTTCTTAACTATCTGTTCATTTCTATTTAGCCTCATCTGTCTATTTAACTTGGTTCGTATCTATCTCAGTCCGTTCATATCATTTTATAATCTATCTGATATCTTAATCCAATTTTACGCATTCACTTCTAGCACCGCTCTCATTCTTCATCAATCTGTGACCTTTCACCCCCCCAACCCCACCAGCAAGGTTATGATGTCCAACCTGAATTCGTCAACAGAATCATGTGTAATTTCCACGGCAAACAGCAACACTTCGTGTCTCCTCCATCTCAAGACCAAACGAGTCATGGCTTAATTGTCCTCGACATTATCTCGACTATCAAATCTGCATTAAACAGCGCCAATAAATTCTGCCAACGTTCCAAACTTTATTTGGCGAGCAATCCTTCTTTTCGGTTGTTATAGATGGCACTTGACACTGCTTTAGAAGGCAGTGTGTAACCATTTTGGATATGAGCGTCCAAGTTTTTCTATTTGTCCATTTTATGAGAACGGCAAACATAATTATATACCACTGATTTTTTTTTTTTTTTTTTGCACACGTTCTTGTTTTTTCCCTTCTAGCTCAGTGATTAGATCACAGTACTAGTGACCACAAGTTTAATGCTTAATAATTAATTCTAACTCTGAAAAATCGCTAATTTAGCTCGAGTAAAATCTAATAATGAAAACTAACCTAACACACTCATCACTATCATCAACTTATATCGTACACGCTGGAATATGAGCTCAACTCGAAAGCGTTGCATTTTGCGTAATAGTTAACAAGCACGTATCACAGACCATTTACTTCGTGATGTCGTGATCCACTGGGTGCATCGCATCTGTCGTCTTCTGCCATACTATTTTTGGATGGCACTTCGTTTTGCGGATAATGGTTTACAAGCTTGTGTCGCAGAGTTAGATTCGTGCCTTTTCCAAGATCCTAAGTTCGAAAAATGACATAGCAGGCTCAAAGAACTCCAAACCATGTTATGCCAAATGTGTTTCTCGAGTTGATAACCTCGGATTGTACTTTCTCTTTGGTCGGAACACACAATGTCGATTGTTACAATAATGGCGTAACTCTAAGGCTGAATTTAAGGCTCTGTTTTGTTTTTTGGGGTTTTTTTGTATATAAATGCCATAAATGAACGATCGTAATTTCCATTGTTAATTTCATACCCGTGTAAATTTTCAACATTATTCATGACTCGGAAAAGGTTCTGAATGTCGTTACATGACCACCGCTGTGACGTAGTTTCCTTCTGTTTTTTTCTATAAACATTTCCATGGCAATTGTTCTTTTGAGCTTTCATAACCTGGTTACTCAACTTCATGAATTTAAGCATACTACTAGATTGGCAATTAGGTTTCACCGTGTTAATATTGAAATAGCTAGATGTAACCGCAAGTTCTATTCTAATAGTTTTTTTCTCTCGCACGATCTTCAAAAATTTAAATACAACGCCAATTACCATCTTCTGTTTTCCCGAATGCTGTTCTTTTGTCGTCCTTTCTCCTCAGTGACTTTTTCTCATTTTCTTTCACTCTCAATGCCGCCGTTGCGTCTTAGTGGCATTATCGCCTTACTTGTGGTGAAACGATTAAAAAAATCATTGTGACTGTCTTTTCGTGATGCGTGGCTTCAGTGGCATCTAAAAATTGAAAGGCTTATTAAATCTGACGGCCGACAGACAAAGGGATCGTATTTATCTGAACAGTAGCGAGCTCGAAGCGTTGTGCAGATACAGATAGACCTATCATTTTTTTTTCACTCATTTGGAAAGTGATAGTATCAACACACACACACACACACACACACACACACACACACACACACACACACACACATATACGAAAACACTGACCATTCTCTTCTGCAATTATGTTTTTGTTAATATTCCTTTTCTTTTTGTATTTATACTCCCAGAAGTTACTCACTGAATATTTCGACGAACACGGTGCATCTCTCGCCAAAGAGATCTCTTGAGTGTCTCCAGACGCATCAACAATTCCACTCCATAAGAACTACTACCCATGCCCAATATTGTTCGAATTTGGTAAAGCAAGCAATGTTTTTTGGCTACGCTTTTTTTCGTAAAGGAAAAACTAGTCAAGAATTACTAATGGGAATACTTTATTTAAAAATGAAAAAAAAAAATTAATAATATTGTTGATAGACGTTGCTCTGTTCACAGTGTAGCTGTTATAAAAATACCTACCATAAGAGGCGTTGTAAGGATGCAAGCGATACATTAAACGTGTTATATAGGAATAAAATGTCGCTGCGGACACTTGAGTTTGAACATAGATCGCCAGTGAGCAAACACAGGCGAGCCCATTATTGAATTCAGTAGACCACGTGACCACAGAGGAAACGCATATATAGGAAGTCGCTTGACGTCTAAATGATCGCCATTTCTAATCTATCCTCTATACTATACGGATCTCTATTTCTAGTCTATCCTCTTATTACCATACGGGCCTCTATTCTCTACTCTATTCGCTAATATTTATCTATTCGGATCAGTACGGTGGCTACTTTTCGAGCGAGTATTATCGAGCAAGTATTATTAGTGCGAGTGCTATTCGAAGGCACCTGACACCAGTATTGTTCAACGGCGTTACTATAGTTGTATCTGCAATTGCAAAGTCTCTATTATAACGAGCATTACGAAAGTGACAACGAGTATTCGTTGACATTACAAAAGTGGCAATGGGTGTTCGTTGACATCACAAAAAGTTACCTTTACACAAAACAAAATGGAAAGGAAAAGAACGCAGAATGAAAATAGTTTGCCTCTGCGTTTCTTGTTTCTTCGATTTTGTTTTATCTATGAAGTTAACCTTCATTGATTTTCTCTTGCACTCTTAGAACGCCCCCTGTGATAGTTATTCAAGGGCAATAATCAGTCACTTTTTTATGAAGTAGAAATTTGAATTTTCTATTTTTTTCCCCCTGTCAGAACTTAAAAACATATCTTTATTATTGTCTGTTGAAATATTGATGGCACTTTTGCAGATAATAACTTAACGTTTACTTGCATATTTTGTTCTTGTCAGGTCATTGCATTCTGTCATTTATTATAAATTGTTTCTCTAAATCATGATATTACGTGTAGGATTTGTTAAATAAATATGTCGAAATATTCAAGCTCTTTAATGATTGCTAAACAAATCCTGACAGAAAAAAAAGTAATTATGGTTGTACTTTGGCGTTGACTGCATTTGAGCCCAGCATAACTAGGAAAGGATTCAGATTTTCTTATCCCTATTCATCGACTTTATCGCTACTCCACCATTCCTCGGCTTACCGTTAATCATTACATATATGAAAAAACTAAGTATTTCTGTTGTTAGGGAGAGTTTGATGAATAAAAATAGAATATAGCGATATAGGATTTAAAAATTATTTTAATAAGTCCAGCACACAGTCATATGTTTTGCGTTGAAAATGAAAAGAAAATGGACGGCCAAGGATTAAAGCAAACATTTCTAACATATTATAGTAATTATTAGGTAGAATTGTACCTAATTTCCGTGTTTAAGAACCAATTGTAATGACAACTATGTCATCATAATTAACAGTAATAATATATCCTCTATTTAAGATGAGTCATAAGTAATTAATTGCTCCGATGAGCTGCTTTCGCTGGTTCCCAGGCCTCATGAATTTAAACGTCCTACGAGGCTGGCATCCCGTTCCCACCCCTTCACCGTTGAAACTGTTAGATGTAGACGTCTCTTCTACTCCAATAGCTTCATGTCTCGCACATCTAGCCTGTGGAACTCCCTTCCTTATTCCTGTTTCCCTGACAAAATATAATCTCCAACTATTTAAGTGTAACGTCAATCGACATCTCCAGTTGCCTTGATCTATCCACTTCCCTTCTCCACATCCTTTCACCTTTCATTCCTATCTGCTCTCGCTCCAAATCTTCTGTAACCCCCTTGCCTTGATCGATCCACTATCTTTCTCCACATCCCCTCTTTTACCACTCCTATCTGCTCTTCCTCCAAACCTTCTGTAACCCCTTGCGTGCTAGTGGCTTCCAGCCTTGCTTGGGGTGATAAGCTTAAAAAAAAAATTGGGGGGGGAACCATTTGTAATGATAAATGTATTATCGTAACTAACAGTATGAATATATGCTCTATTTGTCATATTAGGATGAGTCATAAGTAATTTCCCTTTTGGGGAACCAATTGTATTAATAAATGTATTATATACCTGATTATTAACTATTTTTTGATCGCTTGACAAACGCTTTGATTGGGAAAACTATCTCTAATAAAATAAAATTTAAGAATTCGTCAAAAAACTTTTCGCATAAAAACCTGTAGAATTTTACTCAAAGTTATCAAAGCGTTGCCTCATAAGCGACAACAAGTCATTGCAAATTTAAATGACTATTTTTTGAAGAATAAAATTGGCATACAAAAAAAGAAAGAAATATTTTACAAAAAGTATGAGGCACGGTGGATAGCAGCTCGTTTTGAGGAATCGGAGAGCCGAGTTCGAATTCCAGTCGAATCAATTACATTCACTTACCTACTAATACCCATTGGAAAGGTATGAATCCTCTTCTTCTCTCCCAGCTATGGGTAAATAGCAGGACAGAAGGGTTCTATAGCCTTGCATGGCATAACTTTCTACCGCAGAAAGAAATGGCAATCTACTACGGGAAAAAATCTGCCTCGTCAGTCATGTATCGAAAGATACGCCTAAGCGTGTATCATGTATGGCATATAACTGACTGATTTTACAAGAGTTCAAATTCCAGATAAGGTTACAGCGTTTAATTTTGCAGAAATAGGCTTGGTACAGTACAAATCCATCTCTTTTCCCTCTCAGCAGCTTTGGGTTAAATAGCAATACATACTAGGCTCTCTTGCCTTGTGTTGCAAACAATCTGAAGTCAAAACCAGTTTGAAGAGGGCTAGTTTCCGTCAAGCTATCTTACCCTAGACACAGCACTGCTGCCATAGCTGCAGTACATTTTGTGTCCCTATGATTCTAATGCATTACGTGTCTCGTGATGCGATGTGACGTGACGTTTTACAATAGAAACTCATTGCAAATTATTTTACTATATAAGTGTATTGCAATTAAGTAAGAACTTTCAGCAGTCAAGGATTTAAGTAAGCGTTACTAACTTAATAGTTTAATATTTCTGATCAAAAAGTATCGGGACTGGTGTTACAAAAAGAAACTACAATACATAACAATTCGGATTTTAATCTCCTTCGAAGTAGTCCCCTTCTGAAGCCACACACTTTACACAGTGTCGTTTCCATTGATGGAAGCATTCCTGGAACTCCTTTGTTTGGGTGGGGGGATAGCGAGCAGCTGCCTTGTCGCATTTTCTTAAATTTCCTCGACGTCTAAAATCAGGTTCCTTTCAAGTATAATTTGATTTTTGGAAAAAGGAAGTCGTAAGGAGCAAGATGTGCGAATATGGTGGCTGTGGGGTGCGGGGAATGTTGTTCTTGGCCCGATACTATTGCACAAGCCATGGTCGTGATGGAACCTCTGTGGTGTGGTGAAACGACCACACTCTACACACTTTCCTTTCAAGCCCTACTATAAACAACAGAATTCAGCGAGAACTTTATAAATTGGTGTATATGCGCGACAGTGTTCAAGGTCTATGTGTACCAAGCGACTTCACGCTGCACACTTTAGCTCAGTTGCTATAGCAACAGTCCCGATACTTTTTGATCAGGTCGTACTAGTGTCTGCTTTTCAAAAAAAAAAAAAAAAAGAGAAAAAGAATACTTTTAGACTTTAGCACATAACTAAGGAATTAGAAAAATGGAATTACGGTAAATTTATCTCTAATTTCTAACAATTAGCCGAACAGCAGTTATATCAAAAGAGAAAATCAATTTTTCAGAGAAATTACATAGAAGTTTATGGTCAGTCTGAGCCAAATGGCTTCCCTCTGCGTACTTTAGCTCCGTTACCATAGCAACAGTCCCGATGATTTTTTTATCAGACCTCGTATAATGCCCATTTCGCTATCTGTCTGAGGCAATTTCAATAAGCGCGCGGTCACTTGTCGTTTCATTTGAAACTTCACTATACTATGTCAGATCTGATGATGCAAGCCAATGTTTACACAATAAAATTGGTATCAACAACCGATGTCTGTAAAATTTTCATCATAGAAATTGTTTCATCATAAAATATTTCGTATATTTATTGGAGAATATGATACGTCTTCTTGATGTTATCGGTCTGGAGGAGGCGATCTCTCAGCGGCACCTTTGGAAATTCCCTGAAAACCATATAACGGGTTGACCCAAGCCTTGTGAATAATATTGGATAAACGGAACCCATTAGGGACCCGTCAATGGTTGTGCTAGCACGAAGTCACAAGTCATCGTGACCGAGTGTTTGAGCGTATTGGCTTTGTTCAGATTACATAACGCTCTCTGTTACTAACGATTATATTAGATGACGCTCTCTGTAACTAAAGTCTGCTCAGCATAGTTGCAGTATAAACCACAGGTGGGCTCCGTGGGCGTTGGACAAACACAAATATGCCTGAGCAGGCGCCTGCAACAGGAGTTAGCTAGCCGCCCTAATAGACGGGCATGCTCAGGTCCATCCCTAATAAAGGGTGTTCCAATAACTTGGACCGATTTTAAATATGAATTAAGTTTAAGCGTCTAATGTTTTTTCTTTTTCTTTCAGATTTAACAACTTATTGTAAGTATTTGGCAATTTCAACCATGGAAAGATTAAGAATCAAACAACGTGTTAAAGTTATCGAAGCCTATTACGAAAATAGATGTTCAAACAGAAATGCAATGAGAAGTTCCCAAGTCGCATCTTCTTTTGAAACAGCCACGTCAATTGGCCACCACGATCGTGCGACTTGACGCCTTTAGATTTCTTCCTTTGGGGTCATCTCAAAAGTAAGGTCTATGCCAACAAGCCAACAACAATTCAACAGCTGAAGGATGAGATAATAAGGCATATTGGTGAGATCGAGGGGCAACTATGCAGAGACATCATCAAAGATTTTGACCATCGAGTGGAGATGTGCCGACGAAGCTTTGGCGCACATTTAGGCAATATTATTTTTCACACATAATTGCCATGACTTAAATAACATGATACAATAGAGAAATAATTAAATATTCACCAATAACACTGATTTATTTACTGCTGACTTTGATCCGTCTTAATGAAACACCCTTTATATACATTTCTATGTATCAGAACAATGTTGGGTAATTGAATGACAAAATGGAATAAAAATATATGCAACGCGTTTCATCCCGTGAAAGGACTTCTTCAAAATAAAGTAATCTCCTTATTGATGGAATTTTGTATATGCAGGTGTGTGTGTGTGGGGGGGGGGGGTGAACGTAAATATTGGTTACAATTAAACACCGAGTGGAAAAGATGAAGTTTTTAAATTTTAAAATTTCTGACGTCCGCCGTGTCCAGACGCACATTACAGCCGATCTCATTCTGCTTCCGAGCGTTTTGCTTTTGTTTTTACCAGTTTTTCTCTTTTTTTTTTTCTTTTTTTTAAATATCACACACTGCGGCAAGGGAAGATTTGTTAAGAAAGGTGAAATATTCTTAGAACTGGTGTTATCGAAGAATAAGGGTTAAATAGAATTAGGTCAAGGCTGGCGATTATAACCAGCTGTTTATTTAAGTCGGCCATTCTTTTGAATAAAGATCGACGATTTATAAACAAAAAGTACAGAGACATTTTTCAGGATGATTTAAGCCAAGGTAATTTTTAGAAAGTTGGCAAGTATCGAATTATTCAATGCTAAATGGCTATTCTTGGTCAATTTGTTGAATTCTGATTGGCTACTCTTGGTCACTTTGTTCAATGCTGATTGGTTATCTTTGATCAGTTTGTTCAATTCTGGTTGGCAGATCAAAGCGGCATGTAAATTTCTTGCTCTTCTATTTTTTTAAAACTCTGGTCTGATGAAATCAGTGGATAATAATGATTTTTATCTCAAAGATTCAAATAAAAAATACAACCATCTTTTATTATATTTTCATAAAATCTGAGAAATCTAAAAAAACAATTGAAATGTAAAATTTGTCATTTTTTACTTATACATTACAATTAATATACAGGGTGGACCAAAAATTATTTATCATAATATTATTTTAGTAACACAATTATATTTCAACAAAATAAAGAAAGACAAAAGAGAAAGGAAAATAAACAAAAACTAATTAAAAAATGCAAAGAAATTGAAGCTCAAATGCACTGGCAAACTTTGTCGTATTGACGACATTTTGGCCCTTGTACGCTCCGGCCTTCATTAGGTGATGGGAATTTCGAATCGGACCCTTTATTTCGTCTACCGGGTTGTTGTTCTAGTTCCACATACCATGCCTCTTTCGAATATCTCAGTTTCAGTTATTTCCCTTTTGTAACTCAACTCTCCAAGTTTTTATTCTGTGGTCACTTTGGATCAAGTCAACGGATTACTTCAGCCAACGCTTTTTTCCACTGAGTCATGCTTCTTGGAGACATCAGTGCATGAATTTTTGGGACTTATAAACCTAATTTCTAAATAACCATTTTTACCAGAGCTCATATTACAATTTTTGTTATTGTTTTTTACTAGAATTTCGTATTACTGGTTCCCATAATGCATAGTGTAAATAGTTACAATACCTAATCTCAGAGATATCGACAGATGCACTTGCAGGTTTAAATATATTTGTATTAATAAAATAATAAAGTTTTTAAAAAATAGTAGTTTAACTGAAGCTGCTGGTCATGCTTAGCAAATTGTCAAGGTTGGTGCTTATTTCATAGTTCAAATATAGCGCTAATGAGAGTTGGAAATTTCAGTTAAGAAAAATATCTGAGCATCGCTTCATGTTTAAAATATGCTTATGCTTTTGGACTAATCTGAGCCTTTTCATTCCTAAGCGCAAAAACTTCCAGACGACACTGTATTTATTCCAAGTTCAATTAAAGAATAGGATAAAAATGGGTAATTTTCTTTTTAAGCCCCGCACTAAATATGTAATAAAAATTTGCCGAATAGTTATATTTAGGTGTAAATGTATATGTTTAATTCGAAAATAACAAAGAAATTTTGATAAAATCTACCGTTGTGGAGTTATCGACAATAGAAGTTCGGATTCATTCGCGTCGCGGCAGCCATTACTGGCGTTGTTTGCATATATTTGCTGATTACTGCGCACGCAATGAGTACTGAGCCGCGGAGTAATTGAATCAAGTAAGAACCGTAAAAAGGCCGTAAACAATGTAATCTTCCGCGCAAATCTGATCAGTAGCGAATGTATGCAAACAACGCCACTGATAGGAGCCGTGACGTAACGCGAATGAGTTTCTATTGTCGATAACTCCTAAGCGGTTGATTTTATCAAAATTTCTTCATTATTTCCGAATTAATCATGTACATTTACACCTAAATATAACTATTCGGCAAATTTTTATTACATATTTAGCGCGGGGGCTTAAAAAGCAAATTACCCATAATAATATCTTAGGATTGAAAAATTAATAATAGTTTACATTTGCGTTTATTCATATTTTCTCAGCACTAGCAAGTTGATCTCGCGAGGTCGATCGATACTGTGTGCATTTAAGTAAAAAATACAAGGGAAAGTCTAAAGATATCCGCACTCTTGTCTAAAGATATGTTATGCCGAAAGTGTGGACAACTTTAGGCCTCTTACATTTAATAAATATTTATTTACATGTCCTTATTGTTAATCAGTTTAATTAATTTTCGAAATAAAACAAAATCACATTCAAAATATTTTAATTAGTATTGTTTCCATTGTGAAAAGTTCAAATAGTCCAGTTTGGCTTTCGTTCTCAAAAAACAAAAAAAAACTGCAGATGACCATGTCGCATATTCATCCGCGCTAGATCGCTTCAAACACCAAAAGAACAACAACGTGATCACTCCGCCACACACCAAAGTGTATTTTTTTTTATCTTTATTACCCTTTTACTCATTTAATAAGATTAATCCCCGACATTCAATGAAAAAAGAAGAGTCTAAAAACAACAGTAAAATTTGAAATTAATGAAAACAAATAAATAAATAATAAATAGGTAGGACGACAAAAACCTTTCAGCCAATGGCAAGGAAGAAAAAAAAAACAACCGTCGTCTTGTATTGTTTCGTTTCTTTTTATAATTACAATTCTTAAACCATTTCTTCTTTTCCTTCGCTTGTTTTCAGTGACAGATATTAATATTGTCTTCCTGTTAGTCATTTTTATTTTAAAGAAAAAAAAAAAAAAAAAAAAGGTAAAAGGAAATCGTAGCCAGGAAAAAAAAAATTAGTATTCGGCCTAATTTCAGCAAAAGCGAGTCTGCAGTTACCTTTTTAAAATGTTCAATTATACGCATGCGTGGAGACATGGACTGAATATAACAGTGTGAAGCAGAATTACAAATTGGATAAAAATGTCGTTTGTAGCAGTGATTGTCCATCCGTCTGATGCATTTCTCACAATTGAAGCCAAGGACTGAGCCCCTTATATGCTACAATATTTTTCATTCTTGCACAGAATGTCAAATAGAAAGGTTAAGTACAGAAAACATTTCATTCTGGGCGTTCATTACTGGCCAAACTCAGATTTGAGATTTCGGCGTAGCTGTTAGTTTAGGTCACCAATACCCACTTTATATATATATATATATATATATATATATATATATATATATATATATATATATATATAAGGCAAAAGGAAAATTTACCTTAATAAAGTTCATCAGAGGACGAAACGCGTCCGGTATAAGTTTTCCTTTTGTCTTTATTCATATTGTCCTTTTATAAATAATTTTTTTATATATGTATTCTCAACCAGTTTTAGGAAGTGAATACATACAGCTCCTTTCACTGAAGATTTCCAAGTACATAATGGAGTTCTTAAAGCCTGTTATATCTTTTCTCAGATTAATGTTTTTCATTTTTTGCAGAGGAACAATGTTAATCATCGGCTTAGAAACAAAAAATACTGCCAGAAAGGAGCACGATGCTTGTATTTTTATCTTCTTTATTTAGTTCTTTTTCAGAAGTCATCGTAAGGATCAAACAAAAAATATGACATCCCCACCCCCGTGTATGTGTGTCTTCTCTCTTTTCCTGTGATATTCGCTGGAGCCAATCAAAGAATAGTATCATGACATGAAATGCAATACGGACGCGGAATTTGCGATCATTAAATTTTGTAAACCCTTTCTGTTGATTGTTATTGCCATCCTTGTTGTTGCGGCTGTTGTTTTTGGTGTTTTTGTTGCAATTCTTATTACTGCAGTTGTTGTTGTTTTTGTTGCAATTCTTATTACTGCAGCTGTTTTCCTTGTTGTTGTTGTTTTTGTTGCAATTCTTATTACTGCAGCTGTTTTCCTTGTTGTTGTTGTTTTTGTTGCAATTCTTATTACTGCAGCTGTTTTCCTTGTTGTTGTTGTCTTTGTTGCAATTCTTATTACTGCAGTTGTTTTCCTTGTTGTTGTTTTTGTTGCAATTCTTATTGCAACTGCTACTGTTTTTATTGCTGTTGTTTTCTTGCAATTTTTGTTACTGCTACTGTTGCTTTTGTTGCGATTCTTGTTGCTGCTGCTGTTATTATTTGTGTTGTTGTATTTGTTGTTGTCTTTGTTGCTGTTGTTTTTGTTGTAATTCTTCTTGTTGCAGCTGTTGCTATTGTTGCGATTATTCGTGCAGCTACTGTTTTTATTGTTGTTTTTGTTGTGATTTTTGTTACTGCTGCTGTTGTTGTTACGATTCTTGTTGCTGCTGCTGTTTTTGTTGCGATTCTTGATTTTTGTTGTTATTATTGCTATTCTTGTTGCTGGTGCTATTGTCTTTCTTGTTGCGATTATTGTTTTCTGCTGCTCTTTCTGTTGTTGTCGTTGTTATTGTTACGATTCTTATTTGCTGTTGTTGTTATTTTTGTTGTTCACTCGTGCAGTAATTGGTGGCTTGCAATGGAGACCAAGTGATAGCAAGTCTCACAAATAACCCAGCACTCGCCATAAGATACCAGCTGTTTCCAATAGTGCTGCCATCTCGATACTTTTCCTCTTCTTTTTCCTTTCTTCTTCTTTTTCTTCTTCTTTTTCTCCTTCTTCTTCTTCTTCTTCTTCTTCTTCTGATTATTATTATTATTATTATTATTTGAGTATTTGCTTTATCTTTTCTTTTTATCATTAAGTTTCTTTATTGTTAATCTTGGCTTTTAATCCCGCCTTTTTTACCATTCAGCTCGTAGTTTTCATTTTAATCCAATACAACAAAATACCGAGTTGAGCGTTCATCCATAAACGAGAAATGTTTTTTCCCTTCCTTCTTTCTGGAGAGTTACTCCTGTGTGTGGACGTTCATATGGAATTTGAGTTCATACGGCTGCGAGAAGGTCTTGCCGCACACTGTACACATACACAACTTGTCTTTGGCATGGGTTCGCCGCACATGGCTGTCGTGTGCTGCATGAGATGCAAATGCTTTCCCGCAGTGTTTGCACTGAAAAGAAATAAAAGAAACAATCCTTTAGTAAATATTATCACACTTTTCACGGGTCACATTTACGCATCATTAACAGGCTCGGCACACTAAGGGCGTGACCTTATTTTTAAAAAAAAGAAATGAAGTCGAAAATAAATCTTTAAAATTAAACGTATCATGATTTACTGGAATACTTTCATCGATCTCTCACAAATTTCGACAGTTTTTTCTTAAATAATTTCACCCGAAGCAAGGCAATAAAGCCGCTAAGACGCAAGGGATTACTGAGTGTTAAAGAATATGAGAAAGAAAAGAAAAATATTATTAAGGAGAGAAAACAATAAAAGAACAAGAATTAAGAAAACAGAAGATAGCGATTGACATTGTATTTAAATTTTTGGAGATCAAAGTTTACTGGGAACCAAGAAGCTGTTAGAGAGTTCCACAAGCGTGAAGTGCGAGAAAAGAGACTGTTCGCATAGAACTTTTGGTTACATCTAGGTATTTCATCTGTAAAAAGATGAGACCTAGCCGCCAATCTTGTACTGTGCTTAAATTCATAAAGTCTTGGTACCATAGAGAAGGTTTATCAGAACAATTACCATGAAAGTATTTATAGAAAAGACACAGGGAAACTACATTACGGCGGCTAGGAAGGGACTGGAGGAGAGGTTCCAGGACAGAACCAATAACATTGCAGATTCTTCTTTACATAATTTTTCTATAAATTTTAAAATTCCATTTTTTTTTTTTGTATTTTTTCCAATTTTTTGCCTATATTCTTGAAGTCTTAATATTCATCTCTCGAAATACCAGAATTACTTACAGGAATCTCTAAGTCTGTCTCCTTTTCTCTCCAATTTCCGCGCCATTTTTCTACTAGGTTTACTTATTATTTATTTTGAACATTTAGACGGAACCTTTTCATTATTATTATCTTATTGCTAGTTCTACGCTATTTTGCTGTTGTCACATTGTAGAGGAGTAATTATTACAACTAACATCGATTGAGTATCATAAGAATTAAACACAATTTCTTTTTCTATTGTTTTACACATTTTTACCTTGAACGGCTTCTCTCCAGAATGTTGCCGGATGTGAGTTCGTAATATGCTTGATGCTGTAAATGCTTTGTTGCAGTAGACGCATTTGTATGGACGCTCTCCACTGTGGACCTGAAACAGATGCAACTACCATATGTCATCAAATGAAATCACATCAGTAATAAAGAAAATATGTATTATAAAAAGAAAAGCTGATTTTCTGTCCGTCACACACTGTGTATTGGAATGTATATGCTTATGTATGCGTTGTACGTGATTGACTTACATGTGCCTGTGCCATTTAATGTACACATAAGTACACGCACACACACATACACGCAAAATTTAGCTGAGTTTAAAATAAGACATTGGGATAATTCCTTCTCTGACACTCAGTCTGGACAACACTTACCCTCGGTTGAGCAATAAAATCATAAAGTTGGAGAAAAAAGTTAATTTTTATTATTATTAATAACTGAACTTTTGGGAAATTATTCGCTAATAATAATTAATTAAATAATAATTAAAATAATAATTAAAGTATTTTTGTTGAAATATTCTTGAAATTGAAATGAGCGTCTATATCGCAAGGGATAATTTTCCTTTCTGTCTGTATCACCGGGTAATAGGAAAATAGTATAAAAGCATAGTGTTGATTGACTTGTTTTTTACGGCTTAGCAACACTTTACAGGTTTATTAAAGCCAGAAAATATTTTTAGATTGCAAGAATTTATTTTTGGGCGATAAAAATGATTTAGTAAGGCAAATCTTACTAATTAACTTATAGCTGGTGGAGAAGAGGTGAATTCATATCTTTCCCGAGAGTATTTCCACATAAGTGAATATAACAAAACCCAACGGGAATTGGAACTTGGCTCCCTGATTAACAATTCTGAATCATTATCCATTACACCTTCCGCACATCAAAACTTATAGCACCCGGTATTCCCAAGCGGTCACCCATCTAGGTACCTTGTCTTAACTTCGGTGATCGTACGGGATCAGGTGTTGCAACATGATGCAGCCGTAAGCATAGTATAATGTGTGGGCCATAGAAGTATTTTTATGATAACTTCTTCATTAAAACTTATATTTTCTAAGAAATTTAGCATTTCTAATGGACAAACAATAGAGGCTTGAAATTTGACCATTTTTTCCGCCAACAAGATAGATATTATATATATATATATATGTGTGTATGTGTGTGTGTGTGTGTGTGTGTGTGTGTGTATGTGTGTGTACATATGTATATATATATGTGTGTGTGTGTGTGTGTGCGTGTATATTTGTGTGTGTGCGCGTATATATATATATATATATATATATATATATATATATATATATATATATATAGGATAGGTAAAAATTCATAAATAAAATACATGTCAAAATACAATATGAATAAACAGCAAAAGGAAAACGTTTCTTTTTTTGTTCTCTGATGCGAAAGGAGTTGGTAAAGAAAAGTTTTCCTTTTATCTTTATATATATATATATATATATATATATATATATATATATAGGGTGTCCGCCAAAAATGTTTCCACTTTTTGAGTTCGTTAAGTTTTTTTTGTTTTTTTTGTATGTCAATAAACATTAATATTTCTTAATTTTAACTATTAATCATATTAGCAAGTTAATAAGCACTGCATTTATAGTCATTTAAAGAGTCGTCATCATCATCATCATTATTATTATTATTATTATTATAATAATAATAATAATAATAATAATAATAATAATAATAATAATATGTATATATGTATGTACGTACGTACGTCAAAGAACATGAAAGAATTAAAAAACTGTATTCAGTAATAAAGGAAGACCAAAATGGAATTTCAAATGGGTGAAGAGATGCAAGCAAAAATTAATACACCTACTATAGCGGCAAGACTCTTAAAAAAGAAAGCAAAAGCAAATGTAATGGACCAGAAACAGTAAAATTCTTCATTATCAATATTCTGCCCGTACCAAAGAAGCTGATGTAGACAAACCCCGTACCCATCAGTGGCTACGTCGTGTTAGAAGCTGAAATCGAAGGTTCTTGCTAACTAGAAATTGCCAAGCATACATACTGAAAATTATGTTAACTAAAAATGCAGATTCTTTCATAAATATCCAGAAACAGTTGACCATCTTGTATCAGGTTGCATGGTATTGGTACAATCACTGAATATAAAACCCTACATGTTAGAGTGGACTAATATCTGCATTGGAAAATCTGCAACATTTACGGGAAAGGAAACTGCAAGAAATTGGTATGAACACCCAGACACGGTTACAGACTTAAGACCTGTAACAATTTTATGGGACTTTACAATACACAGAGACAGAACAATCAAAGCCAATCACCCAGACATCGTGATGAGGGACCATAAAAACAAAACGTGCTTTCATATTGACATGGCAGTCCCTGCGGACTGTAATGTATCTTTGAAGATCTTCAAAAAAAACTGTCAAAATACTTGAAATCGAAATATCAAAAATGTGTCACAGAGGATATCATCAATTCTAGTTGTAGTTGGATCCCTCGGGTTGATTGGAAAAGATTCCGATAGACCCACTGAAGGGATGTGTGCTAGCCCAAGCTTTAAAGAAATACAAAAAAATTGTACCCACAAGTACAGCCCACGTCTTACGAAGGGCTTTATCTATGTGTGATCTTAGTTTTCTTTTCTTTTTCTTTTTCTTTTTGGGGGGGGAGTGGTGGTGCTTGGAACGAGAAATCACAATCCTGCCGAACTCGTAACATTAACATCAACACCACCACCACCATCAGAACCACCACCGCCTCCTCCTCTTCTTCATCCTCCTCTACCTCCTGCTCCTCCTTCTTCTTCTTCAGAAAGGGCTTTGGTAGCCATATTGTCAAAGATATTTTCTAATCTACTTGTCATGCCATACCTGGAACGTTTTAAAGAGACACTTGACAATGTCAAGGCATGTCAGTCTCATCTGGCTATCTTTATTACTCGGGGCCGCTCGCAGGATTTACTACCCACGCAACTCCAAACAATCTGTTCCTGATTACCAACATGTCACTCAAAGGGAGACCACTCCGCCAGCCGAAAATGTTATTTTATTACGACACTTGTTTGTTTAACTCTTGCATGTTTGTGTGCGTATGCATGCATGTGTTTCTGTTCTCAAATGTATACGATTAGACGTGTGTATGCACATATAATTAAATATATAAATCCAGCTGGACATAGGATATGAAAAAGACTCAAAGTCCTATGCGAATTATTGTTTAAGAAGTCAACGAAAACGCATGTACTCTCACATATACATACACATACACAATATATATATATATATATATATATATATATATATATATGTATATGTGTGTGTGTGTGTGTGTGTGAGTATAAAAATGATATTATACACATTTTTTTTCAAACATTTCCTTTCCTAAAGGAATAACTCTTTCCAAAGGCAACATACATAACAATAAGAATGTAAAAATATTAAAAGAAAGCGGTTAAATTAAAAATCTTCTATTATTTTAAATATATGACACAGAAATTAATCTCAAACTAATATAATATAAATAATAATTACATTATAAAAAATATTCAGCCTTATACTCATTTTCGTTTACTAGATATTAAATTACGACACTTAGTATCCATAATAATTTACCTACACTTTCAATTACCCTGATGTATGTTTATGAGCCTCCTTAAATTTTAAAATTTTGAAAAAAATAATGACTTAAAAAATAATAATATATATATATATCCGATGCGGTGGGAACGAAAGTAATATATAAATTCTAACGTTCGCAGCATTCATTCAAAAAAGAGCTCGATACATGTAGTAGAGCGATAATTATTTATTTATTATAATTTTATCATATAGACAAAACCATTTTACTCACAACAAAGATGCAACTTGGTTTCAGTGCATTTTAACTGCACATCTACGGGTGAGGGTCGGAAATGGTTATGAACGATCCTGTTTGTAGGCAAGCCCGGAAAGGAATGAATCCTCTTCTTCTCCCCGCAGCTATAGGTAAATAGCAGGGCAGACAGTGTTCTATGGCAACTGGTCTACCGCAGAAAGAAATGGCAATCTACTGCGGGAAAAATATGCCTCGTCAGTCATGTATCTTTCGATACATGATCGCCTACGCGTGTATCACGCATGGAACATAACTGATATATATATATATATATATATATATATATATATATATATATATATATATATATATATATAGAGAGAGAGAGAGAGAGAGAGAGAGAGAGAGAGAGAGCAAGAGAGAGGGAGATTATACATATTTACAACTTTCTGTATACCTCTGCGTGTATGCACGAACATATGTACACATCAGAAGAGAACTACTTGAAAAGACAAACATTAAACGGCAATATGAAACAAAACGTCTGACAAAGCATATGCAGATTTGCAACCAGTTCTGAGGATGAGTGAACAAACACACACATCTTGGACATTTATTAACAAAATCCTTGTATCTATGTATGTGTGTGTGCATATATGTGTTAATATGTCCGAAACTTAGGTAAGTCTGGCACATTCCACAATTTGAAGGCGGAAGTGGGAACAGAACTTAATGAAAATTGTAATGAAACAGTACCCCTTTAACAATTAAAGTACAGGCAGATTTTGAAGAAAAAATGTCGAAAACTCCAAGGGTCTGTCTATATTTCTGAGATGAGGTATTATGTACAGTATTTACATTAGTCGGACTATTGTCCTCATCTTTGTCGCCATATTTGTCACAACGTTTCGGCCGTTGTACGCTCCGGCCTTCTTCAGGTTGTTGGAATTTCGAACTGAATCCTTTATTCCGATCACTGGAGTAGACTGTTCTGGTTCCACGAGCCATGTTTGATGGATGTCAGTTATCAGTTATTTCCTGCTAATTTTCCCTCGAAATAAAGGGTTCAGTTCGAAATTCCAACCACCTGAAGAAGGCCGGGGCGTACAACGGCCGAAACGTTGTGACAAATATGGCGACAAAGATGAGGACAATAGTCCGACTAATGTAAATACTGTACTCCAAGGGTCATTCATCCATTTTCAATTATCCTATGTATAGTAGTACTTTTTTTTATTGGTATACTTTCGGTAGTGTAGTTAACAGATCTTGGTATGGAAAGTGCTCAGACGGACTACATTCCTTGACTCCGACAGTCCTAACCTTCACGTCTAGGGCCCGCCATGCCACTCACATTGTAGCAAACCACCCACATTCCCTCCATATTCCATCGGTGAGAAGCAAGTTCCACTCGAACAGCTTCTTGTCGCGAACCACTGCTCTATGGAATCGACCCCTAGCAGGATGTTTTACCGATCACTACAATCGTTATCTTCCTCTCCTATCCACAAAAACTGCATATTAATGTAACCCTATACCGCGAGTGGCCACCGAGCATTCTTACTGTAAAAAATATATATCTATTGTCGAGTGTAGGGTGTTGGGGTGAAAACGATAAAAAATAGTTTTTAAAACTAAATGTAACTAGAAATTAATGATAAAATCCAAAGAAGAATGGAAAATGCTATCGGTCCTGACTTGACGTCACAGCTTCAGTCACTTTCCCACCGCCATAATGTAGCTCCCCTTTGCCACTTCTGCAAATATTATAACGGCAATTGTTCTGATTAGATTTACTCGTTGGTACCCCAAATTTAAGCGCAGTACTAGATTGGCAACTAGGTCTCACAATTTCATTGCCGAAATTGCTAATTGTAACCGTATGTTCTATGCTGACAGTTTCTTCCTTCTCACTTCTCGCTTGCGGACCTCTCTTCCGGCCTCTTGCTTTCATGTTAACCTCGATCTTCAAAAATTTAAATGCTATGTCAATTGTCGTCTTCTGTTTCATTGAATCCTGTTTTTTATTGTCCTCTCTTGGGTTTTTTTTTAACTTTTTGCATCTTAGTGGCTTTATTGTCTTGTTTGGTGCAAAATGATTAAATAAAACATCGAGCAACTATGCAGTAATGTGAAGAGAAAAGCTGTCTCTTAGACAGAACTTTTTTTGCAGGTACGATTGTTAAAGTTTTCACTCTTTACATTATTCTTGCCGTTAAAGTCGCAACTATCCGGGTCAAGTCACTTTTTGGGTTACTTCAACCTTTCTAATGGATAAAAGCATTGGTCGGAGTAATCAAAAAAGCGACTTGATCCAAAAGGTTGTGAGTTAGCCACAAAAGAGGGAACAAAAAATTGAAGAGTTATCTTTCTAAAGTGAATTTACTGAAACTGAGATATCCCAAAAAAAAAAAAAAAGGCATGGCACGTGGAATTAGAACAATTTAACTCCGTGGACTAAATAAAGGGTTGGGTTTGAAATTCCAACATATATCACCTGAAGAAGACCGAATCGTACAACGGCCGAAACGTCGTGAATATGGCAATGAAGATGAGGACAACAGTCCGAATGGTGTAAATAGTGTACATAGTTACAATAGCTCATCTCATAAATATCGACAAAGGATTGTTAAAGTTTAACAATGTCTCGTTATTTTCGGTGCCACGATGATTAACATAGAAAAAGGGTGTGAGTGAGCACTTGGGCAAACCACTCTCATAAATTTACCTGCCCAGGTAGAAGCAGCAACAAAAACTTTTACTTTCATCGTCAACCTTGACAGGGGTCTAATTGTACTATATGCGATTGTTGGTAGGCGAGTGTCTGCGCGTAACGGCTTTCAAACGTCACGTCACTCAAACCAATTCCTGTTTTCCATCTATCTTTCTCAGCACTTACCCAACAGCCACCCTAACACCCAACCCCCGCATTACCCAAGTCCTCAAAGATGTCAATTTTTTTCAGATCAAATGCTCAGTCTCAGTGAAGGACGTGTTCTCTCAGAACAAACCGAATATCAAGAGTCATTTTAAATGCCAATAGTGAACTGGCTTTTTTTAGGGTAAAATAAACAAAAAATAGATACTAAAAAAGAAGCTAAAAACGAAAGAAAGAAATGAAAAATGGAAAAGAAAAAACCCAAAAGGGAGCTAATTCTAAGAGAAAAATATTGCCATTCTTTTTTGTTTACATAGGCGATATTTAATGGAAGTTCTCACTTATTTTCTCGTCCAAAAAACGCAATTTTCTGAATGTAACGTTAACGAAAATTGACTTCATCGGCAAAATGTTTTCTAACGGATGGATGCAAATATGCGACCTGAGTTAAGGAGAAAAAAGTGAAAACTAAACGAGATTCAGAAACAGAGAAGTTACAGCAGTGAAATACTAAAATGTCATGCATAGGTCAAGTAAGTATCGTTTATTTCAAGTGTAACAACAGATAAGAAGAATATGTAGTGTCAGCTAAGTACTGCCTGGAAACTCAGCATTCGAAATACACACCGACTAGTGATTGAGATGCATAGATAAACAGCTTCATGCACACGAACACACACACACTCACACCAATATATATATATATATATATATATATATATATATATATATATATATATATATATATATATATATATATATATATCGGGGAATTTGAAAAAAGGATGCATAGAATCTTAAATAGTCTTCTTGAACTGCATGCAGACCAAATGATACTAGTGGAATATACATCATTCCTACAAATCTTATGCAAATAACTTTTTTTTTTGCTGTGTTATCAATGTTGATGAGACATCGTCTTCATTTTTACATCTAATGGCACCTTTGATATATAAAACTCTGTTCACTACCATATAGTTCTGTTCTGTCAATCCGTCGGTTTATTATCTATTGTCCAGCTTGGGAAGTGTCCTGAGTGCTTCACTTTTGATACTTTTATCAAATGTTCACTGCTTAGTTTTGTATATGATTTTTTTTTCATTGCGAGTACTGTGCATTTGTCTATATTGAATTCTATTTCTATGTCATCATTAAAATTCTTGTCATAACAGTTTCTTTTTGCTCTTTGTAACCAATTTGAAATCATTATTATTATTATTATTATTGTTTGCTAGCTAACCTGTTGCTACATATTCAGTGGTGATGTAATGTGAGTTTTATTTATGTAAAATGTGTATGATTTTATTTTTTTTTTTTTGTTTTGTTTTTTTTACAAAGATGATCAGTGGAAAATGGCCAATATCTGCACTGGAAAATATGCAACTTTTACGGGAAGGAAACTGCAAGAAATTGATATGAACATTACCCAGACACGCTTACAGACATAAGACCTGTAACGATTTTATGGGACTTTACAATACACAGAGATAGAGTAATGAAAGCTAATTGCTCAGACATCGTGATCAAAGACCACAAAAACAGAATGTGCCCTCTTATTGACATAGTAGTCCATGCAGACTGTAATGTATCTTTGAAGATCTTCAAACTATAAAAATACAAGGATCTTGAAATGGAAATCTTAAAAATGTGGCACACGAGGACATCAATAGTTTCAGTTGTAGTTGGAGCCCTCAGATTGATTGAAAAATTTCCGATAGGCTCATTGAAAGGATTCCTGGTAGCTCACGCACTAAAGGAATACAAAACATTTTACTCACAAGGAAAGCTCACACCTTACGAAGAGTTTTATTTATATAAAATGTGTATGATTTTATTTATTTATTTTTTTTGTTTTGATTTTTTACAAAGATGATCAGTGGAAAATGTTATGAAACTCTTTCTGACCTTAAGTCTCTATTTGGGACCTAGAAGGAAATATGTATACAACAGAAATCAAAGGAAATAATAATAATAATAATAATAATAATAATAATAATAATAATAATAATAATAATAATAATAGTTTTTTTAAACAGTTCACCACAAGTAAGGTAATAAAACCACTGAGACACGAGAGGTTAGTGAGTATGAAAGAATAAGAAAAATTATTATTAACGATCGAGAACAATAAAAGAAGAGGAATCAAGAAGACAGTAAATAACGATTGACATTGCATTTAAACTTTTGAAGATTAAAGTTAGCCGGAAAGCAAGAAGCCGACAGAGAGTTCTACAAGTAAGACGTGCGAGAAAAGTAACTGTTAGCAAGGAACTTACAGTTACATCTAGCCAATTCGACTGTAAAATGATGGGACCTTTCTGCCAATCTGGTACTGCGCTTACATTCATAAAGTCTCGGTACCATTGCGAAGAGACCACCCGAACAATTACAATGAAAGTATTCATAGAAAAGGCACAGGGAAGCAACATTACGTTGATGGGAAAGTGACTGAAGCCAGGATTAAACTGCTAGATCTAATATTGCAGATTCTTCTTTGGATTTTATCAAGAATCTCTAAATATATAGCAGGAGTACCAGACCATATCTGGAAGCAATATTCGAAGCATGGACGAATGCTCGACTTATAAATATGTAAGATAGATTCTGGCGAGAAAGATTGTCTCGCACGACATAGTGAACCAACTTTCCTAGCAGCAAACCTAGCAATTGATTCGATATAATCTTTCCACTTCATGTCAGCAGAGAAAGTTTTCCCGAGAAGGTGCCACAAGACACTCTTCCTAGAGGTTAGCATCAGCCATACTGATGGAAGGCTGAAAGAAGTGCCTCAGATGATTAGCAGATTAACAGCTTTTCTGCGAATACCTTAAAATTAACAAGCCATTGCTTGCCACAGTTAACAGCAGATGTTATGTCATTGCTGCCACTTTGACCACATCGAACCGATCAGACTTACTATTAAGAGAGGTGTAACTAGTTGTGTCACCAGCATAGATACCTAGTTGAAAGTTGAAGCCATCAGGGAGGTCATTGATGAAAATTGGAACAGCGTTAGCAAAGAACTTACGGTTCCATCTGACCTATGCTGGTGATACAACGATATATGGGTGCCCCTCCCAAAATCTAGGTGACCAGAGCCTGGCAGCTGATATCTCCTCTGACCTAGTCCGAACAACTCTGTAGGGGTGAAAACCGGCTGGTCATATTCAATACCGTGGAACTGGCTCCTAAGAGGATGTTTTCCCGGCTATTACAATATAATACCTGTTTAATTCTCGGATTCAACATTAGCTTTCCCACATATCTTCATAAACGGCATCTCTTATCGTTCACACAACAAGCTCTTTCATTAACCCTCTTCTTTGAGTAACTATTGGACCTTTTATAGGGTGAATATTAGTAAAAAAAAAAATTACGAGGCTCATAAATAATGATATTAATAAATGTCACATTCTTCTTCTTCATCATCATCATCATCATCGTCATCATCATTACAATTCCGTTTCAGTACTTTGCAATCTCATATAAAAGTAACAACAATGATAATAGTAAGATTAGGATAATGCTGATGTTAAATATGTTTATTAATACATTTTTATTCATCATCATCATCATACTATTATTATTATTATTATTGCTTTTATATGGAAGCAAATAACTGTACTGTAGTAGTAGTAGTAGTAGTAGTAGTAGTAGTAGTAGTAGTAGTAGTAGTAGTAGAAGGAGTAGTAGTGAAGATGATGAAGAGAAGGAGGTGGAGGAGTCTGTGGTGGAGGAGGCGAAAGAGAAAAGAAAATAGAGTGAAAAACAGTCCAAAGACGAGATGGTGAATACCAAACAAATCACAGATAGTATGTTGCCAGTGTAGCTTCCATATTAACAATAACATTTCGTTGTCGTCTTAATGGCACCA
>OZ038498.1:48926870-48961870 GCA_964036315.1 Acanthosepion esculentum
ATATAAAATGTAGAAAAGATGGTAAGTACCATATCCATTGCCAAAGTAGATATTTTCGTAGTGGTTGTTCATGGAAGCAATGGTCAGGACTGTAAATGATGGTGGCGATGGTGGCAGGAAACAGTCCGAGCTGAGAGGCGAAAGAATTATGGAAATCCATAAAAGAAAAATGCCTGGTGGGTAGTGAAAACAAGGCGAACACGAAGCTGCATTAGCTTACGTTCGAGGATTGAAAGTTCGATAACCAATCACTTCTTGCATTAATGTTAAATCAAACAGAATTTCGACATTGCCACTTCATCTCCGTATCTCCCATCTTTCTCAATTTTTCCCTTTTCCCTTTTTCATGGGTTTTCTCATCTCTATTCCCCTCCCTACTATTTTCTTCTCATTTGTCCTGTTTTTCTCTCTCTCTCTCCTGACACTCCTCTTTTTCCTTTTTTTCTGTTTTTCTTTTATCTCCTCCTCGTCTCTGCTAAACCCACTCTCTCTCTCTCTCTAAGTATTGCTATTTTCCTTACTTTCCTCTTCTTCCTTCTTTGTTTCTCTCTTTTCCACTTTATTTCTTTTTATCTCTTCCTTTTTCTTCTATTCTTTTTTATTCTTATTTTCTCTTCCATGACACATTCACTCTAACCCTCTTTCTCTCTCTCACTCTTTCTTTTTACTTCGTCCTCCTTTCTTTTCCTTTTCACTCTATTTTCCCGCCACTTTTCCCGCTTTTCTATTCTTCTTCTTCCCAAGTATTATCTCTCTCTCTCTCTCTCTCTTTCTTTCACTTCTCTATTCATACTTCTCTTAGACGTTCATTCGTTCTTTCTTTTCTCTCTCTTTCTTTCTTTCTTACTTTCTACTTCCCGCTTACTTTTTCATGCTTTATCCTCTCCTTCATCCCATCTGACGTTTTCTATTCTCTCACTTGCTTCTTTCTTTTTATTTCTTCTCCATTATTTTTGCTCATGCCTTTACTTTCTCTTAGTTACTCGCTTTATTTTCCGTTACTTCTCCATGTGTTTGAATATCTATTGTTCACGAATTCCTTCGCCTCTTCCTCATATTGTTCTTCATTCGCTTCTAATCCACTTCCTTTAAAAGATCAATTTCTTGTACAGCTAAAAATGACGTTTTATACCTTACACAAACATTAACCGATTTTCCTTTTGTCTATTTCCATGTTAGCCAATTTTCTACTTTATCTTATTCTTCCTGTTCTCTCGTTCTAACTCTTTCTCTCTTCCCCTCTCCCCTCTTCCCCCCTCTCTCTCTCTTTTTCATGAACGAACGCATTCTGCTCTCTTTCTCTACTTTCCGTCTCCACTTTGCCTCAAAATACCAGGGCCGTGCTGAACTTTTCTGTTTATTTCCAATTAAAGTTCTTACATTGTTCATTTATTGCACAGATATTGAGCTCTTGACTCGAAACCTCTTTTTCTTTCTTTCTTTCTTTCTTTCTTTCTTTATCCATATCTCTCATTTTTTAACTCACAACTTCGCTCTTTCTTCTACTTTACTCTTTCTTTATCTAGCTCCTCTTCTCGTCATTTCTTTCTATATTTCTCTCTTTTATCCTCTCTTTCTCTCTCTCTCCCCCTCTCTCTCTCTCTCTCTCTCTCTCTCTCTCTCTCACTTTCCATCTTCGTTGTTCTTTATTTCCATCGATAGTGAAGGAGGCGTAAGCGACGTAAAAGCACAGAAAACGGAATCAACAAAAAAGTTCGAAGTGGGAGATTGCTTGCATTAACTTAGCCCTAATGCATTTAGGGAAAGGCATGAACCCATCGATGTGTTGGTCAACAATGCTTAACGGTTTGAAATGAGAAATCGGCGAGTTGTGTGAGAATTCCGGTATATATATATTCACTTTCTGACAACTAACCTTGCAAAATGTATGACTCTACCTCTTCTCACCCCCAACTATGGGTTAAATAGCAGCACAAACTGGGTTATTTAGCCATGGCTAATTCAAAATAGTATGAGATGGTATCTCTGGAAAAAAACGCTCAGTTACTTGAAGTTATACAAAGATGGAGCGCACTTATTATGTCTCTAAAACAAAACACGACAGATTTCGAAAACGAAAGATAATCCCGCTGACACGAACGGAATGAATGATTCGTTTTTTACGGTTTATAAACTCTGTGCAGATTATTTAAAGCCAGGAAATATTTTTAGATTTTAAGAATTTTTTTTGTGAGGGGATAATAATGGTTTAGTGATACAAGTCTTACTAATTAACCTATATATGGGGGAAGACGAGGTGGATCCAAACCTTTTCCAAGGGTATTTGCGAGTAAGGAAATATGAAGAACCCAACGGGAATTGGAATTCCGCTCTCTGGTTAACAATTCCGAGCCATTATAAATTAGACCACCCGCACATCGAAGATTACAGCACCCATTACGATATCGACCAAGCTCAACATTGCTTAACTTCAATGTGATGTGGTCGTAAGCCTTCTCTTTTCCTAGTATTACAGCTTGTAAACTCAATGATTTTTTAGCATACATTCTCATTCTTCCAACGGACACAGCGAAGCATAAACACAGGTTGTTCTACGTCTGCTGAGTCAGGTGATGTGTCCACCACGACTGAAAAGTATTGCATAGCTTTCCACTAAAGTTGGCTTATTGAGGTTCCCGATCAGATGACTTGTTCCTTTGAGAGCTAAGCCTCTCTCTGCTAGGAACAATATAACATCAAGAATTCTCTGAAGAATATTTTCCTTATTGCTGCCGTGCTTTTGATATTCTGAATCAGTATATAATCGACCAATGACTGCGATCCTTACGTTCTTTACTATGATTCACCATTACACGTAACATATTTTGTGGCTTACATTGCACTTATCATCGGAAATCTTATGTAACTTCTTCCATTATTTTGTATCGGTCGATTAGTTTGTTACCATGGCTATGGTGGGAACAGATGTCAGTAGTAGTTTACTAAATAACCAACACTGTTAGACGAAACATTGACTACCTACATTTGCTCTGTACAATTCAACCCACGAGGACGGTTTCGCTATCTTTTAAGAGAATGTCCAGGGGGCTGACAGAAAATTAACGTTCTCTGATATCATCAAGACCTCGTCTGATTGCTTCCTCAACTTCGCGCACTGCGAGACTTTCATTTTGTAGAGTCCCGGTTTAAAATCTTAATAGTGACAAAATGTTCGGTTCTATCTGTATTTCAAATACATTGCTTTTATCATTAGATGAATTTTCAACTTTTACAGATTCGCTCCATTGAGCATTTTCAAATCCAACAATATCCTTTTCCTGATCTACTCTAATCTTGTGAGAATTCTTTGACCACCCCTGCGTTTCTTTTTCTTTGAGGTCTTCTCTTTCCATTTTTGTGCTTCCAATTATGACGGTATTCAATAATTATAGCTCCTCATGGTAATTAAAGAAATCAGAGTATTCCCTGATGTCTGTAGTTAATACCAAGAGGCCATAGAACTTGCGTAAAGTACACAGTCAATAACAGACCTCGTGTAGAATTTCGCACCATGTGGGATGCAAATAGATAAAGAGTCATGTATGTGAGTATGTGTGTGCATGCATGCGTGAGAAAAAGAGAGAGTGTGTGTGTGTGTGAACGTGTGTGTGTGTGTGTATCTATCATGCTCTCTGCTTGTATCAATATTTTCTAGTGTACATATTTCTATATGTGCGTGCGACAATCTCTGCCTCTCAGTGTGTTAGTTCGCTCCTGCCCTGGGAAAGATCAATACAGCACACAAAGCTCTGAAATATGACATGGCGTCCCGACTATCTTTTGCAGTTCAGCGTCGCTGCCATAAAGATGGCGAACGATAATCGATGAAAGGGCAAAGGATGAGATGGAAGAAGCGATGGGCGGGTGCAGGCAGATTCATGAACGGAGAAGTTGTCTGAGTGCTTCATTAATAATTGAGAATTGACCGCGAACAGTTAGCCTTGCATAAACAGGGGCGAGTAGAGACTGGATGAGATCATATCCAGCCATTTTGATGCTTTCCAACATGGCGCCGTGGTTCGTCACTTGGCACATCTTTGTTCGGAAGGTGGTTTCTTTTACTTGTATTTAATGGGTGAGAAGAAAATAGATGTGGTTGGGAGGCAGTGTTTGGTGTGTCAGGGAGAAATTGTAGCGAGTAAAAGGGGAAAATAGGACGGGGTGAAAAAATGCGAATGAAGTTCTAAGCAAAGAAAAAGAAAGAAAGAATAAAGTTTTTAAAAAGTTACAAAAAGAAAGAAACGGAAAAGAACGAAAAGGCAAATAGAAGAAAGGAAAGGTAAGAATGAATAAATGAATGAATGAGTGAATGAATGAGTGAATGAATGAATGACACACAAGAAAAGCATAGTAAAAAATACGGACAAAAACGAGGATTGAAGATAGAAAGAAAGAAAAAAGTAAGATAAAGTGAGAGAAATGGCGAAGAAAAAGGAAACGTGAATGATACGAATGAATGAAAGCAAAATAAATTATTAAAGATGAAAGAAAAATGAATGAATGAAGAAAGAAAGAAGAAAGAATGATATGGAAAAGTAAAAAAAAGTAAGAAGAAAGAAAATGAATGAATGAATATTAACACAAAAGAAAAACAATGAATAAAATCACAAGGAAGGTAAAATCGTAAATAAATGAACACAATAATAAAGAAGGAAAAGGAAACAAAAATACTGAGAGAGAAGAATGAATGAATGAATGAATGAAGAAAGAATCAAGAAAAACAGAAACAAACAATGCAAAAAAGAAAGGACAATAAAGCAAAAAGAATAAAGGAAGTAACATTTTAAAGAAAGAAAGAAGCAATAAACAGAACTGGAGACATTTTGACGTGGAAACGGATCACGAAGCTATTCTCACTGACCATTATTATTATAGTGAATTTGACCGTCACTGAGAACCCAGAACTTGTCTTTTTGTGTTAGCATACACTAAGCATAGTAAATCACAAATATGACTTTACTATATTTTACATAAGATGGGTACTTCATAATTGTAGCCTTGTGTCAGACTCAGTCAAGTTTAAGAAATTTAAAAGTACGCTACAGTCGAAAATTCTGAAAAGTAGAATAAAAAGAAAGAAAAGCAGAATTCGTCAAAAACTTAGAAATAATTTTTATGAATTACGAACTTTTTTAGTTATTTATTTCTTTTATATATATATATATATATATATATATATATATATATATATATATATATATAGTTGAAAAGGGAATGTTCGAACTGCTCGACACCTGCCCAAATATGGACGCATAGTGGCACGTGTAAGCACGCACACACGCACACATACACTATGAAAAAAACAAACTTGCGCCAATGAAAAGTGCATATAAAAATGAAAAATCGAGAAATATAAGCAGTCAGTTGCTGATAACCACTGACGAGAAGGCGGAGTAAATTCCCGGGGGAAATGCTGAAGGTAACAACAATCAGCTAAGTGACAAACCTTTTACTTGTATATATATATATACATATATATATATATATATATATATATATGTGTGTGTGTGTGTGTGTGTGTGTGTATGTGTGTGTGTGTGTTTAAAATGAGATTACTTTGAAAAATTAATATTTCGATGTGTGAAATATTTTTTTCATCGTTAGGCTACTCACACACACACCCACACACACACAGACACAGATGCACACACGCGCGCGCACATATATATTTACACACACACACACACACACACACACACACACACACATATATATATATATATATATATATATATATATATATATATATACTTACTTGTATGGATGTCAAACTCACATCCATACAACTATGTTAGTTCTATCACTGATATTGAGCGGTTTCCAATAAGTACCGCACATACATAATAATTAAATAATATATATATAAATCACACACCCACACGCACATACACAGACACACAGACACACACACACACACACACACACACATATATATATATATATATATATATATATATATATATATGGGTAGGTCGCTGAGTGGTTAGAAAGTTCGCTTTGCGACCATGAGACCTGAATCTCAACATGGGCAATTTGTCAGCAAGGTGACATCATGTGTGACGCAAGTCAATGAATTTGAATGGATGGAACTGTTTGTGAGCCGTCGATGGTTGTGCTAACACAAAGTCACAAGTTGTCGTGACTGAGAGTTTGAGCTTACTGGCCTTGTTCACGCTGTTAATCGCACCAGATAATGCGCTCTCTCCCATAAATCGTAACTCTGCATAGTTGCAGTATAAACAACAAGTGGGCTCTGAGGATGTGGTCCAAACCCAAATGTGCCAAAGCAGGCATCTGTAACGGGATTGGCTACCGCTCTAACCGATAGGTATACTCAGATACGAGCTGTCTCATATATATATATATATATATATATATATATATATATATATATATATATATATATATATATATATATATTAGTTTACAAAAAACTATGTAATCCGTATGGGTGGACCCAAGGAGGATAAAATCCAGAGAGCTCAATGTAAATCAGCGCTAATAACTTAAATAAAAATAAAAACAGACCACTTTAAGGTTCCATATAATAAATTATTTCACCACAGCCCTTTTAAAGGACCGCGGATCATCAGACTTTACTTCCAACGGTTGAAATGAAAAATGAAAAGAAATTTACACATTTTTGACGAGCAGTACTATTTCTTTTCATTTTTCATTTCAACCTTTGGAAGTAAAGTCTGATGATCCGGGTCCTTTAAAAGGGCTGTGGTGAAATAATTTATTACATGGAACCTTAAAGTGGTTATTTAAACGTTTTTATTTTTATTTAATAAATATACATATATATATATATATATATATATATATATATATATATATACGTCGTTTTTCGATCTAAGCCATGACCTCTGGAACCAATTAACGACTTAGGCTGAGGTATACTTGTATATATATATATATATATATATATATATATATATATATATATATATATATATATATATATATATTATTAGTGGTAAATATATACATACATATGCAATCATATATCTAAAATATATAAATATATATACATATATACATACACATACATATATATAAGTATAAAAAATAATTCCAAGAGGATAGAATCCAGGTAGAACTCAATGTCCAGGACAGAGTAAGGATATATAAATAAAAGGCTTAAACACTAATATTCCATGGTCATAATTTACGATCCTATTCATCAGACCTAGGTCTGATGAATTGGATCGTGTTTACGATTCCAATGGAATAAATTATGACCATGGAATATTAGTGTTTAAGCCTTTTTATTATATATATATATATATATATATATATATATATATATATATATATGTGTGTGTGTGTGTGTGTGTGTGTGTGTGTGTGTGTGTGTGTGTGTGTGTGTGTGTGTACAGGGTGAACATAAATGAACGCAAGTTTTAAAACCAATATAATGCAAAGTAAGCAACTGGGAAAACAACAATATATAGTTTTAAACAAATGGGTATAGAATGGGGTTTATGAAATTACAACAAATTTTCAATTGTTCCTCCATTTTGTTGTATAACCAAGGTTGCACGTTTGATACAATTACTGACAGACTATCCATAACTTTCGGAGTGCGCCCGACTTCTAAGGAATGCCTACCACCTGAATGAAAAGCACGCAATGATTTTGTGGTTTTAATCTTTTCTATCAAACGAATAATTGTTGATACAGCAAAAGGACTCCGTTTTAAATTGTTCCATGTATCATAAGCTCTCATCTATAATGCTTTCAAAACTTACGTTCATTTATTTTCACCCTATATATTCGTATACTTAAATATGCGAGTGTGTGTGTGATGATTTTTCTTCAAGGAGCCGACTTTTTAAAGTGTTTCAGTATTTAAAACACAGCTAATCACCCCCTCCTCGGCCTTCTCAATACCTTAAATTTCAGTTGTGGGTTTTTGGCGCCAATACAGACTTGAACTATTACAGGCAATTTTTATTCCTTTCTTCTTCATCTTCTGTGGCATTCATCTTCTCATGTTCCTTAGCTGAGAGCCACGCCTATTAAAACCGGCAAAACGTGATCCTTACCAAGACAAGTCACACGTTTGCAGACGATCGTCTACTCCAAATAACGAAACTATTGATAGATTTTACACTTTTGCCTCTATCCATTCCACATTCCTCTCAGCCCTCAATCAATTTCTGATTATTTTTTTTTTTAGCACTTGAATATTTTTGCAACACACGTCTTCTTTTATGTGCCGTGTCCCTTCAGGACGTAGGCGATCATGGCTCTCCACTCCCCCTATAATATATTTTGTCTTTTTGGTACTTCTCCCAGACCCTGTTCTGTCATCCACTTGCTTAATCCCGCTAGGTATTTCACGCGTTGCTTTCCCTTGTCTCTCGTTCCCTCTATCCGCTCTGGTGGGTCAAAAATCGATTAATTGAACTTTGATAATATACACATTATTTTCTTTATAAACAACTGATAAATAACCAATACGTCAGCATGTTGAAAACCTCACAGTATTTAGTATTGTTGAAATTATCGCTAACATTTTCGTCAACATTTGCAAACACTACGTTTCGTACAATTTCGCAAACCAATGCATAAAATTTGAATAAGCTGATTTGTTTGGAAAATACTTTGACAAAAACCCTACTTCGCGGTTTAATAACTTCTTTAATTTTAATATGGATGTCATGCATGGTGCACAACCCGTTCAGAAATATCTAAATTGTCAGTTGTATACAACTGCTCTCCAAGATCAATGGTTAAAAAAGCTTTTGATCAAGTGAGGCCTGAAGGTCTCGCCAAAGATCATCCTTTTTTGAACATTGTGGTCTGGCGCTACAGATTCACAAAGAACTGTTCCAAATAAGAGAAACCATATCTTCTGAGGATAAACAATAGCACCGGCAACTAAAATGGATAGTACATGTTACTCAAAGAGAAAATGCTGACATAATCAGGATGTTGATATTCTACGCTACTTCAAATACAAGGTTAGGAAGGAAACCCCATCATTACTGAAAAGAGCGATAGCAGCTAATGGACTTGAAAAACCTTATTTTCTTGAAAAATTGTTTTAAGAGAAAGATTTTATAAATTTCAACTGAAAGCAGTACTAGCTGCTCGGCCAATGAATCACAAATGTTTCCTTGTAGGAAAACGGCTAATGTGAGTGTCCTGATTCTTTCCGGATCTCATTGTGCAATACACACACACACACACACACACACACACACACACACACACACACACACACACGTACATACATAAATACAGTCACCTTCAAAAATATTGGAACGGCAAGGCCAATACCTTTATTTTTGTTATTCACTGAAGACATTTGGGTTCAAGATCAAAAGATGAATATAATACAAAAGTTCAGAATTTCAGCTTTTATTTCCTGGTATTTACATTTAGATGTGTTAAATAACTTAGGGCATACCACCTTTTGTTTGAACCCAGTCATTTTTCAAGTGAGCAAAACTATTGGAACACGTGACTGATAGGCGTGTTGCCTTTTAGATTGATTGTTTAAACATTAAATAGCTTCGAATAACTACTCTTGGTTTTAGTCTTGGGATACACCTGTAAAGACTGCATTTCTTGTTAAAAAGGATAAACGAACATGTGCCTATAGGAGAAAAGCAAGCCATTATGAAACTAAGAAAAGAAGGAAAATCAATCAGAGCTATTGGACAAACATTAGGCATAGCCAACACAACAATATGGAATGTCCTGAAAAAAAAAGAAACTATTGGTGTGCTGAGCAACAATATAGAACAGGTCGGCTAAGGTGTTGATGATAGAAACATTGCTAGAGCTATGAGGAAAAACTCCAAAACAACAGTCAGTAACATCAGCAACAACCTCCATAGAGCAGAGGTGAAGGTTTCACAATCCACAATTCGACGAAACTATTCATGAGCAGTAAGAATGGGAAGTCCAGATTGAAAGTTGAAAGGAAATACAAAGATGAGCGACAGAAGTTCAAGAAGAATGTTTTATGGACTGGTGAGACCAAGATTAATCTGTACCAAAGTGTGGAGAAAGAAAGGATCTGCTTATGACCCAAAGCATACAAGCTCAATCTGTGAAACATGATCAAGACGGTGTCTTTGGCTTGCATGACTGCTTCTGGAACAGTATAATGCTAGCAGCAGGGTGAATCCAGAAGTCTACGAAACATTTTGTCTGTCAATTTACAGAGAAATGCATCCATACTAAGCAGAAGGAAGTTTATCGTGCAACAGGACAATGGCCCAAAACATACTGCCAATACATCAAAGGACTTCATCAGGGGAAAAAAGTGGACAGTTTTAAACTGGCCAAGTCAATCAGCGGACCATAACCCAATAGAGCAGGCATTTCATCTCCTGACGAGGAGACTGATGGAAGAACCCCCCTCCCTGAAACAAACAAGAACTGAAAGAGACTGCATTAAAAGTCTGGAAAATAATCAGAAATGAAGAATGCAACAGTTTTCAATGTCAGTAGGTCGCAGGCTTGATGCAGGTATTGCAAGCAAGGTTTATGCGACCAAATATTAAATTTTATTTACTTTAAGATTATCTATTCCTTTACATTTGCTCACCAAAAGATGGGAGGATCTGGTACAAAAGGTGGTATGACCTAAGCTGTTCCACACATCTAAATGTAAATGTTCATCTTTTGATCTTAAATACAAATGTCTTTCGTGAGCAACAAAAACAAAGGAATTGGCCTTGCCGTTCCAATACTTTTGGCGGGAACTATAGTGAAACAACTTTCCTAGCAGCAGACCTAGCAACTGATTTATTTTAATCGTTCCACCTCATGTCAGTGGAACCTTTTAGCCCGAGAAGGCGCAAGGAGTCGCCTTCCTGTAGGTTAGCATCAGCCATGCTGATGAAAGTCAAAAATATTCTATATGACGATTAAAAGAGAGCAGTTTCGTTTTGGGGGCGTTAAAATTGACAAGCCTTTTCTTACCACAGTTATCAACACATTGTAGGTTATCTTTTAGATTAGCTGCCAATCTGACCTCTTCGAACCCATCAGAATTACCATGAGGACACAGAAATGTGGCATAAACAAAGTGCCATGCCGAATAATTCACTTCCTAGCTAATCCATTTGATTGGCGATACATATCTCTTCTCCAATAGCATGTGACAGTTTTTACTGGGTTATATGTTGCCAGAAACAAGGAACAATCCCTAACCTGGTCTATTATCGACCGCCCAAGATGGATTCTCTTTACAACGTCAAAGAACTCCAACTATTCTGCTATTTAACCATTGGTTTGTGGCTGTTTAGACGAGTATTCAAGACTTTACCAAGGGAATTAATGCAAGTTGAATTTCAACTGTACCAGCCGCTGACGCCACCCTTTCTGTTTTTTACTGTTCGGCCATTTCGCTATACTAAAGTTCATCTGTAAATGTTGGTCGTTTATTCATACATTTTTCATAGTTAAAAAGTGATAACTTATTCATACATGAGGCTATATGTAATTATTGGTCATTTATTTATACTTTTCTCCATAGTTAAATAGTGATCATTTATTTATTCTCGGGTCTGTGGAATTGGTTATTTATTTATAATTGAGCTTATAGAATAAATATTGGTCGGTTATTTATACTTGAGTTTATAGGTATATTGGTAATATATTTTTGTCAATAGGTATATATTGACCATTTAATTACATTTGAACATATATGTAAATACTGGTCATTTATTTATACTTCAGTCTATATGTAAATACTGGTCATTTATTCATACTTGAGTCTATATGTAAATACTGGTCATTTATTCATACTTGAGTCTATATGTAAATACTAGTTGTTTATTCATACATGAGCTAATATGTAAATATTGATCTTTTATTTATACATGAATTTTCTCAAAAATATTGGCCTTTTGTTTATACTTGTGTCTATAGGTAAATATTGATCGTTTATTTATGTTTTTTTTTGTTCAAGGTGTTGTAAAAATACTTCCCATATTTACCTCCAAGAAATACTTCCTACATAATGGTAAGACATTAACTGTATCAAGACATCATTGCTATTAATGCCCTACCATTATATGGGAATATTTCTGGCGGTATATGTGGGCGGTATTTTTGCCGCAGCCTGTAGGGAAATATTGATCGTTTATTTATACTTTATTTTATAGGCAAATATTGATCATTTATTCGTACTTGCGTCAATAGGTAAATATTAATTGTTTATTCGTACTTCTGTTTATAGGTAAATATGGTCGTTTATTTATACTTAAGCCTATAGGTAAATATGATCGTTTGTTTATACTTGAGCCTATAGGTAAATATGGTCGTTTATTTATACTTGAGCCTATAGATAAGTACTGCTTGTTTATTTGTACTCGGGTTTGCAAGCAACCACCTCGTCAGCCATAAGACACCATCTTCGTGAGAGCAGAGCGCATTATCTTACCCGATGGGTTAGTGATATAATTCACGGTTACCTTTACCAAAATCCTTTTTTAACCGTATCTACAATCTCATCCCAAATCTCCTATTTACTTAGGCTCATTGTCCAACCACCGCTACCTCTACCGTTGGTCACTGCAAACCCCGCGAACGTCTGGCCAACTATTGAGCAACATGCTACGTCTGCAGCCACAAATAATTAACTGCTATCAAACGATATATCAGCTGTGTTTTAAGATAATATTAGCTCGACTCTCCAAAGCTCGCGAGCATACATCCGCAAGCCCACACAGTCGTTCGAACACAAATTGGCGCTTTTCTTTCTTTTCAATGAAGCTGAATTTTAGCCTCGTGCGCCTGTGTGCAAACTGCCTCTGGCGCAAATACAGCCATTCTGCTCTAATTAAGACAGGCTTGAGCGGACTTTCGAGTTGATTACGACGTGTAAACAACGGAGTGAAAATAGAAATGATAGTGATATCAGTCCCTTTTTCGGGATAACTCTTCAGTGTTTGGATTCACCTGACCTTCGATCCAACTGAAATCTCTTTTTACGTTTTTTTATGCTGATTATCATTTTCTGAAGCAATTCCTTTCCATCAGGATTCAACAGACTTTCACACATCAACGCTTTTGTGTCGCGTCCACGTTTGCCGCCGTCATTTCCTTGTTTGTTTTCCTTTTACTTCTTTACATTTTAACTCGTTTTCGTATGTTTGCCAAACATTTTATGCATTCAAGGCTTTTTAATACGATTCTTATATTTCATCATTTTTATTATCTTTCTTTTCTATCATTTTCATTTTTCAATAAATTCTTTCTTTTTTTTTTCTATATTTATTTATTTGTTACTTTCTTTCGTACTTTCTTACTTTCTATATTTCTTTCTTTCTTACTTTCTATGTTTCTTTCTTTCTTACTTTCTATAATTCTTTCTTTCTGTCTTTCTTACTTTCTCTCATTCTTTCTTTCTGTCTTTCTTACTTTCTATAATTCTTTCTTTCTGTCTTTTTATATTTATTTATTTCTATATTTCTTTCTTACTTTCTATAATTCTTTCTTTCTGTCTTTTTTACTTTCTATAATTCTTTCTTTCTTTCTGACTTTTTTCTTTCTTTCGTACTCTCTATATTTCTTTCTTACTTACTTTTTATATTCCTTTCTTTCTTACTTTCTATAATTCTTTGTTTCTTTCTCTCTTTCTTTCTTACTTTCTATAATTCTTTCTTTCTTTCTTACTTTCTATAATTCTTTCTTTCTTACTTACTTTCTATATTTCTTTCTTTCTTACTTTCTATATTTCTTTCATTCTTCCTATATTTCTTTCTTACTTTCTATATTTATTTATTTATTTATCTATTTTTTATCTCACTTTTGTTTTTCAGATTTTATTCTAAAATTTAATTAATTTTTTTCTTTCTTTTGTTTTTAGCTTACATTTCTTCATTTTCTTTCCAGTCTTCTACCTAGTCACGGTTATTTTCTCTTTCCTTACTTTATCTCTGACGTTTACGGCCGCATCACGTTGAAACACCGGTTCCCGTATGATTACCGAATCAACGTCGAAATAGGTGACCGCTTAGGAAACTAGGTGCTGTAAACTTGATGTACGGATGGTGTAATGGATAATGGTTCAAAATTGTTAATCGGAGAGCGGAGTTCCAATTCCCGTTGGGTTCGTTATATTCACTTACGCGCAAAATACCCTTGGGAAAGGTATTAATCCACCTCTTATCTCCCCAGCTATGAGTTAATAGGTAAAACTTCTATCATTAAATCATTATTATCTTTAAAAAAAAAACCAAAACCCTTAAATCCTAAAAAATATTTTCTGGTTTTAAGTAACCTGCAAAGGGCTTTCACTTACAACTTTTTCTTCTTCTGTTTCATCTTTGATAATATACTTATTACGGATGTACGGTGGAGTAATGGATAGCAGATTGAGAAATTGGAGAAACGAGTTCGAATTCCACTTAAGTTCATGACATTCACTTAGGTGCTGAAAGGTACGAACCCATCCTTCCCTCCAGCTATGGTTAAATAGCAAGACAGAGTGGGTTCCATAGCCTTTGTTGGAAACCTATCTAGGAGAAGGAAAGCTCTGAATTCAAACTATCGTGAAAAGTCTTTTCCTCCAGCTATGAGTTGAATAGCAATTGGCTTTTGTAGTCTTGGTTGGCAATACACTGCGGGTAAGTGTTCCTCGTGGTCAGTCATGAAACGGAAGAGATCGCCCAAGCGTATGAATATACTTTTTATTCATTTCTATATATTCTTTCTTTTCATCTTATTATATCTTAAAATATCTTCTTTCTTATGAGTTTTTTCCTTCTTTCTTTCATTTGTTTTCTTTTTAATTACAATTATTTTTCTTTTTTTTTCTTTTTTCATTTCCATATTTCAAACGTGAAAATTACTTTATTCTCGTCGGTTCACGGGCAAACATCGCTGAAGAAGCGAGAAATACATTAAAAGAAATCACAAACGGGGAGAAAATGTCAGCAAAGAGAACGAATGAATAGAATATTTAAAGAACGAACGAATGGAATATTTAAAAGAACGTATGAGTAGAATATTTAAAGAACGAACGAATGGAATATTTAAAAGAACGTATGAGTAGAATATTTAAGGAACGAACGAATGGAATATTTAAAAGAACGTATGAGTAGAATATTTAAAGAACGAACGAATGGAATATTTAAAAGAACGTATGAGTAGAATATTTAAAGAACGAACGAATGGAATATTTAAAAGAACGTATGAGTAGAATATTTAAAAGAACGAATGAGCAGAATATTGAAAAAGAAAGAACGAGTAGAATATTTAAGCGAACGAATGAATAGAATGTTTAAACGAACGAATGTGTAGAATATTGAAATGAAAGAATAAGTAGAATATTTAAAAAAGCGAATGAATAGAATATTTAAATGTGTTGAGAAAGAAAGCAAAATGAAAGGAAAGAGCCATTGCTTGTGAATGAGCTTGTGAATAAGATAATGAAACCGACGATTAGTAAGTGTGTTCAGACATAGTTGGCGGTTGGTGTATGCTTTGTGGTTACAATTAGAACGTATGTTGATGTGTATGCGACTCTGTAAGTTTGGGATGTCATGTACACACACCGTGGTGCACACATAGAAACACGTACATTCTAACACAAAAACAAAATGGCCATATAATGTTAAATCCCCCTCTCTCTCACTCTCCCCCACCCCTCTCTCTCTCACTCTCTCTCTCTCTCTCTCTCTATATATATATATATATATATATATACTATATATAAACACTGAAATTAATAGCAGCCGGCCTAAGTCGAGAAATCCTATTAAAAGAAAATGCGTGTCCTTTTTTCATCAGCTACTTTTTAAGCCAGTTTATAGTAATACGAAAATAATGTCGAATAAAAAATGCTTAATAAAATTATATATATATATATATATATATATATATATATATATATATATATATATATATATATGAGGTGTGACAATTTGGTTACCTGAATGCTGTTGTTTGTTACTTTCTAGGTACCGTCTTTGTGAATCTATTTACTTCGTAGAAACCATAGTGCCATGGTTGGAAATATTCTTGTAACTCATTTTCCGAAATATATTTCTATAATGTGGTAACGTGTTGCTGGATGTCAGTGACATCAGAAATTTTTTATCCTTTCAGTCCATTTGTCAATTTTGAAAATAGCCCAAAATCACAGGGGCCTAAAATCTGACGAATAAGGCGCTTAGTCTATTTTTGTAATGGATTTATTAGCCAGGAACTTGCGTTACTGTTTTCTCTTTACCAAAATGTCTCATTTTGGGTAAAATTTTCATTTTACCTCATTCTTTTAGCGAGTGAATTCACGGTTTTCAGATTAGAAAATGAAAATCTAAAATTATAATCAACTGAAATAAATCTTTATTAATGAAAAGTATTTTGATATCTCAATGGTGACTGACGGCTCTATAAAAACGGATTCTATTCATTAGATTTTACCATAACCTGACCATTTTTATAAGTGACTAACAATAATTAAGTACTGATTTCTTTCTAGTATTTTTCTGTTCGTAGATTTTATATTTTTATATTCGTAACAAAACATTTTACTTAATTGGAAAAATTACTTAATTTCCAGATATAAATATATATTATATAGAAATGGAAAATAGCCGAACTTGGTATACTTTTTAAAAAGAGTTTTTCAAAGACTTTACGTTATAAGACACTATCCATCTTTCTGTGTTTCTAGAATCCTTTTTTGATTTATTGATTAAATTTCCCCTAAATGGATTAAATACACGATTTTTTGATGTTCTGATGCTTGTTAATAATACCTATTTAGGAGGCGTCGTCACTTTGTAAAGTGAGTTCAATCCCATTGCTGGGAGTTTCACACGTGAGGCCTTTTGTTGTAATACAAGAAGCTTAGAAAACATTGATTTTTTTTCTTTACAGTTGATTGAAAGCAAGTAAGCGGCTTGTGTCTAAAATATCTATTAGCCAAATAATAATGTTCTGTTTTCGATAATGCTCTCGTCTCCAATGTTATTTTAAAAGATCGCGGCCATCGAAACAAAAAGCAATGATAATAAAAGAGAAAGAGTTGAATATAATTAAGATATTTAGCAACGTAATTCGTAAAAGAAAGATTCTTTGTGAGTTTCAGATACAATCGATTGACATATCATGGTTCGTGTTATTGTAAGCAGAGCAAAATCTGTCAAATAGTGTGGATGCAGACACTAACCAGAGCACTGAAAGAAAGTGGGAAAATAAATGAGTATCAAGATTTTCCTTGACCGCGAGCTGCAAAAACCACGAAATCACGAGAGTATCGGTAATAACCGGAGCACTAGGAAGTGTCTGAAAAATGTGAAACATGTTTGAAAGGAATTTAAAATATCAAAAGAATTCAGATAGGTAAGAGTATAACTATATTGAAGTTAATGCTGAAGAGAGAGGGGGAGTGAGAGAGGGGGTGTGGTAAACAAACCTCAATTCCCTACATCGTCACCAAGATCCCTGACCCGAACTTGCTGGGACGAAACGCTATCCAAACACTAATCATTACTGTAGGCAATGCTCTTGAACTGAGATGCTTAGAAAGTCAAAACACGTGTGAGGGTGCAAAAAGACCTCCAACGAGCCTTATGCTTCCCTGTAACGACATTGCCACAATCTCTGTGACAAGTTCCCTGATCTTTTCAAAGAAGAATTGGGATTCCTTAAGGATTTCGAACCAGAACTGAAGTCAAAGTCTGATGCGAAAACGGTTTTTTACAAAGCATGATCAGTTCCATTCGCTTTTCGGGGTGACCTGGTCAAAGGTTACGAAGGAATCTCGAAGCGAGTTCAATCCAGCGAATATGGAACGCCTGTGGTACCGATTCGCAAAGCCTATACTCCGGGCACCCTGAAGCCAAAGTTACGGATCTGTGGTCACTACTCAGTAGGCATCAACAATCAACTGGAAGAATACCGTCATCCGATGCCACTCCCTGAGAAACTGATGTAGAAGGTGGATACGGTTACACGAAGATTGACCTTGCCGATGCCTACAAACTGATCAAGCTGTCTCCAGAGAGTCAACACAGGCTAGCCCTCAGGACTCACCCTGGAATACTCCTGCAGCAACGACCCCCATTAGGAATCAAGTCAACGCCTGGTTACTTCCAGAAGATCATGAAGAACCTAACCGGTGATCTACCTGGAGTTGCCTTCTTCCAAGACGATATGCTTGTTAGCGGGCAAGATGCCAGTGTTCACTTGAGCAACCCGAGACGTTTATTTTCTCGTTTAAAAGACAACGATGCCGTCGTGATAAGTGTCTGTTCGTACTACCCAGTGCGGAATATCTTGGCCACCCCTTAGCATCCGAAGGAATCGCGCAGGAATGCAAGGTTGAGGCAGTCATGAAGATGCCACCTCCCACAGACGTCTCAAGTTTAAAGTCTTTCTTGGGCTCGGTTCAGTTTTACGGGAAGTCCATCCCAAACGTGGACACGATGGCCGAGTCATTTTACCGTTTAACCAAGAAAGCAACTACCTGGAAGTGGGGAGATGAAAAACAAGCAAAGTTTAAACAGTTGAAAAATGTATTATTCTCAGATCAAGTCTTTGTACATTTTAACTCAAACAAAACCCTTGGACTGGCTAGTGACGCGTCCAAGGTTGGAATTGGAGCAGTCCTGTTTCATCGCATTCCCGTAGCTGCAGTGTCCAGTTCCATCGTGAACTGTTTTGGTCCTGGATTGTGATTGGCACAACCGACCTAGAAGTGCCATTACCGAGGATAGTTTTGACAAGCTCTGCTTTCTTGATTCTTTTCACGGAAGGTTGGGAACGATGGTCCAGTTGCTGTCGTCGCTTCTTCCTACAAACAGCTTCCAAATGTCCTTTCTTGTCACAAAAGTGATATTTGACTTCTTTGTAAAGGTAGTCTGTCCCCTTATGAGCCTTTCTACATCTGTAACACTTATATACAGGGTCTGTGGAATTAGGTTGTTTGTAGTTTTTTCGTTGACCCTTGTTCTGGTTCTGCTTGACTTTGTTGACAGGACTGGTCTTGGATCAGTAAACATTTACCCTGGAAATCTTCACCGCGTCTCAATAGCGACCTGGATCGCACGGGCAAATTCAGCTTTGTGTCCTTGATCTTGAAAAGAGCCTTCAAAACAGCTTCATTGTTGGCAGAACATATGAATCTTTGTTTAAGTGCTTCATTTTATGGGTCGGTAACTGAAAGAAAGCCACAAGTAGCAGCGTCTTGACGTATATGTGCTGACAGCTCCTGGGGAGTTTCGCCTAACTTCCGTTACATGTCACTCCGGAACTTGAAACGTTCTCGCACAATGCAACGTTTCGGCTCGAATGGTTCTTTCATAAAGTTGATGATTTCCTCCATCGTCAACTCGTTAATATCCTTGGACGGATTCTGTTGAGCAGTCAAATTCGTCAATTGTTTATTGATGGTAGCAGTTTGATTCGTCAGGAAAAACCTGAGCCTTGCGCTGATCCGGCACGGGGTTGGCCACAATAAGTGCAGAACATTGACCAGTAATCAGGCCACAGTTCTGATGTCGAATCAAAAGCAGCAAATAGTTGGAAAGCAGCTGAAGAAGTAAGAAGATGGGGACTTGAACTGGAATCCCTTTCGGAAGTTTGAAATTGAATCCGCCTTCTCAAAGCCTCCACATATTCTCTATGCTGCGCCCGTAACTCTATCTGTTCCCTATGGAGTTGAAGTTGTTGCGTGAATAAGTTAATTAGCTCATCACTTTGTCCCGTCATTGTTGTCGCAGTAAACAGTCCGCTCAGCAAGGATAGTCTTTCTTATCCTATCGGCGACGCCAATTTTTCGTGTTTCTTTCGTTAACTCGCTGAGAAAGAGGTACAGCGATAATCCAAATAGGTTAATTAGCTGTCTCTCCAACAGTGTATGATAGACAAGGACAAAGGGAATAAGACAATTAAGTCGCTCCACCTGCACTGCTTATATAGGAGTGCGTTTAGAACATTGTAGAGAGTTCTACAAGCTTCCATTCAATTCTATCGGACAGATTCGCATGCGTGCAATTTGCATTAGACAGATTCGCATGCCATCAATTTGCATTGGACAGATATAGATGTTAACGATATTCACAACAGTAACCAATTGTGACCCACTGAAGTTTGAATACGCAAGGCATTGAATGTTGAAGAATGTCACAATCATACTAGTTGTCATTGGTGTACTGGATACAGTGAGTGACAGAATTAAGACATGTATAAAAACAAATTTGCTTGACTCGTGGAACTTTTGCAGAAACAAAGCCTCTTAGGAAAAGCAAGAATAATCTAGAACATCGCATAATACCTAAGACTGCTGACTGTGGTCAACTATCCATGCATTAATTGCCAGATATTAAGATCTTATCTGAGAAAATACTACAAATAGTAATAAAAATAATTATAGGCTGTAATTTATGTGTTTGGTACAACCTTATCAGACCGGGTGTCATAATGAGTATATGGGCTTCGTATATTTGTACCCCAGTTGTTGTATCCACTTTGTTGGCGTCCCGCTCTTTCAAGTAATAATAATAATAATATTAATACCATGATTCTACCCCAGATATGTCTCTCGTGGCTTCTGATCTGAACTGATTGGAGCTGTTAAGATGCACATGTTTTGTCTTTGTGAATTAAGATGAGCTACAGTAAATATTGCGTTCAGTACTACAGATTTGCTGACCTTTATTGGTTGGGAATAACCCCTAGGCAATGACGCCTTGTGCATCTCTGCTCACGAGTGGAAGTAGTGTTGGTGTATCATGGCCAGGTGTCGAGAGATTTATTTTCTGTTTTTAAAGCTCGTAGGATGGAGGCAGCCGAAGCGACTTGGGAGTCACATCTAGATATTTGGAAAGCAATCAGTTGAAGACTGTGTGGGCTCTACCACCAATGTTATTGTTGCAACCTAGAAAAGGGTTACTCTATGAGGAATAACCAAAACTGAGGTTGGAAATGAAATGGTAATCTTTATAACATCAACAAAATACAATACTCGCCAGCGGCGTGAAGTAGGTAAACCACTGCTAGTGGTAAACTACTTATACAATATATTACCCCCTCCCCAAACACACACACACACACACACTTACAATAGTGTGCAGCGTATTTATGAGGATTGGGACATACCTATTAGTGTTCATAGGTAAGGTATTTAACAGTTATGCACTACTTTTATCATAATGATGCATATGTTGGGCTTCATAATTGTCCTCCAGCGTCAATTTTTAGCGCCCTATTCAAATAATAATAATAATAATAATAATAATAGTAATTATTATTATCATTATTATTATTATTATCATTATTATTATTATTATTTCCTTTTATTTCTGCTGTATAATTATTTCCAGAGACCTAAGGTCAGAAATGGCTTCACGCCATTTTCTATTGATCATTTTTATATATAAAAAAACAAACTAAGATCGCACACATTTTGCATAGATAAAGCTGTGCGTAATGTGTGAGCTGTACTTGTGAGTACAATTTTTTTTTGTATTTCTTTAAGGGACAGGCTACTGGGAATCCCTTCAGTGGGTCTATCGGAAACTATTTCAATAAATCCGAGGGTTCCAACTACAACTGGAATCATTGATGTTTTCATGTGCCACATTTTTGACATTTTCACTTCAAGATCCTTGCATGTTGATAGATTTTTGAAGATCTTCAAAGATACATTACAATCCGCAGGGACTGCCGTGTCAATAAGAAATCGTATTTTGTTTTTGTGGTCTTCGATCACAATGTCTGGATGATTAGCTTTGGTTGTTCTCTCTGTGAGTATTATAAAGTCCCGTAAAACTGTTACAGGTCCTACTTCTGTATCCGGGTCATATCAGTTTAGTGCAGTTTCCTTCCCGTAAAAGTTGCATATTTTCCTGTGCAGATATTGGCCCACTTTATCATGCGGAATTTTATATTCAGTGGGTGCTTATACCGTGCAACCAGATATAAGTTGATCGTTTCTGTATATTTATCACAATAATAATTATTATTATTATTAGTAGTAGTAGTAGTAGTAGTAGTAGTAGTAGTAGTAGTAGTAGTAGTAGTAGTAGTAGAGGTAGTATAAAACTTATATAAAATCTTTTCACATTGATAATAATACAAAAATAAAAAAAGAAAGACCAAAAAGGAATAATAATTACAAGGAACGAAATTATAATAATAATTTTTGTACCACAAGAAAAAAAACTTAATGTCCTAACTATTAATTTATAACAGGAATAAAACTCGGTAAAAACTCAAATTGTTTAAAATTTAAAAAAAAAAACAAAACAAAAAACAAAAGAATCGATTATCAAGCATACAAATTATCTGACAAAAAAGAATCACAATTTATATTTATGTATATTACTGAACATGCAATTCAGTACAAACAGGGTTGAATGCAACCGAAAGTTAATGCGAGAAGCGAAAATGAAAATAATAGCACAAAACGAAAGTGAAAGTAGTCGGTACTTACCCGCATATGTTTATTCAGGCTAGATGACTGACTGAACGATTTACTGCACACAATACATTTGTGAGGCCGATGCTTCTCGTGTACATGCAGAATGTGAATTCGCAGACGGTCTCTTTTCTCAAATGACCTGCACATAACAAAACAGCGTTTTTATTGAATATGCAAACTGAAACGTTCCATTAAGAACAAAAGACACCCAACAATTCTTTAATTGAACAACATGATAATTGACAATAATGGCCAGAGGCTCGAAACAAGAAATGGGTGAGCAGAGTTCGAATTTAGGTCGAGATCGTCACATTCGTTTTCGCACAACTACACCTGGTATAAATTCACTGGTATGTCTCTCTCCAACTATGAGTTAAATAGCAAAGGCAGACTGTCTAGCGGTGGTTGATAATAGTATTAGAGAAGGACAACTATGAATTCAAAACCGTATGTTGTCCTGAACTTTGAACTGTAACTAATGTCCGCGCAGCATAATTACAGTATAAAGTACAAGTTTGCGATATGGGCGTTGGAGCAATTATAGCAGTGAATGCAGGACAATTTCCTCCCAAAAAAGAATAAACTTCAAGTAACGGAAATGTGGTTCTACAGATGGATGCTGAGAATACCATGGAGTAAACATGTGAGCAACGACGAAGTTCTAGAAATAATGGTAACAAAAATGGCACTTATACTTAACATCAGGAAGAGACAGTAGACATTTCTGGAGGAAGGAGGCTTGGAAAAGTTGATTGAAGGTAAGAGGCTCACAGGAAAGCAACGCTCAACCTTCCTAGCGGGCTCGAGCGATTGGATGGCGGTGCAAGTCTGGGAGAGTTGACAGAAAGACAAAATGTATTAAGAACTACAAAGGACAGGAAATTGTGGAGAGCCATTACCGCCAGCGTCCTAAAGGCACACGACACATAGAAAAAAAAGGTATACTTTTATTTCTCTGTGTAAATCTGCTTATGTCTATGTGTCGGTTTTTGTCAATATTGTACAGCAGAGATCCCCAATCACGGCGGAAAGATTGCCCGCTACCAAGCTGATCCGTGGTATAAAAAAGGTTTGAGACTACTCTTGTATATAGTCAGTCAGTTATGTGCCATGAGTGATACAGGCTTAGGCGATCATCTATCTTTCGAAAGTCAGTTATGTGCTATGCGTGATACACGCTTAGGCGATCATCTATCTTTCGAAAGTCAGTTATGTGCTATGCGTGATACACGCTTAGGCGATCATCTATCTTTCGAAAATCAGTTATGTGCTATGCGTGATACAGGCTTAGGCGATCATCTATCTTTCGAAAGTCAGTTATGTGCTATGCGTGATACAGGCTTAGGCGATCATGTATCTTTCGATACATGGCTGACGAGGCATATTTTTTCCCGCAGTAGGTTGTCATTTCTTTCTGCGGTAGATAAGTTGCCATCCAAGGCTATAGAACCCAGTCTGTCCTGCTATTTACCTATAGCTGGAGGGAGAAGAAGAGGATTTGTAATTCATTTCCCCAGAGCACATGAGTGAATGTAATGGATTCAACTGGAATTTGAACTCAATCCGAGTCGCTGTCCATTACTCCACCGTTGTGTTCAGTTTGAACCATTAATCTTCACATCGATACCCACCTCGTGTGGGAAACATGACAGTTTTCTAAATAAATAAAAAAAGGTTTAAACTGTATCCGAATTTTATAACAAGTGATCTTGGCAAGGTTGCCATGAGTCATCAAAGTTTGAGTCAAGATAAAAAAAAAAATGTAGTTTGAGTGTTAAAGAAAGGCCTTTGGGCGCAAACATCAGTTCCTACGACACCCAAAGGTCAGTTCTAATTCTTGACAAATAAGCAAGATTCCTGCTTCTATGTGAAAAATTAGGATGATACGATGTGTTTAATTTCCTAAGAGGTTGCAATTTAACACTTGTCTGTCTCTATAATATTAACTTTCCTTCTTTCTTATTTTCGGTATATTGTGTTTTATTTCCATTTTTCTTTCGCGAATGTTTCCTTTCGTCAAGCTGTGCACGAATATAGAGATAGAAGCATGAACAGCTTTATATTTGCTTATTATCTTCACTCTACAAAATGCATGCGATAGTTTGGATTTAAGGAGTAATGCTGACGTTCATTCGCCATGAAATTTAAATTGTCTAACTCTGATGAATTAGAGATTTTAAATCAGTCGGCCATTGCTTGTGCAAATGGTTGCGTTCTGATTCGTATTTGCAAAACGTTGTGTTTTGATTTCGTATTTAAACGTCCTACGAGGCTGGCATCCCGTTCCCACCCCTTCACCGTTGAAACTGTTAGATGTAGACGTCTCTTCTACTCCAATAGCTTCATCTCGCCTGTGGAACTCCCTTCCTTATTCCTGTTTCCCTGACAAAATATAATCTCCAACTATTTAAGTGTAACGTCAATCGACATCTCCAGTTGCCTTGATCTATCTACTTCCCTTCTCCACATCCTTTCACCTTTCATTCCTATCTGCTCTCGCTCCAAATCTTCTGTAACCCCCTTGCCTTGATCGATCCACTATCTTTCTCCACATCCTCTCCTTTACCACTCCTATCTGCTCTTCCTCCAAACCTTCTGCTAGTGGCTTCCAGCCTTGCTTGGGGTGTTACGCTTAACAAAAAAAAAAACAAAAAAACAATAGTTATCGATTAATAATAAATCCTATTCATTCAGTGGTTGGAATAAATTAACATTATCTATCGAACGAGGTTTCATAACATTTTTCAATCTAAAAGGCTTCATTCTCAGTCTAATTTTGAGACACACACACACACATACGCACATAGATAGATAGATAGATAGATAGATAGATAGATAGATAGATAGATAGATAGATAGATAGATAGATAGATGTGATAACATTCATGGAGGAAGAGAGCGCAGTATTGGAGTGTTTGCAGATATAAATAGTGTGGACATTCTTAGAAATCAACACTGAAAAATCATAATGGTCACTTAGGGTATGAAAGTCACAGTGAAGTCTAGCTAGCTAGCTAGATACTTTGTGGGCATAGAAATGAACTCTAGCTAACTATGTATTATATATATATATATATTATATATATATTTGAATTGGACAAAGTCCGACAATTTATTTAAAGACATTTATGATATGTTTAACGTTCTTTTTATAGATACAAGTATTTAAGCAAATTCTCTATTTCTCGGACATTCAGGCCGGTGAATGTTATTTAATACTGTTTATTATAAAACAGAGCATTTGCATAAATACTTGTATCTATAAAAAGAACGTTAAACATATTATATATATATATATATATATATATATATATATATATATATATATATATATATATATATATATATATATATATATATATATATCGTTTATAAGAAATGACAGAGGAATATACAACTCCAGTCGACAAAACCAGGAAAATTAAATTATGTACTATAAAATTTTTTAAACTGCTAACCTCATTCCCAACAATAACTCACCTGCAAGATCAAAGTTACAGAGAACCAATATTATTTATGAATTCAAGTCCCTTAAAGAAATGTGTATCTGATCAATCCAAATTTGTAAATAATTATATTGGATATATTACAACAAGCCTATCAAGACGACTCACGTTACATCTCTCTAGCCATAACTCAATTAGGCCTCATTTAAATACACATGGAGACCTACCAAACTGTATCCGTAACATACTCGTTGATAATACAAATATCATAGCCTCATCCACATGTAAAAAAGGCTAAAAATAATAGAAGCATTATTAATAAAAAAAAGAAAAGGCCAGTACTCAATAATATTAACTATGAATACGGCCACAATGTGCTGACTGTGTTTTGGAAAATAAAACATACCTATAACTCTAGATACTTACATAAAACAATCCATACATTCAGTTAAAATAAAATTAAAATAAAGTTTTAAAAAAAGTAAAAATAAACTTCATCCTTGATAATGGCTAAAAGTATAGCCGAAAGCGCTCGGACATAAAAAAAATATATATAATTTACGACCAAAAAAGAAGAAAAATATATGAACACATGAAAAATTAATTTAAAAAAATTACCCGCTGTACCATGTCAGTCGTTTTTATTGAAACATGAATTTTTTTAACCTCAAAATACGTTGAATTATATAATTTTACATATATCAATAACCGCCATCACTCATATATATATATATATATATATATATATATATATATATATATATATATATATATATATATATATATATATAAGTAAAGACAAGAGAAAAACTTTTAAGTTAAGTTTTTCCTTCATCAAGGCAAATGTTAAGGTTTCTTGCTCTTGTATATAAATAATTGTTATAAAATAAAATCCTTGCATTTTCCCTGATAAAGTCTCTCAGGTCGAAACGTGTCAGTTATCAAGGCAAATGCAAGGCTTTTATTTTATAACAATTATTTATTTATATACAAGAATAAGAAACCCTAACATTTGCCTTGATGAAGTCCCTCAGAGGACGAAACGCGTCGGCTAAATTATGTTTTGTTTTCCTTTTGTCTTTATTCATAGTCCTTATATCAATATACTTTATCTGAAATATATATTTTACATATATATATATATATATATATATATATGTGTGTGTGTGTGTGCGTGTGTGTGTGTGTGTGTGTAAAATATACATATATATATATATATATATATATATATATATATATATATATATATATATATATAATTTCAGTTTCTTCATATTTGCTTGTTTATTCTCTCTCATTCTGGTCCTATATACAGGCTACAATGGATAAATTGTTGTTTAAATTACGCAAAAATGAAAATAAGGCTAACATCTCATTTTAGCAGATATACTTAACAGAGTTACACAAAATTATCTTGAAATACTAAAGAGTAAATTAATCTAATAAAATCGCCATTGCCTTCAACCACGGTCTCCTTGTTTAAGTTGGTGAATGCTGCCATAATTCTTGCCTTCAGTTTAGATATCAGTATATATAAGGTGTATGCAAAATTTCAAATATTTAAAAAAAGAAGCGTGTTTTTAAAGAGTATTAAATTTCTACTTTCTTGTTTCTTCACACTAATCTAATATAAATCTCTATCTATCTATCTATCTATCTATCCATCTATATAATTCGTAGCTATCTAGAATATCTTTCTTTGACTCTCTATCGACAAAACAAAACCAAAAAACAAAATTAGTAAAAACAAAGACAATTCCTTATTGCCCGATACGATACAACCGCAAAAACAGACAAGTGAACCGTGCATAATCTTTGGCCGTTGTGCGAACGAGAAGAAAGAGATGAAGCTACCGCCAAGAAACAATCCCCGTTGACCATCTCCCTGTCTCTCTTTACGCGGGAAATTCTCGCCGTGCCGTGTGCGGAAGTGTGCAGCCATGAGTGAATTTTTTCCCACGTTTGTCTCGGCTTAGTGAGGGAGGGAACTATTAGGGCAACGTTTGGTCACTTTTCTTCTTTACGGGATCGAAGTCTGGAATATTAGATATTTATTGGGCTAAGCCATTTTCGGCAGAATACCTGCAGCCTCCAGGTGGGATCAAAGTTATATCAAATGACTTTTAAGACTTGCACGTTGACAATCACTCCCCAACAGCTACTCAAATTTGACGCTGAATATGACGATAACTAAAGAAAAGAAATTATTATTATTATTGCAGTGAGTTCGATCCTCACCGGAGACCACACTTATAACAGAGTTAGCCTGCAGCTTCCAGGCGGGATCAAAGTTATATCAAATGACTTTTAAGACTTGCACGTTGACAATCACTCCCCAACAGCTACTCAAATTTGACGCTGAATATGACGATAACTAAAGAAAAGAAATTATTATTATTATTGCAGTGAGTTCGATCCTCACCGGAGACCACACTTATAACAGAGTTAGCCTAAGTAAATATTTATAAAAATGATTTTATTAGATGACAATGCAATTATATTTACGTATATATATGCATGTCTATGAAGGTAATATGTTTATGCGTTCTTATATGTGCATACGCACGTGTTATTAAACACCTGTATTTATAATGTGTGTGTATGTTTGTTTCTGTCTATCGTTGATAAGTAAAAGTGGAATAACTGCACATAAAATATTTGCAAATATTATATGGAGTTGAACACTGATTGAACGATAGTCAGATATTAAAACAGCGAAATATTATTATTACTACTACTAGTACTATTACTACTACACTGGAAGGTTAGTTAAATTTTTGTACCTGCTTGATACTTGTGTTTCTAATTTGTAATAATATATAGCTCACGCCTTTGGCTCTCTCTTTTGCTAACGACTATATATTGTTTTCTTTCTTCTCACTTTCCTTCGTTTATTTATGTAGGATCTTTTTTTTTTTTTGTAGTTTTAATTCCAAGTTAGTGATACTGCTTTACAAATTAAACATTTGATGTAATGTCTTTTAACTAATCTCAACATTGGAGACTAAAACGTCTCAGACATTACGTAGGTTCCCGGGCGCGTAAAAATCGTTTATTTTTAGCAACAAAGTTAAAGACTAAGGACAACCTTTGAAATATACGTGCTTATATGAACGATATCTCAGCAAAGGATGAGCTCAGTCAGCGCGTCATTCGTTTCATCATCGTTATTGGATGTAAAATGAAAATTCAACTATTATAAATGAAAACATCCTCGACAATAGGTGACGCCACTTGTATGCTGTTTATTTCTTTCTCCTCTTTTATCAGAAAATTACAGCAAAAATTTCTCGCGTCTGTCTTACTGTGATATGTAACCATAAAACCTTGTTTCGATCCATCAATACAATAAACCTTGTCTTAAGTACACGAACACCCCTATAGATAGATAGATAGATAGATAGATAGATAGATAGGCAGGCAGGCAGGCACGTGGACGGACGAATCTGCCATATTCATGCTTCCTTGCCTGCCAAAGCCTACTCCTGAGAGGGAGTAGTGATTGACTGCTTCCCAAGAATGCGTAGGAAAAGATTCCAATAATTTAAGGCGTTAAATATTTTTGTTATACATTGAAAAATGTATGTAAACCTTTAAGTGAACTTTTCCTGATTTCTGGTTGGTTTTTTGTTTTTGTTTTGTTTTGTTTTGTTTCTTTCTCGCAGACGTTGCCCAACCAAACCTGCTATACTGTGCAGTCGATAAAATCAAAAACAAACAACGCGCATATAAAATGGCGACAATTTATCCATCGCACCCTGTAGTCATTAAGTGGTGCAAAATTTTTTGAAGATTCAGAAAGTCAAATAAGTGGGGTGGGGTTGCAACAAATGTAAAAAGAAATATTTTTCCAAGGTTTTCTTAAAAAGAAAAAAAAAGAAACGTTTCTAAAATAATTTCATTCATTTGTAATAATAACAAAAAATTGTCTTAAGTTTGGGTTATTTTTTCATCATGTATGCTCATTTTTTAGCGAATCTTTGACGGTACATATATATATATTTGTCATCCACAGACAGACTGTTTCGCAGCTCATCAGTGTGGCTAGACGCCCGGTTGCCTCTAGCTAGGATCGAAACCCGACTGAATTTGCGTCAGTCCGAACTTCTACCCGCTAAGCCATCAGCGTACGGTACGGAATGAAGGTGAATTTTAGCGTGTTTATTTTTAGATTCGGATAAACACACTTGACTGAGAGTGACTCAATTCTGTCGAAGAGTCGTGCAGTATTAGCATAAATAGTCACTGTTTACAAATTCACACCCCAAACCAGAGGGCTCAACCGAAATTAATTTCAGGAGCTAATATTTTTGTGTATATATATATATATATATATATATATATATATATATATATATATATATACGAATGGGTTCTAAGAACTTCTTTGACCAACCTTCTTCTTAAAGTTGGACAAATGACTAAACATCAATAAATTATTTGGAAAAGATTCTTGGTCGATCCCAAAACTTTCCATATTGTACATTTGGGCTCTCCTTTATGCACGTTTCGTAAAATATAACGGTCAGGGAATATTTTGTAAGTTTTTATTTCAATTTTTCGGTTTGGGTGGACTAAGTGTATGGAGCTTTTGAGTAATACTTCAACCATTTTCAAGCTGAGTTAATATTCATGGTAATTCCTGGCGCTTTTTGTTTAGTTTCTGAACATTTCCGAATTGGTTGCTCTACATAATTTGGTAAATTTGCCAAAGTTCATTTTTCCGAGTACTTTCGAATGATGCTACATCCGTTTTCGAGGATTGTGATTCGTGTATGGTTATGGAACTGTTTTTGGTCAATTCTGGTGTTTCCTCGTGTGCTGAAACCAGTTTCAAGTCACTCAAAGTGACGTCTTTTAATGTAAAAATAGACATTATTCAACCAAACACGTTTCAAAGAATTCTTACTGCTTAAATTCACCTTATTTATACACACACACACACACACACACACACACACACACACATATATGTATTTATATATATATATATAGAGAGAGAGAGAGAAAGAGAGAGAAAGAAACAAACTAAGAATCAAACAAAGAAAAAGAGAGGAATGTGGAGAAAGAGAGCGGAAAAATCCAGTCAAGGTACACTCTCTTCCTGACAGGCAAACTAAACGGATGTATTTCCTCATCTCTCACGACCCAAGAGATGTCAACTCAGCATGTCTATTCATGTACGGTGAAACGCTTTGACATGTAAGTAAAAGGGTTTACCATACCTTTTTCAGCATTTCTCTTCATTTATGGTAAAGTACGTGCCAATTTGCCAATTTAGTTTTTAGTACTTTCTACTAACACTTATGCTTCTATATTTGTTTATAAATGTTATCGACACGGGAGGGGGGCTCGAATTGGCGAATTGAGTTCAAATCCCGCTCATTTTGTTTTGTTCTCTTTAGCCTAAATGGCTCTAGGAAAGTCCCGAATCCATCACTTCATCTTTCTCCTTATGAGTTAAATAGCAGGGTAGGATGGGTTTTCTAACCTTGGCTAACCAGTCGAAGAGAATGACTACTCTGAATTTCAAACCGTGGAGAAAGCAAAGGGAAACCACTCCCCTATCTTTCCCAAGAATTCATAGCAATTTACAATAACAAAAAGAAAAAAGGAGTCTGTTGGGATCCATGATCGCCTACGTCCTTACAAAATAAAGAGTCTTCTTGTCTTTTCGTTCCATTCATTTTTAGTGTCAGTTCAGCCAACCGTCTTTACTCATGCTAGTTAAGTTTTGTTGAGTGGAATATCCCTTTTGCGATACCTTTTTTTACACTCCTAAACTTTCACAATGTTGTAACATTTATCTTTACTGTTAAAATACTTGTAAAATCTGCGAGGCTGACAGTATATTGATAATATCGTTTTAAAGCGTTTCAAATTATCCAGTCTGTTTGTTTGCAACTATTAGTGGAAGTGTACGTGTGAATTCGTGTCTTTAAGTGTGTCTATTTTCGCGTTAGGTGGTTCAGTTCTGCCGTCGCGAGGCGTTAGACTCCAGCGGCTGGTCTACCCAATTAACTCAAAAACACGAATCGTTTTTCGCTGCTGAGCCGTTCGAAACGGAGATAATAACAGGCGAGGGATGAAATGACACTAAAACAAGCGTAAACTTTCCGTAAGACGAAATTCCGGTCACACGACCACTTTTTGTAGCTAAGGGCTAAATAGAAGAACGGGCCTCACCTGAAGGTAGGGTGCGATGAGATAGTGTGATGAGAGAGTCTTTGTCCTTGGGGTCGGGATGGTTTTTGCTTCGGCCCGAATGCTTGGCAGGTTTATTAAACAATCGACCGTAAGGAAAAACCACAATCATGAACAAATGTCCATTGTTTGCCAGAAGGGTTTTGACCATTTTGAAAACTAAAAATTCCCACAACGGAAAGGCACTGGACCATGGACTCAATCATCACCCTAATATTCTACCAAGTGAGCAATTACTAAAACATGTACATACATATATACACACGAATGTATGTATTTATATATTCAATTAAATTACCGAATTCATTCAGAATTTAATGAAGGGTTTTTTAAATTTCACTTCATTATTTAACTTAATTATTTAAATCAATTAATTTAATTGTTTAAATTATCAAAATTTCTTAAATGAATCCTTATTAATAATTTTGGATTAATTTTTCGTTACATAATATTTGTGTTGCTTCGGTCGTTTTTTCTACTACGACCATGAAGAAAACAGCGTGGATCGAAAATGAAACGGTAAATTCAAAGGAGGTTGATTATACATGATATGAATTTAAATATTCAGTTGTAGAAAGTAAAAACGACCTAATTGCTATGTAAAATATACCTAAACATGTCAGAGACTAATAGCAAAAACAATTATTTTTATTGATCATCTATACAAAATTCGTATTTGAAGCTTAAATTACAGTATTTTTCGGTGTATAAGACGCACCCCAATTTCAGCAGGGAAAATCAAAAAAAGATTAGTAATTAGTAAAAATATTAATAAATGGTACAGCCAAGGCTATATTTATGACATATTATTTTGGTTAAAGAAGCCATGATTACAATTAAACGAAAAATAATAGAAAAAAAAGAACACGAGCCTAAAAACTTTATTATATCAAAAGGTAAGAAAACAAAATAAAAATCAAGCAATTATTAGAATTGAGCAAAACAGTACAGTTACCATTAAAATTTTATTCATCTTAAAATCCATAAAATTCGTCGACTTCGTTATCAAAACTCATTTTCAATACTGCTATCATCGTCGTTAAATAATGCGTCATCTTCCGTTCCATTGATAGCATTGCTAATGCCACACTTTTTAACAGATTTCACAACAATTTCTGGTCTAATATTATCCCAAGCTTGCTTCACCTATTTACAGACTTGTGCAATGCTGGGTCTTTTTATTCTTTCTGTAAATGACCGTGATTTGTTATTGCCATCCACCTGCTCCATTACTCCTTCATGTTTAAGTCTAAGCTAATAGGAGTTGCCAGGTAGCTAATTTCGGCCGACTATCACGAATTTTAAACTTACATATAAGACGCAAGCGAATTTTAAAAGATACTTTTAGTAAAAAAAAAGTGCGCCTTATATGCCGTCAAATACGGTACTTATTTACATTATTTTAAATGATTGGCTTATATTATTTAAATCTATTCATTAAAGGCCGCATATGCGTGCAGACTGATCCGAAAAAGTATTTGTTTAATAAATAAAACAAATACTTTTTTTTTTATTTAAATATGTAATTTATTTTTAATTCGTTCTTTTAGTTTTTTCTTTACGGAAATGCCATGGACGTACATGATTATGTCTCTCCACAGATTCCTTTTCATTACTATGTGTAAAATGCATGTCTTGAAAAGGATAGTGGAATGGTTCCCCGTCGACTTCGCCACAGTTTGGAATTCAAATTCTCTAAGGCAAGTTACTACCCAAGGTTAAGGGTCGCAGTCCGCTCTGTCACTTGACCCATATCTGGGAGAGAAGACTGGTTTATGTCTTTCCTAAGGGCTTTTGTGCGAAAGTGAATGCAGCAGACTAGCCCGGAATTCGAACACTGCTCTCCGTATTTACTTTCAGTGCCGATATCCTTTACACTAATCGCTACCCGCACATCCTCTTTGACTTACAAATTATAAAAGGTTATTTAAAGAAATGTATTTCGATGTTGGTAAAGTAACAAAATTTTTCTACGTTTTTTTTTTCCCTAAGTTTTTTCTCGTCAGTGTCCATCTTGCACATTTAGAAATCTACCATTCGACCGTGCATTGAATACTGTTGCCATATCTGGTACAGTGCCCCTACTGTTCATCTCGAGGTTATTCACAAAATCCAAAGAAGGACCTGTAATGTAATCGATCTTGACTTGGCATCTCGACTTCAGTCACTTTCTCACAAGTGAGACGTGGCTTCCCTCTGTCTTTTCTACAAATATTTACATGGTAATTGCTCTGGCGAGCTTTTTACCCTGGTGTCCCGACTGCATGAATTTAAGCGTGCCACTAGATTGTTATCTAGGTCCCACCCGTTTATTGTTGAAATAGCTAAATGCAACAGTCACTTCTACTCCAACAGGTTCTTTTCTTGCACTTCCCGCCTGTGGAACTCACTTTTGTTTACTTGCTTCCCTGATGGATACAATCTCCAACACTTTAAATGCAACGTCAACCGCCACCTTCTTCCTTCTTGAATCCCGTTCATATTATGTTCCTTTCCTCAATACTCCAAGGGAAAAAGAAAGGTAAAAAAAGGTATGTATTCAGATATTCCTCCCTATCTGAATACATACAATTTCTTTCCCTCCCGTTCCCTAATTTTAAATCTGCATATTTAACATAATTTTTGTTTTTTAAACCAGGTTAAATTTTATCCATTTATATTTTTGTGTAAGGAATCGGTCTGAAGAGTTGAGATCTCTCAATCTTAACGAAATAAATATCACCATTGTTTTTTAAGAGTTTGTTTTCTTGATAATAATAATTAATATATATATATATATATATATATATATATATATATATATATATCAAATATGTGGTGCAGTTCAATTTACATTACATCCCTTAAGAATTCTCATATTACTATATTAGTACAAAAACGCATAATTCAAAATTTTTAAAAAAATTCAACCTCAGCGTTGCGACCGCACGCTCAAAAAAGTT
>OZ038498.1:48966870-48970358 GCA_964036315.1 Acanthosepion esculentum
ATTATTATCTAAATCTCACATAGACAAACTAGAATTATTATATACCTACATACATAAAGCAATATTTTTATGGTTTTTCAATTAGGCTTGGAATCCGTTAATTTCTTGAAAATTCTTGAATTCGGAACGCCATAAATTATGCTAACGTTTGTTTAACAATTCAAATGCGCATGAAATCAGATTAATCAACGAAAATCAAACAACACTAAATTAAAAATGCCAGAATTTCTTCTTTTTCTCCATGACATACTCCGACGAAGCTTTAATAAAAGGGAAACCTGTTAGATTAATAAACGTTTCCTATTTGTTCTTTATCCTATCATACATATGTATATGCATACATATATCTATATGTGTCTGTGTGTGTTAATCCAACAATATATGTATAAAAATAAATGTCTGTGCGTGCGTGAGTGTTAAGCCAGCAATATAAACATGTGTGTGTGTGTGTGAAACCAGCAATTGAAATTTTTATTTTTTTCTGATACATTATTGCCTTTAAATAAGCGTCTCTCTCTCTCTCTCTCTCTCTCTCTCTCTCTCTCTCTCTCTCTCTCTCTCTCTCTCTCTCTCTCTCCATATGCTCACACATCAGATCAAATGATGGTTCCCTTTAAGGGTTACAGGTTCGATTCCTGTCGGAGAAGCACTTATTTTCTACGAAATTTCTCTAACATTCAGGCTGGTAAATGTAATTAATAGTGTTTAATTGAAAAAAAAACACAAAAAAAACAGAGCATTTATTTAAATAAATTATATCTATAAAAATAACGTATAAATGGAATATATGTGCGTCTGTGTGTGTGTGTGTGTGTGTGTGTGTGTGTGTGTGTGTGTGTGTGTGTGTGTGTGTGTGTGTGTGTGTGTGTGTGTGTAAACGTAATAACAACCATCAATGAAATAATCAATAAAATGGTTAATAAAAAAGTGAACAAACAGCACACTAAAGAGCCAAAAAATGCACCGGACCCACAATTATTTCCACCCAAAAGCCCCTAGAAGAATTAGAAACATAACCGTTATCACCTACCAAAATAACCGTTAGAACAATACAATAGACTACTCACAATGCATTACTGACCTATATATATATATATATATATATATATATAGTATGATAAATTGTAAAAGGTTATTGTGGCGCGTTTCATCTGTTAGGATTTTATTGGACTGGGCTTTGTTGATGTTGCTACGTCTACACATGCGCACAAAACGAGAGACGCTGGTAGTTTCAAAATTTTTGAAAGAATATATTTTGAAAGAATATTTTTAAAACTAAACAAAGTCGAATACACAATATAATTTAAATACGAAATAGAAAAAAATACTCTACCTTTCTTAGACATCGTGTTACACCGAGATGACAGCAGCCTAAAACTTAGTGGTGTTCACCGAATATCAACCAATAAAAATGACCTAATAAACTTCTATTCCCATCATAACAACAAAATAAAATCCGGAATGATCATTAGATTCTTTTTAAGAGCACTCAGAATTTTCAGCCCTCAATATTTACACGAAGAGGAGAAATATATTGAAAATACTTTCAGGACCCTTCAATACCCTAACTATTTCATATTTTTATTCTACCAACTAATTCTATCATAACAACAACCGAAAAGAATTTATCTAAACTCACTTGATCAATAAAAACAAAACAACAAGCCAAAACTTAAAGGAGGAATTTACTTTATCAAGTGCAGGAATTGCCAGAATGAATATATTGGAGAAACCTCAAGAAGTTTAGACTATAACACAAAAGGGATATTTTTAAAAAAAAAACAACACGCAAAGCGCATTGGTTGTTCACCTTAACGAAACTTACCACAATTTTAACATAGGGAATGCTACTTTGATTAAAAGAGAAAATAATCCACTGAGACGAAAATGTCTGGAAAATGCCTTGATCGCTCGTTCAACCACGATAAATTTGCGTCCAGGCTCTTACAATATATCACTATTCTTGGTAGATTTTCTGTTGTCTCAATGTGGGACAGTCAGGAACAAAGGTGATGGAGAGAAAAAAATAAGAATACTGATGAATATGGCGAGATTGAAAAAATATTCTTTCAAAAATGTTGAAACTACCAGCGTCTCTAGTTTCATGCGTATGTGTAGACGTGGCAACATCAACAAAACCCAGTCTGATGAAATCCTAGCGGATGAAACGCGTCATAAAAACTTTTTTCTAGTTTGTTATACCATTTTTATAAATACTGTTTGTTGATATATAAAATTATACAAAATTATATATCGTTATATATATATATATATATATATATATATATATATATATATATATATGTATGTATGTATGTATGTATAGAGAGAGAGAGAGAGAGTTACAGAGACAGACAGATAAAACAAACAGACAAATGTAGCTAGTACTGTAATTTTAGTAATTTGTTGTTGCTATAATTATTGTTGTTATTATAATGGCAATTATTCTCTTTATCATTTTATTATTGTTATCAACAATAGTTATATTAGTAGCAGGTTGATGCAATATAATATTATTTCATAGTATATGTGTTGTGGAGTTATTTCCACAATAGAACTTGTAGTCGGACTAAATGCGTCCTAAATGGGGTAAACGTACAGAAACGTTAGGAACTTGTAATAAAGTGTTACGCAGAGTAATCGAGTTGTGGTCGCTGATCACTTCTTCTCTCGACTACCTACTGATTCCTACTTATAATAGGTGGGAGAGTCTATTATCTAGACAAGGTGTCTTTCACTATAACAATATGTTAACTATCTGTGTCCAGATATTTTTAACTTCGCATAATCGACTTGATTTTATCCCTTCCAATATTAGACATGTTTCGATTAAGTCATCTCTATAAGCTTTAGTAATACTAGTCCTTCGTGTGTTCCAATGCATACCTGTAATTTAATATTTGATTATGGAAATACTTTTTTTTTTGTAATGGATAAAACCGGGAAATTTTCCGCACCCCACATCTATCTATATGCATAGATTTATACCTATATATATGTGTATATGTGTCTGTTCTCTACTAGATACAATTACAACCGAAATCTTTAATTTATGCTAATGGTATTTCATTGTAGCTTTTTTCGCTTTTCTTCTTTCTCTTCTTCTTCGTCCTCTTTCCTCCTCCTCCTCCTCTCTTTGGTCTTCTTTTTCATTCTTTTTTCGTCCTTCCTTTTCCTTCTTTCTTTCTTTCTTTCTTCTCTCTCTCTCTCTCTCTCTCTCTCTCTCTCTCTCTCTCTCTCTTCTCTAATTTTCCAATGCCTCTTTCTATCATCTTTTTTTCATCTTATTATTTATCACTCCCCTCTGCCGGTCTTACTTTGCTCTGACTTTTTCGCTCATCATTCACTCTTTTTCTTCGACTTTATTCGTCTTTCATTAGTTTTCTTTCTTTCTTATTGTCTTTTTTTCACTTCCTTTATTATATATCCTTCATTTTATCTCTCTACTTTTATATCTCTTTCTTTCTCTTCACTTTTTTCTTTTTAAT
>OZ038498.1:48970558-48990558 GCA_964036315.1 Acanthosepion esculentum
TCTTCACTTTTTCTTTTTAATTCATCTGTCTTATTCTTTCTCTCTTACTTTTTCCTCTCTCTCTCTCTCTCTGCTTTTTTATTTCACATTTTCCGACTATTATTCTTCTCTAAGTATCCTGTGTTACCTTTCTTCTTTGATCTCTCTTCCTTCTCTCTCTCTCTCTCTCTCTCTCTCTCTCTCTCTCTCTCTCTCTCTCTCTCTTTCTTTCTTTCTTTCTTATCTAGATTCTCTCATCTCACTTTAGAGCTGTGGATAATGGTAAACTAGGCTAGACTGGTTAATCATTAGCCTTGAATTCGGTCCTCAGTGGGTGCCTCGTACAAAATTGGACATTAAATAACCCTAACAAGATTTAGCAACTCGTAAAACCCACCAAACAGTTCCCCTTTTCTAAACCCCTCTCTCTCTCTCTCTCTCTCTCTCTCTCTCTCATTTTCTTTCTTTCCTAAATTGATTCTCTTTTTTTTTTCTTCTTTTCACAGCAACTCTTCCTCCGTCTCCTACACGTCTTCTTCAAATATTTCGGCAACAGATTAGATTTATGACCAAAGAGATTTTCTTTTGCAAAAAAGCCTTTCAATAAAAGCTTCTTTTTTTTTCGATCGAAGATCGAACATCGAGCCTTCTCATGACCAGGAACCTAAAACACCGATCCAAATCTTTTCACAGCTAACCACTCTCCCCAACTTCTCCCTCTTCTTTCACTCTATTCTACCACCGTCGCCGTCAAACCTGCACAAATAATCGCTGGAGTGGGAAGAGTAGTTATATCAGAATGGAAGGCAAAGTTTTTCCAGTCGGAATTAGCACGGACAGAATGTCAATGGAAGTATTAATGGTTTGTAGACACAGAAGCGCCCCCTAGCAAGTGAATCTCTCGCCGGCAAAGGATCAGGGAATCAACTGCTTCCGGTGAATAGAAAATGGCGGCTGTGGCACATTCCAACGGCTTAGTAATCTTCTGCAGATCACTGAAGAGGTGATTATTTAGCTCAAATTTATTCTGACTTTTAGCCTTTTTATTTTATTATCGGCTTCTTTTTCTTCTTCCATGGCAGAGATTTTTTTACCATTAAAGAGGGAAAGATAGAGAGGGAGAAAAGAGCAAGAAAATTCATTTCTCTTCCTCCCTCTTTTCATCTTCAGTTTTTTCTCTCGCTCCCTGCCTTCCTCTTTCTCTGCCTTCCTCTTTTCTTCTACAGTTCCTTTTAGCTATCTCCGTTCCCCTCATCTCCTTCATTTCCTTCTGTTTCTCTCCCTTAATCACTTCTTCATTGCTTTCTCATTCTCTCTCTTCATTTCCTTCTCCTTCTCTTCCTTCCTCTCTTCTTCATTTCCTTCTATTTCCGTCCATTGCACTTTTCTTCTTCTTCTTCTTCTTCTTCTTTTTCTTCTTCATTTGCTTCTATTTCCCTCCATTGCACTTTTCTTCTTCTTCTTCTTCTTCTTCATTTGCTTCTATTTCCCTCCATTGCACTTTTCTTCTTCTTCTTCTTCTTCTTCATTTACTTCTATTTCCCTCCATTGCACTTTTCTTCTTCTTCTTCATTTGCTTCTATTTCCCTCCATTGCACTTTTCTTCTTTTTCTTCTTCATTTGCTTCTATTTCCCTCCATTGCACTTTTCTTCTTCTTCTTCTTCTTCATTTGCTTCTATTTCCCTCCATTGCACTTTTCTTCTTCTTCTTCTTCTTCTTCTTCTTCTTCTTCTTCATTTGCTTCTATTTCCCTCCATTGCACTTTTTTTCTTCTTCTTCTTCATTTGCTTCTATTTCCCTCCATTGCACTTTTCTTCTACTTCTTCTTCTTCATTTGCTTCTATTTCCCTCCATTGCACTTTTCTTCTTCTTCTTCTTCTTCATTTGCTTCTATTTCCCTCCATTGCACTTTTCTTCTTCTTCTTCTTCTTCTTCTTCTTCATTTGCATCTATTTCCCTCCATTGCACTTTTCTCCTTCTTCTTCTTCTTCTTCTTCTTCATTTGCTTCTATTTCCCTCCATTGCACTTTTCTTCTTCTTCTTCTTCATTTGCTTCTATTTCCCTCCATTGCACTTTTCTTCTTCTTCTTCTTCATTTGCTTCTATTTCCCTCCATTGCACTTTTCTTCTTCTTCTTCTTCATTTGCTTCTATTTCCCTCCATTGAACTTTTCTTCTTCTTCTTCTACTTCATTTGCTTCTTCTTCATTTGCTTCTATTTCCCTCTATTGCACTTTCTTCTTCTTCTTCTTCTTCATTTGCTTCTATTTCCCTCCATTGCACTTTTCTTCTTCTTCTTCTTCTTCTAATTCATTTGCTTCTATTTCCCTCCATTGCACTTTTCTTCTTCTTCTTCTTCTTCTTCATTTGCTTCTATTTCCCTCCATTGCACTTTTCTTGTTCTTCTTCTTCTTCTTCTAATTCATTTGCTTCTATTTCCCTCCATTGCACTTTTCTTCTTCTTCTTCTTCTTCTTCATTTGCTTCTATTTCCCTCCATTGCACTTTTCTTCTTCTTCTTCTTCATTTGCTTCTATTTCCCTCCATTGCACTTTTCTTCTTCTTCTTCTTCTTCTTCTTCATTTGCTTCTATTTCCCTCCATTGCACTTTTCTTCTTCTTCTTCTTCTTCTTCTAATTCATTTGCTTCTATTTCCCTCCATTGCACTTTTCTTCTTCTTCTTCTTCTTCATTTGCTTCTATTTCCCTCCATTGCACTTTTCTTCTTCTTCTTCTTCTTCATTTGCTTCTATTTCCCTCCATTGCACTTTTCTTCTTCTTCTTCTTCTTCATTTGCTTCTATTTCCCTCCATTGCACTTTTCTTCTTCTTCTTCTTCTTCTTCTAATTCATTTGCTTCTATTTCCCTCCATTGCACTTTTCTTCTTCTTCTTCTTCTTCATTTGCTTCTATTTCCCTCCATTGCACTTTTCTTCTTCTTCTTCTTCTTCATTTGCTTCTATTTCCCTCCATTGCACTTTTCTTCTTCTTCTTCTTCTTCATTTGCTTCTATTTCCCTCCATTGCACTTTTCTTCTTCTTCTTCTTCTTCTTCTAATTCATTTGCTTCTATTTCCCTCCATTGCACTTTTCTTCTTCTTCTTCTTCTTCATTTGCTTCTATTTCCCTCCATTGCACTTTTCTTTTTCTTCTTCTTCTTCTAATTCATTTGCTTCTATTTCCCTCCATTGCACTTTTCTTCTTCTTCTTCTTCTTCATTTGCTTCTATTTCCCTCCATTGCACTTTTCTTGTTCTTCTTCTTTTTCTTCTTCATTTGCTTCTATTTCCCTCCATTGCACTTTTCTTCATCTTCTTCTTCTTCTTCATTTGCTTCTATTTCCCTCCATTGCACTTTTCTTCTTCTTCTTCATTTGCTTCTATTTCCCTCCATTGCACTTTTCTTCTTCTTCTTCTTCTACTTCATTTGCTTCTATTTCCCTCCATTGCACTTTTCTTCTTCTTCTTCTTCTTCATTTGCTTCTATTTCCCTCCATTGCACTTTTCTTCTTCTTCTTCTTCTAATTCATTTGCTTCTATTTCCCTCCATTGCACTTTTCTTCTTCTTCTTCTTCTTCATTTGCTTCTATTTCCCTCCATTGCACTTTTCTTCTTCTTCTTCTTCATTTGCTTCTATTTCCCTCCATTGCACTTTTCTTCTTCTTCTTCTTCTTCATTTGCTTCTATTTCCCTCCATTGCACTTTTCTTCTTCTTCTTCTTCATTTACTTCTATTTCCCTCCATTGCACTTTTCTTCTTTTTCTTCTTCATTTGCTTCTATTTCCCTCCATTGCAATTTTCTTCTTCTTCTTCTTCTTCTTCTTCTTCTTCTTCTTCTTCTTCTTCTTTCTTGTTCTCTCTGTTCTACTTCATTACACACTCTTTATATCTGTTTATCTTTCCAAGGCTCTATTCTGGCCCCAAATATTTTGAAAGTCGCTTTCTATTTCTCATTTTCTCTCTTTTTCTCTCTCTTTTTTTCTCTCCCCTATCTCTCTCACTCTATCTTTCTTTCTCTCTCTCTCTCTCTATAGGTCTACGCTGGTTTTTGTTGCATTCGTGTCCTTGAGAAAGCCATATATCCACTTCCTCTCTGTTCTATTCCATAGCCAGCTAGCCTGAAAAAATTTCCCCGTCACTGGCATGCCATGATGTTTGCTAGAGAGCACTTAGCCAAACTGCTTTTGTATAACTACGTTACTGACCAGACAGTAACACTAGCTTCAAAAGCTATTAGATCCGTTGAAATATCAAAAGTAAAATGCCCTTACATACATATACATACATGATATATATATATATATATATATATATATATATATATATATATATATATATATATATATATATATATATATGTATATGTATATATAAATAAAAAGGAAAGAACAGTAAGATATAAAATCCGGTGTTCTTATAGATATTTTTATTTTTACACAATAGTGCTCAATGTAAATTTAAATTTACAGAGCATTAATATTATAAATTAATAGATTTAAAATATGGTTTTACCGCTACACAGTGATAACCATGTTTCAGAAATATATATATATATATATATATATATATATATATATATATATATATATAATGAAATGGATTAATTCCAACAATTATTTAATATATTTTTTGTTTATACGTTATTTTTATAGATACAATTTATTTAGGCAAATGCTATATTTTTAATTAAACTGTATTAATTACATTTGCCGGCCTGAATGCTATAACACGTCAGATCAAATAACGCTTTCCGTATAGGAATACAGGTTCGGTTCCAGTCGGAGGACGCGTATTTTCTACGAAACTTTTCGAACATTCTGGCCGGTAAATGTAATTAATACTTTTTAATTAAAAACGGAGCATTTGCTTAAATAAACTGCATCTATAAAATTAAACGTATATCTTTATCAAGGCAAATGCAAGAACTTTATTTTGCACCAAGTATTTATAATCAGAAGGAAAAAAAATTGTGTGATGCTGTATTAGCATAAAAAAGGGACAAGCGTTAGGAGTATAGAGCTGAAGTAGACTTTAGTAGGAACCAGAAACCCAATCCTAAACAGAAAACAAGGAACAAAGCTCTACTCCTGTTCAAAAGACTAGAGAGGAATGTGAACCGGGCGATAGGCGAACCTATCTACTCCTGTTGGTGGAGGAGATAAAAAAAAATAAAATAAAATGAAATAAATAGTAAATAAAATTGCAGTGTCCAGGCGCAGACGTTAGGGATAAAGATCTGAAGAAGACTTTAGAAGAAGGAACCGGTGACGCAATCCTAAAACAACCTGCAATATGGCATGGCTAATCAGACAAGAAAAGGAATGGTTATGTAACTCTCATCTTGAATTCACAAAGCTGTTTAGCTGCTGCGGTTGAATTGTTAAGGTGATGTCTATGTTAAACATGATATGGGAAGCGAGTCTTGTCAATGACCACTTCTTTATCCACAATGATTAATTTAACGTTCGTAATTTGACACCGGGATGTGCGGTGGGGATAACGGCCCAGCATGGGAAATCGGAGAGCCGAGTTCGAATTCCAGTTGCTTTCGTTACATTCACTTACGCGCAAATACCCTTCGAAAAGGTATGAATCCATCTCTTCTCCCCCACAGCTATGGGTAGAATAGCAAGACATACTGGGTCCTATAGACTTGGTTGGCCACCAGTATACCGCAAAAAGAAACGGCAGCCTTATGCAGGAAAATCTTCTGCCTCGTCAGTCATGGATCGTAAGAGACATGTTTGCGTTTATCACTTATGGTACTTAACTGACTGAATATGACACCCAGAGGACATATTGAAGGCAAGAGGGGCAGAGGAAACCAGTTTATAACCTACCTAACAAGCTTCTCTAAATGGTTAGCAGACAGGGATTAGGAGGGAAAAAAAAGACAGGAAATTGAGGAGAGACATTATCGCCAACGTCCTGAAGGGTCACGGCACATTGAAGAAGAAAGTGTAATACTTTTAGTGTGGTGATAAAAACAACGATAAAAGATAAAGAAAAACTAGTGACAAACTAATAATGAAAACAATAAGAATATATAACTTAAAATTATTTCATTTATTTGCTTATATTCTATTTATAAGAGAGGCGATGGACTTGTGTCAGACTACGCTAGACTTGGCCGAATAACAAAACAAACCTATATTTGGAAATTCATCAATATGCTAAATCTTGCTTCGAAAGCCAGTATCATTTGTTTTTATCATTTGAATTTATTAACAAATGAAAAATAGCAGTATATTGTAATAGAATGTAAAGAAATATGTATGGGAGATAATTTGGTATGAAAACCAGCTCAAAAGTCAAAACAAAGCTAAACTCCGATTTTAATGCCAAGGCACGCCAAAAAGACTTGTTAATCAGTTTAAAATAAAATAAAAAATTCTTAAAATTTGTCTAAGCTTTCAAAATGATGGGAGAAGTACAGAATGTTTTATTTTATAAATTTTTTATGCTTTCTACGGACAAGACTGGCACCAGGTGGAAATTATTCTTTGTGTAGTCTATAGTCGTAATCATTTTAAGGATTACCAAAAGAGATTATTATTTAACTTTTTTTAGTACCACTCGTAAAATCACCCAAGTTGCCAATCAGTCAGTTCTTATTAATCAATCTATTTATCACCATAGTTGGAAGTAGACTTTAGTAGGATCCGGAAACCTAATCCTAAACAGAAAACAAATAATAAAGCTCTACTCCTGTTCAAAAGACTACAGAGGAGTGGGAACAGGGCGATAGGCGAACCTATCTGCTCCTGTTGGTGGAGGAGATAAAACAAAAAATAAAATGAAATAAATAGTAAATAAAATTTCAGTGTCCAGGCGCAGACGTTAGGGGTAAAGAGCTGAAGAAGACTTTAGAATGAATAAAAATACACATGATTATTGAATATGCAAATATGCATATAATTCATGAAAATACACACAGACACTTTCCCCAGGATCTCTACTTTGGTCGGCATTATAGTTTTTCATCTCTCTGGGGGACGACATATGTCATCATCCATCACGGTCTTCAGTCTGAAACTCCAGCAGAAAATCTACAGCCTGTTGCTTATTGATATTGTTTCACTCTGCTCGGCCTACAGTTTAAAGTCCCTGTTTGCTGGGTAAAATTCAATGAAGTTTTATATAGAAATGGTTCACTTACCTGGTACACAGATGACACGGGTATTTTCGGTCTCCTTGATCCACACAACGCGTGTACTTTAAATGTTTGTCTCTGTAATATTTGTAAGCGAAAACCTTGCCGCAACGATCACATTGGTAACCTTCACTGGCTGGAATGAAAAGGAAAACGTTAATAACCATCATAATAATAATAAGGAAAGAAGATGTTGGCAAAAGAAGGATATAGACAGATATGTTTACTCCTTTAACTCTTTGATCTTTTAAAGTAGATTCATTTGTTCTTTTAAAGCGTAACGAACACCTTACATGGGAAGGGAGATATTACGGTATTGATATATAAATAAAAATAATAGCAGCAATATGTTCGCTTATAAATATGTCTATGTGTTTGTTAGCGTTACAGTAAAAACGGCACTATGTAGCGTGAATTTGCTAGCGCAATACCGTAACAATAATAATAATAATAATAATAATAATAATAGGATTTGTACACGATGAACCAGAAGATTAATAAAACTTACGATAATAGTACCAAGAATAATGGTTTAAATGCTTACACTAGAAAAGTTCATCCAATGATAAGAAACATCCAGATAATTGTAAGCTGCATTTGCTGCATATGATTCGTGGTGGGGTTGTTAGATTAAGACAGATAAAACAATAAAATCAATATATATATATATATATATGTGTGTGTGTGTGTGTGTGTGTGTGTGTGTGTGTGTGTGTGTGTGTGTGTGTGTGTGTGTGTGTGTGTGTGTGTTTAATCATTTCACCCCATGCAAGACTGTAAAGCCACTAAGATACAAGGCGTTACTGGGTGTGAAAGAATAAGAAAGAAAGAGAAATATTATTAAGAAGCGAGAACAATAAAGGAGTAATCAAGAAGACAGTAGATAACGCTTGACATTGCATTTAACTTTTTGAAGATCAAAGTTGGCTGGAAAGCGTGGAGGCGGAAGAGATTTCCATAAACAAGAAGTGCGAGAAAAGAGACTGTTAGCATAGAACGTACAGTTACATCTAGCCAGTTCAACTGTAAAATGACGAGTCCTTCTTACCAATCTAGTACACCGCTTAAATTCGTAGTCAAGGTACCATAGTTCATTAGAACAATTACCATGAAAGTATTTATAAAAAAAGGTACAGAGAAGCAACATTATGGTGGTGGGAAAATGACAGAAGCCGAGATACCAGGTCAGGATCAACAGCATTGTAGATTCTTCTTTGTATTTTATAAAGAATCTCTAAATGCATATCAGAAGCAACTTGCAAGGAACTTATTCAATCATTAGTATAAGACTTATAAATCATCATAAAATTAAAATAGTAAAACTTTGAAATACCACCAGGTACTGCTAGCCAGTATTATCAACAACAAGTATTTCACACTCTTTCTACCTGAAACTGTTGCTATAATAAAGTAAATAGAGACACCATATAACCAATAAATGATACATTAATTCGAACATTCGACTCAGTGATTAGTAGGCAAGTAACATAGACTACGGTAGTGTTTCTTTTGCTTGAGCCGCGATGTAAAATTAACTGACAAATACTGGGTCAGACAGAAGGTACAGTTACTACACAATCCTAGGCAAAAATGCCAACCCATATGTAAATAAATGTGTCATTTTTTAAGGTTATTGTGTGAAACATTTCATAGCAATAAGGAATGAAAAAAATATGTTGTCATTTTGTCCGGCATAAAAAAAATAGTAAGCATATATTTATACGGGCAGTGATAATGAATTATAATCATTATAGAAATATAGATAGAAAGAAGCAGACTGAAGTTTATATTGAATATAATATAAACTACTTTTGCATATGATTCATTTATGGGGGTAAAAGCTTCTGTAGATTCAACCACACTTTACGGAAGAACTGATTTGGTTCAGCGTGTGTTACGAAGTCTCTAAGCAACCCAGATTTTGAATTCAGAGTTCTTCTTCGCCTAGACTGGTTGCCAACCAAGATTATGAAGCTCGAACTGCCCAATTATTTAGCCCGTTGTTGGTGGGGAATTTGTGCGAAAAGTGAATGCAACGAATACCACAAGAATTCGAACTTATCACACCGGTTTCTCGTTCCAAGCCGTTAAACATCCTATATATATATATGTGTGTGTGTGTGTGTGTGTGTGTGTGTGTGTGTGTGTGTGTGTGTGTGAGAAAGTAGGTCACTGAGGTCAACAACGAGTATCGAAATTCTGTGTTATGATTGAACGCAATCTTCATAACCTGAAGATTGCTTTCGAACGTGAAACTGACCATTCGATGTTGACCTCAGTGTTCATTTTTATATTTACACACCCTCTTTCACTGATATTGACCACATTTACCCATAAATATAACATACCTTAACGCTCTCTCTCTCTCTTTCTCTCCCTCTCTCTCTATATATATATATACATAAACAAATATATATATATATATATATATATATATATATATATATATATATATATATATATTCAGTAAATCAACAAAGGTTCAAGTGACATCTGATTGAACGACTCAAGAATTTCGCTTCGAAATGCTCATCAGGGCCAGATATTCGATGGATTTTATCGAACATTAGGCTCTGATGAATCTTTCAACGCGAAACCCTTGAGTCGGTCAACTAGATAAGTCATTTGAACTTTTATTGATTTATTAAATGTTATAACTGTAGTTATTCATTAAGCACTATTTGTCAGAAGTTCTATCCTGAAAAATATATTAAATTCTCATGATGTTTGTAATGGTATTACCATTATATATATGTGTGTCTGTGCATGTGTGAAAACCATTACATGACTATCACACCGTACACACACACACACACACAGATAATACGCTAGATTTAGTTCTGTAACTCTACCGAGTGAAGATAGCTCTGGCTGACACCAAATTAGTTGTGTTTCAACCCTGGCTTGAGGCATTCGGAAGTCTAGTCGCACTGAGGAGCTGTGATACAGAGAAACAGTACTGTCTGTGAATGACACACACACACACACACACACATATATATATATATAGATATATATATATATAAAGGTATACAAAAATACGTGAAAAACACGTGAATTTAACATATATTTCTGGCTAGAACTTAATTTTCATAATTTTTACTTATTTTTATAGTTATATTACGATTTTATATATATATTATATTATATTATATTATATATGTGTAGTTATGACAATGTTTTATTGACTTGATTACACATTTCGCCATCGTTAGTTCGGCTTCCTCAGATCAAAACGAAAAGAAAAGAAATATATCAACCCTATTCTGAATTTTACATCCTATTTATACACGCACACAAGCATATATACATATGTGTGTGTGTGCGTGTGTGTGTGTGTGTGTGTGTGTGTGTGTGTGTGTGTGTGTGCAAAACCACTGCATCACTCTAACAATATATATATATATATATATATATATATATATATATATATATATATATATATATATATATATATATATATATATAAGGGAGGGCATGAAAGAGAGATATGAGCCGACTGTGATAGATCGGGAGATAGATCAGAACAGAATGAAAGATTGATTTAATTAGGCCTTATTATGATAACAGTCCACCGCTCATTAATCACAGCCAATGGCAAAGCGATCTCGACTCTCCTTAATCACGTCGACAGACAAATGAGTGTGCATTGCCTTGTCAGTGGCCAATAAACACGTTCGGCCAGCATTGCTCCTTACGGTCAAGTGACACTTGTCGTGTCTAATCCATTTTATTCTGCGACCAATCGGTCAGATGTGGCGTGAGATCTCTGTTACTGGATGAACAAATGAAGACGTACGTCGTACAGCAGCCGCAGGAACAACGGATCGGATTTAAAATTATCCGAATGTGTGGATCTGAATCGAAGTTCATGTCAGTTATTAGTTGTGTTTCCCCATGGTGATTAATATGGCATGAAAAAATTTTCCGACTCATCAGCACCCTCATTGGTAGCCATCTGATGCCAGGGGCAGATAATCGCAACGATTTACTTGTGAACGTAAATAGGTAAATATCGCCAGGTTGTTTTGTCACGTATTTAGAAGTAAGTGCGCACTCAAGTGTTTATAGGCGCATTTACACGTGTGTATGTATATCCACGTGTAAAAAGATATTTAGCTGCGTATATGTACATGACTATTTGTTTGTCAAACTAAACTAAGCTCAGTAAGTGTTACTATGCTTGTATGGTAGCGTGCCTTTGTGTGTATATGTGTGTGCATCCAATTAATTTTCTAGTGGGTCCATTCTTCACTTGTTTGTGGGAAAAGGCGAATGTGTATCTTTCATTTTTTACTGCTAACTGTTGCTAAACCTATAAAGATATTTGCTAAAGTTAGGCTTGTCGGCTCATGTTAGGGAAAGGAAGATCGTATTGCGTCAATCGAGTAAATCGTCATTCGAAACCCCAGTGTTTTTTTTGTTTTTGTTTTTTGAAGTCCAGAAATTGACCACTGGAGTCAATGGGAAAAATTCAAGTAACCATATAAGACACCAAACAGGAAATTAATAAATATATATATATATATATATATATATATATACCTCTCTCTCTCTCTCTCTCTCTCTCTCTCTCTCTCTCCATATATATATATATATATATATATAATCATTAATTAAAGAATATCAAACACTTAAAGGTTTTCGTGTGGCGCGTTTCGTTTTTAGGACTTTATCGGACTAAATTCGTTTATGTCAGTGCGACTACACGTGCGCATGAACGAGGGATGCTGGGAATTTTGAATTTGAATTACAGATATATATATATATATATATATATATAATCTAGCCAATTTCATTTTACTCCGATGAAGTCCTAAAGGACGAAATGCGTCACACAAAAATTTTCTTCAGCTTTTTCATACATTTTCATCAGCAATATTATTCATGACATATAAAAATATATATTGCTATCTCATATATATATATATATATATATATATATATATGAGATAGCGTTATATAAAATCTATATATATATATATATATATATGAATAGAAAATGTATGGAACAATACTTGTTACTTACTTTAATTATGTCGTTAAACATTAGATTTTAACTGATTTCAACTATTTTAGCTCTAGCTTCATAATAAACGTTGACATATACATATATATATATATATATATATATATATATATATAATATAGAAAAAAGAACTGAAAAGTTGCAAATTTTAAAAAATTGAATATTTTTTGTGAAAGTATTTATATTTATACAGTGTAACCCGGATATAAGAGACCCGGATATAAGAGAGATTTTCTCTGGTCCCAAATTAGAGCCATACGTACCTAAACAAAATAGACCAAACCCGGATATAAGAGAAACCCGGATATAAGAGAAACCCGGATATAAGATACTTCTTCTCCGGCCCCGTCAACTCTCTTATATCCGGGTTACACTGTATCTATCTATCTATCTATATATATATATATATATATATATATATATATATATATATATATATATTATTAGTACTACTATTACTACTACTACAATGTCCAGATTAAATTTCTGTACCTGCTTGATACTGATGTTTCTAATTTTTAATATTATATTACTCACATCTCTGTCTGTCTCATTAAATCAGTTACGACTGAACAGTGAATTCGATCCTCACTGGGTGCCCCATACTTTCGGCCTTGTGGCCATACTTTCGGCCTTTAATTCCGAGTCAGCGATACTGCTTTACAAATGAACATTTGAAATATTTCAACTCTGGAGACAAAATAGCAACTATCTTAGACATTACGTAGGTTCCAGGCACGTAAAAATGGTTTATTTTTACCAACAATGTTAAAGATTCGGCCAACGTTTGAAATAAACATGGTTATATGTATGATATCTCAGCAAAGGATGGACTCAATCTGCGCGTCATTCGTTTCAACATCGTTATTGGATGCAAAATGAAGATTCCACTATTACAAATGAAAACATCCTCGACAATAGATGACGCCACTTGTATACTGTTTATTTGACGCGTTCGGCGGAGGAAGGGCGGATTCAACATTTGATAATTTTGCAGCAATACGCGCTTAAAGGTTTTAAGCAGTTTCGATCAACATTTCTTTTCATGGGAACATTGTTTTACTGAAACATTGTTGACAATTATGCATTTAGTTACATAAGAAATAAATAAAAATAATATAAATTTTGATGCTATATTCGATTTGTTTTTAGATATTTTTCATTTTTACCTTTTTTATTGACAGCATTTAAAATACTTTGGCTGCAATGCTAAGTTTCCTAAGTTGAACAAACTGGAGCTATTTCGTTTACGCTTTGTTACCTCTCTTTTCCATTGTAGTTTTTAGATCGCTTTCTTCCGGTCATTTTGATGGGCAATAGCGAAATTCTGAAATTTAGAATGATCTTATTCCATTTCAAAAGTAAAGCCTGTAAAAAGGAATATTTTAAATTAATATACGACCAAAAATAAAATGCTTTTGACAAAAAATAAGCACAACTATATTTTTATTTTCCTTTCCTATTTTTTGTTACGTATAATAATGACCTGCTGTGATAACTGATGAAGTTCAGTCCCAAAAGCATGTTTCTTGTTAACCAATATCTAGCAAATATTAGTCAAGAATGTATGTTTAATATTTCAATGATTATTTCAATCATCATCAGATCATAAGTAATGATCTTCGATGATATCATTTTTTTGTTTTAAAATTATCTAAAAGTCCGGATTGCTACAGATGATGATCATAAACCTTTCAACCACCAGCGATCCAATATGGTGACTTCTTCAATGGCCGGATTCCTGAAATTCTTTATGACTTGCACTACTTGCACGAAATAAGAACAACATTCATAAACATAATTATTATCCTTTTTTATTATATGCATTTTGAAAAAATCTCAATTTTAATTATTTTTAATGTTAAATTTTTAATCCTAATTTTCTATTTATATTTTTACCTCTCAACCCCTTCAATCTCTCTCTCTCTCTCTCTCTCTATATATATATATATATAGAGGGAGAGAGAGAGAGAAATAGATAGATAGATAGATGGATAGATCGCAATGCTTTCATATCTATCTATGCATCGATATATCGTAGTGTTTTCATATATATCTATCGATTGCAGTGTTCTTATATTTATTTATCTATCTCAGTTTGTTCATATCACTCTATCTATTTATCTCAGTCAATATCTCTCGATCTCTATGTATCGTTTTTATATTTATCTATCTATTTATCTCTGTCCATATCTATCTATCTCAGTCTTTTCCTATCTATCTATCTATCTATCTACCTATCTCGGTCTTTTCCTATCTATCTATCTACCTATCTCGGTCTTTTCCTATCTATCTATCTATCTAAATCTTTTCCTATCTATCTATCTCAATTTATCTATGTATGTATGTATCTATCTATCTATCTATCTATCTATCTCAGTCTTTTCCTGTCTATCTATCTATCTCAGTCTTTTCATATCTATCTATCTATCTTCTGCTGCAAAAACATCATATTGTAAAACATTTTTTTAATGTCTAGTCGTGTACATTCTTCGTGTGTCTCCGTAATTATTTGTAGCGGCAAATATGCACCCGTGTTTCGAATGATAAAATGCCTTTATTATCTTAAAACCTAATTCACTGAGTAATAATAAGGTCAGGTTTGCTTAATCGAAGATAATCGGGCTGAAAAGTCAGAAATTCAATTGTTGGATTTTTGTGGCTATAATATTTTTCTGTTTTTTGTTTGTTTGTTTTTTTGTTTTTGTTTTTTTACTAATTGAAACCAAGAAAAATGTGGTAAGAAAATAAAATGAAACTTACTATCGGCTTCTTCTTGCGCTCCGCCGTCGGCCATTTCTTTCAAAGCAACGGGGACCCCCATGAATTGCAAATAGCAGTCCCCGTACCAAACGAGCAGTTCTGTACCTTGCGGAATGTCTTTGCATGCCTCGTAGTTAATTTCGCGGTCGACTTGAATGGCGATCAGGTTTTGTTCTTGGGCGTATCGGGCGCAGTTGACATATGTCATCCAGTTACCAGACGATCCTCGACCATCGATGAAATGGCTGAGTTTGCCGTCTTGAAATATCTGAGAAACAAAATAAAATAAAAAAGGAGCTAAGTTTTCCCTATACGCGCACACACGTACATACAGTGTGTGCAGTTAATTTAAGTTAATTTAATGTGGAGCGGAAATTAACAATTCTCTCCTCTGTTCAGTGCAATGGTGTGGTACTGCCTGGTAGAAATTAAATTTTCAGTTCGAAGCTACTCGAAGGTCGAAAGAAATGACAAGGGGTAATGAAAATTATACGACTAATACGTCTCTGATGTTTTGACATTTGGTAAGTTTATGGGAAACGGGTTGGTCAGATCATTTTTGTTTCCCCTCGTATCCGAGGGAGGTAAGAGAAGGTTCTACTCGAAATGTTGTGGGGTAAACAACTAGAATATTCGCCGGAAAAATATCATCGTATCAAATGGAAACAGTTTTTGTAAGACGCGGCAATATGTCGGCTATAGGCAAAACTAACAAAATATTCGCTCTTACGTCATGATTTACCATTTCTCGTGATTTATACCGAGTCTTTGTTTAAAAGCAACACACGCATCCCGATTCTCACGCACACTCCCGACAAATGAGCAGGAATAGATTGAATTTTATACCGGATCTGTGGATAAATAACAGTCATTTTTTGTTATTATTTTATTTTATTTACTTGTTTATTTTATTTATTTATTGGAAGTGGACAAGAGACAAAACCCATCTACGAAAAACGAGCAGAATGAGAAAGATGGCGAAAGATGTTGAAAGATGACGAAAACATGAAGTTCGCGAGAAAAGAGAGATGAAAGAAGTGGAGGAGAAGATGAGATTCGAAACAATGGATAGGGAAACGAGAAGTGGATCCTCTTGTGCAACACGAGTGTTGGACGTTCTTCTCAATGCTAAATCGACTGAAGAACTGCCGTGTCTAAACATTGGATATTGTTATTCTATTAACTTCCCCGCGTTATTACCACCGCCTCCCCGGCTCAGATCTTTCAACGAGGCCCGTTCGTATTATGAGGGAAAGCACGTGAACAAACGCAGACGACTTTGTCAAGAATACAGTCAGGGACAACAAAGGCAATTTCTCTTCCTTCGTTTTAAAGGAAGTTTTCAAAATGGCCGCGCAGACGATGTTTTTCACCTGAAAGTATAGGATTCTTTTTAAAGAATTCTCCTATCATTTTTTTTTTTTTAGAAAAGATTACTTAATCCTTGATGTGTAAAATGTTTCATTTTGTGAGGATTAAAAGTGTCGGTCTATTTTTATTTCTATTTTGAATTTCTGTTTTCTTTTCTTTTTTTCAACACAGCAAATTGAAAATAAGATGGAGGCTTTCTTCCGGAATAAATTTTGCAATAAATATAAAACAGTTAAGAGGTCCATAGCCTTCTTGAAACGGAAATGATAAAAAGGGACAAATAGAAAAATAGTGGAGATAAAGGAGGAGGAAGCTTTTATAGAGAAAACGGATTTAGAAAACTTTTTCTATGAGATATCGATGCTGTTGATAAACCCCTTCGATCAAAAGCCAAGAAATAAAAAAAAGAATAATAGGAATAAAAAAAAATAAAAGATCGAATTCCTGAGGAGTGAAATGGTTGTTATTTCTGCTTTTCTTTTACAGTATTATGACATTCTTCCATTAAAAGTTTCTCACGAATCCCCAACAAATTTGTCATTTTGCAAAAAAAGAAAGACATGAGTGAAAGAGTGGGCAGAGCATATAGGAGGAATATAATGACGTTTATAGATATAATACGAAGAAAGCAGGGGATGCAGGGAGAATCACACATACGCGCACACACATATACAAATACACACACATATATTACCTGACTCAATTTTATACAGATAATTCATAATTCTTCATATGCACATGCAGACACACATACACGCATACACACACATTTACACACACACACACATATATGTGTGTGTGTGTGTGTGTGTGTGTGTGTAATTTGGCAGCAACTTTTCTTTTAAACATGTAGTATTGAATGTTATTATTACTTATTTCGAAATAATTTTCAAATAAAAAAGTCTCATTAGAGAATATGAGAAAATTCAAAAGAAAATATGCAAGACTATGTTGTCTTTAACATTCAATATATATATATATATATATATATATATATATATATATATATATATATATATATATATATATATATATATATATTCCTTGCTGGCTGCCGGTTATGTAATTTAAAAATTTGTGTGTTTGGACAGTAATCCCACTTTTATACAAGTTTCGTTAAAAATGACTGGCAAGATACTGCGGTTAATATATATATATATATATATATATATATATATATATATATATATATATATATATATATATATATATATATATATATGGGAAAATTAAAAGTGACATGTTTAGTTTCGAGAAAGAATCAGTTATATATTTATGAATTAGGATGTGGGTAGCAGAAAAATAGAAAATATTAGGGTCTTTGGAAAGTAATTAAGTTTTACCAGGAAAAATATACAAAAATGTTTGTTAAATTTAATTAGATCATTTTTATATAAATAAGAATCACCTTCCAAATCGGTCAGCTTCTTCCCAAGAACTACTGATTTGTGGAACAGACACCTAGCAGGATGTTTTTCCAATCACTACAATCTTAACCTCTTTTATGGTTAACCGTTATCTTTCCTACATAACCTCATAAACTGCACTTCTTGCCTTCTCTTACGTTCACACAACACTACACGATAACCTTCTACATTGAGTGGATCTTGAAATTTGTATTGGGTTAACATTAATACAAAAGAAAATAACGACTGCAAGCCAACTAGAAGGCAAATTTTCGATTCTTCTTTTTTATTTTATCGGTGTTCCTGAAAAACAATTCAAAAAACTAATTTTAGTGCTTTCTGTGTTTCTGAACCCCATATATGAAATTGTCTAGTGATCGAAACAGATGAACATCTAGATTGTACTAGATTGGCAGATAGGTCTCATCATTTTACAGTTGGAATTGCTACATGTAACCGTAAGTTCTATGATAACAGTTTTCTTCTTTCGCCTTTCCCAATTGTGGAACTATTTTCCGGCTTCTTGCTTTGACCTTCGAAAATCTTTGGTCGTCTTAATTCCTGTTCTTTTATTGTTCTCTCTCCTTAATAATGTTTACTTTTAATCATATTCGCTCACACTCAGAATACCCTTGCGTTTTAGTGTCTTTATTGCCTTGGTTGGGTGAAATGAGTACAAAAATGTAAGTCTTGTGAATATGGAGTATGTGGAAGAATCTCCCATCCTAACCATCTTATTTTGTATGAGGTTTGTTTTGCGGGGTCTGCCCACGCATTGTCATGCTGAAGTATAACACCTTCTTCTCTGTTTACCAAAGTACGATACTTTCGATGTAATGCTTTTTATCTAACCGATCAAAGGTGCTAGCAGTAAATGTCTGCAGTGATGATTCTTACATATTTAACTCGCTCGTAATGAACGCCGCCTTTCCTATTCTATGCGGCGTTGCTGTTGGCATTGGTTTCTCATTTTGTGATAATAACTGTCTTTTTAGTTTGCTATTGATATGCAAATCCCATTTTTCATCACCTGAAACAATGCAATACAAAAATGAAAGTTTGGCAGATAATAGTTTTAAATCCTAGTTAAAAGACTGCTGGAGATGGGGAAATATTGTTTGGTTCTCAAGTGAAAGCTCATGAAGAAACCAAATTTACTCTTGGCATGTTTCCAAGTTAAAATCCGAAATTAACAACATTTCAAAAAAGAAAAAGCATAGTAAAAAATAAACAAAAACACCTTAACGGTCTTGTTCATAAATACGAAGCTAGCTATATATATATATATATATATATAGATAGATAGATAGATAGATAGCTATATATATATATATATATATATATATAGAGATAGATAGATAGCTATATATATATATATATATATATATATATATATATATATATATATATATAGATAGATAGATAGATAGATAGATATCGATAGATATAGATAGATAGATAGCTATATATATATATATATATATATATATATATATATAGATAGATAGATAGATAGATAGATAGATAGATATCGATAGATATAGATAGATAGATATATAGATATACTAATAATAATAATTATTTCATATTAGTAGGCATTTGACTAAACAGAAGCAAAAGGAGAAAAATTTTAAAGATTTTAGTCGGAATTGTCCGACACGCCTGTGTCCTTTATCAGCGAGACACGAAACAAACAATGAAGTGAGACTCTTTTCTCCGGGGAATTTGTTGTTGTTTTGTTTTGTTTGTTTGTTTTTTCTCATGTGTTGCATTACAATAAGAAATTTGATGGTTTTGGCCTTGTAGTTTGCCACGATTAATGCTGTGGAGGATTTGTAGAATGTGGAAACTGTGTTCTCTAAGTAAGCCAAATCCCTGTTTAATTCTATAATATATGAATCTATTTTAAAAATGTATTTTAACTCGGACTTTCACCGTCCTTGTTGGCGCTTAAATGAAGATGCGCGCATCTGACATTATCAAAGTTGTGGTCCGTTTGACTGAAATGTTAAGCTATATATATATATATATATATATATATATATATATATATATATATATATATATGACAGCCTAACAACTTTCATTAAAAATTTTACCTTCACACGAATGGTCGCCAGATTCAGTTCTGAAGTTTACAGGTTGTTACCAAAACAAATACACACAGAAAGCCATATATGTATGCATGATAGTAGTAATAGTAACGCGGGACAATTGATTGACTGGAGCTAATTATGTATGCCTGACTAATTGGCGTGCGTGCTTTTTCTTGTGTAATTTCTTGCTGTTCTCCACTAATAAGAAT
>OZ038498.1:48993058-49010558 GCA_964036315.1 Acanthosepion esculentum
AGAATGCCTTCTGGAATCCTTTCTTGGTTGGGCCAAGGACTTTTAAGCATCTCCTTGCATTCATATACATGAAAATAATTCTGTAGCCTATAAATTCAAAAGTCTCTGTTTTACATGAAACGGATTTATTTTTCAACATTTTCTTCTTCCTTTTCAATGTACAGTGATAAATATTGATCACATTCATCTTTCATTATACAGTGGAATTTCCCGATGGCCATTCAAATAAGAAAGTCAGATAGACGTGTAGAAACAGAGAGAGAGAGATTGAGACAAAAAACATGGAGAGCACAGGATTAGTCTTCATTGGTAACACTTTTATATTTACTGCATAGGATTCAATTATATATCGATGGCCACGGAGTTTAGAGTGTTAGCGTTTCTGTCGTGAGACCGGAGTTCGAATCTCACCATTGTTGATCTGTCAAGTAGCTAACTTCTTGATAATATCGGCCTAGGAAGATTATCTCAGTTTGCAGAACATTTGTAATTATATGCCACGGTTTAACTCAAGTGTCCCCAAAATTTTAGGGTTTGCAACCCCTTGCGTATCAAAACTAATGCTTCCCCTACAAATGAATAGTTAACCTTTGATTGGATTTTTTTTTTTTTGGTGCCTGTATTGTTATGTCAAATGAGTTCCTTAGTATTTCCAACAATAGTTGGTATATAAATGCGAAACACTGCAAAGTGAAGGTAAGACACACTTCAGGTACAATGTGTGTGTGTGTGTGTGCGCGCGTGCGTGCGCGTGCATGCGTGTGTGTGTGTGTGTGTGTGTGGTGTATGTTATGGTTCAGATGTGTCACTGCCACCCTCTGACTGCCAACATTTTTTCTCATCGGGATCTTTTCGCCGCCCCGAATGAACTGGTTGAAACTTTTTAACCTTGGTAGGCAGTCTATCTAGATATTTTTTTTATCTATCATAATCTCTGTTCTGCCAACCATATACACACGCGCGTTAGGTAGGTTATGCACTGTCTTCCTCTGTCCCACTTGCTTTCAATATGTCATGTGAGTGTCAAATTTTCCAAGCCCTCTTTCCTCTATAAATTTCAACTGTCTTTTTCTGATTTTAAATACAAGTGTCCCTTTGTGTTTCCATTTTCCCTAAAACTTTCTCGTTACTCATTAGTTGAATCTCTTTCTGTTGCCTCACATCTATTCTTCATTTGTAAGGAGAATATTCAGAATTCACTGTCATATAGAAGGACCGATATTATATAACTGTTCAGTACTCTTTTCTTTGTTTCTAACGAGAGTACCATCAATAAAATCTGAATTCGTCCAACTAGATAGAAATGGTTGAAGTGGTAACTTCCGCTTCCTGTTCCTTTCTCAAAATACAATACTAAGAATATTGCATCAATAGCTTAGAGACGAAAACAAATCAAATCGCAGCATGATCCCGCTATTACCATTCAATGCTAACAAGCACAAATTGAAAATCCTTTATTGAGAAGAGAAGGCTTACAGTTTTAATCTCTCCTTAGATGATTACTCTCCTTTCGTATTCGTAGCCTCCGCTTCTTTCTCCCTCTGTAAACACTTACATGTCACACACACTCCCATTGGCATAACTCTTTCAATAATAGTATAGATAATTTGCTACTGTGCGCGCCTCTGCATCAATGCGAGTAAGTGGCTAAACGTCATGAAAGCAAAATGGCGAACTGATGTTCTGAACTGCGCATGCTCATCTCATCTTGACCGGCAAGACCCCTTGAGACGTGAGAAAGAGGAATGTGTGAGTGTCATCGTCAACCCGTTTTGTGAATGGGTGGCCATTGTGATCATAATTAGGTATGAGTGCACACTGGCCACTCAGGTTTCGAGCCAACTGCGTCACACTTGATTGATCTTGTATAATTAGCTCGGCCACATCGGAGTCAAAGGACATCTTTTCTTTGTCTCTCTTTCTCGAATAATTTCTATATTCTTTATCTTCTTTGATCATTCTACTCTCTCTCTTTCTCTCTTTCCTTTTCTTTCTTTCTTTCTTTCTCTTTCCCCATTACACTCTTCTATCTTTCGCTTTAATTCATCGAAAATGTATTATTTTCTTTGACCATTCTCACTCCCCAATGCTTCATTAATCTCTTGTCTGTTTTTTTTTTCCTTTTTTAGCCAATCAAAATCGATCAATTTTTAATTTTCTGTTTCTTTCACCCTCACCATCCTGCATATTTTTTTTTTCTTACTCGGATATTGTCTCCTTGCTTGCTTTTAAATACTCGTCCTCCGTTTTCATCGCATTTCATTTATTTTAACCCTAATAATTTTTAACGTTTTTTCTCTGCATCTCTACTCTGTTCTCGCTCTCTCTCTCTCTCTCTCTCTCTCTCTCTCTCTCTCTCTCTCTCTCTCTCTCTCTCTCTCTCGTGCTTCTCTATCTTAAATACTCTTCACCCACTTACTGTCATTCCTTCACTCTCATGTACACATTTTCCTCTCTCTTTCTTTCTCTTTCACATTTTTTTCTTTCTCTTCTTCTGACATTTTCCTTCTCTTCCACTTTTTCCCTTCTTCCGTCCATCGTTCCTTGTTATCCTGCATCATTACATATTGAAAATTTCAGATTAAAATGTAACTGATATTTTACGTCAGGTAACGGACTTACTGATTCAATATTATACAAGGAAAAGTTCTCGGCCCGACCAAGAAGCATGTCTGGCCATTTGGTCAGATTTTATATAATATTGCTATATTTATGGGGGAAGAGTGGTCAATATCGATAGAAACTTTACAGAAGCGTGAAACTGACCATTGACTATGCTTTACTGATTCTTATGTACACACTAATTATCTATCTCTTTCTCTCTATATATATCTATATCTATCTACCTCTCTCTCTCTCTCTCTATATATATATATATATATATATATATATATATATATATATATATATATAATCATTATTTAAATATTATAACATAAAAATGTGATTTTATAGCATTTTTATGTTATAATATTTAAATAAATGATTATATCTGCTCTACTCTGTATTGAGCACTCTTTAAAGAATAATAATTGTTGGTTATTGGAATTTACTCCGTATATACCAATCCCACACTTGGGTATATATATATATATATATATATATAAATATAAAAGTGAACACAGAAGTCAACACTTAGAGGCGACAGTCTGTTTCATCTAAGTGTTGACTTCTATGTTCACTTTTATATTTACACACGCTCTATCTCTGATATTGAGCACTTTATCCCATAAATATAGCACACTTTAAGACTATATATATATAATATATATATATATATATATATATATATATATATATATATATATATATATGGGGGGGGATAAAGATATATATATTTTTATATATCAACATAATATATATAATTTTTTATCACAAAGTGGAAAATATTTTCGTGTGACGCGTTTCGTCCCGCGGACTTCATCGGACTAGGCTTGTTTACGTTGGTGCGACTACACATGCGCACGAACGAGGGGCATTGAAAATTTTAAATTTAGATTGTTTAATGTGTTTTGCGTATATAATCTAGCCGATTTCATTTAGATCCTTTTTCTTTTTGCTTCCATCATATTTGATATTAAATATCCCACATTGTGATAACAGAATATTCTGTCAAGAATTGTGAACCTAAACGCAATCTTGCTGTGGATAAACTAGCGATTAAAACACTTTCTAAACATTTTTATTTTCTCTTTTAATTAGAGTAATATATTTTTATGTCAAAAATATGGTCATTCTCGTTACGGTAAGCAACTAATGATTCAATGCGTTATTTTTTTAAAATATCTCTTATGTTCATATAATCTTTTCTTTAAACTTCTTGCGGTTACTCCAATATAGTCTTTCTGGCAATCTTTGCATGTGATAGAGTAAATTACTCCTTCATGTTTTGGCTCGTTGTTTTGTTTTATATTGATTAAGTCTTTTATTGTTTTACATGTAGTTGTGACAAATTTCATGATGAGTTTAGATAAATTCTTTTCGATTGTAGTTTTGATAGAGTTACTGGGTAGAAAAATATTTCTTTTTATTTGTTGGGTTTGTCAAGAGAGACCGCTGTTCTATTTTGGAATATTTTATGAGCTCTTTGTTTTGCATTGAATATGAAATAGTTAGGGTATTGAAGGGTCTTGTAAGTATTTTCAATATATATCTCCTCTTCGAGTAAATATTGAGGGTTGTAAATACAAATACATATATTTAATCATATATTATTAAATATAACAGACAATGGATGTCTATTATGCCTGATCTTGAGCCGTTCTAATGTTCGAATGCTTGCTTTAATTTCTGGTGAAAAGAAAGACAAAAATTGTCCAACAATTGGATATTTTATATTAAATTGGTCCTAAGCTTTCGGTTCACATGAGCCATCCTCAGAGTTGTTATACGGACATGAAACAAAGATTTGCCCATGCACGCAGGGACTCTCCCAGCTATAAATAGGAGCAGGTACTGCCTTTTGGAGAGGTAAGTTTTCAGCAGTCAGCTCTGACAGTCGGACCGAACATTCTTGCTGTAATATTCTCGTTTGTATATGTTTGTATTATTGTTTCTGTTAATATATTTGTTCAACTTAATTCCTCTCTTGTCTTTTTATTTCTGGCCCTAACAGGGCCACAACAGACTCCATTTTTCATGATGAGATTTTTTGCAACCCCAGTTAATAACCAACTCGGCTGAATGAAAATACATCCGTAGTCACCGCACTCGTCGCAACGGCGCCGCGCGCGCGTTTTATTACCTCGGCGCTTGGGTGGCGCATCATCCCCATGGACCTTTCATGTGTCTTTTCAAACCATCACACACGCACACATTTTCACATGGTGCTGGGAATATGCATCTAAGGTATTGGGGGTGCGACGGTGTCTCTGACCCTTTGTAAAACTAAGTTTATTCTTTATTCACTATGCTTAAGTTTAGTTGTGCACTTTTATAGTACGATAACTAAGGAGCATTGAACTCGCGATCAGATCGAATAGGTCTGCAAGACACAGCAGATCACCACCGCGCCTTTCATATTAGCTTCTACGGTGAAAATCTTAAGAGCAACACATATCTGTGGGAAGTGTATTGCGCTGATATCAGAAAATAAAATAAGAGGCTGCCACCCTCGAATGTCAATAATTCGATAAGTAAGCAACATGGAGAATCAATAAAGACTAGGATTGCGAGTTGAAATCTCATTAGAAACTTAATCTTTATTTCTGATCTAAACCAATAAATTGTTTCAGAACAAATATAAAAACTGACTTAGCGCCACATCATCTTGAAACACCAGAAGTTCACCGAAGTAAAGCAAAGTCGAGCCTGGTCAGTACATAAATGGGTGATCGCTTGAGAATTCCAGGTGCTGTAAGCTTGGGTGTGCGGGTGGTATAATGATAATGGCTCGGAATTGTTAATCGGATAGCCGAGTTCCAATTCGAGTTGGGTTCCTTAGATTCACTTACCCGTAAATACCCTTAGGAAAGGTATGAACCCACCACTTCTCCCCCACCCCAACACAGTTATGGTTTTATGACTAAACAATTATTATCTCCAAAATAATAAATCCTTACGATATGAAAATATTTTCTGAGTTTAAATAACCTGCAAAGGGTTGATAAGCAGTAGAAAACGAATCACTCACTCATTGATCTTTGCTTTCATTATCACAGCGTTTCGACCACTGTTCCCCCCTCACCTTCATCCATTTCTAGAGATTTATAATGTCTATTGTTTTAGTACTGCTCAGTTATTGCTCGTCCCGTTTATATATATTGCATTATGTAATATATATATATATGTGTGTGTGTGTGGTTTGTTTGGTTCGTTTAATGGTATATCAACTACTTATGGGTCATTTAATGTCGATTTTTTTTTTTTGTGAACTTTGATAATTTTTTTTTTAGAAATGTATTGATGGTAACTTTTACTAATGTATTTTTATATTTTCATGTTTTGACCCCTGTTTGGGTGTTCACTACTTGTCCATATCTGTGACCCTGGGTCAGTGTGGACCTGGGAACAACACCAATTAAGAATATATATATATATATATATGTGTGTGTGTGTGTGTGTGTGTGTGTGTGTGTGTGTGTGTGTGTGTGTGTGTGTGTGTGTGTCCTGCTGTGTGCGCTGTTGTCTTTCTTGTTTGAAACTGCCATTGATGTTGATTGTATTTTTCTGACTGTCGGTTTTCTCTCATTTGAATAAACATATCTGTTTTTGTAGCATTAATTAACTCCCAGGAAGATCTTTAAATATAAGATGAAACAAGTCTCCATTTAAGAAATTCGGGCATTTTAAGAATATTATGTCTACTACAAGATGTAAACAATCAACAAAAATAATATTAAAAAATAGTAAAAAAATTAATAATAATGACAAGGTTTCATTACAGAAAATTCGAGCAACGTCTAATACTAAAAGAAAAATGAATTGAAAAAATATTAACTTTTTTTAAATGTCTACATTGTTAGTGTTGAGCTTAAAGAACTTGTTTTTATTTACAGAGTTCTGTTTTTCTTATTCACTCTCAACAGTCAATGTACTGCAACGGTCAGGATAATGGAATCGCAAATGACAATATATTCGATCTTTATCAAGAACTTCTGTAATTTGATATTATGCGTGGGAAAGTCCAAATGAGTTAAAATTGATTATTAAAAATAATGTTTCTACGTCTGCTTGAAAAAAAAAGCTCTTTCTAGCTGTTCCTAAGATTCATCTTGGTGACGTATTCAGGAATAATCTTATTAAAATTTCACTCAGCATACATTGAACATGTTGACAGGGCCAAACACAACGCGTTGATGAATAAAGCTATTCTGTCTGGAATATCGCAGGAAAAAAAATGGATGATATTATAAGAACATGAAAAAAGAATGCTATCGATAAGTTTGAGTAAGTAGCGAGAATAGACAGTTCTTAAAAAGATCGAAAATATGATTAAATGCAAATGAAAAAAAAAAGAGAAAGAAAAAATCAAGAGGGTAAGAATGTATTAAAGAATTAAAAAACAAGAAAATGAAAACAATTAATGATGCAAAAGGATTTGAAAAAAAGCAGGAGACAAGGAGGGGTGCTAAAGATGGGTGGGGCGATGATCCACCCTGGAACAAAATACCCACTCCAAACGAGTCGATCAAAAAATAAAAATGTTGACAAGAGACAAGAGAAGGTCACATTGATTATTTCTCACCTCCCACATAAAAGAGTTATCATCATGAGTCTTAATTTCACTGGTGTTCACAATGCGTCCTTTAAATGGCCCGAAGCGTGTGCCTTTCGATATGACTGTCTTGGTGCAAAAGATTCCATAGTGTACTGCGCCGGCGAACGTCGTCTGATAGATGGCCAGACCTGTCAAAATAGAGTGATATAATATTAAAGATGGACGCTTCTTATTTTCAATTTTACGTTTTTTAATATTTCTGCCTCTTTGTCTTTTTTAGCATGCTGCTACAAATTAAACCAAATATTTCGACGAATCGATGCAAGTTGGGAAGGATGTATTATGGGTAGCAGATCTCGTGTTCGTAGGATGTCACATTTTTATAAGTGTGTCGACTGTGTATTAGTAGCTCGTGTGTGCATAGGAAGAAAGGCGTCCATATTTATGTAAGTGGATGGATGTCAGTAGCAGCAGAGTTCAAAGGTTGATTATTGGATTATTAGGAAAAAGAAAGTGAATGAGGGTGCCAAAAAGGAAGAAAACATAAAAAAGAGAAAATAAAGGGCATCGGATAGAGAGAACAAGAAAGAAAGAAAGAAAGAAAGAAAGAAAGAAAGAAAATAGCAAGTAGAAAGAAAGGAAGAAAGAAAGGAAGAAAGAAAGTGAATGTCTGAAAAGAGAAAGAAAGAAAATGTATGAAAATAGCAAGTAGAAAGAAATGAAGAAATTAAGAAAGTGAACAGAGGAAGTAGAAAGAAAGAAAGAAAGAAAGAAAGAAAGAAAGAAAAAAGAAAGAAAGAAAGTAAATGTCTGAAAAAAGGAAGTAGAAAGAAGAGGAAAAGTGAATATGTTTGAAAAGTCAAAGTAGCAAGCAAAAAAGATTTTTATTTATTTTATATATATATATATATATATATATATATATATATATATATATATATTATTTCATCCATCCATTTTTCCATGGTCCGATTGCCAGTTGGATCATCTATAATCGTTGAAATCTATAATGTTTTTTTTATTATTTTACAGACATAACACCCTCACCCCGTATCAAACTATAATTTTACAGTTTCATGTGGTTGGGTTTTGAATTCAAAGTTGTTCTTCTGGACCAAGACTAGAGGGAACAACCTGCTTTGCTATTTCATCCATAATTGGAGTGGGTAGAAAAGCTAGATTCATACCTTTCCCAAATGAATACGTGCAATCAAAAATGTCCTTAGAAATAATGTCTTTGGACCAAACTTGTGTTGCTGAATACGTAATAAATATAGTGTGCGGTAGAAATACCTACCACATATACCCCCAGAAATACTAGCCACATAATGGTAAGCCATTAGCGAGAAGACACCAATGCCACTAATGTCTTACTATTATGTGGGAGGTATTAATTGAAGGTGTATGTGGGAAGTATTTCTGTCGCACCCTCTAATATAGTGACATGTAATTCACATACACGCACGGGCAAAAGAAACAGAGGCAACAACGGGTAGCCTAGCTAGGGTTCTTGAGTAAATGGATGGTAGAAAAGAATTTAGGAAAGATAAAAAAAAGGTAACATTTATTGAGAGCTACAAAGCACAGGAAATTGTGGAGGGCCATGATCCCCAACGTCCTGAAGGGATACGGCACATAGAAGAAAACTTGTTTTTCTTTTTCAGGAAGCCTGTCGAGTGCTAGTCTCGTAACCTAATGATATTTCGTTCTTAACTTATGAATATTTGCTATTAACACTGTGTTCTTTGTAATCTATTTGTCTCAAATTACTTTGTTATTATTTTTTATACTACTGTAATTATTTTCATTGTAACTATTATTTTAATCCTATATGTATATTTTATATACACTAATGGTATGTCCCAATCCTCATAAATACGTTGCACACTATTGTAAGTGGGGTAATATGCTGTCTACGTAGTCAACCACTAGCAGAGGTTTACCTACTTCACGCCGCTGGCGAGTATTGTATTTTGTTGATGTTATAAAGATTACCATTTCATTTCTAACCTCCGTTTTGGTTATTCCTCGTTCAGTACCCTTTTCTAGGTTACAACAGATAGATAGATAGATAGATAGATAGATAGATAGATAGATAGATAGATAGATAGATAGATAGATAGATAATGAACAGCCTGAGATAGATAGATAGTGTTATATACCGTACCTATGAACACTAATGGGTATGTCTCAAGCCTCATAAATACGTTGGACACTATTGTAAGTGGGGATAATATGATGTCTACATAGTGCACCACTAACAGTGGTTTACCTACTTCACGCCGCTGGCGAGTATAGTATTTTGTTGATGTTATAATGATTAACATTTCATTTCCAACATCTGTTTTGTTATTCCTCATTCAGTAACGTTTTCTAGTTTACAACAGTATAATCATAAAAATTCAGGTTGTGGATTTAGTAAATACTAAACATTTCAGATATATCAGTTATAACAAATTTAGTACAGGAGATAAAGATATCGAACATAGAATATGTTGCGCTCGATGTAGTTTCGCCCAACACCATAAGTTGCTACAAAACCAAAACATTAATCTGAAAAATCGAGCCATCTTCTTAAATAGCCTTGTCAAATCGATACTTTCATATGGATATCATGCATGGCACCCCAAACTCATTCAGAAATATCTAAACTCACATCTGCATACAACCGTTTTCTCAGATCAATTATTAAAATTGGCTTTGAGTGAGTGAAGCCTTGTGGATTTTGACGTAGACAATCCTTCTTTGAACCGGGTGAACTGGCGCTACAGAATCACACAGAACTGTACCAGATAACAGAAACGACATCACTTGAGGACCTTCAACACCAGCAATAACTAAAATGGACGTCACGTGTAACTCAAAGAAAAGTAATGACATAATGAAAATGTTGACATTCCACAATACTTCAAATAAAAGGTTAAGAAGGAAACTCCCATCAATACTGGGAAGAGCGATAACAGCTACTGGACTTGAGAAACTTATTTCCCTGAATAAGTTTTTTGAATAGAAAGATTTTATAAATTACAAGCGAAAAGAAAGACCCTTTCAATACTAGAAAGAGCGATAACAGTTACTGGACTTGAGAAACTTATTTTCCTGAAGAATTGTTTGAAGAGAAATATTTTATAAATTACAACCGAAAAGAAGGTTTTCCCATCAATACTAGAAGGAGCAATAACAGCTGCTGGACTTGAGAAACTTATTTTTCTGAAGAATTGTTTGAAGAGAAACCTTTTATAAATTACAACCGATAGGAGTTCTGGCTGCTTGGCCAATGAATGTCGAATGTTTCCTTATAAGAAAACGGCTAATATTAGCATTACAATGATAACTGCTATTAATTATTATTTTTATCATCATCATCATCATCAATAGTAATTGATAAACATTATCAGCATTTGCAAACCTCAGTATAAAAATGTCTTATCTTTGTTCTCATTATTACCATCCTAATCATCATTATTATTATCCTTGAACTTTTATAGTTGTTCACGTCGCGTCTTTGTGTTGCCTCCAATTGTCCACTTTTGTTGATGATCTGTTTTGAGTTTGTTTTTTTTTTTCAAAAATTACGGTGTTTCTCACAACCACCTCATTCCACTGCCTTAGGTTAGTGGAGTGAACCCTGCACTATTCAGAGGTGCCAGAAAGGTCCAGATGTTTCAAGAGGGGCTGGAACTTTTTGGAAGAAAAGAGAGAAAAAAATGGGTCCAGTAGATTGTCTTTAATGAAAGCGGAAAGGGACTACAAAAAGCATTATTGGAAAGGATTGCGACGTATGACTGGGAAAATAGCCGGGAGGATTTGACAGACATTCTCTTCTGATGCTCCGTCAAGAAGTAATAATGAAAACGTGTGTACGCCTATCAATACATATCACTGTGTGCGTGTACACATTAAGTATATATTCATACATGTCTGAGTGTGTCGAAAAACTACACACACACACACACACACACATATATATATATATATATATATATATATATATATATATATATATATATATATATATATATATATATATATAATATAAAAGGCTCAAACACTAATATTCCATGGTTATAATTTATTACATTGGAATGGTAATCACGATCCAATTCATGAGACCTACAAATTTGTAGGTCTGATGGATTATAACCATGGAATATTAGTATTTGAACCTTTTATATTATATTCTTATTCTGTCCTGGACATTGAGTTCTATCTGAAATCTATCCTCTTTGGAATATATATATATATATATATATATATATATATATATATATATATATATATATATATATATATATATATATATATACAGCACTTTTTAATACTACTGTCTCTTGGTCTGATTCAACTCTGACCATTAACCTATAAAGTGTGTGTGTGTGTGTGTGTAACTAAGATTGCGTTTTGCCAAAGAAAAAAGTTTGACCAGAGTATTTCTGGAAGATAACGTTTTTAAGGCAAATATTTTTTGTAATTATAGTGTTCAATATCAAGTGATGGGGAGTTAATAGTAATAAATAAAATGAAATGTTGACTTATCTTGTCTCTACTTGGTGTTTCGCAGAGATTACATTTACTGATGCGGAGACTTGATTGCGAAACTGAATATCTTCAGAAAACCTATTTTTTATAAAATTAAAATTCTTAATAATATTTTGATTTTTGAAAATAAATTCTTTTTTTTTCTTTTCTTTTTTTTTGCATGGCGCCTTCTCGGGCTAACGTTTTCCGCTGACATGAAGTGGAAAGATTATATTGAATCAATTGCTAGGTCTGCTGCTAGGAAAGTTGGTTCACTGTGTCGTGCTAGATAATTTTTCTCGGTAAAATCTATCTTAAACATTTATAAGTTTAACTTTCGTCCATGCTTTGAATATTGCTGCCGCATCTGGTCAGGTGCTTCTTCTATGTATTTAGAGATACTTAAAAAAGTTCAAATAGTATACAATGTTATTGGTCTTGGCCTGGCATCTCGGCTTCAGTCATTTTCCCACCACCGTACCGTAGTTTCCCTGTGCAGTTCTATAAATACATGGTAATTGTTCTGATGAACGTTCTTCTAAACTTTATGAATTTAAACGCAGTACTATATCGGCGGCAAGATCTCATTATTTTATAGTTGAAATGGATAGATCTAACCGTAAGTTCTATGCTGGGAGTTTCTTCTCTCACACTTCTCGCATGTGCAACTCTCTTCTGGCTTCTTGCTTCTCAGTGAACAAAGTCAATCGTTATCTTTGGTCTTCTTAATTCCTGTTCTTTTATTATTCTCTCTCCTTAATAGTATTTTATTTTCCTTATATTCTTTCACACTCAGTAACCCTTTGCGACTTAGTAGCTTAATTGCCTTGCTTAAGGTATGGATGTAATATCCGTAAAAGTCAAAGAGAATCTACAATAAAAGTGAATAAAGGGTTTTAATGACAAGCACGCGATAACTCGTAGATAGCACGAGATCTCGAAGTCGACGTCATAATAAAAACTGTCAATGTGTTAAGGCGTTAACTGAAAGCGTATAGGTCAAATAACCCCAGAAACAGGCAAGTACACTCCTCGGCTGAGAGGGAAAACATATTCCCTCAAAGCAATGTCTGATACTTCAAAAGGTAGCGAGCACCTTAAGCACGAATGAAATGTTGTGATAAAATGAAAGGGTAGTCGTGTTAATTAATCTTTAAACAAATTAATCCTATAAAAAATATAAATCACTTTCAAATTGTAGATAGATTTCGTTTAAGCGAAACATGGTTTCTTGTCAGCTGTCGTATCTTGTATGAATACCGTTATTTAATCACATCCTCGTCTGACGTTATTATGTGGCACTTCGATTATCCGATGATCGAGAGCTTATACTTTGACTGATAACGCATGCACTCGCAATGGGTGGGGAACCCTACGAGAATCGAACTCTCTTGTGAAACGAGTTTGTTTAACATCACGCTATGGTAGACGCGCAATTTATTCAACAATCGTTGGCAGACCTACAATACGGCAACTAGGTGTATTCATATAAGGAAGTAACCTGCAAAATTAGTTGGGTATGATTTTTCTTTCATTCCATTTTCGCTAAAATTCACTTTATGCTTAAGTAATAAACTGGGCATTTACGTTGAGAGTTACACTATGCATCAGTTACTGTCAGGGGATTATTTTTTCATAGTGTCTATATTGTTAATTTAATAACGTGATATTTTTTCTAAATTCAAACATTATTTTTAGTGGAAGCCCGTATTTAAGATAACCTCGTTTTTATTTTAAACAGCTTTATATCTATCGATATGCTGTTGAAATCTTAATAAAGAAATTGTGCTCAAAAAATTGTTATTTACTGAAAACAGCTTTTTTTTATATTTAATTATTTTTCACTATTTACATTATTCGGACCATTCCAACCACCTGAAGAAGGTCGGAGCGTACAACGGCCGAAACGTTGTAATAAATATGGCAACAAAGATGAGGACAATGGTCCGAATAATGTAAATAGTGGACATAATACCTCATCTCAGAAATATAGACAGATACTTAATTATTTTTAACTTTGTTTTTTCATCTCCTTATTTTGTTGTCGCGTTTGTTTTTTTTGTTTTTTTGTTTGTTTGTCTGTAAACAAAACAAAATAAAAGGCCGTGATTGTAAGATTTCTTTAAAATTTGTAGATGTTGTCTAGTAGAGTAAGGAATTGAGGCTCGGATTGAGTGATCTGGAGCCGAGTTCGAATTCTAGTTGAATTCATTATATTGGTAATATGTACTAATACCCTTGCGAACGGTATGAATACATCCAGATTCTATAGCATTGAATGGCAACCGGTCTAGGAGAAGGAAAACTCTGAATTCAAAACTGTATGGCGAAGCACATACTATGCAAGGATCGCTCACATTGACTGGATGGTCCAGGCTACGGTCGACTCATTTTTTTTTCTAGTTTTGGAATGGTGCTTAAAGCGGTAACAACTTGTATTACCGGTCCGGGTGACACAAACGCTTGGTACGCTGCTTGTCTACAGTGTTTTATCATTGACTATCCTCGTCAACGGGAAGGCATCAACAATATTTTCTTTGATAACGTCAACCTAAAATATTAGAAAGGTGTATTCTCCTACACAAATCGCATGGATATTGCTTCGTGATGATATGAATTATAAGAAAAACAACTGGCAAAAGAAATTTGTTGAATATTTTTTTCAGCTACAACCGACCGTTCAGATTTAATCTTCTGGATAAATAAATAGATTAAAGAAGTAACTTCGTTAGTTGGAGAAAATCAATTTCTTTCGGTTATACAAGGATCGATATATCATAAAACAATAATTCTCAACATAGACGGTAATGACTCCTTAGCAAACTCTATGAAGTCTCAAGTAGAGCTGTAAGTGCTCAAAGGAGTTATAGAAGTGTTATGAATAATCAAGAGTGGTCTCCCCTTGTTTTGTTTCCTCTTCGAGGGAGCTATTTCTGTCTACTGGGACTATAAAAGGACACTATACACAAACCTTGTATTCTCAGTTGAATAAAGCTTTCTTAAAGCCTACACCTGCGTACTTTTCTCATTACAAAAAGGACTACAATTTTAAAACAGCTATAACGTCATTTAACCTTTGAAACCTAACTGAAATAAACCAAATCCAAATCTTGACCTTCTCATTATTAATGAAGGAACCCCCCCTCCCTGACTGACCATATTATCTGGGGTGTAGCTTGGTCAGATTGTGGGTTGGTGAGATTAACCCATAGTTGGGGTGGACGGTCGTTGACTCTTTTTGTGTGTGTGTGTGTGTGCGCGCGCGCGCTACTGGGGTTTCATTTACCCTCCTAACCAGTCTGGTGGGAGAGCCGGTTTTGAATTCAGAGCTGTCCTTTTCCAATGCTATAGAACCCAGTCTTTCATGTTATTTACCCATAGTTGGTGGGGGATAGATTCATACCTTTCTCAAGGGTATTTCCACGTGTGAAGGTAACGAACACGACTGGATTTGTAATCACCTCTCCGATTCCTCAATTCGAGCCATTATCCATTACTCCACAAGCCAAAACATTTTTATATAAACATTTCTTTATCTTTTTACCTACATATTTATATTCTAATAATAATAATAGTAGTATAGGATTTCTTGGTCTCAACAGAATCTTATTGCTATAGATATTGTGCTTTTGGTAGTTTAGCTTAGTCTGGAACAAGATTTCAATAACAGGGAACTTATGTGGATCGAACTCATTACGATAATAGAAGTGTGTGTCTGGCTTGACGGCGATAGCTCTACGATAGGCGCTCGTTCTGTTATCAGGTACGTGTGACAAAGTTACAACATTTACGCTGAAACTGAACGAACCTTAAAAGTTCAATTTACTGAGTTATTTCGCAAACCTATTCGTTCATTTCTTGCCGCTTACGACCTTGAATATGAAAGTGGGGGATAGAAATCAAATTATCTCCGCTAGGACTAGAAAGAAAATAAATAGGAAAGAAAGAAGAATGTGTAAGATGGAAGAGTTCAAAATAAAAAAAGGGGGACGAGAAAGCTTTTCTAGCACAATGACCATGATTGTGGAAAGCCCAATGCGAATCGAACTAGCTGCATTGGATGCCTTGATCGTTAACCAGTAACAGGCAGCGAAGGATTCGAGTATTCTTTTTGCTTCGGGGGGGGGGGTCGATCATGGCTCTCCACAACTTCCCATCCTATTTTGAAGCTTAACAGCTTCGTCTTTTCGTCATCTCTCCCAACCCCTGTTCTGCTATCCGTTTACGCAAGCTCGTTAGGTAGATTACTCGCTGTTTTCCTCTGTCTCTCCTTCAGTCTGTCCTGTGAGTGTCAGATTTTCCAAGCTCTCTTTCTTCATTATGTGTCCCAGAAATTCCAACTGTCCAAACAAAGCTAAAAGTGTTATGAACCCAGTTATGATCGAACTCACTTCAGAAGTAATGCCCTCCGAGATTAGATCATTAATCACTGACTCATTTCGAAACGTCTAGGTAGTTATTAAACTTGGCTCAACTTGGTACAAGGCCACACATTTGGAGCACGAGCGTAGGTCAAATCTATAAGACTAGACTGCTAACCATTACTATGCAAAGAGGTACCGGAGATATTAAATAAACTTACCTTTGTTGGGCACAAGGTCACAATGGTTGAGCACCCGTGGACTGGCTTAGTAAATTAAGGAATTGGTATACGGGATCTTTTCTGTTAATTTCACCGCAAAATATAAAGAATTTATATTTACACCAAATTCTCCCAGAACGAGGCCCTTCCATTGCGCTCTGGTTGGGTTGATCTTTGCAATTACCTCAAATGTGGACAACTCGGGCCCGCTATTTCTAAGTGTAAGGTCCGCATTCTCCGATAAACAAGCCAAAAACCTTCTTTTTTTTTAAATTGTAAAAATTTCTTTGTAAGTACTTCGAATACGAAATGTGAATAACTCCCTGAAATTTGGTAATTTTTCATTCTGACGGTTGGAGTTGTTGCGAAGCAAGCTAAACAAATTTTGATTTATAATTTCAAAAGTGTGCCAAAATTTTATAAAAAATAAACATAGATTTAAATTTTATAATTTCTTGTGGTAAATTAATACTTGCGATAAGTCACTTTACATTATTCGGGATGAATTTTTAAAAAAAAAGAGATCCAGTATGTGAAACTAATCTACTAGCCGACATAACGCTACGGTAAGCGCCCAAGAGATTTTCCGTATCATTGTGCTGTGTGTGTAATCGAGCATGTATGTACATCTGAGTGAAAGGCAGTGTTTGTAAGTGTCCACATTAGGTTTGTGACTGTAAGAGGAAAAGCAAACAATATCAACGAAGGGAGGGGGAGGAAAAGGAAGACTAAGTGAGGAAATGACGAGAAAGGGGGAGAAATTGAGAGAACGATACGGAGGAAAAAGATAGGCAGAATAAAAAAAAATGGCGGCGGTCGGTCACATCTGAAACTGTAGCTATAATGTACAAGGGAGACTGTGATAATATTTGACCAGTAAACATAGACAAAGGTGACGAAGATCTGGGTAAAATCTGAGCCTCCTTTCCTCGCCAGTCCACATACCCCGCCCATATTCAACTTCACTACTATTCCTCCTCCCACTTTTCATCTTTCTTTCTTTTTTGTTTTCTTTCTTTCTTGTTTTTTTATTCTTTTTATTACTGAAAAAAAATCTTTCTCTCAATTTCTCCACAACAGTTTTTTAATCTTTCCGAATTATCTTTGAACCTTGACACCTTTCTTCTGTCATCCCTTTCCAACAGACTACTTTTTTTTAAAAAAAAAAAACACTTCATTTTTTTCATTTCCTTTCTTACTCACTCTTTATTTGTCATTTTCCCCCTTTCTCTCTAATTAAA
>OZ038498.1:49025558-49030558 GCA_964036315.1 Acanthosepion esculentum
TTTGTTCTCATACAAGAAAAACGCAATAAAAAATTAATTAGTTCTTTTCAATGAAGCATGTATTAGAGATGAATTGCTGTTCATATACAAAACTAGTCGATTAAATATACATACATACATACATATATATATATATATATATATCACCTACTCTTACTCTGTCTTCTTTCTCAGAGACAACTCTAAACAGATTTTGTCTCCCTCCAGTAAGTTCTTCTCTTTCTCGCCAAGCATTTAATTTGCTAAATGTTTATTTCTCTTACTGTTTCTGTTAAAAAAATATCTTACTTCTTTTATACTTCCTTTCTCTTTCACTCACTTTCCTTTTGGCCTTTTATAGCAGATTAAAACAAATATTGTGCGATAGACACTTTCAAGGCACCATCAGCTCGGCTACCGCAGTATTTGGGGAGAAGGGTGACCACTCTTTCCAACAAAGAGCAAATTCAACTTGAGAATTCTGTTCATTAGAGGAGTCACAGGTGTGAGAAAACGAATACTTACACCAAACACGTGTACTCAGCACGATACACTTCTTGGTCAGAAGGTAATCAAAAGACTTTGAATTACAATTACATCCAATAGGTATGATTATCAAGAGCTGATGCCCCATTTGATACAAAGAGAAACAAAAATAATTGTTATAATGCGCCAACTTTAGCAAGGTGCTATGTTTACGGGCGCCCAATAAGCAATGAACAAACGATGAACAAGAGCAACACGTTAAGCATTTCTCTAGAATGACTGCATCCAATTTCAGATTATGCAGATATTTACCGGTTTATAAGTTCGACACAAGGTTCTATAGTATAATACTTATGTGATTGAATAACCTGCCACCTCATGAGTGGCGGCACTATAGGTGGTAATCACCTATAAGTATCCGTTAGGACGGCGAACAGGAGAGTCGAGCTGGGATCTTTCCCAGCTGTACTGGTCGAACTCTCTGCCTTTGGGCAGAGTGGAACCCGGACGAGGCTATGCCTTCGGGCAGAGTCTTGTCCGGGGAAGTAGACAGGCCCGATCCCGTTTAAGCGGGGTCTACGAGGATTTTTTGGCCGAGCCTACGGGCTCGGGAACCCCACATTAAATTTGGCCTTGTGCCACATGTGACTGCGTGGGGCAGTTGCTAAATAGCGTCGAGAGGGGATCTGTGAGAACTAGCAGCCTTCCGATAGCAGTACGCACACAACTGTACTGACTTGCGACGACCGTGCACATAACTATTACTTCCTTGCTTGTTGTAATGGTTTCTACAATAAACCTGTTACTATTTATCCACCGTGTTTTTTCCATTCCATATTCCTATTAGCACGGAATATAACAAATACACAACGAGAAACAAATGATTTGCGTGTCTGTACAAACCCAGGTTCCTATGACTGAAGCTAATATATTAGTAGTGTGCAAAATTTCCCAGCCCACTATTTTGGAAATTGGAGAGAAAATACACAGTTGTAAACCGTTATTTTTTTTTTTTTTTTTTTTTTTTTTTGCTGAAAAGTTTTAATAAATAATGAAAATCATTTATGGCGTACAGATTTCTATATAATAGTCATCTAATGAAAATTTGTTAGTATACATTTATCGTATTTAGTTACATATCAAAATATTTTTCTCAAATTTATAAACTTAAAAAATATCTCTAAACCCTTAATGAGACAATAATAACGTAATAATATTTTTAACGAAAAAAATAAATTAGACCTTTCTTTTGAAATGATTATATTTTTTTAAACCGCAGAACATGAAATTTAGATCAGAAATACAACAGTTTATTCAAACGTTCTGTTCTGAAAAATAGCTGTTAACTTTGAAAGTATTAGGACAACACGCAAACATTCAGCCAATTTCGATAATAGATAAATCCCGTTAAAACATTAAGAAAGTATATAGCATTAGGTCTTTTTTTTCAAAGAATACCTGTGTTTATTCATTGTAAACCCTTGGCAAATTAGAAGGAAGCTGGCTTATAATTGCTCAGAGTTATCTCTTAACTGTCGCAGGCAAAGTCATTAAAACTCATGAGGTATTTAAGCACTTACCTTTTTTGTCGATTACTACTGATTGCCAAAAAAAAAAAAGTAATATGCCAACAATGTCGTTTATTTCCGTTCATCTTCATTGTTAGAAACAATAAGCCAAAATTGAAAATAGAAAAATTAAGCACACTGTCACAATACAGTCAACTCGGTATTATTGAAAGAAATCAGTTTAAACTCAGTCTCCTAATGTCCTCTAACGAGAAACACTTAGCGGGCATTTTGGTTAATCCAGTACGTTATATTCAGTAGTAAGTTTTTTTTTTCTCATTTGTTTGTAGAATGCAGTATTTTAATCTCTTTTTAATTGTTAAAATTTATTATTTACCTTTCGAAATATATAGTGCTAAAAATCAGAAGTACTTAGTCAGTTCCTGGTGCTCGCCATTGAAAGTCAAGATACGAAGCTTTAAACCAATTGCGTTTTGGTTTGTTTTATATACGCACATATCTTCTTAACATAATTTTGAACAAAAAAAAAACGGGATTACCTTCGGGAAGTTCTAGCGTGGAAGAATCGATATTGGCCAAAACAGCGTTCTTCTGAGTAGGAGCTGGGGTTGCAGCACATCCGGGTCTTCCAGAGAGAATACGTTCGATTCCTGTCAGGAGAAAATTGTCAGAAATAAAAATAAAAAACAGAAATAGAGAAAGAAAGCGGGAACGAAAGAGACAGGCCGAGGCAACAAACACAACAGCTAGAAAGATGCATTTAGATCGTGTGGTATTTTATATCATGTGGATTTTACAAGGACAACAGTATAACGGCAGCATGTAAGTAATAGCTTTTTAAGGCAAGCAGATATTCTTCACTTAGAAAACTGGTACCACATAATCTTCCATTATTCTAATATGGCTTAACATAGATAGATCTAGTGCTTAACACAGATCGGTCAAATTTTGGGAAGTGAATCATCCCGAGAACTTCTTAGTGTCCTCTTGTAGATAGATAGATAGATAGATAGCAAAGAAGAAACCGGTTTTCAATTCTGTTTTCAGTCTCTGGTTTTCAAAATGCTCTGTGATGTTTGTAAATATCTAATCGATATTTCACTGGATGAGGTGTCACCAGATGGCAGTCAACTCGTTGTCGAGTATGATCAACAACCCAAGATATCGTTGCAAGACACAATTGTGACTTACAATATCAAGTAATGTCAGTACGTGAAATATTTAAACTGGAAGAAGACGTAGCTGTGGGTCGACACCACTTTCTACGCAAGAACATCATATACTGAAAGCAGCATCCAGTAATGTTGACTTCATTCAAGTTTAGAGCCCCCCCCCCCCATTTGGGCATACTGCTCGCCTGAACAGCAAACCATATATTTTCTACATAGCCGCACCTGTGTTAGACGGCCTTTGGTCACATGAAAAGATTCATCATGCACGATTTGACAAGTTTTGTTTTTAATCCAGATGATTGCCTAACCACGCTCCTCACCGGAAAAACTTGGAGAGGGAGCCGGTTCAGTCGCCGATAACCCCACCACCTAGCAGGTAGAACTGAGCTAACTATTACTAGTATCACCTATTCTCAATGCATGCACACACACACACAAACACACACACACACGTGTATGTGTGTATATAAATAAATACAAAAGGAAATTTTTTCTTTACCAACGCATTTCGTCCTCAGATGGGCTTTATCAAGGTATTTGCTTTGATTTTTGCCTTGATAATGTCCATCAAAGGACTCAGTGTGTGTGTGTGTGTGCGTGTGTGTGTGTGTGTGTGTGCTGTTTGTGTAAAACTTCAGATACAAAAAATAAAATATACAGTGTAACCCGGATATAAGAGACCCGGATATAAGAGAGACCCGGATATAAGATACTTCTTCTCCGGCCCCGCCAACTCTCTTATACCCGGGTTACACTGTAACTGTAAAAAGACAATATGAATAAAGACAAAATGAAAAATTTCTTTTACCAACGCTTTTCGTCCTCCGGTGAATGTTATCAAGGCAATTGCGTTTCCTCCTCTGATGGACTATCAAGGCAAAATCAAGGTAAATATATATATATATATATATATATATATATATATATATATATATATATATATATATATATATATACATATATATATATATATACATATATATATATATATACATATATATATATATACATATATATATATATATACATATATATATATATACATATATATATATATATACATATATATATATATACATATATATATATATACATATATATATATACATATATATATATATACATATATATATATATATATATATATACATATATATATATATATATACATATATATATATATATATATATATATATATATATATAAAAGAAGGAAAGAATCATTCCGAGAAAGGAAATATACATACATATATATAAATAGAGACAGACAGAGAGAAAGAGAAAAACAGTGAGAGAGAGAGAGAGAGAGAGAGAGAGAAAGAGATTATTTTTTCTTTCTTTTTGGGAGAGTTCCTGTTTCTCTCTCTTTACCAGACTTGATTTTTTTTCCTTTCTTTTTCTTTCATCTTTCTTGTCCTTTCCTTTTCTTTTTATTACTTTATTTCTTCTCATCTTTTCTCATTTCTCCCAATATTGTCACTATTTTTCATCCCTATCTTTCTCGCCTTCACTTTTTCTGTCTTCCTATATCTTTTCCTTCGCTGTCTTCTTTTTATTCACCGTTCATATCTGACGATACCTAGCGCTGGTTTAGTCGTCTAGAATTTGTGGTTGTCTGTATCATACCAGCAGGTGCATAAGAGGGACACAAGTCAGCAGACCCGGAAAGGAAAGATCTGGCGTCGACGAGAGAGAAGCAAAAAGTCTAGGAGGAAAAGTGACAAAGAACTGCACTATGGAGAAGAAATCGAGAGATGCGTGGGAGACATGGATGATACCAATGTCTGCAAAGATAAATGACAAAACAGAGGACACCATTCTGTCACCTGCAGGG
>OZ038498.1:49035558-49065558 GCA_964036315.1 Acanthosepion esculentum
TTTTTATAAAAACATATAAATTAATACTTTCGCAAAAAAACACCCAATTTTTTTTTCAGTTATTTTATCCATATTATATACATATCAAGAAAGTATACGTGGCTTCTCATTATGCTATATATATATATATATATATATATATATATATATATATATATATATATATATATATAATAGCATCATCCACTTGCAAAAAAAGGCTAAAAATAATGGAAGCCTTACTTATAAAAATAAACAAACCAACACTTAATAATATTAACTTTGAACATGGACATAATATCTTGACCGTGTTTTGAAACAAAAAAATGAATCACTTTATAAAACATACACATAACAAACTATTTCTAATTCTAACAGTTGAAATATAATCCTTGATAATGGCTAAATGTATAGCCGAAAGCGCTCGGAAAAAAAGAACATTCGGACAATTTTTATATAATTTATCCTCTGAAAAGAAAAACTTTATTAGATCGCACGAGAAATTATATAAAAAACTAAATAAAAGCACCTTGTCAGTCGTTTTTAATGAAATGTGCTTGAAAGAAGGATTGCTGCCTAAATACACAAATTTTAAATATATATATATATATATGTGTGTGTGTGAGTGTGTGTCTGTGTACACAAGATTGCTGAATATATATCATTTTTTAATCAATTGCTGGATATTTTCAATCTACATTATTTTTAATACTACACACGTTATATTTAGTCTGTACACATGTTTCAGGAGGCATCCTTGATTTGGGCGTTTTTAAAAAACGATGACATCTACCGTCCTCTAATAAAAAAAACTTTCCATTGCTCAATTTGGTAGATAACAATGTCACTATTTAAGAGTACTAGCTGGGATGTCTACTTAAACCTGTGTACCGACTAAATGTAATGTTTATAGTAAAAAGAAATAACTGTATGTTTGCGTCTTTGAGAGAGAATATGGGTGTGCGCGATTGTGTGTGTGTGTGTGTAGAAGCTTATGCGTATTCTTGTCTCCTCCGTAAATCTATGCATTCGAATATACTAATAAATATAGATAGATGAGGGGGGATCGGATATGAAGGGCTGGTTTTACATTGAAAACGCGAAGTGATGGAAAATAAAGAAGAGTAAGTCTATAAGATCTGTGGAGAGAATGACATCTGCTGAAAGACATTCAAAGTTTTATTGCAGGGACGATATATACTTAACTCCTGGATAGATAGATAGATAGATAGATAGATAGATAGATAGATAGATAGATAGATAGATAGATAGATAGATATTCCAAATTGTTTAAGCACACGAATGCGCAGAGTGTTAGAGGATAGGAATCGCTTAGGTAAAGAGAAGCTGCCAGCCTCTAAAATCTGCCTTTCCCTGTGCTTGAACACCAAGTATTATGTGCTCGAGGCAAGCACTCAATTATATCCGCTACCAAAGATTCTTGATAGATAGATAGATAGATAGATAGATAGATAGATAGATAGATAGATAGATAGATAGATAGATAGATATGATCGGTTTATATTGATGTCTATCGATTATCTCGATGTATTATAGATCTACGGATTCCTCTATTTCACGCACAGATAAATACTATATCAATTGTTTTAATAATGTTCATAATTTCCCTCCTCTCACTTCCTCTCTTACAGCCCCCTCTTTCTATCTATTTCTCTTTAAGCATAGATCGATAGAAAAATCTTTTTTCTCATTTATTTCCCTTCTTTCTTTCTTTCTTTCTTTCTTTTAGCCATTCTTTCTTCCTACTTATTTTATTTATTTCGATCTTTAGGTTTCTCTTTCTTTTTATACTTACTTTCTTATCATTTTCTCTAATGTCGTTTCTTTTCTTCTTTTTTCACCCTCTCGGTCTTTCCTCCTTTATTTTTTCTTTTGTTTTCACATTCTTATCACTGTTTCTTTAATTCTGTACTCTACATTAATGTTAAATTTCTTAATTCGCCTTCAGTTCTTCGCTCTTTTCGTCTTCGCCTCTTTCTTTTTGTTCCCTCTATCCGCGCTTTCTTCCATTTCCACTTCTCAACTCCCAATTTTCTCAGTTCTTTCTCATACTCTCTTCTTCTCCAGGCTATGCTCCCGTCTTCTTCTTTTTTCTCTTTCTCTTAGCACTCTCTTTCCTTACCTTTTTCTCTTACTCCCTTCGCCGCCTGTTTCCCTTTCTTGCTTCTTCTCTCCACCCTCGTTTCCTGCCTATTTCTCTTCCTCTCTGCACCTTCTTTCCTTTCTTATTTCTCTTTTTCTCTATCTTCTATATCACAGCCTATTTCTCTTTCTCTCTTCCACTCTATACCATCTTTCCTTGCCTATTTCTTTCTCTTTTCTTATGTACACTCTCTTTCACCGCCTATTTCTCTTTCTATCTTGCTCTCCGCATTCTCTTTCCCCCACTTATTTATCTTCCTCTCTAATCCCTCTTTCTCCCTACACCCTCTTTCCCCGCTTATATCGCTTTCTCTCTTCCTCTCTACACCCTCTTTCCCCGCCTATATCACTTTCCTCTCTACACCCTCTCTCCCCACCTATTTATCTTCCTCTCTACACCCTCTTTTCCCGCCTATTTATTTTTCTCTCTACTCCCTCTTTCTCTGCCTATTTCTATTTCTTTTCTCTCTGCACCCTCTCTTCACGCTATTTCTCTTTGTCTCTTTTTCTCTACATCCTCTTTCCTCGTCTATTTCTCCTTCTCTTTTCTTCTCTACACCTTATTTCCTCATCTATTTCTCCTTCTTTCTTTGTACTCATGCCATTTTTATTTCCCCCTTTCATTGTATTAATTATTTTTCTTGTCACAGATTATTTCCCGGTGCAGATTTCAACATACAAAATCTTCCCACAAGCACCTCCCTACGTTTTTATTTATTTATTTTTTTCTATCCGGTTCCTTCACCCGTCAGTCCTAACGCTCGTGTCTACGGCCCCAAGGGCAGAGCATCTCATTTTCTTTCAATTATTCGAACTCTTTTCGCCGTGAAATCACACTCTTCAGCTTGCGCACTCTTCTGCGCGGAGATTAAAAAGTAGGCACCGGCTAATTGAAACGAAGAAGGTGATTGGCAAACAGCCATATACTTTCGCGCCTTCTCCACTGACGTCATAGCCGCCATTATTGCCCAACTGCTCGCTATCGGTGTTTTTCTCTTTCACCAAGCTGGAATTTGTCACACTCCAACAAACAGTTGTTTTTGCTCCCTGATGTTTGTTCCTTTGTGTGTTTGTCTTATAATGTTGCTTTCTGGTTACGTTTCGGGTGCTTTCGTTGCTGATTGTGTTGATTTTCTAGACTTTTAAACAAACGACTAACAAAAACAGAAAGATGGGTAAGGACGATAATGAGAAAATTCCATTTTTAAGGGCCGCGGAGAAACTGGGATTTTGAAACCAACTGGGCCGAAATATTAAGATATTTTCTTACATACACACACACATATTGTTTAAATTTTTCTATACATAAATTTACTATATAAGAATTTCCAATATCGAAGATAGAGGGTGTATGGACATAGTGTGGACACAAGAATCAACACCGCCTGAAGACTGGCAGTTTCACGCTTCAATACGATTCTCAAAGCAAGTTGTATAGTTGCCATAAAGAAATATCTCCACAACTTTACCAGAACAACGTTAAGAGAATTCATGACAAAGTGGAAAAAATGGGCAAACATCACTTTCGTCCGATGAAGTCCTAAATTACAAAAAGAGTCACAAGAAAATTCTTTGCCACTTTGTCATTAACTTTCCTAACATATATACATATAAATGCATGTTTTTGTGTATGTAATTATTTATATTGTACTAATCTAAAAGATACACAAAAACATGCATATAAACATACATACATACACACACACATATATATACATATATATATGCACACACACGCAAAACACAGACACGCACACACACACACACACACACACACACACACACACACACATATATATATATATATATATATATATATATACAGGGTGGCCCCAAAAAATGGTAATTTTTGAAGTGCGTATTGCATGAGCAAGTGGCAACACTGCGAGACAGTGACCTTGAGCAAGTAAACATTTCGCCATTTTAGTAAAGAGAATGAAATTCACAGTATCCCAGCTGAGATGTTGCAGCAGTCAATGAGGAATCTCAACAGCAGATTTCAAGAATGCATTCGTACAGGAGGATGCCATCTGCTGCACGTAATTTTAAAAAAATGAAAATTCCATCATTGTTTCTTAAATGGCATGTTTCAAGGTTTCAATTACTATGAATTAAATATTTTTCTTCCATCACTCTTGGTTTTATTGGATTGTTAAAAAGTTCCCGTTTTTTGGGGTCACCCTATATATATATACATACATATATATATATATATATATATATATATATATATATATATATATATATATATATATATATATATATATAATAAAAAGACTTTAACACTAATATTCTGTCCTGGACATCGAGTTCTACCTGGATCATATCCTCTTGGAATTATTTTTATACATATATGTATGTGTATATATAATTGCATATGTATGTGTATATTCACCACTAATATTGTCTATATATATATATATATATATATATATATATATATATATATATATATATATATAGTGTAACCCGGATATAAGAGACCCGGATATAAGAGAGATTTTCTCTGGTCCCAAATTAAAGCCTATGTTAATGTATATGTAATAGACCAAACCCTGATATAAGAGACTTATTATCCGGGCCGACAACTCTCTTATATCCGGGTTACACTGTATATATATATATATATATATATATATATATATATATATATATTATTAATTGTTTACATACAGACAAAAAATATATATAACGGTTAATAACATCAATTATGAATACGGTTACAATATGCTGACCGTGTTTTTAAAAAAAACAAAAAAGATTCCCATAACTCTAGATACAGACAGAAAAAAATCTACATATTCAGACATCCCTGATAATAGCTAAAAAAAAAAATTGTCGAAAGCACCCGGATATACAGAACTTCCGAACAATTTTTACACACTTCATATCCAGAAAAGAAAACACTTATACGAGTGAAAGAAAAATTAAATAAAAAGCTTAAGCGGGGTACCCTGGCAGTCCTCTTTAATATATATATATATATATATATATATATATATATATATATATATATATATATATATGTGTGTGTGTGTGTGTGTGTGTGTGTGTGTGTGTGTGTGTGTGTGTGTGTGTGTGTGTGTTTGTAATTATTTTTTCAAAAATATGATTCCTTCGCTACATAAGAGTTCTCATGTTATCAAGCCCTGTTTCATCCTCAATCGAAAATTTAGGAATAACCAATCTTGAAATTTACGCATCTTTATAAGCATGTTCATTCGCAAAATTAATTACTATGGAAACGGCTGGGGCGACCATTTTGATAAGGGGCCTAAGAGTTAATTTTTATCCACATATCATTCACCCTCGGAAAGAGGTCAAGCCGAGGTAGTGTGGGGTGTCCATTTCAAAGCGAATGATGGCATCCATGTACGAACATCGTCTGGTCAGTCACAGCGAAAGATAGCTTTTGGCACCATGATAAGTCGTTAAGTATCTAGAGAATTTTGTTTTATTTTATTTATCTTTTTTTTTTTCAAAGGGCTGTTTCATATATAAAACTTGACCTCTTTCTGTTGGGAAGTGATTACGACAAGGGTTAACATGATAGGCATCTACGAAGAGGGTGCGTTTCACGAGAGTTGCTTATAATGACAAAAGTACGCAGGAGCAGTCTTTAAGAAAGCTTTATTAACTGAGAATACAAGGTATAGTGTCCTTTTATAGTCCCAGTAAAAAGAAATAGCTCTCTCAAAGAGAAGAGTAACAAAACAAGGAAAGACCAGTCTTGATTATTTATAACATTACTCTAGGCTAATTCTTTTTACAAATTGCTAATTTTGAAATATGCGAGATGGATTCAACACAATAGAATCATCGACACATGCAAATCATTGGACAGAACTTGAAAAATAGGACACATCTTTGTCACAAACTATGATGTTAGTAATGACGTCATAATTTGCACTGAAGATTGTCAATGATAAATGTAACATGGATTGTAGGCCGGGGGGGTGGAGAAAGAAAGAACATTTTGATTTTAAATTGCATGAAAAGAAATGTCTGATAAAAATAATATTCATTGATTATTTTTCTACGGCTTATCAGTCCCAAATATAGGACGAAACGGCCGTCCAGTGCTTTCTGCATTCTGTTGAGGTTTCTTTCAGACTCAATGAATTACTTAATTATAATTATCAAATCCTCCTTACAATTTCTATCACATATATATGTATATATATATCAGGTTTTCGGCTTCATATTTTGGTTTTGTATCATATTAAAATGCTGTACCGCTATCGCCATCTATCCTATGTTCAATTTCCTTATTTGACAATTTAAAGAAAGTACGGAAGGAGAAAAGAGAAGCAATAAAAACCGGCGAAAAGGAAAAAAATGGAAAGAGGTAAGAAAGCAAAAGATATGTCATCTCTATAATTTTTATAGATAGATTTCTCATTGCAGCTTTTGAATAGTTGAGAGAGAGTTGCCCCGAAGCCATATTTGGTCGTTCCTTATTTGAGCCGACAGCGGCCATTTTTTCCGCAACATCCATTGCAACTGCTGTCTTTTGCAATATCGTTTTGTTCGTCGTGTCGATCAAGATTAAGAGACTGTCCCTCGAGCCACCCATATTGTTTACACAGCCGGGTGTCCCTCTCTAAAGTGGCCCCAAAACGGACTATTTATACACTTCTCTTGCTATATTAGACCTGATCCTTTTCAATTAACCTTCTTATCTCTCGTTATAGATGGATATATAAATCAATAATTCAATCATATTAATACAGTAAAACATGGGAATAGTATTATATATTGATCCATTTATAACATCTCTCTCTCTCTCTCACACACACAGACACACACTCACACACACTCACACACACACTCAAACAGACATAAACACACGCATTAAGAGGTCGCTTGTTGTTGAGCAGAGAATACCAGATTACCTTATAGGGAGTTTGACCATCACTAGCTGCCTCATTATTAGAAGATTGTCCAAGAAAGAAAGAAAGAAAGAAAGAAAGAAAGAAAGAAAGGCAATTTTGTTTGTAAAATTTGTTTACTAAATTTCTGCAGAGTCGCTGGTGCCAGAGTCTCTCCTGCATTCGGCACTCGTATGGTAAAGCATAACTCTCAGCACCGAGGGACTTTATCAAAGCAAATGATAAAGTCCCTCGGAAACGCGTCGACTAAGATAAGGATTCCCTTTGTCTTTACACACACAAACACACACACACACACACGCACACACACACGCACACACACACACACACACATATATATATATATATATATATATATATATATATATCGTCGATATTATCAACAATAAAATATCTGGTAATAGATTATGAAAAGCCAAAAATTCTCAAACATCGGACAATTTACTTTCAAAATTTCACTGAAAACCAGGAATATTGTCCGAAATAGAAAAAATAAAAATAAATTTTAAAAAATCATCAACAAAGATTTTTCGTTAGACTTTAATCAAACTTAAATGATTGAAAAATTACTACCCAAAATACACCCACTATGTCTGCTACATGTTATCTGGCACGATGGATTAATATATAGCGGCTCGGATTGAGAATCGGAGAGGCGAGTTCGAATTTCAGTCGAGTTCGCTACATTCACATCACCTTGAAAACCATACTTTATTTCCTTCCAGCTATGGGCAAATAGTTGGGCATACTGGCTCCTTTAGCAACCGATCTCGGAGAAAGACAACCCTGAATTCAAAATCACCAACTTGCAAGTGTTAATTACGGCTGCACTACTGAAGGCAAGATCAATCACGGAGCGGTTCCTCCAAAAGGAATGAGAAATTCTTGGATTTGGATTTGGTTATACAGTTACTATGTTCTTTTCGTGAAATATTGCCATTTAACAAAATATAATTGTGGCTGTGTATGTGGATATATTAGGGTGTTCAGGAAGTAATTACGTATGTCACCGTTATGAATTATGAGTGAGTCAACCAAATCTGAACGAAAGTTGAATGGTAGGAAACTGCATCAAGAATTAGTTCACCAACTCTTGTATCCGACAGTGTGTCGTTTATAGTGCATTTTAGAATTTAATTGGCAAAACTTAAAACGATAGAATTTGGCGTCCTTATGAATTTTCTCTTTAGAACTGAACACTACGTTTCACTATCAGCAGCAGTCTTTTTAAGCATGAATTCCAACCTTTCATTTTTGCATCACATTGTTACAGATGATGAAAAATGGGTTTTGCATGTCAACAGAAAACGATAAAGACAATGGGCATCACAAAATAAGAAACCAGTGCTAACGCCAAAACCTTGCTTTGTGCCTCGTGAAATATGAAAGGTGTCTTCCATTACGTGACATTATTACTGGAACATTGAATGACCGCCACTATAGACGCTTATTGCCAGCACCTTGATCGAGTAAGCGAAGCATTACGTGGTCGGAAGCGTCCTGCTCTGCTAAAGAGAAAAGGTGTCATTTTCCATTATGACAATGAAAGGGCACACTCTGCAAGTCAAACCAAACAAAAAATGAGATATCTAGGATGGAAGGTTTTAGCAGCTAAAGATTTTTATTTGTTTTAATCACTAGAGAATTCCATAAATGGCTGTATATTCAAAAACAGAGAAAAGGTTGAAAACAGACCTTTCAGAGATTTTCGGGGGGAAACACCAGGTTTCTTTCAACATGGAATCGAAAATAATGCTTTCGCGTTCGGCTGCAGTTATTGAAAATGAAAGTGAAAGTAGTCTTTTGTGATTCATAATATTTAAATAAATTTAACTTATATTTTGTTTTTATATTCTTTCTGGAATAAGCGTCATCGTTTCGCTGTTGAAATAGCTAGATGTCGCCATAAGTTCTTTTCTAATACTTTCTTTTCTAGCACTTCTCACCCGAGGTTTCTTGCTTCTCCGTCACCTACGATCTTCAAAGATTTAAATGCAAAGTCAATCGCCATCTTCTATTTTCCTGAAACCTGTCCTTTCGCCTCACAACTTCTTTCACTTTCAGTAACACCCCGCCCCTTGTGTCTTAGAGGCCTTATTTCTTTGCTTGGGTTGAAATAATTTCAAAAGAACTTTCCGAACGCTATAATCCTAGAAAAAGATCAAGTCATGCTAACATATCGCTTCCTATTTGATCCCTGATATTAAACAATGATGAGCCTACTGAGTAGTTAGATTGAAAACTATAAAAATACAGCAGGTAAGCTTGTTCACCCGACTAAACAATGCTTAAGAAATAATTGAATATTTGCATATATATATATATGTGTGTGTGTGTGTGTGTGTGAGTGTGTATGTGTGTTATCACGAATTTTATGTGCATCAGACGCGCACAAACATGCATTTTAAATTGAATGAATTGATTTTTATACACTTTGCCTTGATTCGATTTTTGCAATTCTGAGAACTGTAAATCAATCGATTTTGAATCCTAATCATCATCTGTCCATACTTCTTTGTACCAGCCCACGACTTCTACAATCGATAAAAAACGCATGTTTCATTTAAGAGGTTAAAAAAAAATGGTAATATATGTTATTGTGCTTATTTATTATAGTTTTCAGAATAAGAAAAGAAGGTTAGAAAAAAAAACATTTTAATGCTACATTTTAGACATTTCTTTCTTAGGAATTCATATAGTTAGTCTGAGTGGGACCAAGATTATGAAAATAATATTGCTTGCCAATCAAAAGGGAAGTGACTGGCTACATTGAAAATCAACATTCTAAATTCTGGATTTCTTTTGTTAGTGAGAAAAGTGCACAAGCATTCACTACGAAGCAAAGAAAATATATATATATATATATATATATATATATATATATATATATATATATATATATATAGGACGTGTATACGGGGAGGTGCTGAAGGGTTCTCTGCCCGGCCAACTATCGACCAATATTTCAAGGGCCAAACATCATAATTTGAGAGAGATGTTTAAAGAAACCTGGGAGATAATGTGTCAAGTGTGTTAAGTGCGGGCTAAAAATTTGAAATAGCAAGAACATTTCATCACGCTGTATCATTCTTGTGAGCTACGAACTTCTCAGCAATCTATCTATCTATCTATCTATCTATCTATCTATCTATCTATCTACTAATCTATCTATCCCATTCTGATGCCATCTATCTATCTATATCTAAATATATCTAAATAAAATATTTTTGCATATATTTTATTTAGCTGACATTTTAAATTTAATTCACACAGAGCAATATATATATATATATATATATATATATATATATATATATATATATATATATATATATATATATATATATATATATCATTTCACCCCAAGCAAGGCAATAATCACATTAGTACGCAAGGGATTACTGAGTGTTAGAGACTATGAGAAAACCTACTACTAAGGAGAGCGGACAATAAAAGACAAAAGATAGCAATTGACATTGCATTTAAATTTTTGAAGATCAAAGTTGACCGGAAGAGAGTTCCACAACCGAGAAGTATATATATATATATATATATATATATATATATATATATAGTAGTGAGGAAGAAATATTCATACACAATGAATTTTTTTTATTTAACATAGTTAGATTTTATAAAAGAATTTTATAATCCATACAATATTTGTATACCATGGCATAATGCTGCAATATGCAAAAACAAATTCAGAAAAATTTGTTATATTAATAAAATTTTTAAAGATTGCTGTCGAAAAAGTATTCGTATAAAATTATAATACCTATTTAATACTTTGTAGCATATCCCTTTATCTTTCTGTAGCTTTTAATCAATGATTTGCAAGTTTCCGTTGGTATTTTACTTCTTCTTTGTATATTCTCTTTAGGTCCAGGATGTTTTTCGGAACTCTTTTATTAACTTTAATTTTTAAGAAACGCCACAAATTCTCAATTGGATTCAAGTCTAGAGACTGTGATGGCCATTCGAATATATTGACATTGTTTTCAATAACACATTTATTCATAGATTTAGCCGTATGTTTAGGGTCATTATCTTGTAAAACCCATTCATTTGGGAGTCCAGGCTTTACTACTGACCTAAACAAATTAGAGTCAAAAACATCTTGGTATATTTTTGAATTAATTCTACCATCTCAAAATTACCCGTACTGTTAGCAGAAAAACATCCGCAAACCATATTGCCTCCACTGCTTATTGTTCAATTCATAATAATAATACCTGATGCTTTTAATTCTTCCTGTATTTCTTTCTGAGTTGTCATTGGATTTTCTTGAATTTTGCACTAAATTCTTCTCATTGATCTGGGAAAAATCTTGCATGGTACACCGAATCTCAATTTGTTCTCAACAGTTTTCACCATTTTATACTTAGCAATGACGGAACTAATAGTAGTAAATGGTATATTCAGGATATCTGCTATTTTCCTATAGCTTTTGTCTTACTTCCAATGTTTGATGATAAATTCATTTTGCGAATTTGATAGATACTTGCCTTTCCCCATAATGATAATTATTGTGTATGATTTGTGTGCGGAGATAATCTTATATAAGAAATCAATTGTGGAATGTTCTAGATTGTTCCGGTAATAAGATAATTGGAAGCACCGTTGAAACTGTTAGATGGAGACGTCTCCTCTACTCCAATAGCTTCATGTCTCGCACTTCTCGCCTGTGGAACTCCCTTCCGTATTCCTGTTTCCCTGACAAATATAATCTCCAACTATTTAAGTGTAACGTCAATCGACATCTCCAGTTGCCTTGATCTATCCACTTCCCTTCTCCACATCCTTTCACCTTTCATTCCTATCTGCTCTCGCTCCAAATCTTCTGTAACCCCCTTGCCTTGATCGATCCACTATCTTTCTCCACATCCTCTCCTTTACCACTCCTATCTGCTCTTCCTCCAAACCTTCTGTAACCCCTTGCGTGCCAGTGGCTTCCAGCCATGCTTCGGGTGAAAAGCTTAAAAAAAAAAAAAATAAAATAAAAAAATAAAGGTAATTTAAGCCTTTTGATATTAAAGACATATTTTGTACGAATATTTTTTTCTCTTCAAAATTTTATAAACAACAGATAATTTCATTTTTAACAGTTTTCTTACGGTTTTTGTATATTGGAGCATTATGTAAAAATATTGTATGGATTTTATGTTTTTTCATAAGTTATAGCTTTGTGATACATATGTACATCGATTTGGTAATGGTTACCCGTCTTATTTGCTTTGATAATTACCTTATCTGATTGTTAATCATTGAAACGTTCTTTTGCATTGTTTGTTACAGATCGTTGGTAGTTTTAGCGAATTTAATTTTGTCTTTTACCGAGAATAGATATTTCTCGATGTCCAATAGTTCTTCTTCGCGTGGTGGTGTTTTGGAGACTTAAATCAGTAAATCTCGAAATCCTTTAGGTAGTTATACTCCTTCTTGTGTTTAAAGAAGAATAGTCTCCACCCCATTCCTTTTATGATGCTCTCGATCTTGTGTAAAAAGGTCACTTTATAAGATCTTTTGTCAGGAACCATGATGTTTTTAGTGGAATATTTCAACTTAATTGGTTCCATATTCCGATAACGGTTAGGATACAAAGTATTACACTTTTATTACACCTATAACAATGCTCAACTAAATGAAGTAAAATATAAATCTAATTATAATATATCGCACATATAGTACAGGTATTAATAAAACAGTGCTCCCTGTAATATAACAGAGCTATTAAGCATATATTAACAAATATACATATTATCTCACACCGGTAGCTCGAATCGGAGTTTCATGCACAACGCAATCTTCATTTGCTGAGTATAGACTGACCGTTAAGTAATTTAAATTTTAATAAAAAAATCTGGTTAACGCAATGTTGGCGCAAATATATTTTGCATTTCAAAGAATCTGGATTTATATTTTACATACACAGACACACACACACATATATTTTAAGACATTTTTTTGTTTATACGTTCTTTTTATAGATACAAATATTTAAGTAAATGGTCTGTTTAATAAACAGAATAAAATATGATCCTTTTCCTTATATATATATATATATATATATATATATATATATAAGGAAAGGGTCATATTTTATTATTAAAATAGATACAAAAGTATCTCGTTTAAGAAAAATATTTTAGGCGCCTTTTGGCCGACACTTCCTCAGAAACAGAATTATATATATATATATATATATATATATATATATTTAAAGACATTTATGATATGTTTAACGTTCTTTTTATAGAGACAAGTATTTAAGCAAATGCTCTGTTTTATAATAAACAGTATTAAATAACATTTAATATTATAAAACAGAGCATTTGCTTAAATACTTGTATCTATAAAAAGAACGTTAAACATATCATAAATGTCTTTAAATAAATTGTCGGACGATGTCCAATTCAAATATATATATATATATATATATATATATATATATATATATATTTATATATATATATATATATATAAGAATTACCTTTGATTTAAACTTGTGAATATTAATTTTATATTAAGCATATAGGGGATTACTGATTCTTATACAAAATATATTTTTAAAATAAAAAAAATGAAATACCCATATAATATATGGAATGCGCCAACATTTAACATATATATATATAAACGTTATTTTTAGTGGATACTCGTATTTGAGTAGATTCTCCGTTTATTTGTTAAACAGTATATTTTTTTGTCTACCGGCCTGGATATTCGAGAAATCTTAGAGAAAAATAGTAAACGACACAGAGCAGATATGTCTATTTCAAGAGTCAGAGAAAAATCTGTATTTAAAATCTCTTTTCAACTTTTCTTGATCGTCGACGCACTTTGTAGCCGAGAGGTCAAAGCTCGTTAGATCTAATGACCCATAGTCGAACATAGGTTCAAATCCTGTCGGGGAGCGCATATTTTTCTCTAATAAGATTTCTCGACGATTCAGGCCAGTAGGCGAAGTTAGCTATACTAGTTAAGGAATAAACGAAGCGTCTACTAAAATACGAGTATCCACTAAAAATGATGTTTAATTAATATATGTGTGTGTGAGTGTGTGTGTGTGAATGAAATAAGCAAAGAGACAGAGTACAGGTATGTCAAGATATTTTGTTAGTTTTTATGGGTTAGATACGTGTCACGTATATAAACGCAATAGATAATATACAAATATGTCTGAGGAACACCTTCGACGATAAATCTCGATCTCTGACGAAGCTTTAATAAATGGGAAACATGTTAGATTGAGATATGTTTCCTACTTGTTCTTTATTTTATCATCTTTTTGGATTCCTATACATAGATGATCTACACTTGATCTTTAACTCATATATATATATATATATATATATATATATATATATATATATATATATATATATATATATATATATATATATATATATTCGTGTGTGTGTGTGTGTTAAAAACAATAATTGTATTACAATATCTCTCTTTCTCTTAAGACTACATATATACGAAAAAGGCCCGAAAAGTTTTCGATCTGACCAGTTTCCAAAATCTAACCAAATGATCAAATATCAAATGATTTTCTTTTGAAGAGCCGATAACTTTTCAGCATACATGATATAAGAATTTCTTCACACTATACACACACACACACACACACACACACACACACACATATATATATATATATATATATATATATATATATATATGATAAAAATTATAGTCTTGCTCAATATCAGGGATTGAGCGTATGCAAATATAAAAGTGGACATTTAGGTCAACACCCAGCGACAGTCTGTCTTATGCTTATATATATATATATATATATATATATATATATATATATATATATATATATATATATATATCAAACTAATTGTGGGTAATTGAATGACTAAATTTAAACACAACTCTCATGTTACGTGTTTCGTCTTTCGAAAAGACTTCTTCAGACTAATAATCGTTTTATTGATGGAGTCTTATGTATATACGGGTCTAGGGAGAAATACAATAAACACTAGTTAAAATTTTACATCGAAAAATGCTGGGTGTAACATGATTTAGCAATTTTGTCACTGAATAGATAGATAGATAGATAGATAGATAGATAGATAGATAGATAGATAGATAGATAGATAGATAGATAGATAGATAGATAGATAGATAGATTTAGTATTTTGTGTAATTTGGTTCTGACCTGAAGATGCCTACCTAGCACACGAAGACAAAACGCGTTGTCATTTAAAAGCTTTTCCACTTTTCTCATTTCTGCACATAGATAGATAGATAGATAGATAGATAGATAGATAGATAAGAAAAGACTGTAAGTGATAGATAGATAAAGAAAAGACTGAAAGAGATATAGATAGATAGAGAAGAAAAGACTGTGATAGATTGATAGATAGATTTTCTTGTTTTAAAATTAACTAATGTTTAATTTTTCCCGAAGACCGAATATTTAATCTTCTTCGTTCTATCTCACCTCTCTTCTTCCTTTCCTCTTTTATTAACCTTTTTTCTCTTCCTATTCATTTCTCTCTCATCCTCTCTCTTTCTCTCTTTCTCTCTCTCTCTCTCTCTCCCTGTCTCTCTTTATTTCTTAAAAAGTTTATCTCCCATTTCCGCTTAATCTATATTTATTCATTTCTTTTTTCCTTCTCTTTAACTCCTTTTTCATCTGACTTTCTACCATTTTCCTCTTTCTCTTTTCTTTCTTATTCTCTCTTCCTACTTCTCTCCCTCTCCGTCACTTTCCTCGCCCGTCTCTCTGTTTCTCCTCTTGGAATCCGAACATATGGTGTTCGTCAATCAATTTTTGCAATCGATACACTTACCTTCTTCCTGCTGACCAAGAGTTCCACCAATCTTCCTCAATATTTTATTATCTAGTCACTAAAGTTCCAATGGCCAGATCCCGTCTTAATTCCTAACGTTTGCTTTAAGCCTTTCCCACCCCAAACAATTCAGCTCGTTCCCGCCCGACAAGCAGCAATGATCCGTGCTCTGTTGGCTAGCTAAATAATATGATTAGCCCGTGGCTGCTAAGCAGACAACGCTCGACAAACTCAGACGCCATTTTGTGTTCGGACTATGGTAGAAAAGCAGGACATTGAGATGGTAGTGTGATTAAAAGGAGAAAGGATAGCGTTGTTCTGACAGTTTGACAGATTTGAATGAAGAAAGAGAATAACGGAGGGAGGAGTTTAGATTAAATTAAACGAGGTTGAGGAAAACAAGAGAAGGAGGATTTTATTTTAAAGTGGGGAGATGATGAATGCAAGAAAGAATAGTATGAAAAAAAAGAAATGGAAAGAGAGGAAAAAGAATAGGAAAGAGTGAAAAGAAGTAAAGAAACAGCACAAAAGATAAAACTTAAAAAAAGAAACTGAAGGAAAAAATACAGGAAAAAAATGAAAGAATGAGAAAGAGGGGAAAGAGTAAATTTACGAGAGTGAGGAAAGGAACATTGGAGCGAAACAGAAAATCTGTCTCAGAAAAAAAGTGTTTTGCAATTCAGGCAGTATCACAATTAAAGCTGATAATCTCAAACAGGTCGTTCTTTCTCTCTCCAGCAACACGTTCCATATTAATAATATCTTACTCGAATTAAAAGAAAAGGCAATTTTCTAAGAGGGAAATGTGTAGAAAGTGCTTTAATCATCCAATAAATTTACGTCAATTTCTTACATTTCACCTTTCTTGGCAGATCTTCTAATATATATATATCTCGGATATTTAATAACAAAAGTGATCAAATCATGAACAAAAGAAACTAAATAAAATTGGGTAGACTGTATAGCGAAATATATTTAAAAAAAAAAACATTTTAAAGTTTTCAATTTCAGTGTTTCCTCTCATTCGTACGCATGAACGTAAACATCAACTTGGTCTGAAACATATTTCCTAATGTGTATATATATATATATATATATATATATATATATATATATATGGAGAGAGAGAGAGTACAGGTAATCGATCCGTTGGTATATAATCCGTGTAGATCCTAGTAATATTAATTATTAAAACTGATCCACAGACAGCTCGATGTTTTTTACTTTAACAGAGAATATGTATTTTTACAGCAAAAAAAACAAAAATTAACTCTAAATAACTAAATAAAATTGGTTAGACTATATACCTAAAAGACTTTTTTAATTTAAATTTAAAACTCTCCTTTGTAAGTATGTGTAGTCACATCAACGTAAACATCATTTTAGTACTAAAGTACTAAAAGACGAAACTCGTCACACGAAAACTTTTCCCACTTTGTCATATATTTCCTTTTATACATATATATATATATATATATATATATATATATATATATATATATATATATATATTGCATGTTTCATTAAATAATATAGACAAGTTTTGTCTATTTTAAGTAATTTCCTTTCACATTGTCGAATAAGCTTTTTAGCATTATCACTGAAACACGAAAGAAAATCACTATGTTAATACATGATTTTATTGTTAACCTATCTAAGATTTCGGCTTAGATAAGTCATCATCAGAGATTACAATTACATTAAAATAAATTGAATAATAAATTATATAACAAAGATGGTAATTTTTGTTTTAGAATCGTTATGCGGACATTGTAACAATGATAGTTTATTTTGTTTGCATGGAAGATTGCTATGCAACGATAAATTCGTGCATATGAAACGCAGGAAGCAAATATCGCATTGCGGTTCATAACATTTATGTTTGTGTCGTATCTGATACCCCAGGAATATTTGCTGATGCTTTTCGCTGTTGTCTTTCCTCTCTTAGAAATACGACTGATTTCAAAATTTCTGATAACACTCTGGCACAAATATCTCCAGTTATTTCTGTCTAGGGAAGCTCGCTCGAAGTTAGTATGATGCACATTGCCAGCTGAGATGTTACTATTTAGCTTGTCGTTTCTACCTGAACCACGGTCGTTTAACAGTCCTTTGTCCCCTGTCAAGCTGGCTATACATGAGAATCATAGGTATTCTGTCGTCACTCATCTTTGCAACATGATCATCCCAGCAAAGTTGTGTCTTAATTCCACCAATGTTCCATTATATATATTATCAAGCAAGAAGAGTAACTGCTGCCGTTTTCCAAGCTGCCGTACCTGCGTAATCAACATTAGACTCATCCAACTCTTTCCAAATCCTCTGCACTGTCCTCAGATTGACTTCCAAATACTCTGAAATATTCGAATTGGAACTTCCGGCGTGAATGCCAAGCAGTACAACATGCTATTTCCAAATTTCTGACGGTGTGAATTACATCATGGTGCCATTTTTCTCACAGACGGTGCCCAACTGACCCTACTATATTGTGCAGTCGACAAAATCAAAAAAAAGAATGCGCATGCGCGAAATTAAAAAAATATATAAAATGGCGACAATTTACCCATTTCACCCTGTATATACATGTACATATCCGCACACGGCATACACATACGCATAAGCGCATACAGACACACACATACGCACACAAAGAAGAAAAATCAATCTAACACCGATAAAAATGCGCATAATTTATCTGTTTTTAACTTAATATAAAAATAATGAAAATTAGAAAATTGACAGGCAGTTGCTGATACCTCATGTTATAAAATGCTTGCAAAATTATACAAATCCTAAACGTGTGTCCTGAATCCTTGTGTGTTATTTATGAGCCCAAAGCGAAAATAAATTCAAATCTTATTTTCTGTAATGAAAAATTTCCATTAAATCCTTTTCCGAGCCTATCAGTGTATTTACGATATTAAAAATAAGAAAAGTGCCAATATGCAATTCGGGTGAGACAGTTGGTACTAAATCAAGTGCAAGGTCTTGCAGCAATTGTAAGCAAAGTATTCTTATAGCCAAAACAATTTTTATTTGGTACCCTATCTCCTTGGCCCTGTGACAATGCTTAAATTATGCTAAGCTTAATTTTTCTTATATATACAGTAACTGAAGATTATATTAGAAGAATTTCGCTAAGGCTTTAATACTGGTTAAATTCAAGCAAAAATTCTCTAATGAAAAACTTTTATTTTTCGGTTTACACATCCGGAATTTGCTACTGAATCCTTTCTCTATCTCACAAAAAAAAGAGTTATTTTTGCTACATGCGTCAACCAGCGAACTTTTACTAAAAACATTTGGAATGGTAAGATGACTTTTAAAGAAATAGGATTGAATGTAACTCATTTTATACAGCACGTTAATTTATCCCATAAAACCATGCTTCCGATATGTCCTGATTTGGCCGGGACTGTCTAGATTTGGCTGGGTCTGTCCCGATGATATAAGCTATGAGTATGGGAGCACTTCGACGAGGTGTAATCGTTAGCAAGCTTGTCTAGCCGTATCAATTACTACTGAGTAGTGAGTTCGATCCCCACTAGGTGCTCTATACTTTCAGCCTTGTGCCACATCTAAGACTCTCTTAGTAAATAACTATAAGCTATGAGTGTTTTTTCTCTGTGTGAACTCTGAACCTTCAGGAGTCTTGGGTCATGGAAACACTTTATCATACAAGAAAAATACGTCTATAATAAAAACTAAAACTGTCTTGGTTATAAATTATGCTAGCCGACATATAACAGATTAAATAAGGGGAAAAGATTTTTTATGTTGACATCCCATGAGTTCAGATTATTATTATTTTTTTTTTTTATTTCCTTTGATATCTGGCGTTTACACATTTCTTTCCAGGTCCTGCCCAGGGACCTAAGGTTAGAAATGGCATCATGACACTTTCCACTGCAAAAAAATTAAAAAATTAAAAAATAAATAAAAAATAATTACATAGATAAAGCCCTTCGTAAAGTGTGGGCTGTACTTGTAAGAACAATTTTTTGTATCTCTTTGAGGCATGGACTTCCAGGGATCCCTTCAATCAGCCTACTGGAATCTTTTCCAACCAGTCCAAGGGCTCCAACTACAACAGGAATTGTTGATGTTCTCATGTGCCAGATTTTTGAGATTTCTATTTCAAGGTCCTTGTATTTTGACAGTTTTTCGAATATCTTCAAAGATACATTGCAGTCTGCAGGGACTGCCATATCAATAAGGAGGCACTTATTTTGTTTGTGGTCTTTAATAACAATGTCTGGGCAGCTGGCTTTGATTGTTCTGTCAGTGTGTATTGTGTAGTCCCATAGAATTGTAACAGGTCCTATCTCCGTAACCGGGTCAGGGTGGTGTTTGTACCAGTTTCTTTCAGTTTTCTTCCCATAGGAGTTGCAAATTTTCCAGTGCAGATATTGGCCCACTCTGTCATGCCGGGTTTTATATTCAGTGGGTGCCAATATCGTGCAACCTGATATAAGATGATCAATGGTTTCTGGATATTTATCACAGAATCTGCATCTTGGGCTATTTTAGTATATGTGCTTGATAATTCCTAGTTAACAAGCATTGGTCTTGTGCAGCAATGATAAAACCTTCAGTTTCAGCTTTCAACCCTGCACTACGTAGCCACTGATGGGTGCGGTTTTTGTCTACGTCAGCTTGTTTCGTACGGGCAGAGTATTGGCCGTGGAGCAGTTTATCTTGACATTGTTTCTTTATCTGGTCGGTCGCATTTGTCTTTGCATTCTTTTTTAAGTATTTTGCAGCTTCAGCCGGTGTACAGTGATGTATTTGCATTTCTGTGCCCATTTGAAACTCCATTTTGAATTTGTCGGCTTCCTTTACTACAGAGTAAAGACACTTACTACTTTCATGTTCCTTGACACATACCATCATCCTGTCTTCTGTATTTTGCAAGTATCTTTGGAGGCCAATTGTTGTACTTTAGTAGGATAGTTCTATTTGAACTAGTCCTCTGCCTCCTTCGGATCTGGGCACATACAGGCGATCAATATCAGCTTTGGGATGATGCATGCGGTAGCAAGTTAGGAGCTTTCTCGTTTTGGCATCCATTCGCTTAATTTCAACTATGGTCCAGTTAAGGACATTAAAGCTGTATTGCACCACAGGAACAGCCAAGGTGTTTATGGCTGATATTCGTTTTTTTGAGTTTAGCTCGGTATTTAGTACCAGGCGTACACGCCTGTAGTACTCCTTTCTTACCTTCTCTTTCAATTGGGGGTGTTGTATGCCATCTCCCTCACTAATTCCTAGGTACTTATAAGCTTCATCATGCTTCAATTCTCTAATCTTCGTGGCAAAATCTAAATCTATTAAGCGTGCTTCTAAAATTCTACCTTTCTTGAATGTTACTTTAGCACATTTATCTAATCTGAAGCTCATACCTATGTCGTCACTAAAGTTTTTTTTACAATATTAAGGAGGCCCTTCAACTCATTGTCGTCTTTGGCAAAGAGTTTGAGATCATCTATGTAGAGTAGGTGATTGAATATGTTGTTATTTATTTTGTAACCATAGCTACTGTTGTTCAGTTCATGCGTAAGGGGGATTAAGGACAAAGAGTCTCCTTGAAAGATTCCACGTCGGATATTTAGTCGGTTGGATATGGCAGTGCCCCTGGTGTGACTAAGGTATAGTTTGGTGTTCCACATTCCCATGCTGTGCTTAAGGAAATTTAATACCACAGGGGAAACTTTGTACATTTCCAAAGTCTTAAGGATCCAAGAATGTGGAACACTGTCAAAGGCTTTACGATAATCAATCCACGCTGCACTGAGATTTCTACGTCTGCTCCTGCAATTTTCCAGAATCATTTTATTTATTAGTAATTGGTCTTTGCAGCTATATGAATCCCTCCTGCATCACTTCTGTTCCAGCGGAAGAATGCTGTTTGTTTCGAAAAAGGAGTAGGCACGGTTCGCCCGGACAGACGTGATCAACTTATACGTTGTGGAGAGACATGTTATCGGTCGATAATTTTTCGGGTCATCTGTTTCATTTGTTTTTGGTATGAGGTATGTAATACCTTCAGTAATCCATTCCGGGATTTTATTGGGATTATTTACAAGCGTTGATAATGTTTTCGCAAGTATTTTGTGGATAGACGAGAGATGATAAAGCCAGAAATTGGGAACCTTGTCATTTCCTGGGGATTTCCATTTTTGCGATTTCGTTAGAGCTTGCCTAACATTATCTGTGGATATATTTTCCCATTCTTGCAGAGGTGTATCCAACATTCGTTCTTCTTCACGTCGGATCCATTCAGCATTTGGGTTATATTCCTTCGGGCTGCTCCAAATATTTTCCAAAAATGTCTGTACAGTATCAATCGATGGTGGCCTTTCGACATGTATAGGTTTTTTTCCAATTTCCCTGTAAAATTTCTTAAGGTCTGTTTGGAATATTTTATTTTGGCGATAGAACCTACAACGTTTTTCGTATCGTCTTGTTCTCTGTGCCTTTAGCTGAAGTTTCTGCTTGAGCATTTCCGTGGTTGGTGAAATGTCAAGTAGTGATTTAATTTTGTGTTTCCTCTTGATCTTTTTGCTCTTGCGCGTGGAAATATTAGGGTTTCTGGTGAGCTCATATAATATAGAAAGCTCACATCTGATTTGTTTTATTTCTCGTAATAGTTTTGCTTTCCAAGCTGGCTCTCTATGTCTGTTAACTTTATTTATTGTCTTGATCCCAAGCTTCAGAGTCGCTGCTAAAGCTGTTGCGTATATTACGTTGTTAACTTCTGTGATGTTTCCCGGTGGTTTATCTGTTAACAGTGTTTCCAGAGCAGCTTTGTATATTTTCACAATATGCTTGTTGGAATTCGTCATATGGATTTTGGGTAGCTGGTCTCTTTCTGACAACTGTATGAAAGTTACTTTGCTGAGTACTTGGATTACGTGGTTTTTATTATTATTATTATTATTATTATTATTATTATTATTATTATTATTTAAATAAAACAAAGGAAAGAAGACTTGGAGAATTTAACACCCACGGGACACATCGAAGGCAAGAAAAACAGAGAAAAACTGAGAGTAACTTACTCGATAATTTTGATCAAATGGATGAAGAAACAAGTTTCACTAAGAGAGGGATCAAAGAGTAGAATGTATTGCTGAGAACAACAAAAGACAGGAAACTGTGGAGAACCACGACCGCCTAATTGTCCGAAAGCGTCATGGCACACATAGAGAGACTGACAGAGAGATTGAGATGAGAGTGGAAAAGAAATTGAATGGAGAGAGAGAGAGAGAGAGAGAGAGTGAGTGAGAGAGAGAGAGAGAGAATCTTCCTAACAAAGATCTATAACAGACTAATAATCAGGCATTTACAGAATAAAGCGAAACGTTATTTCTCTAGTTCTATTCCTTATCCTTAAGCTACACTCCCTAATTTTCGTCAGAATTGAAATGAAACTAAAATCTCCCCACCACGTGCTTTTCCTTTTTTCGTAATCCCAAAATACTGTTCCACGCTGCTATCTTTGATTGAAGGATGCGGGCAGACGCTTGCGTCACGTCCATTACGACGCACGTGACGAGTCATGCGATCGTGCGGCCCATGCCTTCACAATGCCCGATCCAAACGGAACAACATTCCTTGATGAACAAATAAAGATAAAAGGCGAAACTCGAGGTAACTTTACGCGATCCTGTGTTATAAATATCGGGGCACACGTGCGAGAAATCGGAAGCAGGCACGTGCGCATTTAAACGCCTTAACTTTAAAATATATATTTTGCAAATAAAACCATTAGATGAATCAAATTTCTGCTGGTAGTATTTTCAAAAAATACAATATGGCGAACTAAATCGATAAGAAATGTCTTTTCATATATCCCCATTCACCACTTTTTAACCTTAAAGAACATTACATTGTGCCAACTTTATTCGCTTTGTAACCCATGCACAAAGGAAAGAAAGTTATATATATAAACAGTTGTATATATATATATATATATATATATATATATATATATATATATATATATATATATGACGTATATACACATGTATAGATGTGCACACGTACAGGAGTACACCCAGCCACGTATACGCGCACACGCGAGCTCCCATACACATGACGCGAAGAGGAAAAATCAACCTAACACCAATAAAAAAAACCATAATATGACAATAACGAAAACGAATATAATATTAATCAGCTAAGTGACAAATTGTATATTTGTATTATACGATATATACTCGCGTATCATGCGACCTTTGAAGTCCTAATTTTGAAGCTAATGTATATATAGTTTGTTCAACGCCATAGCCAAGGACAGCAGCATGTACGCTAATTTTATATCTCATGTATGATGCGACCCCCTTAAAATTAGCTTGAAAATTGGATTTTCAAAAGTCGTATAAAACGCGAGTTTATACGGTGTGTATATATGTATATACATATATATATATATATATATATATATATATATATATATATATATATATATATATATATATATATATATGCAGAAATATAGTCTTAAAGTGTGCTATATTTATGGGATAAAGTGCTCAATATCAGAGACAGAGCGTGTGTAAATATAAAAGTGGACATGGAAGTCAGCACTTAGAGGCGACAGTCTGTTTCATGCTAGTGCAATCGCCTGACGATTTCACTAGCATGAAACAGACTGTCGCCTCTAAGTGCTGACTTCCATGTCCACTTTTATATTTATATATATATATATATATATATATGTATGTATGTATATGTGTGTGCACGCGCGTATGTGTGTGTGTGTGTGTGTGTGTGTGTGTGTGTGTGTGTGTGTGTGTGTGCATTTAGGCAACAATCTCTCATTTATAGATGTTTCATTAAAGACGACAGACAAGGTACTGCGAATAAGCTTTTTATTTTATTTTTTTTTCTTGTCTTCGAACAAGTGTTTTCATTTCTGGAGTGTGTAGAAAACTTTAAATATTGGGTAATGTCGAGCGCTTTCGGTTATACATTTAGCCATTATCAAGGATGGTTTGTTAGGTTTCAGCGTTGTATTGAACATGAATGGGAGAAATTTGAACATTTGTTAATTATAACAAACCAGGTTGTTTAATGCAACAATAATTATAAATTTTTGAAACTACTGTAATTTATTTTTTTATCATTAAAAGTTAATAATATAAAAGGGGCGTGATTTCTACAGCACCCTACACACACACACACACACACACACACACATATATATATATATATATATATATATATATATATATATATATAAAGTGAACATTGAAGTCAACACTCAGAGGCGACAGGCTGTTTCATGCTAGAAGCAATCGTCAATGTTCACTTTTATATTTACATACGCTCTATCTCTGATATTAAGCACTTTACCCCATAAATATAGTACACCTTAAAACTATATTTCTTCTCACACACACACACACACACACACACATATATATATATATATATATATATATATATATATATATATATATATATATATATATAATATATGGATAAAATAACTGAAAAAAAATTGGGTGATTTTTTGCTAAAGTATTTATTTATATGTTTTTATATATATTTAATATTTCAGACCACCTCGGTCCTTCCTCAGAAATTAATTGAATTACTGTATTACTGTATTTGGGAGTTTGTTTGTTTACACTTTACTTTGGACGCTGTAAAGTGTAAACAAACTCCCAAATACCCGAGGTGGTCTGAAATATTAAATATATATAAAAACATATAAATAAATACTTTCGCAAAAAAACACACAATTTTTTTTCAGTTATTTTATCCATATATTATATACATATCAAGAAAGTATACGTGGCTTCTCATTATGCTATATATATATATATATATATATATATATATACATATATATATATATATATATATATACATATATATATATATATATATATATATATATATATATATATATATATATATATATATATATATATATATATATATATATATATGAAGCATGAAGCGTTTCTTAAGCATTTATATTCTCTCTGAAAATTATTTGGTTTGCGTGATTTTGGTGATGAGTATTTGTGCCTAAGTGAAAACGTTATTGCGAGCACCGGTTTCCAAAGGAAGCTTACCTTCCCCTTTGGGGCAATACAATTTTCTTAGATCCTACTTTAACCTAATTAGCCTTATGCCAGACACCACTATGCTTAACATATTTCTAGACTGTCTACGCAAATAATAATAAAATATTTTATTATATTACATTATATATAATGTATATTTATTATATTACATTATATATAATGCATATATTATTATATTACATTAGATATAATAACGTTCAATACTTATCAAAGGTCGATTCAAAGATTTCGTCATTTTTAAATCACACATCGGTACATTCGACAAGAATAATTGCATTGATCTAAGAAAATCTTTTATGATTTTATAAATTTTATGAAAGCATATAATATACACTAACTTTCAAATCTAAATTTGACGGTTACGATTGTCAGTCTCGCGAGATCTCGACAACAATTGAAAAGTCAAATAACCATATTATGTTTGTAACTTTAAATTAAAATTTATAATTTATAGTTACATTATACCATCACTTGATAAGACAGCAGAAGTGTTGAAACAAAATGGCTATTTTTGTAGTGATTTTATAACATTTTTATGTTATAATTTTCGAATAAATGATTATATATATATATGATGGACTCTCCCGTCGAACTCGACGTATGAGGGTCAGACAGATCAGTCCCCAGAAACTGAAAGCCCGACACCCACACAGGATTTGATTATAGTGGTGAAGGCTTTGGGCAGGGCCATCCACACTTTTTGGAGGGACGAATACAAGGACCTGGTGCAACGAATGCCACAAGGTCCCCAAACGACCCTCCGCAGGTTTTGAATTCAGAGTTGTCCTTCTCCTAGACCAGTTGCCATCCAAGGCTATAGAACCCAGTCTGTCCTGCTATTTATCCATAGTTGGTGGGAGAAGAATATATATAGTATATCATATATTATATATATTATTAATATAACTTTAAAATTGTTATATAGGAACAAAGTGTCGCTGCCGACACTTGAGTTTGAACATAGATCGCCAGTGAGCAAACACAGGCGATCCCATTATTGAATTAAGTAGACTGCGTGACTATACAGGAAACGTATAAGTCGGAAGTCGTGTGATGTCTAAACGATCGTATTTCTACTCTCTCCTTTATTATATACTATTTCTCTATTCAGATCACTATACTCGAGCGAGTATTAGCGAGTATTATCGAGCAAGTATTATCGAGCGAGTATTAGCGAGTATTATCGAGCAAGTATTATCGAGCGAGTATTATCGAGTATTATCGAGCAAGTATTATCGAGCGAGTATTATCGAGCAAGTATTATCGAGCGAGTATTAGCGAGTATTATCGAGCAAGTATTATCGAGCGAGTATTAGCGAGTATTATCGAGCAAGTATTATCGAGCGAGTATTAGCGAGTATTATCGAGCAAGTATGCGAGTGTTATTCGAAGGTGTCTGACACCAATATTGTTCAACGGCGTTACTATAGTTGTATATGCGATTACAAAGACTCTACTACAAGGAGCATTACGAAAGTGACAACGAGTATTCGTTGGCATTACAACAAAAAAATAAATAATAAGAGACCAAAGTTTTCCGAGAGTCATAAGTCGGATTGATTTGTCAAAAATTCGGTTTATATTGAGAAAATAGCCTTGCATCCAAATTCAACAAATATATTTTGTTCATTTCTTTTAATGCGTGCGGGAGTATCCAAAAATTCTCGACGCGACCAAATAGACCTTCAACAAACAAAAATTTGGTCATATGGTCAGATTTTCGTAAGATGGTAAGTCCGAGATCTTTTCATATGTTGTATATATAAAAATCGAAGAAGATATTGAAATTATGTGTAAACGTTAATTGCTACACGTAAATTAAGATTAGTAAAAAAAATTAATTAATTAATTAACAATGAAAATCCCGTGGAAATAATGGAACAAAAATATTTTTTCTTAATAAGGTTTTAAAACCTCAATGACGGGAAAATTAATTTCCTTTCCAAAGGTTATGATTGGTTGTCAAGTTACATCAAGACCGCGCAACCAGTTGTCAACAGTTAAACTAGATACAAGTACTGGTAGTTTACGGAGTCTGGATTTCTACCAGGTACCTCAACTTCGTATATAAGACCCAGGATATATTTTTTAGCCATTTGTCTTTAGATAAGTCTTCCTCTTCTGTTGCCTTTAATCCCGGAAGGTGTCGTTGGGGCGCCGACATGCAGATCTGTCCACCATTATCCTTCATCTGTCGCCGTCGTGTGCCAGAGCCTGGGTCTCCGCAAATGATTTCTTCTCATCATGTGGCGTGTTCTTGGGCGTTTTAACCTGGCACAACCCATTCCACTCCAGGTTAAACCACGGCCGATGTCCTCCACCTAGATGGCTCGACTTCGTCGTGAACACGTGGCCGTTGTTGTTGTTCATCTGAGGAACCCTTTTCGGCCTGGCCTGTGACCTGCGTCGAGGGCGTCCTTCGCCCAGTGGTACCGTGCTAACACCACCTCCTCACGTGAGTTTAGCCCGCCAGCTGAAACGGCTTACCGGGGCATGGCAACTTGGTGCCATAACTGTGAGATATTTAAGAGATTGTTGAGGACCAGTGATGCCCGTCCACCGTAAGGTGCAACGTGCCAGACATCAAAGGAACTACCTCTATCCAGAGCGCATATATATACCACTTAATACGATAATTGGTTATAAAAAATCATAGGAGATAATCGTACCTAAAACTTTTGATGTTATACTTCTATCTGAATAAATTTTTACTCTTTTTTAACTAAAGGATTTCTAAGAATTGATACAGGTGAATATTGTTGATTTGATGTGTAAAGTTATCGCTGCAATTACTAAGAAGATATTAAATCTATCATACACAAAATTATCGCTTATCCACATCTGGACATCGTCATTTAATGTCGGCGTAAGGACTGTATGGTTCGGAGGACTTTCTTCGAACGTTGATCTTCTCGCGAAGATGTGAGAGATTTTTTTTTCCATTCGGGTGGAGCATTTATATCACTTTCTGTCATCTGGTTGTCCCACGTGTGCACGTTCTAAGCTCAAATGGTTCAGCCACATGTTTACACGCCGGAGCAGCCACCGACATCCTTTCTTGTCCGATTCTGCACCTGATGGCTATAAAGACACTTTTCAAGCCAGCCTTCCCATTCACCTGGTTCTTTTGATGCTCTGAGTTCAATTTCACTTTAGAATCTGTTAGGGTGAACCCATTACATATTGGAATCACCACATATCAACTTCTCTTAGAACAAATATTCCTTACTGGCACTAAATTCGATTCAGACTTCTTGCATTTCCTGACGTGAATCACACACTACAGTTACGCTAAGCTCAAATTTAGCACAAGGCTACATTTAAGAAGTTGCAAGGAGAGATCGAACTCGTTAATAATGACTTAAAACGCAAACAGTCGCTCCCTGTCCAGCATTCCAATATTTACAAATCTTAGGAATAAAATATGACCTTAGAAAAATGGGTTCCACATGAACTTGAAACACGTGTCTTTCTTTCTTTCTTTTTTTATTCGTCACATTTTTTAACAATGCAATCCATGTATACTTTAATTACTTCGAACTATTGTTCTCATCTTCCTTATTACAGATATTATTATCATAAGCACAACGTTTCAATAAAACACCCTCTGGCTATCATCAGGTGTCCATTGTTTGACTGATATGGGCAATCTGTCGATTATTGTGTTATTTTGTCCCTTTGGTGCCAGATAAACCATACCGGCGAGAAACGGATTTATGAGAATCCAAAGTGAAGAAAAGTGTGTCTGGATTCAGGATAGCTTTCAAACATTAACGGAATCGCCTGGCAAATATATTTCTTTTCTTTATTTGCTAGGATTGAAAAGCAATAATTTTTATTAAGAATTATAGGAACCGAGACAAGACGTTTAATGGGGGGGTCTAGTGGCTCGTCTCGGTGCTCAATTCAACAAAGCTATGGCTCGATAAAGAATTTAACCGTAGATTTGGCTACGTGAACAACGATTGGCCCCTTGTCGCAAATGTCGCAGAGCCAGCAACCGTGAAGCTGGAATGAGAAATTATTCCAAATACAGCATATTCCCTAAAT